>CM060901.1:155672621-156297621 GCA_030737815.1 Allium fistulosum
AAACACTTTCCCGTTTCCAAAACATTTCCAAGTACTCTTTCATATAAATCCACTGATTTATTTCAAGTCAATTATGTTTTACAACATAAATCCCAAATCCCATATTTAACTATGACTTCATCCGAAGTTCGCACCCAATTTCCCATATCCGGAAATTCATTTTTAAATCATAGTTTAAAACATTTTAAATTAAACATTTTTGGTGAATTTCTAATGGAAGCCAAATTTCCAATTCACTTAATTAAATTCCAATGAAATACGGCATTTCAAAACATTCTATTTTTCATTTGAAATTGTTAATTTATATTCGGAAACTCCATTTTAACATATTTTTAATTTCCGGATAACATTAGTCATTATTAAAATAAACACCGTTATTTTAAACAATTTATAATTTCATAAATTTAATCTCCAGAAAATTTATATTTCATATTTATCGATTGATAAATTTTCCCACAATATTAAATCCCAATTTTACCAATTTTTCATTTCCCATTCCAAACCAGATTTCAAATTCTATTTTTCAAAAATTCTTAATTTAACAATTTACTTATTTCGTAAAAACCCAATTTTGTCCATTTATAAATTAAATTCTGCAACTATGATTTATACAACAATTTCACAACACAATTAAATTTCCAGATTTATCAATCACAACATATAAACAGGTATTCACTAACAATTATAAAATAATTGCTACAATTGTGAGGAATCCAGTTGGATCCCTCCAACCTGTTTCTCCCTGCATCCACAAATATTAGCACATCACAATATAAATATCAATCCAGACTGATAATAACAATTATATTCAGCCATCCACACAGATATTTAAATATTAACTATTTAAAATGCCTAGCATCCAAATGTGAGTGAGAAAAACTCACCTTGAGTTTCGGCGAGCGTTCGAAATTTAAATTAAACCGGACGATGTCCGATTTAACCCAAATTCCTAATTACCGGAATGACTCCCGGACTGCACCATCGCGTAGTGCTCTCTTCTACGATTCCATCGCTTCCCGATCCGTTCGAATCTGAGTACGTATGAGTTTGTTATGATATTGCAAAGTTTTGAAGTTAATTTAAAACAATTTCTATATATATTTTTTTATATACCATCATCTCAGCCGTTAATCACGATTGAAGAAATCACGGCCGCACGAAGACATCACCTTCTTCTTCGTACGCACGCGATACAGGAAACAAATAACCCACCCTCGCAACATAGGGCTTGATGCCGCAACCTCCACGTCGAGATTCAGCTCGATCGGCGACTACCCACTTGAAGCCCCACACCAGCTCCATCTCCCTCTGGAACGCGCGCGAGCTCGGTTATTCCCAGCTCTCGAAAAACATGCTCGAACTTCCAGCGAATGGCCCCAATTTCCACCTTCGTTCGATGACCATAGCTGCGATCCACCGTTGGATCTGAAACTCTCTCCACCCTCTACGACTTTCCAGTTGGGAGTTTCTCGTATAATCGCTTGGATTGAGAGCAATTTGAAGGGAAACGAGGGATGTTTTCGGCCACTGAAAAGCTTTGAGACGGCGGCCTGAGGATATAGCTAGGGTTTTGGGATTAAAATGTTTATATATATATAGTTTAATATTATTTAATTAACAAAATATCTCAACTTAACCGTTAAGCAAACGACCTCCAATTCTCATGTTTTGATAAGCTATCCCGGGGTTTTTCCGCGTTCCGGACACAATGGAACAGGTTTCATAAGCTAATTTGATCGTATGCGCGAGTTACAGAATTAAACGATCAATTAAGATTTAAATCGATTAAATCGATTTCGATGTGTTTCGAGCTGCCACGGTCACACGACAACTCCAATTGCTACGAAAATTGAAATCCGATAATAATTAACTATTACGGATCCAATGGAACTGGTTTCGTCGAATTCTGAGACTGTGCCCCGGAAAGCTATTTTAACTCGTCTATTAAATCTAGCGATTTTCTGAAATTATCAGAAACACTTAAAATTTCATTTTTAAAATTTTAATAACTTAACAATAAATCATATAAAATTTATAAACACATTAAAAATCATTCTGGCTCATTCCAGACCAAAATCTGATTAAATTGCATTTTTAATAATATTAAATTCATTTTAAAATTAATATAAAATCCCAAATATTAATTTATCAACTTTAAAATTCTTCTAAAATTCCAATAATATTTTTTATAACCAATCGAACCTAAAAATACATTTAAACACCATTTTTATAATCATTTACCCCAAATTCACCTTTTTATCCCAATTTCGAACCATAAATCAAATTCAACCCGAAATTACTACAATTAAAAATTACAGCTTATTTCATTGATTGAATCTGAATCTATTCATTTTAAAATCAATTAAGAATTCACATTAACATTTAAAATGAATTAAATGTTCAAATTCAATGGCTTAAAAATACGGGATGTTACATACTACCCATAGTACCTTCCGTATCCTCCTCGAAAAGGACTCCATCGTCTCGCTACTAGAGCGTATTGTAACTACCTCTGTAACGGAGAGCTTCATGAGGCCTATAATACAGATGTTCCGTCGTCTACTATGAAAACGTGAAACAACATCTGCACTATCTTATACTAGTGCTTGGACATCCACAATGTACCACCCAGTGCGTACCTTGAGGACATGTAATCGTTCTGTCTACTCCCTGAATTCCGCCAACAAGGTCTACCTTGTACGGAACTCAGTCGGGGATTTTCTATATCTGTAAAGGTCCACTTCATTATGCCTACAATACACATATTCTACTTGGTCTATCTCTTTTCTCATCGTGGCTATGGCCCCACGCAGCCCCCCCTCAACTAATCGAAAGACCTTTCAAGAGCTAAGTGGTTGTGCCCTGTTGCAAACAATCTTGTAACGACCCGGAATTTTGGACATTCCGAGTTGTGAATATGTATATTTTATTCTAAAGATAAAATATAATAGAGAATTAAATTAAGAAGAAAATCAAATGCATATATTTTTACATATGGAAATGATAAATTTATATGTGTGTATATATATAATGTGAATAGAAATTCATGGTATTAAATAGATAATAAAGTAAAAAGGGTATTTTTGATTTTGAGAATATAAACAATGTTGTTTATATTAAATAAAAAAGAGTTTAAGTTGAAAGCTTCTAAAATTATATATTTCTATATTATAAATTAGAAGATGTATATATGGATACATATATATATGTGAATGCTTAAAAATAGTTTTTAACATCTTATAGTCCTTATTATACATATGAATATATGGTGTTTATTATAGAATATTATTCTATTTCATTTTGTTTTAAGTAACATATATATTTTATAAGATAAATTAACTAGGAGTGTTATTTTAATTTACTAGTTTCTCACCTTTATTTTAAAATGTATAAGAGTACATACCTTAAGTATTATTTCAATCTAGTTTCTTATTTTTGTTTTAAAATGTGTTAGTGACAAATACATTTCTACTTTGTCAAGATAAATTTGGGGCTGTTTAATTTCTTGAGCATACTTATATATACTTATAAGTATCCTATGGTTTATATAAACTATATAATAAATAAAAGACTTCAAAGTTATTTACTGTTAAAAGAAAAACAGTTAAACAAAACAGCTTTATCAAGTTAAACAATGGGTAATAAGTAATAAAATTTAAATCAGAAAACAAACGTACATTTGGCATAAGTAACCTGAATAAAATCAAACATAATTATTTTAGCTTTCTTTTCAAATTTCTCTCAGCACAACAAATCTCATTTCAGCCTACAAAAGAATATCTCTGTCCATCATCTGATATTGCAAGCTTGTATATATATATAGGTTTTAGATCTGTGTAGTTGTTTTAAGATTTTAAAACCTGTAACTTAAGAAGAAATAGACTCTGTTCATATTTTAAGCAACAGAAAACAAAACAAAATAAATAAATAAAAAAGATAAGAAGTAAAGCAGTACTTTGTACAAATTTGAGAAAACTTAAAGAGATCTAGAAGCAATCTCTGTTTTAAGATTCAAGCTACCTGAAAGCAATCTTTTGGAATTCAAATTTAAAGATTTCAAATTTCAACTTTAAAGCCTTTGGAATCAAAATGTTTAAGGTGAGTAATATTTTTGTTAAAAATTACTTAAGTATAAATTGGTTGCATGTTTACATATGGAAATAAATATGTTTATGTGAATGTATATACGAATTATCTGGATGTTTATAAATGTATGATGTGTGCATGGTTGATATTCCTGTAATTTCTCTGTTCTTAGTTTCAAGCTTTTCAAAAGTTTTCAAAAGAAATAAGCCCTGTTCATCTTTAAATCAGGTGAATAAACTTTTCCCCTAAAAACAGTTTTAATCAATGATTATAGGAATGCATGTGATAAATTTGCACTGGAAGGTTGTAATATGGCTTGCATGTGGATTTTATCTGGATAAATGCCTTGAATATCTCTATTTAAATGTGTATATATCTATGTGTGTGTGTGTGTGTGTGTGTATATATATATACACAAACTGTTCTGTTATTTTCACAGGCTCAAACAATTTTAAGAATAAAATCTAAATTTCCTCATGTAGTTAGAATTTAGCTTTGATGCCTGAATGAAGTATGTTTATAACAACATATTTAAAATTCTAAAAATAGTTTCAAGGATTTTAGTTTAGTAATTAATCAAAAAAAATTAAGGAAATACAGTAATGAGCTGGATTAAGTCAAAAAAAAATCTTTATAATTTCATGTTTGGATTATATAAGTTGATTCATGGTTAAAAGTTAAGAATTTTGACATCATAATCTTGATCTTTAAGAATTTATTCAAGAGTATAGATCGAGTTGACCAAAATTTGGTCTATCGTCAAATTCAGATGATCGGCGTGATTATCGTCGTCGAGTTTTCCATCGAAGATTGTGGGAAGGCTGTCGATCATGGGGAAAATGTGGATGGTGTTTATCGATGGCTATGGTGGTCGGAAATCGTTGAAGTAGGGTTTTGTCGACAGTTTGAGTCGATGTTGTATTCGAGAGCGAAGCGTCGACGAGAGTGCACCGGAGTGGATCGCGAGGGTGGGGAATGGTTCGTCGGAGCGAGAAGCGGCTTTGGGTTGGTTGGCGTGAGAATCGGTGATCGGAGGCGATGGCTATGGTGGGTTTTCGTCGATCTTTTAGGTTCCTGGAGTTGATTGCTCGGCTCGATTCGTCTTCCTCGCGAATTCGTCAGAACTGGAAGCCGGGTGGGTCGACGAGATGATTGTCGATATGTAGGTAGTCTCAGTGAGGGGTCGGAGTTGACCGGAACGACGTGCATGAGCACGCGTGCACGTTAGTTACTGGTGAAGTCTAAGATTAGGAGGATGATGAGTTTCTCGGTGTCGAGCTCGTGAGAATTGAAGTTCGACTCGAAGTAGTGATGGTACGTTAGTGACACGGGTTAGTGCTCGGGTAGATTAGAGTTTGTCTCGGGTTCTTGCTCGAGTTTTGTGAGAGTAGGCTCGGGTTTGATTTTGATAAGCAACCAGGTTTTAAATTTTAAAAGGGAAAACATGTTCAAGTTTTAAAATGTAAAACTAAATTTTGTAACACGTTTTAAAAATGTTTTTGTTTTCAAAAGAATGTTTAGCTAAGTTTAAAGGTGTATTTAAAGTGAAAATGATTCAAATGGAATGTTTAACTAAGTTTTCAAAGAATAGGTATTTGTTAAATAAGTTTGAACAAATTTCAAGATTTTAAATGATAAATTATATGTTTTTAAATTATTTTGTTTAAAGTAAATAATATAATTTTAATTATATAATTGATTACAAAATGTTTTCTAATGAAGGTTAGATGATGTAATTAAGTATTTAATTAAGGTAAAGAAATTATATTTAATTAAGGTTGTAATTAATTAAGAGTAATTAATTAGTAAAATAAATTAAAGGTTAATCATTTATTGTAATTAAGGATAATTACTTAATGAAGTAATTAGTGGATAGTTAATGAATGTAATTATGGGAAGAATCATTAAATGGTGATTAAGTGATAATTTATTAATTAATTAATGTAATTAATTTAAGTTAATTAATTAGTCTAATTAATTTAAGATAACCACTTAATGAAACTGATTAAGTATAATTAATTAATGAAAGTATAATTACTTAATGTAAGTAATTAATGGATAATTACTGAATATAATTAATTAAAGGGAAATTACTTAATGAAAGTAATTAAAGGATAATTACTTAATGAAAATAATTAGAGGTTAATTAATGGAAGTAATAAAAGGTTAATTTCTTAATGGAAGTAATTAAGGATTAATTACTTAGTGTAATTAACTAAAGGATTAATTAATATAATTAATTGAAGGATTAATTAATATAATTAATTAAAGGATTAATTAATATAATTAATTAAAGGATTAATTATTTAATGTAATTAATTTAAATAGAATAAATAATTAAAGATGTAATTAGGGATCATTAGTTTATAATTAATTAATGATGTAATTAAGGGTTGATTAATTAAGATTAATTAATCAATGATAAGTGATTATAGAATAACTAATTAATTGTAATTAATTAAGGATTAAAGTAATTGATTTTAATTAATTAATTAATGAAGTAATTAAAGGTTAATTACTGTATTTAGTTAAGAATAATTAATTTGTGAAATTAATTAAGGATAATTACTTAAATGTAATTAAGGGATATTTAATCAAGGTGATTAAATAAAATGGATAATTAGAGAATGATTAATTAATTTATTTGTAATTAATTAATGATTATATAAGTAAGATTTATAATGATGAAGTAATTAATTTAATTTATTTTAAATTAATTAGAAATGAAGTAATTAATTTAATTCACTTTAAATTAATTAGAGATGGTATAGATCATTGCTTATGTATGGATGTATGATATTGATTGCCTTGAATGGTTTGAGATCTCAGATATAAGATAAGTGATGTTGTGTGATATGGATGTTTTGGTTGAAGTATGACGATAATGTGAATTATCTATTTGTGATGATAATATGAATTATCTATTGTGATATTGTGAATTATCTATCTGTGTGTATATAGATAATTAAATTGAATTGTTTTAACTTTAAAACAACTTGACCTTAAAAGATGGCGTTTTGGATTTCGATGAGACCGGATCGGGTTTCCAGATTTGGATATCCGAAAACCACATCGATCCAAATTAAACGATAGGTCGTGAATCTCAAGTGAAGTCGAGATGAAGATTCAGAGTGCAAGGGTTATTGTCGTTAACTCTAAGGGTGATTCCAAAATGAGTGTAACGAGATAATGCCTTCGGTTTCGTTCGAACCCGGAATGAACTTGTATGGATTGAATGTGTAATATCCCGGAATTTATGGGCAATATCAATTTAATGATCTGTTTAAATAATTAAATTGATTTGCTAATCTTTGATAATTAAATTTGAATTGGTTTAATAATCTAATTAAATAAATATTTAATTAGTGAATTTTACTAATAAAATGATTTCTATTTATAATGTGTATATATATGTGTGTATATATTGTAAATAGATTAGCTTTGGGTTGAAATATAATAAATAAATAAAATCTTGTTTTTAAATTTCTAATATATATATATATATTGATAGTTTGGAAATTTTAATATTTGCTTTTTAAAGTTATTTAAACAAAATAATTATATGGTTTTAAATAAGATTAATAATAAGGATTATTTTATTTCTTTTTAAATATTGGTTAATAAATAAGATTTAAGAGTATATATATATAGATAAGTTTAAAATACAATATTAATAGTGTATTGTTTTATAAATTGATAAATAGTTAATAAATTAAGAAAGGGCTTTATTAACATTATAAAATAAATATGAATTACTTAAAAAGACAAGTGTAAATCTTTAAGGCCATGTAATAACATGTGTACACTAATAATACAATGGTAATGCCAAATGTCAAGTTCTTAATTTTGGTTTTCTTTTTATTTTTATTTTTAATAAACTACATTTTTCTTACATATATACAAATGCCTCTCATTTCATTCCTTTTATTCTTTTTCAAAGCTAAGAAAACTGAATAAAATTCTCCTCTCAAAACAATCAGTAAATTTACATTCCTCTCAAAACAAAATGTGTTCATACTCAAATCTGAAAATCAGAAATCAACTCCTCAAATCCAGAAATCAAATTCAACAACCTGTAGTTCATTTTCCAAATCAAAAGATCAACCTATAACCAAGTTGCAAATCTGAAATCAATGGCCTGCAAACATTCTTTTCAAAACTGAAATTCTTTTTCAATACTAAAGCAACCTGTCTGCATTCAATTGCAATCCGGAAATAAGAATCTGGAAAACAACTCAAGGTCTTCTGTCTACATTCATTTTCAACCTGGAAGCAACATGCATGCAGTTTTAAATTCAATAAGTTAAGCTCCATCAACTCAAGTTTTTAAATCAAAAAGAAGCATGCAAGTTTACAGTCTTCAAAGGTTAAACTGCCTCTGTTCATCTCCTTTAAATCATGTGAGTAACTTTCATTTTTAAAACTTAAATATATGATATATGCTTGCATGTGATGATATTACTTGTATTGAAGTTCTTAATATGAATTTATATGAATTGGTTTAAATATGTTTATCTGTTGATTTAGATGCCTTTGTTCTAGCTTTCCAGTGAGTAAACAAAACTAATACCTGTTTTAATTGTTGCATGTGATGAATGTATGAAATAATGTTGTGATAATTGTTTGCACGAATGAAAATTATGCTTGCATATATGTAAATATGAACTGTTAAGTGTGCATGTCTGTGAACAAGGAAATATGCTCTGTTCTTGCTTTACAGGTTTCAAAACCTATTCAAAAATCAAGATCTTATTCTCTAATTCTTTTTAGACTTGATTGTTCAACAAAAAGTGTTTAAAATAGTAAGACCTTAATTTTAAAAATAATTCTAAGTATGATTAGTTTAAAGACTTCTGGAAAATTTGGAAAATACAGTAAAAACTAAAAACATGCAAAAATTCAAATGTAATGATTTCTGGTTTCTTATATATCAACCGATTCGATTTCACGAACCATGAATTTTAGAAACAAAATTTAGATTTTTAGAATGGTATTTGACGAGAATTCGTGGGATGTTCGTTTTTGGAACTTTTGTCGATTTCTGTCATTTGGCGGCAATAGGAAGATCGGCATTTGGGTTGGAGGTAGCACGGAGTTTAGTGTTCGATGGAAAAATGGTGGCAGATGTTAACAATGGCCATGGTGATCAAAGAGTAGCGAAGTAGGGTTCGTGGTCCAGTTTTGGTCTAGCATTGATTTCGAGGTCGTGAAGTAACTGGGAGGCATCGGACTTGTTAGCAAAGGATTGAATCGATGTTTGGGTTAGTGAAGTAGCTCTGAACGGAGGGACGTGAGCTCCGGTGGCAAGTTCGTCAGCAGGTGATCAATTTTCCGATCGAAGAATGTTCCCAGGATGGGTCAATCAGCTCGATTTCGTATTCATGATGATTTAGGTGAACTGGGTGCTCGAGTGGAACGAGGAGGTGGTAGGCGAGGTGTCGAAGTCGGCGGTGATGGTCGGCAGTCGTTCTGGCGATTGTGCACGTGCACATGTACATTTCGTACATTTGGAAGAAGTTGGGTTAGAGGAAGAAGAAGTTGAAGTCTCTGTGTGACTCGAAGTCATGCCCGTGATTGTTGGGATCTGGCTCGAGTTGTTTCCAGGGGAGGCTCGTGTGAATGTAACAGTTTTAAAATTTTTAACATAACAATGTTTAAAAATAAAAGAGGGAAGGAACTCGAAGGGGTACTCGGGGAAATGGGGTTTTGACTCGGGTAATTAAATATTTGGCTCGGGTAGGCTTTTTAAAAGCTGACAGTATTTTAAATTTAAAATGAGTTTAAATGTTAAACAAGATTTTAAATAAAGTTTAAAATCAAATCTGTAGGAGTGGATTTAAATTTAAACTTGAACCTCAGTTGTGAAATAGATAAGTTTATAAAATTATAATATTTAAATAAATTTAAATTGTTTAAAAGTATAATTTAAAAAGGTTTGAATTTAAATGAATTGGTTTAAAAAGCTTATAATTTCTCTTTTAAATGTCAAGTGGTTATTTAACATTGGATTTAAAAAGAGTTTGTAAAATTTGATTAAATTTTGTTAAAGTTAAATTTGTAAATTAAATCTTTAATTTAAAATGAAAAAAAAGAGAGAAGATTTAAAAGTAAAAGAATTTCAAAGCTTTTGTAAATGATAATTAAAGTAGTTATTAATGTTAATACTTTAATTTAGAAATTTAATGATATAGGAGTCATTAAATTAATAGGGTAAGTAAAGAATAATTTGATAATTTAATTAATTAATAATTTAGTGTTAATCAATTAAATAATTTAGATTATAAGTAAATTAATTAAGGGTTAATTAATTTGAAAATAAGAATCATTTAAATTTGATAATCAAATAGATGAATTAATAAATGATAATCATTTATGAAATTGGTTAAGCATAATTACCTAATGGAAGTAATTAAAGAAATTAATTACTTAAGATAATTAATTAAATAAATTTGATAAGTTTAAATTAATTAGTTAAATTAATTTAAGATAATGATTTGGAAATTTGATAATTACTTGAATGTAATTAGTGAAATATAAATTACTCAGAAAAGTAATTAAAGTTAATTAGTGGATGTAATTAACTAAAGATGATTTAATAAAAGTAATTTGACTTAATTACTTTAAATAAATTAATCAAGGGATTAATTAAAGGATAATTAATAAAGGAGTAATTAATTATGAAGTGGAGTAATTAAGAGTAGTTAATTACTAAATGAGATTAATCAAAGGTGATTAATAAATGTGACTAATTAATTATTAAATATAATTAATTTAAATGATGTAATTAAGGATATGTTAATTAAAATTAATTAATCAATAATAAAGGATTAAAGAAATTTATTAATTTTAATTAATTAATTGTAATTAATTAAGAATTAATATAATTAAATATTGTTAATTAATTAATGAAGTAATTAAAGATTAATTACTGAATGGTTTAAGATAATTAATTTGTGAAATTAATTAAGAATTAATTACTTAAAGTAATTAAAGGATTATTAATCAGGAATGATTAATTAAGATGGATACTTAGAATAATGATTAATTAATTGGTTTAATTAATAATTAAGTAAGCAGGATTTATAGAATGAAGTAATTAGTTTAATTCACTTTAAATTAATTAGATGATATAAATCATTGTTTAAGGATGGATGAATGAGATTGAATGTATTTCATTGTTTGATATCTCTGATGAGATATGATTGATATATGATATGGATGTTTGGTTGAATTATAATGATAATGTGAATTATCTGTTTGGGATGATAATGTAGATTATCTTGTGAATTATCTATCTGTATAGATAAGTTAAATTGTTTAAACCTTTAAAACAACTTGGCCTTAAAAGATACGTTTTGGATTTCGATGAGACCGGGATCGGGTTTCCGTATACCGGTATTCCAGGTCTGGAGACCCGAATACCACATCGATCCAAATTTACGATAGGTCGTGAATCTCAAGTGAAGATGAAGATTTAGAGTGCAAGGGTTATTGTCGCTAACTCTGAGGGTGATTCCAAAACGAGTGTAACGAGATAATGCCTTCGGTTTCGTTCGAACCCGGAACGAACTTGTATGGATTGAATGCTTTCAGCACATCGTCAGGCGGACGATGAGCATTCTAAGTGATATGTTCTGATTAAAGGTTATCGTAACCTCAAGCCTCATCAACCGGGAATGGCTAAAACAGGGGAGGTGCAGCAAGGCTTCGTGGGTAGCACCCACTGAGAGCAAGATAGATCCCTGTCTAGAGGTCCCTTTTCTTTTTATTCGGCTTAGTGTGTGGTTGGTCGCGCCAACTACGGGATTATCTTGTTCGGAATTATCCAGTAAGGGATGGTTCCGGCTTTGTGTTGCAGGGGAGCGGGCGTACTCCTCGGTACGGTGATCTAGGCCACGTACTGTGACGGGCGGTACCCCAGTAGCCCTGCCATTGTATGGAATCCAAACTCCAATAAGTGCCGTACGTATTAGTTGTGCCCAACTATGTTGGAATGTGAGATGTAAGCATTTCAGCTATTTCTATATTTTACTTGAAAACCCTAGACCCTATTATAATAAAATCAGATTTCCTATCAAATGTTTTGGTTAGCGTAAGGTAAAAACTTACCCATGTTTATTTGTGGGGAGTCTTACGTGATACCTTTTCTTTCTAAAGGTTTTGAAGTTAAGCAAGTTTAACCTGTTACTCACACCAGACCCATGTCTGACCCAAGTGTTTATTTCTGTTTTATAAACTCTTGGGTACTCAAATTTTTACGAGTAGCCAAGGGATTCAGGTTTAGCTTTGAAGAATATAAGGAGGAGCAATGGAGCAGGAGGCTTCGGCGTTCGTAGATATAGTATTCCGCTGTGTTGAGATCTGTGATAGTGTGTGTATTGTATTGAGTTGTAATAACTAGACAGATGTTTATAACTGTCTAGTAAGTGATGTATATGCTGTGTAACTCTGTAAAGTGTTGTATACTATGTAATAGTATATGTTATTAATATAATTTATTCGTTCCGCTGTGAGATCGTTGTTGTTGTTTCTTTCTTCTCTTCTTTTCTATTTTCTACCCCTTTCTTTCTTCATAATGATACGACTTTCTGCAGGAGAGAAAGTCGTGGTCGTTACAGAATGCTTTCAAAACATCGTCAGGTGGACGATGAGCATTCTAAGTGATGTGTTCTGATTAAAGGTAATCGTAGCCTCAAGCCTCATCAACCGGGAATGGCTAAAACATGGGAGGTGCAGCAGGGCTTCGTGGGTAGCACCCACTGAGAGTAAGGTCATCTCTGTCTAGATGTCCCTTTTTATTTCGGCTTAGTGGTGCGGTTGCTGATCACAACCGTGGGTGATTTTATTCGGAATTATCCAGTAAGGGATGGTTCCGGTCTTGTGTTGCAGGGGAGCGGGCGTACTCCTCGGTACACTGATCTAGGCCAGGTACTGTGACGGGCGGTACCCCAGTAGCCCTGCCATTGTATGGAATCCAATCTCCAATAAGTGCCGTACGTTTTAGTTATGCCCAACTATGTTGGAACGTGAGATGTAAGCATTCCAGCTATTTCTGTATTTTACTTGAAAACCCTAGACCCTATTATAATATAACTGGATTTCCTATCAAATGTTTTGGTTATCGTTAGGTAAAAACTTTTCCGTGTTTATGTGCGGGGAGTCTTACGAGATACCTTTTGTTTTCAAAGGATTTTCAAAGTTAAGCAACTTTAACCTGTTACTCACACCAGACCCATGTCTGACCCGGAGTTTATTTCTGTTTTTCTTAAACTCTTGGGTACTCAAATTTTTACGAGTAGCCAAGGGATTCAGGTTGCTTTGACAAATTCTGGAGGAGCAATGGAGCAGGAGGCTTCAGCGTTGTAGATATATATATAGTGTTCCGCTGTGTTGGTTTCTCTGAGTCGTTTGTTTGAGTTGTATCTTGAGTTGTAATAACTAGACAGGCGTATATAACTGTCTAGTATGTGTTGTATAAGTTGTGTAACTCTGATAGTTGTTATATACTATGTAATACTTATGTTATTAATATAATTTATTCGTTCCGCTGTTGAGATTCTGATGTTGTTTCTTCTTTCTTCTCTATATCTTCTCTTTTCTATCCCTTTCTTTCTTATTGATGATGCGTCATTCTGTGGAATGAATGGCGGGTCGTCACACAATCTAACATCCAATTGGCTGTGCCCCTCATCCAATGTCTCGATAGTGAAAGAATCATTGGTCTGTTGGTTTAACTCCAGTATTTCTCGGACTCACTCTGACCGATGATGGCTGATATCCGCATGCGACTATCCTTTTCGGTCCTGCCCACTATAACCTACTCGCAAACTAGAGTACGGTGTCATACAAATATCCTACTCCATCATCAACCTTTTGACTACTTGCAAAGGTCCGCTTCAATAGGCCTGCAACGCAAAATCAGTCAAGGCATACTCTCTTGTTGGAACACCTACAAACCTGCCTCCGGGGATGCAGCTTCGTTAGGCCTACCCCAGAGGGCCATCTTAGAGCATCCTCACATCCCGTTGAAGTCTCGTACTTCCTTCTAGCCTAAAATAACTAAGTTGGACGTGCTCTTTCTGTACTAAAAATCTGCGATGAACTGCTTCGTTAGGCTCTTTAACCATATTCTCTTGGGCTACTCCAAACGCACCTTACCATTTTATTAGACCCTACGTCTAATCTTTTATTATGCATTTAGTTTACTTTTCTTATTTTCTTGGCTACTTATTTACCCTAATCAACATGCCCAGCCTCACCCACGTGTGAGACCATCAATCCTAGACTTGAAAGGGAATGCTGCCGGTACGGGCCAAAGCTATTATTCTTGCTTATTAACTTAATCCAAGATCTAAGTTTGGTAAAATAAGCCTCTTCTATTTCTTTCTTTTTAATTATAACCTATGTGTTACAATTATACTTGCAATTGTCACTTCTATATTCTTTTCTTTCTTTTATAACCTACATGTTATAAATGTAATTGCAAGTGTTTCTTTTCTATTCTAGTCTGTCTTCTTTTATTATGATACTAAATTCTTTTTAGTTCTCTTATATTATATGACAGTCTTAGCTTGGGACTACGTCCAACTATCACAAATTACTTATCATAATAACTGCTTTACTTTTTACTCTACTATCTGCGCAATAAATACAGATCTAGTCACAATTTCTGTTTATTGTTTCTAGCCTTGTCAAATAATTAAATTGATTATTTCTTCTTTAATTTCTTTAACGCTTCGCATTATTCTCTTTTATTCTGGGAAGTAGTTCTATTCTATTGGTTGGTTACAAAAACTATGCTAAAAATCCATTTCCATATTTTAATATTAAATAATGCTATAAACAATAACCCGTAAGTGCAAGATATTTCTTTTATTGTTTCTTTAATTATTGGGTAATGCAAAATACGGTAATGTCTCTATTTTGCACTAACTCCACTTTTCTTGCTTTTATTCTTGCAATTACGTTTATCGTTATTCTTACAATATTAAACTATAGAGATGTATTCCCTTTTCCAAACCAACCAACTAATATATCACTAACTTCCAAATCAAGTTATTAAATTTTCCCCTTCTTATTTCATTTCTCCTGTTATAACATAATTTACGGTAAATCTCACACTTTTAGGCTTATGCCTTTCTTAACAACTTTTAAGCCTAATATTACTTATATTTAATTGGATTCCTTTCTTTTTCTATATAAATAACATTTAAATATAAGTACACTTCTCTTATAAAATTTACAGTCTCAACATAACTAACTAGTAGAACTAATTACTGAAATTAGTTCAAATGCTGAATAAAAATATTTAACGGGAATCTAAAGATAATATATTTCATAAACATAAAAGATATATAATTTAAATCCACTCACCTGTCGTCCTTAGCTTTACTCCATGGCCTTCCTGGATCCCCTTCTAAGGCATCAAATATTTTTATTGAAAAGATATTCTCCCTAGAAATATTTTCTATTTAGGGTTTAGCCTTAGGCAATGAACTCAATTAGGAGAAAATCTGATTGTGAGAAAATAGCTAGGGATAGGGTCCTATTTATAGTGGAGTTTGGGAATCTCAGACCATCGGATTTTTTGATTGAATCTGGTGTAACCACATCTCAAGCTCGCTGTGAATCGTTGGATCCAGAAAACAACGCTTCAGATTGAACAAAAATCGAATTATATAACTTCGGCATATCCCTGGACGATTTCTCATCCAGGGAAAAACACGGGTCGACCCCCGTGTTTTGTGGGTCGACCTATAGGTCGACTCGTAGGGTCTTACTCCCTTTTTTTGTTTAATTTATATAATTCTGATTTCTTGTTTCTCTCGTAACTTCTTCATATTAACTCGGATTTTAACAAGTTATATATGGAAATTGATCAGAAAATCGCCATGAACACAGTGGTATAAGTTTCGAAGCCATATTACGACAACTCCAAAAATTCTTAGTATTAAATTATCTAAAAATGCGGGGTGTTACATTACCAGACTGATCTGGGCGTTCTTCCCTTTCAATGCTCGGGTCAAACCGAGCATATTTACAAATTTAGATTTGGATGCTTTGGAGCTTCAGCAGACGAGCTGGAGGTCTTTTGGTTGTATTCACGTATATGTTTATTTTTCCACTGCATTATTGTTAAATTATCAGCATTCTAAGGATGTTAGCACCAAAATTTGTCACTAACCTCATTCAGAAAGATTGTGTAGAGATATAAGTGATGAAAGTAAATTAAACAGAGAAGACAATGCTAATTTAAATGCAGAAAGTAAGAACACCAAATGTATAGTGGTTCAGCGTAATTGCCTACGTCCACTTTGTTCAACTTTATTGATTTCCTTTATAGTTGATTACAAATACAATTCGTGAATCAAATGCTTGAGTGAAGTTGTTAAGTAGAGAAGATGAGTCTTGAAAATGGCAGAGTCTCCCCGGTGTTTTCTCTCCCAAAAAAGGATCCCTCTTCACTGTGATCCTGCCCCTCTATTTATAGACAAAGATGGGTTGGACTTCCCAGGTGGGCTCGGTAGCCGAACACTCTAGCCCAAGCATAGTGTTCCCTGCATGCCGAACCAGATATGCCGAACACCATAATGCCGAACGATCCTTTCTATGCCGAACGGTATGTTTGGTGTGCGGGAAGTGCAGAATGGTTGTCAGTCGAGGCCGAACGTGCCTCTGGATGCCGAGTACTACTATCGCCGAGTTCTACTTGATGTCGAGCACTACGCCGAGTACTCCTGTCGTCGCCGAGTTCTACTGGATGTCGAGTACTACGCCGAGTACTCCTGTCGCCGAGTTCTACTGGATGTCGAGTACTACCAGGAGATTTGTCAGTCGAGGAAATCTCCTGGTAGTACTCGACATCTAGTAGAACTCGGCGACAGGAGTACCCGGCGTAGTACTCGAACCCTAGCCGCAGCGCAGTGCCTCCGGATAATGAGTTCAAAACTCAACTTAGTAAAGAAACATTCTATCCACTTCCCTGACATCCCATGATCGACCAGGGCATAGAGGATCTAGCGGCAGCTTATGAACGACATCAAGGGAACGGACAAGCAACCGCTATTCAAACGGTACTCCCAAAGGTAGTACTCGGCATCCAGTAGAACTCGGCGACAGGAGTACTCGGCGTAGTACTCGACATCCAGTAGAACTCGGCGACAGGAGTACTCGGCGTAGTGCTTGACATCAAGTAGAACTCGGCGATAGTAGTACTCGGCATCCAGAGGCACGTTCGGCCTCGACTGACAACCATTCTGCACTTCCCGCACACCAAACATACCATTCGGCATAGAAAGGATCGTTCGGCATTATGGTGTTCGGCATATCAGGTTCGGCATGCAGCGACCACTATGCTTGGGCTAGAGTGTTCGGCTACCGAGCCCACCTGGGAAGTCCAGCCCATCTTTGTCTATAAATAGAGGGGCAGGGTCACAGTGAAGAGGGATCCTTTTTTGGGAGAGAAAACACCGGGGAGACTCTGCCATTTTCAAGACTCATCTTCTCTACTTAACAACTTCACTCAAGCATTTGATTCACGAATTGTATTTGTAATCAACTATAAAGGAAATCAATAAAGTTGAACAAAGTGGACGTAGGCAATTACGCTGAACCACTATACATTTGGTGTTCTTACTTTCTGCATTTAAATTAGCATTGTCTTCTCTGTTTAATTTACTTTCATCACTTATATCTCTACACAATCTTTCTGAATGAGGTTAGTGACCAATTTTGGTGCTAACAAAGGACATGTTATTATAACTATCTAGGCTGATGATTAGTTATTAATTGTTGTACTCTTACGAATGTATGTATATTGCAGTTTCTGTTTTGTAATGTTCATCGATATTATATTATATGATTGTTCCATTACGATTGTGAGATTCTATGATTGTTTTATTTGCTTTCTCTCCTTTTCTTCTCTTCTCTTCTTCTCTCTTTCTTTCTTTCTCATAACAATCGGTTTTTCCGGCATTCAATTGCTTAGCATAGGAAATAGTGGACATATTAGTGTCAATTTTCGAGGGTCAAAAATCCAGTGCAGTTACATGTGGTATCAGAGCTTAAGATTGTGCGAACACCTAGGCTTTGGTTGGGTACTCATTATAGATAGGATTAATAATGTCCTAGATTGAGTTTGTGTTATTATAGTCATGAGAGGCTATTTGTTGGTGATTTTAAAAATGTTTTATATTGTGTTAATTTGTCCGTTGAAGTGGCTTATGAATTCTAGTCGATATGTAGGACGTCATGTTATCGATCGGGGTTTCAAAACGCTTGAACAAGGCAAACCGACACAATATTGTTTAAATTGAGTAAATGAAATAATTTTACCCAAATTATATTTTATATATAAAGGAATAATTTTTTAGAAATTATTTTAGTTATATATGATGTTTTTGGTTGTTAGTGAATGCTAATATTTGATTATTATCATTTATCATTTGTTGTTTGTGTATTAATAAAAGTGGTGGTTATTATAATATAAACAAAGATAAACGATAAAGAAATGGTTTTATATAACCAAAGTCAAATATATATATAAGTATAAAGTTGTAGATGTGATTTTAAAATATAAAAAATATATGAAAATAAGTCTTTGTACTTATAAGTTGAAAATAGTATAGATAAGAAATAAGTTTACAACTTATGAATTTGAACAGGAAAGTAAAACCAAATTTTAAAATGGTTGAACATTTTTGGTTAAGCAAACAAAAGGAAATTTGAATTGAATTATGAAATTAAAAAATTAATTAACTCGAGTAAGTTAAATAAATTAAGTTAGTGAAATGAAGTAAATGAAACAAGAAATTAACTTAAGAAAAGTTAAATGAAAGTGAATTGAATTTTGAAATGAAATTTAACTCAAGTTAAGTAAAGTGGGATGAAACGAGTTAAATAAATTAGAATTTAAATTTTGAAATGAAGATGAACTTAACATATAAAATGAAATTCAACTTAAGTGGTAAGAATTGAATATGTTTTAGAACGTTGTTTGATAGAAACGAATATGAACTTAAGTTTTAAAGTGAAAATAAACCTAAGAAGTGTTATATAAAATGTTTATAAACTTAAGAAAATAATTTTATGGAATGGTTGTCAAGTGTTGTTAGTATTAAAGAAAATATACTAAGTAAATTGTGTATGGAATGAAATGCTGTTAAACATAAATTGATTTAAATCGAATATTAATAAGTGAATGATTAATGAATTGAATGTAAGTAAAATTAATATGAATAATTGAATTTGATTTGTGATGACCCGCAAATCCATACCCCTTTGAGCCGACAATATTCCACCTCAATTCAACTCAAAGTGGATGGAAGTACGAGTATTCAGGATTAAAGAAGAAAGAGGTAGAAGAAGAAGGAGAAAAATAACAACATCAGAGTCTCACAATCGTAGTGGAACAAAATACAATATATAATAACAACTTTTAAATACAAAGAAATATGTACTGTTATATATACATACCATTATCAGAGTACAACAATCATCTATCACTTTGGACAGCTTATTATCTGTCCTTACACGGCGGAAATAATAATTCAAGTACGGAGATGCGTCTCTGTCATCAAGCTCGTCTCTTGAGCTCCATAGCACATTATCCTAGATCTGTTCAACTTGGTCTGACCCGAGCATCATAATAAAACAACACCGGAGTCAATCTAGAAAACCAGCGTGAGAAAATCACATTCAAGGTTATTAAAGTTTCAAAATCCTCTGAAAATCAAATGTATCTCGTAAAATCACGCCACAAATAAACATGTCGGGTTTTTACCTTACGATAACCAAAACATTTCTTATCAAAATCCACTGATATTATAATAGTGTCCAAGTACAAATACTTATTCAAATAGCCGAAATTGTTATATTAATTAAATTCCAGCATAATAGGTATACAATCAAGTTCGAAGGAACTTATTAGAGATTTGGTTTCAATACAATGGCAGGGCTACTGGGGCCCCGTCATAGTATCTGGCCTAGATCAGCGTACCGAGGACCAATCCTGATCCCCTGCAATACAAGACCGGAGCTACCCCTTACTAGATAGTCCGAATAAGATCACCCCGCGGTTGGAGCTAACAACTGCCACGTAGCCGAAATAAAGGGACTCTAGACAAGGGAAATCTTAACCTAATTGGGTGCTACCCACTTAGCCTTGCTGCACCTCTCCTATTTTAGCCATTCCCGATTGATGAGGCTTGAGGATAAGCGTTACCTTTTAAAGAGCACATTTACTTAGAATGCTCATCGTCCTCCAATGACGATGGTCCGATAGCATTCGTCCATACAAGTTGTCCTAGGTCTGGACAAACCGAATCACCGTCTTCATCATCTTCACGGTATTCATTTATAAACGTTCAAACCGGTCGAAGTGGTTTTCGGATAATTAAATCTGATCCCGGCCTCATTGAAACGATCAGCGCATTGGCCAATATTGATAGTCGGTTATTTAACTATCATATAACATCCACAAGCAACCACCATGGCTTAAATAATTTTCCAAATTATTTATTTCAAAATATCTACTCAAGATATTATTTCCATACTTCAACACTTTGAAAATAGTTTTCAAATCCCTGTTTATTCTCACAGAACAAATTTCTACCCTTGCCAAATACTTAGCATTATTTTTCCCATTCCATTTGATATTCAACACTTGGAAATTATTCATTTATTTCCTATTCCTTTTCGAAAATCATTTACAATTTTATTGGTAAATTCCTAACTCGTTTCGCATGAAAATCTATTTTTAAGAAAATCCAATAATTCACCAATTAAATTCATAATTTTCTCCTGATTCGTATCACATCGCCTATATCCAAATTTATCACCATTTCTCATATTTGAAATATATTCCACTATATCTTTCAAAAAAAATTCATAACTCGATATAAGTTCACGCCATAACTTATATTTTTAACATATCCACTAATATCAATCTATCTCATTTAGAAGCCCCGTTTATAAATTTATAATCTCCTCTGAGTTTCCATCTATAAAAAAACAGATTCTATTTTAAAAGTCTGATTTTAATTTCTTTCCTTAATAAATTCCAATCTATTTCAAATCTATTTTCAATTATTGCTTAAGTACTTTCCCATAATTTTGAAATATCATTCGAGTTCTTTTACATAATTTATTTCAAAATCTCAACTTAAATCAATTTTACGCATGGTTAAGTATAGCCCCCCATTAGTTAACATATATTTATAAAACTTAGTTTTCCTTTACAATAAATCCAATTTACAATATAAATATTTTCCATTCAAATTTCTTTTTAAATTCCCTCAGTTTAATTATTCTAGGTATTTGAAATGCCCATTTTAATTCCCTTGCTACTTAACATTTTATAATTCAATTAACACACAAACCATATCAATCTATCCATCCTAACATATCAATATATATATATAAACAATAAATATTTTTGAGGAATCCTGTCGGATCCCTCCAACCTGTTTTCCCTGCATCCACAGATGTTAGTCAACAATATAAAATACCAATCCCACTTCGAGGGGGATATCGCGGTATATAGGGTCATCCGCTATTATGCGGGGCGCATAGGGTCTCATCCACTATATAATGCGGGAATATCAATCACTCCAATTCTAATATATATACTACTATATATATAACATCCAATAGATAAATTATAAATTTATCAATCAAGTCAGGCATCCAATAATTTAAATTTAACATTTAAATTTTAACAAGGTAATCCTAATGAGTGAGAAAATTACACCTTTATTTTTGTTTGCAATCCACTTCAATCTCGACTTGATTTCACGATGACTTTAGACCTTGTATAAACATTTATACGGTTTATTAATATTCGAAATAATCAAACAATTTATTTCCTTTTTAATAAATTTAATTAACAAACAATCTAATTTTAACTAACAATTTCCCTTTTTTAAAAATCTTTTAGTAACTAAAATAATTAAATAGGTTATTTGAACAAATTAATCACCAAATCCATTATTCTTAAACAAACCAGTAAATCTAAAATGTGTATATATATATATTTTAGAAAGCACATATCCTTATGAAAATCGTCTGTATAGATTCCAAAATCTATTTGCATATATACCTATAAAAATAATCTATATTACCATTTTGATTTTCTATTTTCTAAATCTTATGTGTATATATATATATATATATATTAGTTTTTGTTTATCTGTATATACATATATTTATTAAATTCTAATGAAAATAAAATCTCTTTCTAACATACATATATATATATATATATATTAAATTAAAAACAGAAATGGTTTTATACTTCACTGTAATATATTTTCTCCGCGTCTATATATATATATTAAATAAAAACAAAACAGCCATATACCTCACTTCCTTATCGAACGGAACCCTAGCCTTGCGACCATCCTTCGACGCCGCGCTTGACCATCACTTCGGCCAACCCTAGCTGCTGCCGCACGCTACCTATTCCCATAGCGCTTTGCCATCACCTGACATCACATTCCAATTGACGTCACAGCGCCTCGCCACCCATAATCGATGCCTCCACTTTGGCCATCAAATCGCGACAGTCGCCACGTCTCGTGCTCGCAACCTCCCACCACATTCACGCGACACTAACCCAACCATAGATCATCTCGAGCTCACGACTTCCCCTTCAACTTGATGCACCACTGTCGAACTCCCCCGATTCGACCCTCCTCCCTTCGCACGAACGCGCGCCCATGCTTCTCGCCGTTCGAATCGAGTTCGATCTGAAGAGGGAAAAGAGTATCTCGACTTTGGGTTTCATTCTCGTTTTAAGAAGTAAACAATCCGCCATTTTTTATTATAAAAAAACGAACTTGATTTTTATTTCTCGGATCGGTTTTGGTTTTGAGAAGAATATAAGAGGAATTCTTGCAATTGGCTTGAAGAGGAAGGGAGGCCGGTTATATTTTTTTTTTCTGTTGCGTGAAAAATATGCCTAGCTATAGTGATTTTGAAATGAAAGGGAAAAGGTTTGATGGTGAAAGAATGTAGGCTGATGGGAATACAGATTTGAGTGTTGATATATATATATATATATATATATACATAAAATTTAAATCGTATCGAATTTGCAACTCAAAATCTCGACCTCCTATCGAGACGTGCCGCTAGGCATTCATAATGTTATACCCCTATTCCGAACGCAATGGAAAAAGTTTTGAGTCCTAATTCGATCGTATGGAGAAGATAGCTGTAACGACCCAGAATTTTTGATAATTAAAATTCGAATATTTAATTGATTTTAAATATTAATAAGTGGAATTAAGAAGTCGAATAATTTATTTCTCGAATATTGGATTTAATTGGATAATTAAATCGATAAATTTAATAGTGAAATTCCAGAGATAATTGTAAATCGAGTTAAATATGATTGAAAATGATTTGTAAAATTTTATTTAATCATACTGGAGTTATAGAAAGGTTTTAGAACTTGCAGAATCGAATTTAGAATTAAATTGTGAAAATTTGATATTTTAATATTTAATTATCGACTGTAAAAATAGCCAATTTTCGAACAGTCTCAGAATTGAACGAGACCAGTTCCATTGGATCCGTAATAGTTAGTTATTATCGGATTTCAATTTTTGTATTAATCGGAGTTGTCGTTTGACCCTGGCAACTCGAAACGCATCGATATCGTTTTAATTTAAATCGTCGAGTTAAAATAGTCATTTTTCAAACGGTCTCGGATTTCGACGAAACCAGTTTCATCGGATCCGTAATGTGATATTATTGTAAGATTTCAAATTTCGTAATTTTTGGAGTTACCGTTTGTCCGGTACAAATTAAAACGCCTCGAAATCGATTTAAATCGGTTTAATTTAAATTGATCGTTTATTGCCATATCTCACACATACGATCGAATTAGCTTTCGAGACCTGTTCCATTGCGTTCGGAACGCGGGGTAAACCTTACGAACGTCAGCCGGCACGCTCGAATCGGAGTTCGGAAAATTTCGATGAATAGTAAATTGGGCAATTTTCTATATAAGGACCTATATTCTTCATTTTGCAATAAGAAGACCGAGCCTAGGGTTTTATTTCAGAGCCGCCACCAACATTGCTGAACGGCCAGCAATTCATCCCCTTCCTCCCTCAATTACTTCAAATCCACAAATCAATTGAAGATATGATTAACTACAATATTGTAGAGATTCGCGAGGACTTCGATTTCGTACGGTTGTGATCGTCATAGGCGCGACGATGGAGGCACAGGAGAGCCGCGTTTGGTGACCGTTCTACCTCGTATTGCGCGCGCTGGGGACCACCGAGCTTCGAGCTCTTCCAGCCGAACATGGCTCTTGGCGAGGCGAGTTGAATGGGGGTCTCCGATCATGCTCACGTTGGTTGTAGGTGGGTGCGTGATTAGGGTTTTTAGGCGGCAGTGGGTTCTCGCGTGAACGACCTGGAGAAATTATCGCGTGGGAGGGAAGAATGCACGAACGGCTGTGATTTGGAGATTCAAAAACAAGCGGCAGATGAGAGTTAGGGTTTAAAATTTTAATTAAAATGTTAATTAAGTGTATTTAAATTGTATAAACTTTAAAATTGCATATCTTGTTCATACGTGATCAGAAATTGACGAAACAAGCGGCGTTGGCTTCGTTTTGACGAATACTACGTGATGCAACTGGATTGGAGTCATTTGGAGCTAGTTTGAATTTCGGGTAAAATTAAACGCCGTTTAATTTTATTCGAAATAAACGCTGAAATCAGAATTAAAATCACGGTGAGATCTTCTCACTCAATTGAATGTGGAATTATTTACAGTTATTGATTGATGATTGACTGCTTGGATGTGGTATTAGATATTATAGGATATATATCTATATATAGCAGTATATACATATTGGCATATGTATATATTGGATTGATGATTTCCCGCCTCGTATAGCGGATGAGACCCTATTGCGCCGTTAGTAAGCGGATTTTTATAAAACCCATATACCGCGATAATTCCGTACTGGAGCGGAATTGGTATTGTGCTGACGTTTTTGGATGCAGGGAAACAGGTTGGAGGGATCCAACTGGATTCCTCAACTGTATTTGTTTATTTACAGATGTTGATATATATTCTGTTATCATATGATGATATATGATATTTGACTGTTGTGATGGACTGATTGGTGTTGTGGCATCATCGGATTCAGTTTTGGAAATGTAAAAATGACGACTTTTAATTTAAAAGGATTTTTAAAGTGATTTTTGAAAATATACGTTTTATGGAATTTTTGAATCGATTTATAAACGTAAAATTTTAAAAGTTATAAAAGTTATAATTTTTAGTGAAATATAACCGAAGTGTCGTTTTTGAAATAAAAGTCGATTTATTTATAAAATGGTTTAAGTTGGGATTTTTGAATAACTATAAACGATTTGTATAGAAAGATTTATAAAATGGATATTTTATAAATCAAAATATTGGACTTATAAAACGAATTTTTATAAGTGTTGAAAAGAAGTATAAAATGATTTCATAAGTGAATGAAATTAATAGATTTATAACGTGAAGGTATAAAGTGAATAGATGTTGTAGAATAAACGATTTATAAGTAATTTACTTATAAATTAGATTTTTGCACTTAATTGGGATATAAATAGAAATTGCTAAATGAAAAGATTTCATAAGTTGAAATTGTTATGAAGTATAAATGTGATTTATAAACGTTGTTTATAAATCTGGAATCACTTATTTTGATAAGTAATTTTAGAAGCTAATAAGGGGAGAATTTATAAATCGAAGTTGTTAGAAAATATAAAGGTGAATTTATAAACGTTGTTTTATGAATTCGAAATCAATCAAATTTGATGAATGTAATATAGAAGTTATTAAGGGAATTTCATCCACGATTCTGGATAGTGGATAATTCTTGGAATAAAACGTGTAGAAAAGATTGAAATGTAATTATTGAAGTATATTCACGATTTTGGACAGTGAATATATTGTTAAGTAAAATGGATAGTTTTGGAAAAGCGATATTATGAAATGAAGTTAATTGTTTTAAAAGATGTTTTAAAACGTGTGAACTATCGAAATCATAGATTTCAACATTTATTGTTGAAATAGACGTTTTCGAGAAATAAGGAAATGATGGACTATAACACTGTTGTTATAGTAAATGGTTTCCGAAAGGAAATGTTTTGATGTAGTATTGGGATTCACATATCTATCTAAATTCCGAATCCCTATACTAGTGATTTTGAGTCGTCGTAACGATGTTTTACGCAACATTCGTTTTGACTCAAATAGATGTGAAATTTATGATTTCCTTAAAGAATGAAATGTATACTTAATTTTGATTTAAGTATATCGAATATTTTCAAATGTTGAAAATAAATGATTTGTGAAATACTTATTATTAAATAAGTATGGAAATGCTTTTCCAATATGAAATAAACTGTTTTGAGATTTTATCTTCAAAGATAAAATGAAAGGTGGAAATTGATTTGAATTTGTTTTCAAACGGTTAAGTGTGGAAATTATATATCTAGTAAAGATATTTTTGAAGATGAAATAAATTGGAAAATTATTTGGAATCTGATGATGTTGCGCATCTTTATTGATAGTTAAATAACCGACTATCAATAATTACCTTTAGATTGGTATTTGTTGTGAATTGGATGAATTTGAATGCCACACTTGTTTTTGAATAAACGCTCACTATTCGGGTTAACCGGGAAAGGACCATGGGGTCGTATAACCCATTCCGAATATGTGATACGTCGTTATGAATTGCATTTGAAGACCGGTGTTGAAGACCGGATATTTTTGAAAACGGAAGGATTACCGTCGAGTTACTCTACATCGACTGATCTTCGATTTAGAGGTTTTATCACCCTTAGTGACGGGAAGTCCTGACGTGATTGAAAATTATCCGGAAATGCAAGGGCTTCGTGAGAAGTGCCTTCGGTTCTGTTCGATCCCGGAACAGACTTGTATGGATTGTGTGTCTGACGTTACAATTTGAGATATAAAGCTGATTTCTTTCAAATACATTTCTGTTGGTGGCGGAGAATTTATTCTCTTAGCTTAACACCCTTCTCTGAGACGTACGAGCTCAGAGGTTATGTAGTTGAAATTTATCAGCGATATATCCCAATTTGGTAACGTGGCATACTGAGTGTTGCTGTGAAATGATCAGTGTTTGATCATTTGTGATATGATCATTTGTTTGATCTTATATCTTTGTGATCATAGGTTGATCATTTTGTTTGACCCGAAGCAGGGCTTTTTTTTGAGAAAGCGTAGCTTTGTGGACGAGACTTCATCGAGCCTCACACCCCGGAAATGGTCGAAACAGGAAGGATGCAGCAAGGTTCTAGGGAGTAGCGCCCCTTAGTGTATGTCATTCCTTCTGGATAAAGGTGGTATCATGGTATGGAGCCCAGATACTTAACCTCTGTGGTTGCTGCACAGTTATTATTACTTTGTGGTTTGTTGGAAATCGGGGATCCTCGGGAAGATCGGTGACGATCGGGGGATGGCATACGCGTGTCAGTAGTTACCTATTTTTGCAGAGGTAACCCGGCCTTGTGTTGGCAGAGATCTAACCGTAATGTTAGGTTATTTCTCGGGTCGTCTATTCCAGGGACGTACCCATCGTGGAAAAGGAAGTTCCTTAGCCTGACCATTTGTTGGAAATCCAAAGAAACAATACGTGACGTGTACGGTTTTAGTTGTATTACCTGCTATGGAATGTGGCGGTAACCTGCTATTGAACATAGTAGCTATAGTAGGCATACGATACTGGTCGTATGTTGGCTAAGATTAATATTATACTTTCGAAATGATTTCTACACTATGCACTAATAATAATATCAAAAAGGATTTGATTTTTGCGTAGTAAGCATCTTTGACTATCATAAGAAGAAATCTCCTCCAAGTCTGCGTTTGCATTGTGTGTGTGGCGGGAGGTCTTATGGTAGTTTCATTTTCCAAAAGCATTTCGAATTGACTTTAAAATTATCCTGTTGTTTATTTTAAAGAATAACTGTTTTACGATCTCACACCAGTCACCATGACTGACTCGGAGTTTATTGTTTCCCTTCTAAACTCTGGGTGCCCACCAATTTCCACACGGGCAGTCTAGAGTTAGATTATCAGGTTATCTGGATATTCTGGAGCTTGGAGATAAGCTGGATGACGAGACGTAGTATTTGTATCTGATAGTATTTATTCCGCTGTGTATTCTGTATGAGGACAAGTTTATATAACTGTCCATTTTTGTTTATTGACTCTGATGATATGATGTGATGTAATGTAATAACAGATATAATTCTTTTGTTTTTAAAAGACTAGTGTTTATCTATTATATATTGTTCCGCTGCGATGTGTAAGATTCTGATATTGTTTTCTGTTGCTGTATCTGATGTTGTTTCTTCTTCTTCTTTTTTTTCTTCTTCTTCTACTTCTTCTTTTTCTTAAAAACCATAACTTTCCGGGTTTCCGGCATTCGATGGCTCAGCAGTCGGTAAAGTGAGTATCGATGTTGAATTTTCGAAAGTCGAAAATTTTAGGGATGTTACAAGTGGTATCAGAGCATATGGTTAAGCGACAACCCTGCTCTGTTGGGTGTTACTCATTAAAGATAGAGTCAGTAGTACTCTAGAATGAGTTGAGTGTAATAATAGATATGAGCGCGTATTTGTTAGTTAATATAAAATTGTTTTATATTGTGATGATTGATTTGTTGGGTGGTGTATGGATTCTGGTCGGTATTGTCCGTACAACTCTATCGATAGGGATCTCTAAACACTTATATAGAACAATTCGGCACAGTATTGTTTTAAATAGGGTAAATGAGATAATTTTGCCCAAAACTATTTTTGTATACAAAAGAAATAATTTTCTATGAATTATTATAGTATATGGTTGCATGGATGTTAGGAAGTAATAATAGTGAATTATCATCACTGAAATTGAATAAGAAATTGAAATCGTAACTCCAAAGTTAAAGAAATAAAATTCACATGCAAATGAAATTTGAGAATGTAAATTATAAACGTGAATTGTAATTTAAAACGGAATTCCAGAGGAGTTTTTGGAAAGATTTTGAAAAGGATTTGAAAATTTTGGAGATTTGAAAGTTTAAATCCTTTTTGATTTGAAAATGGATTTCAAGGGTTTTGAAAAATGTTTTGAAGGAATGAAAAGCTCTAAACTCTTTTCGGTCGCTGGAAAATAATTCCGATGATGATCGCGACATCACCGGTGTTCATTTTCGGGTTTCCAAAAGAGAAATTGCTGCCAAATTGTTTTAAATAGAAGTTGTTTGAAAAATTTGGATTTTGTTTTGAAATTCAAATGGAATTTGAATTGTTTTCAAAATGGCTTTGAAATATTGGTAAGACTCTGGGATACCATATTTATGAAATATTATCAAGTTGATAACTTATACAATTTGAAAGGTTGATAGAATAAATTTAACTTAAAGAATGAAGTTAAATCAAAGCAAGTATAAGTGAATCAATTAAATGAAAATGAAATTGAAAGTTGAAATTCATTTCGAATTCGTAAGCAAATGAATTTAATTGAATAATGTAAATTGAAAGATGAATTAAAATTCATATGCTATTGGAAATCCAGTTTAATATGAGTGGTTATGAACCAAAATAGTAAATTGAAATCAAATTTTGGAAATGAACAAAAGTGAATGAAACTGAAATTGAAATTGAATGTTGGAAGCAAATCTGAATTTGTTAGTAGATTAGAATTTGAAATGAATTAGTAATTAAAACTAATTTAAAAATGATATAAGCAGTTATATTGAAATTTTGTAATGGACTTTACGAAATGGTTTGAATATATGTAACTAGACATTATGGCTAGTAGGATATACAGGTATAAAGGAAATTGAATTTGATTTCACAGATAATTTGAATTGCTCGACAAAAGGTACGTATTTGAATTATAATATGAGTTTTTGATGATTTCTCTCTAGTCGCTTGGCTTTTTCTTTTTCTTTTTGAAATCTGAGAGTCCGTGGGGACGTTTTGTAGTCGTACCGTATTAGCCGCGCAAAGGAGACGCTGGCGAAATTTTTCGGAAATTTCGAGTGTTAGAAAATTTTTGATAAATTTTTGAAAATTTGAATTTAAACTCGAATTTGAATTGAGAAGTTAAACAATGTTGTTTGAACTTATAGTTGAAGTTGAAAGTTAGTTGAATTGATAGCAAATCTTTAGTAGAAAGATTTGTTTTGATAAATTGATAAAACTATTTGAATTTGAGAAAATAGTAGACGAGTTAAGGACCTTTCTTCCTGACTTGTAATTTCGAGGACGAAATTCTTTTAAGGGGGGAAGTTTGTAACGACCCAGAATTTTTGATAATTAAAATTCGAATATTTAATTGATTTTAAATATTAATAAGTGGAATTAAGAAGTCGAATAATTTATTTCTCGAATATTGGATTTAATTGGATAATTAAATCGATAAATTTAATAGTGAAATTCCAGAGATAATTGTAAATCGAGTTAAATATGATTGAAAATGATTTGTAAAATTTTATTTAATCATACTGGAGTTATAGAAAGGTTTTAGAACTTGCAGAATCGAATTTAGAATTAAATTGTGAAAATTTGATATTTTAATATTTAATTATCGACTGTAAAAATAGCCAATTTTCGAACAGTCTCAGAATTGAACGAGACCAGTTCCATTGGATCCGTAATAGTTAGTTATTATCGGATTTCAATTTTTGTATTAATCGGAGTTGTCGTTTGACCCTGGCAACTCGAAACGCATCGATATCGTTTTAATTTAAATCGTCGAGTTAAAATAGTCATTTTTCAAACGGTCTCGGATTTCGACGAAACCAGTTTCATCGGATCCGTAATGTGATATTATTGTAAGATTTCAAATTTCGTAATTTTTGGAGTTACCGTTTGTCCGGTACAAATTAAAACGCCTCGAAATCGATTTAAATCGGTTTAATTTAAATTGATCGTTTATTGCCATATCTCACACATACGATCGAATTAGCTTTCGAGACCTGTTCCATTGCGTTCGGAACGCGGGGTAAACCTTACGAACGTCAGCCGGCACGCTCGAATCGGAGTTCGGAAAATTTCGATGAATAGTAAATTGGGCAATTTTCTATATAAGGACCTATATTCTTCATTTTGCAATAAGAAGACCGAGCCTAGGGTTTTATTTCAGAGCCGCCACCAACATTGCTGAACGGCCAGCAATTCATCCCCTTCCTCCCTCAATTACTTCAAATCCACAAATCAATTGAAGATATGATTAACTACAATATTGTAGAGATTCGCGAGGACTTCGATTTCGTACGGTTGTGATCGTCATAGGCGCGACGATGGAGGCACAGGAGAGCCGCGTTTGGTGACCGTTCTACCTCGTATTGCGCGCGCTGGGGACCACCGAGCTTCGAGCTCTTCCAGCCGAACATGGCTCTTGGCGAGGCGAGTTGAATGGGGGTCTCCGATCATGCTCACGTTGGTTGTAGGTGGGTGCGTGATTAGGGTTTTTAGGCGGCAGTGGGTTCTCGCGTGAACGACCTGGAGAAATTATCGCGTGGGAGGGAAGAATGCACGAACGGCTGTGATTTGGAGATTCAAAAACAAGCGGCAGATGAGAGTTAGGGTTTAAAATTTTAATTAAAATGTTAATTAAGTGTATTTAAATTGTATAAACTTTAAAATTGCATATCTTGTTCATACGTGATCAGAAATTGACGAAACAAGCGGCGTTGGCTTCGTTTTGACGAATACTACGTGATGCAACTGGATTGGAGTCATTTGGAGCTAGTTTGAATTTCGGGTAAAATTAAACGCCGTTTAATTTTATTCGAAATAAACGCTGAAATCAGAATTAAAATCACGGTGAGATCTTCTCACTCAATTGAATGTGGAATTATTTACAGTTATTGATTGATGATTGACTGCTTGGATGTGGTATTAGATATTATAGGATATATATCTATATATAGCAGTATATACATATTGGCATATGTATATATTGGATTGATGATTTCCCGCCTCGTATAGCGGATGAGACCCTATTGCGCCGTTAGTAAGCGGATTTTTATAAAACCCATATACCGCGATAATTCCGTACTGGAGCGGAATTGGTATTGTGCTGACGTTTTTGGATGCAGGGAAACAGGTTGGAGGGATCCAACTGGATTCCTCAACTGTATTTGTTTATTTACAGATGTTGATATATATTCTGTTATCATATGATGATATATGATATTTGACTGTTGTGATGGACTGATTGGTGTTGTGGCATCATCGGATTCAGTTTTGGAAATGTAAAAATGACGACTTTTAATTTAAAAGGATTTTTAAAGTGATTTTTGAAAATATACGTTTTATGGAATTTTTGAATCGATTTATAAACGTAAAATTTTAAAAGTTATAAAAGTTATAATTTTTAGTGAAATATAACCGAAGTGTCGTTTTTGAAATAAAAGTCGATTTATTTATAAAATGGTTTAAGTTGGGATTTTTGAATAACTATAAACGATTTGTATAGAAAGATTTATAAAATGGATATTTTATAAATCAAAATATTGGACTTATAAAACGAATTTTTATAAGTGTTGAAAAGAAGTATAAAATGATTTCATAAGTGAATGAAATTAATAGATTTATAACGTGAAGGTATAAAGTGAATAGATGTTGTAGAATAAACGATTTATAAGTAATTTACTTATAAATTAGATTTTTGCACTTAATTGGGATATAAATAGAAATTGCTAAATGAAAAGATTTCATAAGTTGAAATTGTTATGAAGTATAAATGTGATTTATAAACGTTGTTTATAAATCTGGAATCACTTATTTTGATAAGTAATTTTAGAAGCTAATAAGGGGAGAATTTATAAATCGAAGTTGTTAGAAAATATAAAGGTGAATTTATAAACGTTGTTTTATGAATTCGAAATCAATCAAATTTGATGAATGTAATATAGAAGTTATTAAGGGAATTTCATCCACGATTCTGGATAGTGGATAATTCTTGGAATAAAACGTGTAGAAAAGATTGAAATGTAATTATTGAAGTATATTCACGATTTTGGACAGTGAATATATTGTTAAGTAAAATGGATAGTTTTGGAAAAGCGATATTATGAAATGAAGTTAATTGTTTTAAAAGATGTTTTAAAACGTGTGAACTATCGAAATCATAGATTTCAACATTTATTGTTGAAATAGACGTTTTCGAGAAATAAGGAAATGATGGACTATAACACTGTTGTTATAGTAAATGGTTTCCGAAAGGAAATGTTTTGATGTAGTATTGGGATTCACATATCTATCTAAATTCCGAATCCCTATACTAGTGATTTTGAGTCGTCGTAACGATGTTTTACGCAACATTCGTTTTGACTCAAATAGATGTGAAATTTATGATTTCCTTAAAGAATGAAATGTATACTTAATTTTGATTTAAGTATATCGAATATTTTCAAATGTTGAAAATAAATGATTTGTGAAATACTTATTATTAAATAAGTATGGAAATGCTTTTCCAATATGAAATAAACTGTTTTGAGATTTTATCTTCAAAGATAAAATGAAAGGTGGAAATTGATTTGAATTTGTTTTCAAACGGTTAAGTGTGGAAATTATATATCTAGTAAAGATATTTTTGAAGATGAAATAAATTGGAAAATTATTTGGAATCTGATGATGTTGCGCATCTTTATTGATAGTTAAATAACCGACTATCAATAATTACCTTTAGATTGGTATTTGTTGTGAATTGGATGAATTTGAATGCCACACTTGTTTTTGAATAAACGCTCACTATTCGGGTTAACCGGGAAAGGACCATGGGGTCGTATAACCCATTCCGAATATGTGATACGTCGTTATGAATTGCATTTGAAGACCGGTGTTGAAGACCGGATATTTTTGAAAACGGAAGGATTACCGTCGAGTTACTCTACATCGACTGATCTTCGATTTAGAGGTTTTATCACCCTTAGTGACGGGAAGTCCTGACGTGATTGAAAATTATCCGGAAATGCAAGGGCTTCGTGAGAAGTGCCTTCGGTTCTGTTCGATCCCGGAACAGACTTGTATGGATTGTGTGTCTGACGTTACAATTTGAGATATAAAGCTGATTTCTTTCAAATACATTTCTGTTGGTGGCGGAGAATTTATTCTCTTAGCTTAACACCCTTCTCTGAGACGTACGAGCTCAGAGGTTATGTAGTTGAAATTTATCAGCGATATATCCCAATTTGGTAACGTGGCATACTGAGTGTTGCTGTGAAATGATCAGTGTTTGATCATTTGTGATATGATCATTTGTTTGATCTTATATCTTTGTGATCATAGGTTGATCATTTTGTTTGACCCGAAGCAGGGCTTTTTTTTGAGAAAGCGTAGCTTTGTGGACGAGACTTCATCGAGCCTCACACCCCGGAAATGGTCGAAACAGGAAGGATGCAGCAAGGTTCTAGGGAGTAGCGCCCCTTAGTGTATGTCATTCCTTCTGGATAAAGGTGGTATCATGGTATGGAGCCCAGATACTTAACCTCTGTGGTTGCTGCACAGTTATTATTACTTTGTGGTTTGTTGGAAATCGGGGATCCTCGGGAAGATCGGTGACGATCGGGGGATGGCATACGCGTGTCAGTAGTTACCTATTTTTGCAGAGGTAACCCGGCCTTGTGTTGGCAGAGATCTAACCGTAATGTTAGGTTATTTCTCGGGTCGTCTATTCCAGGGACGTACCCATCGTGGAAAAGGAAGTTCCTTAGCCTGACCATTTGTTGGAAATCCAAAGAAACAATACGTGACGTGTACGGTTTTAGTTGTATTACCTGCTATGGAATGTGGCGGTAACCTGCTATTGAACATAGTAGCTATAGTAGGCATACGATACTGGTCGTATGTTGGCTAAGATTAATATTATACTTTCGAAATGATTTCTACACTATGCACTAATAATAATATCAAAAAGGATTTGATTTTTGCGTAGTAAGCATCTTTGACTATCATAAGAAGAAATCTCCTCCAAGTCTGCGTTTGCATTGTGTGTGTGGCGGGAGGTCTTATGGTAGTTTCATTTTCCAAAAGCATTTCGAATTGACTTTAAAATTATCCTGTTGTTTATTTTAAAGAATAACTGTTTTACGATCTCACACCAGTCACCATGACTGACTCGGAGTTTATTGTTTCCCTTCTAAACTCTGGGTGCCCACCAATTTCCACACGGGCAGTCTAGAGTTAGATTATCAGGTTATCTGGATATTCTGGAGCTTGGAGATAAGCTGGATGACGAGACGTAGTATTTGTATCTGATAGTATTTATTCCGCTGTGTATTCTGTATGAGGACAAGTTTATATAACTGTCCATTTTTGTTTATTGACTCTGATGATATGATGTGATGTAATGTAATAACAGATATAATTCTTTTGTTTTTAAAAGACTAGTGTTTATCTATTATATATTGTTCCGCTGCGATGTGTAAGATTCTGATATTGTTTTCTGTTGCTGTATCTGATGTTGTTTCTTCTTCTTCTTTTTTTTCTTCTTCTTCTACTTCTTCTTTTTCTTAAAAACCATAACTTTCCGGGTTTCCGGCATTCGATGGCTCAGCAGTCGGTAAAGTGAGTATCGATGTTGAATTTTCGAAAGTCGAAAATTTTAGGGATGTTACAATAGCTCTTTAGACCAAGTGATTATATTTAATTTCAATACTAATTTCAGCGCGTTTACAAACCGTACGGCCACACGATAACTCCGAAAGCTCCGAAATTTGAAATCTGATAATAATAATCTATCATGGATCCAATGGAACTGGTTCTGTCGAAATCCGAGACTATGCCTCGGAAGGCTATTTTTAAATGTCAATTTTACGATATATTTTTAAAACTGGACAAATAACTTTCAAATTCAATTTTAAAACTTCTATTATCTTCAGTATTATTAATATAAATTTTTCAAGCCTTTAAAATATTTTTAACGAGCTTAAAACTCAAGATTCAATGTTTTACCCAATTTCCAATTATTAAATTAAATAATTAAATTGTCCAATAAATCGTTATATTTGAAATTCAAGTTAAAAATTAACTTTTAAATATTTAAAATCAATTAAATACTCCAATTTCAAATATCAAAAATCCCGGGTCGATACACTCCTTCCCCCTTAAATGAATTTCGTCCCCGAAATTGTTAAGGCAGAAAGAAGCCCCAAACCCATTAACTTACTAAAACCCATTTAGTGAAAGTCCCTATTCGCTTTTCCAATCCTTTAGTTCCAAACTAAACAATTAGTTTCAATTCCAAAATCCTTTATTTCAATTCCAATTTGAAATCAATTCGTCGTTAACAAAAATTTTCCAAAAATTTTCAAAATTTTTCTAAATCCCAAAATTTTCGAAAAATTTTGGCAGAGTCTCCCTTGTACGGAGGAGCTTTTGCAATTTGACAAGAGAGGTAAATATATATACATCGACCCACACAGTCGGAAAAACAAAAATACAACAATATTTTATATTTTATTCCTTTTATTGCGTAGGTGTACCTCTATTTAGCGTTTTTAAGCAAGCAGCTTATTCATTTAGCAATTAGCGCGATCAAAATCCAGCCAAACGGCCTCCAGGTACCTGTACTTACTCAATTTAAACACGTAAGTACCATATATGTAACTTAATAACATTTTACTTATTTGCAACAGCTAAACACATGGATTTTTTATAAGCAATGAAGATTAAACAATATTTATAAGCATCCTATATGACTTCAACACTTATTCAATTGTTTCAATCAACCCATATACTATTTTCACTCAATTTAAAGGGTTTACAACTCAATTGTTCACATCCAATTTATTTTTAAACCAAACGAACTCATATTCATTTCAATTGGTTCCAAAATCAATTTTATTTGCTTCATCGCATTTTATTTAATTTTGTTTATGTCAAACGACAACTTTTTCTATGCGAATTCGGCTATATTCATGCAAATAAACAATCACTTAAGCTTATAGCTCTTTTAAATTGATTCCCACTCAATTTATATTTTTAATTCCATTCCATTTTAATTTTAACTTATTCGCAATCAATATAATTCCATTATAATTTATTCACAATCCATTTACCTGCATTTCATTCGTATCCGCATAGGTTTCATTCAAAACCATTTTATTAAGCTTGACAACATTCCATACTAATATTTATTATATAACAATTCCGCAAACAAATTTAAGCCAAGCTTCTTTTAATATGAACTTAAATTATTTATTTTCTTTAAATTATTTCACCCGATAAATTAAGTTTATTTTTCTTGTAACCCACTTCCAATTTAAATCCTTGATTTGATTTTTATTTACCAAATCCCACCCATTTTACTAATTTATTCAATTAGTCTATTCACTTATTCCACTTCACAATTTTAACTTCCAAACTTAATTCATTCCCAAGCTCATTAAAATAATATCAAGGCTATTCAACTTATTTATGCTTGAATTGGATTTTTTTGCAACTCAAACCATTTCTATTTTAATCCAATTCCATTTCATTTGACAACATTCCCACTTATATTTAATTCATTAACAATCTAAGTTGAATTTTATTTATAACTCGAGTTCATTTCCAAATTCCATTATTAACTCACAATTCAACTTCTATTTAACCAAATTAGGTTCCATTTCCATATTTCATTAACTAGTTAGTTATCTAATTAGTTCACTTCCAATTCTTAAATCAATATTTGATTTTTATTTCAAAAATCACTTTAAGTATTTTGCTTGGGTTCAATTTCATTTTATAACTCGAGTTTGGATTTTTTTTATTTCATTTTACAAAGTATCAAACAATCTTTAATTCGGGTTTTCTATTCCACTTTCCAATTTTTAAAAGTCACCCACTTATATTTCATATTTCCATCAATTTATAATCAAGCACATTCACCTTTCGTTATTAACCCAAGGCTATACATTTATTTATAGCCCAAGCATATCTTTATTCAATCCATCATTTATGAGCTATTCCAATCCAATTCTTATTCAACTTACTTTTTTTTGTTGAAGTAAGAATTTAATTTCATTCAATTTCATCTATAACTCAACCGAATTTTATTTCAATTTGATTCTATTTCAGCTCAACTTCATTTTGTTTAAGTTAAATTCAATTTGATTAAATTTTATTTCTTAATCCACTTAAATTTTATTTTCCAATTCAATCACATCCAAAATTTAATCCATTTAACTAAAATTTAATCCATTTAACTAATCTACTTCGCTAATTTATTTCTTCCAAATCACCATTAATTTATTTTCAAACATTTAATTTTTTTCCAACTTAATCCAAGTTAAATTTCATTTTTAATTTTTTTTTCAAACACCCCGGAACTCAAACTTCCAACTTCCGGTTTAAGTCCAATTTCAATTATAATCCATTTGTACAATTTATACTTATACAAATTCTCCTATATTAGTTATATGAACTATTTTTATAATCTTGTTTGACTATAATATTATCATCCAAACACTTCAATTATAATAATTTCAAAAAATTATTCCTTTTTATATCGAAATATATTTTGGGTAAAATTATGTTATTCACCTACTTCAAAACCATATTGGGTCGGTTTATCGTATTCAAGTGTTTATAAACTCCTATCGGAATAACGGCGTCCCCCTACTCGCCAAGAATTTATATACCACTCAACCAATAAGTCATCACAATATTAAAACATTTATATTCACTAACAAATACGCGCTCATATCTATTAATACTCTCAACTCATTCTAGAGTACTACTGACTCTATCTCTAATGAGTAATCCCGACCAGAGCCAAGGTTCTCGCTTAACCTTCAGCTCTGATACCAAGTGTGATGGCCCGCAAATCCGTATCCCTTTGCGCCGACAATATTCCACCTCAATTCAACTCAAAGTGGATGGAAATACGAGTCTTCAGGGTTGAAGAAGAAAGAGGTAGAACAAGTAGGAGAAAAATAACAACATCAGAGTCTCACAATCGCAGCGTAACAAAATACAATATATAATAACAGCTTTTAAATACAAAGAAATCTGTACAGTTATATATACATACCATTATCAGAGTACAACAATCATCTATCAGTTTGGATAGCTTATTATATGTCCTTACACAGCGGAAATAATAATTTAAGTACGGAGATGCGTCTCTGTCATCCAGCTCGTCTCTAGAGCTCTATAGCACATTATCCTAGATCTGTTCAACTCGGTCTGACTTGACCATCATAATAAAACAACACCCGAGTCAGTCTGTAAAACAAGCGTGAGAAAATCACATTCAATTGGGTTATTAAAGTTTCAAAATCCTTTGAAAATCAAAGGTATCTCGTAAGACCATGCCACAAATAAACATGTCGGGTTTTTACCTTACGATAACCAAAACATTTCTTATCAAAATCCTATGATATTATAATAGTGTCTATGTACAAATACTTATTCAAATAGCCGAATTTGTTACATTAATTAAATTCCAGCACAATAGGTATACAATCAAGTCCGAAGGCACTTATTGGAGATTTGGTTTCCATACAATGGTAGGGCTACTGGGGTACCGCCCGTCACAGTACCTGGCCAAGATCAGCATACTGAGGACCACTCCCGATCCCCTGCAACACAAGACCGGAGCTACCCCTTACTGGATAGTCCGAATAAGATCACCCCGCGGTTGGAGCTAACAACCGCCACACAGCCGAAATAAAGGGACTCTAGACAGGGGTACCCTAATTGGGTGCTACCCACTTAGCCTTGCTGCACCTCTCATGTTTTAGCCATTCTCGGTTGATGAGGCTTGAGGATAAGCGTTACCTTTTAAAGATCATATTTACTTAGAATGCTCATCGTCCTCCAATGACGATGGTCTGATAGCATTCGTACATACAAGTTGTCCTGGGTCTGGACAAACCGAATCACCGTCTTCATCATCTTCACGGTATTCATTCATAAACGTTCTAACCAGATCGAAGTGGTTTTCAGATAATTAAATCCAATCCTGGTCTCTTTGAAACGATCAGCGCATTGGCCATTATTGATAGTCGGTTATTTAACTATCATATAACATCCACAAGCAACCATCACGGCTTAAATAATTTTCCAAATTATTTATTTCAAAATATCTACTCAAGATATTATTTCCATACTTCAACACTTTGAAAATAATTTTCAAATCCCTTTTTATTCTCACAGAAAAAATTTCTACCCTTGCCCAATACTTAGCATTATTTTTCCTATTCCATTTGATATTCAACACTTGGAAATTATTCATTTATTTCCTATTACTTTTCGAAAATCATTTACAATTTTATTTGTAAATTCCCAACTCATTTCGCACAAAAATCTATTTTTAAGAAAATCTAATAATTCACCAATTAAATTCATAATTTTCTCCTGATTCGTATCACATCGCCTATATCCAAATTTATCACCATTTCTCATTTTTGAAATATATTCCACTATTTCTTTCAAAACAATTTTCATAACTCGATATAAGTTCATGCCATAACTTATATTTTTAACATATCCACTGATATCAATCTATCTCATTTATAAACCGTGTTTATAAATTTATAATCTTCCCTGAGTTTCCATCTATAAAAAAATAGATTCTATTTTAAAAGTCTGATTTTAATTTCCTTCCTTAATAAATTCCAATCTATTTCAAATCTATTTTCAATTATTGCTTAAGTTCTTTCCCATAATTTTGAAATATCCTTCATGTTATTTTTTATAATTTATTTCAAAATCTAAACTTAAATCAATTTTACGCATGGTTAATATAGTCCCCCGTTAATTAATATATATTTATCCCACTTAGTTTTCCTTTAGAATAAATACAATTTACAATATAAATATTTGCCATTCAATTTTTTTTTAAATTCCCTCGATTTAATTATTCCAGGTATTTGAAATGCCCATTTTAATTCCCTTGCTACTTAACATTTTATAATTCAATTCACACACAAACCATATCAATCTATCCATCATAACATATCAATATATATATATATAAAAACAATAAATATTTTTGAGGAATCATGTTGGATCCCTCCAACCTGTTTCCCTGCATCCATAGATGTTAGTCAATAATATAAAATACCAATCCCACTTCGAGGGGGATATCGCGGTATATAGGGTCATCCGCTATTATGTGGGGCGCATAGGGTCTCATCCGCTATATAATGCGGGAATATCAATCACTCCAATACTAATATATATACTACTATATATATAACATCCAACAGATAAATTACAAATTTATCAATCAAGTCAGGCATCCAATAATTTAAATTTAACATTTAAATTTTAACAAGGTAATCCGAATGAGTGAGGAAATCTCACCTTTATTTTTGTTTGCAATTCACCTCAATCTCGACTTGATTTCACGATGACTTTAGACCTTGTATATACATTTATACGGTTTATTAATATTCGAAATAATCAAACAATTTATTTCCTTTTTAATAAATTTAATTAACAAACAATCTAATTTTAACTAACAATTTCCCTTTTTAAAAAATCTTTTAGCAACTAAAATAATTAAATATGTTATTTGAACAAATTAATCGCCAAATCCATTCTTTTAAAACAAACCAGTAAATCTAAAATGTATATACATATATTTATTCATTTTTGAAAGCACGTATCCTTATGAAAATAGTCTGTATAGATTCCAAATCTATTTACATATATACCTATAAAAATAATCTATATTACCATTTAAAATTTCTATTTTCTAAATCTTATGTATATATATATATATATTATTTTCTGTTTTTCTGTATATACATATATTTATTAAATTCTAGTGAAAATAAAATCTCTTTCTAACATATATATATATATATATATATATTAAATTAAAAACATAAATGGTTTTATACTTCACTGTAATATAATTTCTCTACGTCTATATATATATTTAATAAAACCAAAATAGCCATATACCACACTGCCTCATCGAACGGAACCCTAGCCTTGCGACCATCCTTCGATGCCGCGCTTGACAATCACTTCTAGCTGCTGCCGCACGCCACCTATTCTCATCGCGCTTTGCCATCACCTGACATCACATCCCAATCGATGTCACAACGCCTCGCCACCCATAATCGATGCCTCCACTTCGGCCATCAAATCGCGACAGTCGCCACGTCTCGTGCTCGCAACCTCCAACCATATTCACGCGACACTGACCCAACCATAGATCATCTCCACTATCGAACTCCCCCGATTCGACCCTCCTCCCTTCGCACGAACGCGCGCCCATGCTTCTCGACATTCGAATCTAGTTCGATCTGAAGAGGGAAAAGAGTATCTCGATTTTAGATTTCGTTCTTGTTTGAAGAAGTAAACAATTCGTTTTTTTTTAAAATGAACTTGATTTTTTTTTCTTGGATCGGTTTTAGTTTTGAGAAGAATATAAGGGTAATGCTTGCAATTGGCTTGAAGAGGAAGGGAGGCCGGTTATATTATTATTTTTCTGTTGCGTGAAAAATTTGCCTAGCTATAGTGATTTTGAAATGAAAGGGAAAAGGTTTGATGGTGAAAGAAAGTAGGCTGATGGGAATACAAATTTGAATGTTGAAATATATATATATATATATATATATATATGAATTTAAATCGTCTCGAATTTTCCACTCAAAATCTCGACCTCCTATCGAGATGTGCCGCTAGGCATTCATAATGTTATACCCCTATTCCGAACGCAATGGAAAAGGTTTCGAGTCCTAATTCGATCGTATGGAGAAGATAGCATTTTGGTCCCAGTGATTATATTTAATTTCAATATTAATTTCAGCACTTTTACAAACCGTACGGCCACACGATAACTCCAAAAGCTCTGAAATTTGAAATCCGATAATAATAATCTATTACGGATCCAATGGAACTGGTTCCGTCGAAATCCGAGACTGTGCCTTAGAAGGCTATTTTTAAATGTCAATTTTACGATATATTTTTAAAACTGGACAAATAACTTTCAAATTCAATTTTAAAACTTCTATTATCTTCAGTATTATTAATATAAAATTTGCATGCCTTTAAAATATTTTTAACGAGCTTAAAACTCAAGATTCAATGTTTTACCCAATTTCCAGTTATTAAATTAAATAATTATATTGTCCAATAAATAGTTATATTTGAAATTCGAGTTAAAAATTAACTTTTAAATATTTAAAAGCAATTAAATACTCAAATTTCAAATATCCAAAATCCCGGGTCGTTACATGATTTAAATTGAATGCGGATCAATGAATGTAAAAGGAAATGAATGTAAAAGGAAATGAATGTAAATAAAGAATGGGATATAATAAGAAACCAATTGAAATAAATACGTAAGTTTTACGTATATTATTTTATTCGCATAACTGTTGATCAAGATTTGTGTATACGATTTCGAGGTGATTTACACCGATCTGAGGTAGGATTTTTCACTCCATTTCTTGACGGTGAACCTTGAATATGAATTTTTGATTGATTCTGATATTCTCTATCATAGTATATGGCTATGCATGGAGAATGACAGTTTTCTAATCAAGAAACCAAATCTGAGTCCACACTAGAGTGGTCATGTGAACAATACTAGTTTGGAAGTGAAATTGTGTGATCGAGCGAGCGATCATGTATGGTTTTGCGTACGGATGATATATTTACATCGTACGAGGCTTTAATAAATCAAATATGGACATTAGAAAATGCAAATTGATATGGATTATCAATTAATTGTTTGACAGCTTCTTTTTTTGCATTTGCTACATTTGCATATAGATATTATATCAGTACGTGTTATATTGATACTACTTTCTATATACATGTTCTCTTTGGTTGTTGAGTGATTAGTAAGTGCGGATGGCGTATGCTTCATATTTGGAGCTCGCTTTCGCATTATATTGATTGTATATGCTTGCTAATATAATATAAGGTACATATCTTGGATTACATATCGTACTTTTATAATTTTTTTCCCTTCCGAGATGCCTCATCCTCGAAGATGAGATGTATATTTGTGATTATATACATATTGTGATTTTTTACGATCGAACCGCGCAAAAGAGATGCTGGCGAAATTTTCCTTAAATTTAAGGCATTAATTTTTTTTGAGAATTTTGGAAAATTTTTATAACAAAAAAATAATTGATTTTGGTTTTATAACATGAAATGACATCACTTGATTTCGGAAAAGTTAATTAAAATTTAAAGATTGAGAAAATGTGATAAAAAAGTTTCCACTAATTGATTTCGAAAAGTTAAATGGTTTAAATTAATTGGGTAATCTGTTTCAACTAATTGTTTTGAAAAGTTAAGGGGTTTGTGACATTTTTTTACTTGGTAATTTCAGGAACGAAATTATTTTAAGAAGGGCAGAATGTAATGACCTAGAATTTCAGTCATTCGAATTTGGAATATTTAATTGATTTTAAATATTGAAAAGTTAATGTTGTGAGTTAAATAACTTATATTTCATTATAGCGATTTATTTGATAATTAAATTGTTGTATTTAATACTTGAAATTTTTTAAATAATTGAATCTTGAATTTAATATGAATGAAAATGATTTCGAAAGTTGATTTCAATTCTATTTGAATAAGAAAAAGAATATTAAACTTTTAAATTTGAATTTAAAGTGAATAAATAGAAATTGGAATTTTTATATTTTTAGTTAACGTATAAAATAACCTTTTGGGCACTGTCTCAAATTTCAACGAAACTAGATTCATTGGACCTGTAATAGTGAATTATTGTATGCTGTCAAATTTCATGGCGATTGGACGTATCGTTCAATCATGCAAGTTCAAAACACGTAGAAATTAATTAAGGGAATTTAATTAATATAATTCGATTTTGAAAAGCTATCTTCTAAATATAAAGGAATTTGATTTCGATATATATTCCATTGTGTTCGGAATAGGGGTATAACATATGGAACGCTAAGCGATACTCTTCATTTGGAGTTCGAAATTTTCACGGATGAATAGTGCCGAGTTTAATTTCCTATAAAAGGCCATCAACTATTTTTATTTGCTTAAAACCCTTGCTAGATTTTTTCAGCCGCCATTAAAACTAATCCATCCAACGGCCATCATCGATCGGAGCCTCTAGAGGCAAAATTAGCAAACGACTTCAACTAGAAAAATGTAGAGAGCATCGATACGAAGCTATGCAATGGGTGGATCATCGAATGGAAGACGATGGACGTGCAAAATCACTCGCTTTTGTGAAACGCTCCACCTCGTTTTGGGTCTGGCGATGGTGATTGCGCACGTGCACGAGCATGGAGGAGGGTGCGAAGGCAGGTGGGTGACTCGGTGGTCGTGGTTACTGCGCGATCGACTATATGAACGAGAGAAAAAAATGAAGTTGCATGTACCTGTAGCGGGCATGAGAGGGAAATGAGATGGAAGAAAGGTTAAGTTTAAAGTTTAATTTTAATTTAGTTAATTATAATTTAATTATATCAAACGTTAATTAATTCGTAACTTTCTCGTACGAGGTCCAAATCGAGCATGACAAGTTGCATTGCGTTCGTATCAACGAGCACTACACTATGGAGTTGGATTGGACGGATTTAGAGCTTATAAGAATTTTGAGTTAAATTTGAATGACCGTTCAATTTTAATTCAAACCAAAGCACTTAGGCGATGTCTAGAATTTTTTGAGTTAACTCATCTCTCTGGCTTGCTTATATTTTTCTATGTGTGAGAATAATTTTATTTATGATGTTTATTACCTATTTGGAGACATACTATATTTATTAGTTGGTTTGGATATATATTCCCGCCTATTGGAGTGGATGAGACCTTATTACATTCTCGTGTAAGAGCAAATGACCCTTTGTATACGAATCCCGCCTCGAAGCGGTTGATTTATATTTTTATGATTATATGCTGTGTGTGATGCAGGGGGACAGGTTGGAGGGATCCAATAGAATTCCTGACATTGATCATTTATTTTCATATATATGCTGTTATATGTTGTATTGGATGCCATGTTGATGTCTTTGACATGATTTCACTTATTTAGTGTTATGGTAGCTGTAACGACCCGTAATTTTTTATATTTAAAAATAAATAATTTAATAAGTTTTTGTGAGTTAATAATGTGAGAAATAAAAAAATTTGTGAATTATTAATGAAATAATAAGTAGAATGGAAGATAATAATGTCAATTTAAGTCAATTATTAACAATTTTAATGAAAGTTCAATTAATTGAAATGATTTAATGTTATACTTGGTTATAAATTGAATATAAGAAAGCAAATGTAAACATTGAATCAATTAATGAAATAATATATAATTTATGGTAATTGAATAAAATCAATGTTATGTAAGTAATTATGACATTTGTTGTAAATGATAAACTTACGAATGTTACTAAATGTAGAAATGGTGACAATTGTTATTTGTTACCAATTTGTCTAATCGATTACAAATAAATGTACATAAATGTTGCATTAATGTGAGTTAAGACAATAACTGCAAATTGTGAATGTAATAAAGGTATAGAAATGTTAATTATATTTACAAGGCAATAATTGATGTAATAAAAAGAGTGAAACAAAAACAAATTAATTTATTGAGATTTTTAAATTATAATAAAATTGACAAAAATTTAATATAATGGAAATATAGTAGTTAATACAAATAAGAGATGAGAAACTATTATTTAGTAAGAAATGTGTAATTACCGTTTGTATCCAATAGTGTATAAATATGTTTAAATTACTATTAGATAGGAAATAATTGTTCTACTTTTCATTGCATTCATTTAGTCCATTTTGAAACTTAATCAACTGAAATTAATGTAATTGAAAATTTTCAGTTAATAGGAGAGAGAATGCTAAATTGTAAATTAATAGGTGTAATTAAAAGTAGCTTATGTTTTGTGAAAATATAAGGAAAGTTTGATTTAATGAAAAGAACATTTACATCAAATAAAATGAATGTTTCATTTGTGAATGTAGGTTTAATTTCATTAAAATAAAGAATAGAATGATTGATTTTAAAGGAAGAAATATATGTTTATTGAATCATGTTTTAGCATACAGATTGATTACAAGAATAGGAAAATAATCTATTTCAAAGTTATTTATTACTCTTGTGTATAAACAACAAATTTATAAACGTGTTTAAATAAACAATTGTTATATTTTTCATCCATTTTAGTTGTCTGTTTTGAAATTTATCTTTGTAAGTAATTGCAATTAATGTAATGCAAATATTTCAATTAAAAGGAAAGGAACGTTGATTGCAATTAATAGATTTAATAAAAGAAACGCACGTTTTGTGTTAAACAAAAAGGGTGTTTTAATGGAAATAAAAGATCATTTTGGGAAAACTAAATTGAACATTTTCATTTTTAAGTTAAGTTTAATTTTTTTTATTATGCGTAGATAAAAACATAAATGCATATAAATTTAAATATTATTTGAGTTAATGAAATTAATTTGGTTACGTTTCAGAAAAATTGAATTTCAAATGGTTGTGCGATGTACATGGTCCCTTCATTTCTTTTATTATTAATTGTTGCATGAACGTTTTAAAATAGTTACCTTATTATTAATACTTAATATATTCATTTCTCCTTCTGTTTAATACCTGAGCCTAGACTTTTAGGTTGTATTTAATTCTTGACACCTCATTTTCACGTATACAAAATTTTACTTTCCTTTGGTTTGCAAACTTTTCCATTCCTACGTACATTTCCTTATGCATTATTAATGCCTGAAGCTTTCAAAATAAATTGTGACATTTATTTTTGTCCCTCCACCTTCATTTCCTAATTATAAATAACCTACAGCTTATTTCTTCAGTTGTGTTTTGTTTCTCCTGACACCTCATATTCGAAAGCTCTCTTATTCTTGCAAATCCAAAAGCTTTCTTTTATGAAACATGAATTTTTTTTTTCATTTTTCCGTACACGTCTTGTCCTCATCTTAGATGTTCCTCAATCTTTTTCTGAAGCCTCATCTTGAGAAAAACGTAAGTATTAAAATTTGTTTATTTTTTGTTTTTTTGCATACTAATTATTATTTTAATAATATTTCTTATAACTTGAATATTTTTTGCATATAAACTTTGATTCACATGCGATTTACTCTGTTGAATTCATATTTAAATTCCGCACAACATGAAATTGATTTAGTTGAATTTGGAAACTGTTGAGTTTTGCACTTCTATTTGGATTTTTATGGGCTAAAATCAAAGGTGAGTGTTTTAACCCACTCACAATTACTAAACTATCTTATGTTAGTTAAATTAAATCTATGATGTGATTTGAAATTATTTGATTGATGTTTGGTATGTTTAAATTGTCACTGTGGTTAAATTTGACTTTTATTGCATTTAATCATCGTTTAATTTAATATTAAATTGTCAATTTAATACCTGTTATTGATTATCAGTTATCTATTGATGTTTATTGATTGATTTGGATGATGATTGTGATAGATGTTTGATTTGTTGATATTGGATGACTGGATGTTGTATTTTATATGATTATAATACTGCAAGTTCCCTATGGGTTGAAATGATACATACCCAAACTATCTATAGATTAGGGAAAAATCGTTATGGGTTGAAATGATAGACTCGAACGATTTTATGGATTTTTATTTAATTCAATTCAGGATTGCGGTTTGACATGATAGATAACCGTAAAATTTTAAATTACGGATTGAAATGATAAATCCATATCACTTGACCCTAGTGTAGAAAATTATATATGGACATCGGATTGGTTAAATTCAATGATTTTTGAATCTTTAAAATTTGAATTCAGTTAACTGGTATTTTGAAATGGAAATTGATTTATATAAACTGAATTATTTTCGAAATTCCAAGCATAAATGTTGAAATTGGAATTGATTTAATGAATTATTCAAAGGATTTAAATTGGAATTTCAAAGTTGAGGTGTCGAATATAAATGAATTTATCGTAATTGGGTTACTGAAATGTTTGGGGTACAACTTTGAAATCTAATTTAAACCAATTTAGACTATTTTAATTTATTTAACTATTTTATTAAATTTAATATATTTTAATTTATTTTAATCTACTATAAGCTATTTAATCCAATTTAATCTATTTTACATGTTTTAAACTAATTAAATCTATTTAATCTATTTTAAATTTATTTAATCTATTTTAAATCTATTTAATCTATTTTAAATTTATTTAATCTGTTAAAAATATATTTATAATTTAAATCTATTTAATCTATTATTATTATACTTAAATCATTTTAAATCTAATTAAATCAAATTTAAATCTGTTTAAACTATTTTTACTATTTAAACTATTTCAATCTATTTTAAACTATTTTTAAAACTATTAAAACTATTTATGACTACCTAAACTATTTTCTAAAATTTTAGACTGTGTAAAGAGAAAGTATTTACATTTAAATCCTTGATGATAATACAACCTAAGTTGGGTTTTGAAATTGATAACTTTTTGTGAAATGACATATTTGAGTAAATGTGATAATTTTGGAACGAGGATTTAATTAACCTATCTTATCGATAATTTCATAAGTGAATATGATTTTTGAAAGTGAATATGATTTTAAAGTGAATATAGTTTGGAAGTGAATATGATTTTGAAAGAGATATGATTTGAAATCGAATATGATATTTTGATATAAATTGTGAATTGACTTTTGAAATTTAAAAGAACCATCCGGTGTGAAATAAGCATTTGGTTGTTAAAGAGACCGGGATCAGATATTGTCATACTCTCTGCCATACCAAAAACCACTTTAACAACTGTGTACGTGGTGGAGATTCCAGAAATGAAGTAGGATGGTTTGGCCAACGATTATGTATGAGGTATTTACGTGACCGTAACTCCCATGAGTCAGCTTGATGTGGCTAAAATCAGGAGCCACGCCGGGCCAAGTGAGGTCATTCCTCCTATCGGGCACACTTCTTCGATACTATATTCTGACTTTGTGATTGATTTGGTGGCCACCCTTGATTTTGATTTGGGAGTGTGTTCTGATGTGGGCAGTAGTAGCTGCTATGTGTTTCCACCAGTCCGGATACACAATTGGTATATCTACCATGGCATTGCCTCGAGTGCCTTGTCGCATGCCCTATCGCGCCTTCTACGAGTTTGTTTTGTACCATACCACCCTCTGATAGCCTCTAGTTTACGGAGGAGTTACGGTATTGTATAGACTATGGGAATATATAAAATGTGTTAAGGGGGATATGGGTAATGCCTTAATGCTATTTTAATACTTTTACTTTACTGTAGACATATTATAATAGCGTATTGTACTGCATAGTAGATAGTTTAACGGATCCTTAGAAGATGGGAATCTCGAACATCTCTTAAGTTACTGCACCTACGTTAGACGCTGGATAAGAGATGTCAAAACCCGTAAACATCTCTGACGCCGTTACCCTCATATTTACCATTGATTTAACTTACATAAGATATTTTAGTTCTAACTCGAGTGTTTTGTCTTTTCAATTCGCTCGGGTCAGCCTGAGCATTTCAGGGTTAAAGACCTTATTCCTGGAGGACGAAGACGAAGATTGTACTATTATAACCTATTATATGTATTCTACTACATCGTGTTATTCCGCTGCATTTATTTATTTATTCCTGTTTATGTAACTCTGATGTTTGTGTTGCAAAGAATAATCAAGTGTATTTTTTTAAAACAGCTTCATGAACTGTTATTTGATTATTATATTTTTTCATTCTGCTGCGAGATTATGTAATTGTTTTATTTCTTTCTCTTTTTCTTATTTACCCCATAACAATCTGCCCTTTTGAATGGTTTAAGTTCGGCATGTGTGTCTGCTTAAAACGTCCAAAAAGGCAGGTCGTTACAGTAGCACTGGGCCTTATTTTGGTGTTTTGAAATACTTAAGACGGTTGTAATGACCCGGTATTTTCAACCATTCGCATCCGCATATGTCGGACTTGAATTGCTCAAAATATCAGATTGTTAATTTAAATTTGGCAAAACTCAGCATATACAGTAAATAAATAAATCACAGAATCACAGACACAGAGTAATACAATAATAATGCAGCGGAATAGACAAATAGTAGTTCATGAAGCTACTATATAAACAGCAGAGTTAGAAATAAAAATACAATAGAATATCTCAAATACAGTGAAGTCTCCAATCCAAGCATATGACTTCTGTGAACAAATCAACTGGAAAAGCTGGAAGCTGAATCGATAGTTGGATCTCCAAGCGAAGCTCCAAACTCCAAAGGCGAGTCTCAAATGCTGAATCACTCAGTCTGACCCGAGCGTAAAGCAAAACACAAAACACTCAAGTCAGGATTAACATTCTTATATCAATAAATCCAACTCAAGTGAAATATCAATTGAAATACAAGTAACTTAAAGGATGTTTGAGATAACCATCCTCTAAGGATCCGTGGAACTATCTACAATGTAGAAATATACACTATAAAACTGTGGTCATTTCAAATTAATTTATACTTCAAAACCAAAATATCATTTCCATTAAATATAAAAATTTCCTCAATTTCACAAATTGATTCAAATCAACTCGAGTTCCAATTCCAATTTAATTCAATCTAGATTTATCCATTTTAATTCAAATTATATTGATTTCAAATACAGATCTGAATCACAATAAACCATTTAAATTCCAGTATATTTCAAAGCTTTAATATTCAACATTTCAAAGTTCAATTTAACAATTTCATATAGATCTCGATTTAACCACATTATTATTTAGTCTTGAAATATTTGCTTAATAAATTCAGTATTATTTAAATAATCTAAATTTACCTTTAACTAAATATTCCTTTTGATTTTTTTAAACTTGAAATATCCATTTAATCACTTTAAATCAAAAATCAAGTTATAAAATCAAATCTCAAACTTCAAATTCAATAGTTCAAATCGATTTAATTAAGTAGAATTCTTAATTACATACAATTTTACTTAATTCAACTTTATCTTCCTTAACTTATACAAATCCTTAAAAAATCTGTTCAAAGATATATTACTTAGACATATTATATGTGACGCCCCACCTCTATGCTCACAATAACAAAGAGTATTAAAAGAAATACTGTCTGTTATTACGAAGAATAAGGCAGGATAGGAGCGGCCATCCGTAGTTGGCCTTACACTAGTATTGGTTACCTCGATAGGAGTGGTATATATTTTTCATTTTTCATCTCTTATTTGTTTACTCCCATCGACATACCCAATTCCAGTATAAAACGAACTACGATGGTTCATAATAGTTTAGGACAATAAATATAATAATAACACAGATACTAAAAATGCGGAACACAGATAACAAAGTCTCATATATATATATATATATAACTGATGTCAGTTACAATGCATTTGACACAATACATATGATACAACTACAAATGTCGACTCTGGAAGTTATATATACAAGTACATTATCGACTAATATACATGAATACATATCAACCTAAAACAGATACACTGACTACTACAAAAGACGAAGACCACTTCAAAAGAAAAGAAAAGTATTCATAGCTCAAACAGCAACTCAAAGCAAGATATCTACAACCTGAAATAACTCGGGTCTGACCCGAGTATTACATTCAAAAGAAAATAATACACGGGTCAGTCTAATTCAAACTCAGTTATTAATGCACAGAAGCGATAATAATCAAATATCAAATACACGACAGTCACAGAAATCTCGTATATCCAACTCTTCGATAAGAGAATCGGATAACGGCAGATATAACACTAAATAGTGTTAAACAACAAATCAGCAAATCCAAATCATCAATAAGGATACATAAAAAGATTATCGATGAAGATAATATGAAAACTCCAGAATTGCCTAAACAACAATTAACAACAAAATCCAATTTATTAAATAAATAATTAGAAACTCGGAATCTAATTATCAAATAGATAATTAGACAAATCTCAAAATGATCAATCAAATCAAAGTTCTGTGTGGCTGCAGTACACGCACGCGTGCACTGCCTCGCCACTACAGTATGTGAAATCATCACAACAGTGAATACTAATAGTAATCAAAACTGCAGAGATCAAGTCACGACTATCGTGACTCAACTCAACTACAAGAAATGAACAAAAGGAAGTACAGATATAAAGCAACATCAAACTCAAAACAACACAAAAGTCCTCAAATTCAACACGACAATAAGCATCAGTGCACAAGGGCAAGACTACATACAAAACAAAATTGCAGTCACCACATGAATGCAACATTAAATAAAACAGTAATGAGCCAGATACAAGAACCTGAAGGAACCAGACAACAAGGACAATCAAAGTTGTTAGGCAATTTAAATCCAAAGCAATGCTCAGTGTACAACATAAGTATGAATCAAACTCATATATATACTGCAATAGTACCAAGGAAAGGGTATGAAAAGTGCACAGCAAGTATGCAACTACCAAACTGGGTCAAGCAAGTGCAACACAATGACAAGCTACCCAGATTCAAAGATGCAATCATGTACAACAAGGCTGCAAAATTCAAGAAGGCACCAAACTACCGAAAAATGCAAAAAGGTCAAGTCACTGACTCAACACCACAAATATCTCAATGCAAAACCTGGATATACAATCCAGTATAAGGCACGACCTGCGCAAAAGCAATATGGAGCAACAGAACAACAATGGCAAATGCATAAAGTAAGCACTATCGCAGCCAAAAATCAACTCAGCAAGTTCAACATGTCACAAAGCAAAGCACAGCGTAATAGCAAACTGCTGCAATACCCCAGGCAAGAGTAGTAAAAATACAAGTACACATAGAAGTGAATGCACCCGTGAAACAACTCAGCAATGAACTCAACCAGGAACAAGACTCAAGTACCATCAAAGTTCAACTCAAAGAGATAGTCGACCAACAGCTACATGAATCAACAACATATTAAATGAACTAATGAACACTACAGGTACAACATAATGCAGCAGTGAAACAAGTTCAAGTCAAGTAGGCTACAATAATAATCAAACTCAACAAAATCAGACTACAAAGTTCAAGTGAAGTGAAATAGTGCAACACATACATGGCCATCTGTAGTGACTCGCAAGTGCACATGTGAAAGCACAAACAGTTACAAACATCAAAGAAAGAAAGACATATTCCCAGGTTGAAATATCATCTAGAATCAGATATATTCGAAATATGTGGAATCAAAAATTTCCAAATATCAGAAAATCGAACAAAACATGTAAGTTCAGACAACTACAAATTCAACATCGTCCAAACGAAATCAAATGACCGAAGTTAAGTGAAACCGAGGTGACCACAAAAACCAACAATGCCAGAAAACCCAAACAATCAAGGAGTCGAACCATGTCGCAGTTCAAAATCGCATAAAAATCAGAGGAACCAACAACATTCAAAGGATGGAATTGAATTAGATGTGAGTGATGAACATTCACCTTGCTTCGACGTGATAGAGGCAGCCGCAGCATTAAGAAATCGATCGAAATCCCTAATTTGGAAAAGGGGGACGAACGAACGGAGAAAATCGTGGCCGCCATTTTTTCTCGTTTTCTCTTCGTTCTAGGGTTTTTGAAATGGAAAAATGAAAGAGAGGGGATCGGGTTTGCCTCTGATATCATCTCGGGAAAACAAAGAAACATGGGCCAAGCTTAAAAATGTAAAGCCCACTCAACATTTAACATATTGTTTAAAAGAATTCCAACCGCTTTAAAACTCCAAACAGCGATTAACAAATTTTATCAATGAATTTCAACCTGATAAAAAAACTTCCAACAACAATTAACTAATAGATTAATCGTTTACTGACGAAAATTAATTAATGCGAAATCTCGGGTTGTTACAGACTCCCCTCCTTATAAAAATTGCGTCCCCGTAATTTTCATAATTAAGGTTGTCAATAACAATTATTTTTCTAACATAAACTGGTTAAGCTAGTGTTAACGTTAAAAAGTGAACGCTAACACCCGGTGTGTGTAATAGAATTGTGAAAGCACCACCCGTTGGTATGGGAACAAAATATAAGCTGAAAATAACAGAAAAGCAGTAAATGAACAACAGATTTATAGTGGTTCGGCCCGTAATTGAGCCTACGTCCACTTTATAGTCTTTTATTGCTGATTCCGGTTACAAATCAATACAAATCACTTGTCAAATACAATGCAACTTGATCACACAACAATCTCGACTACTAGCTCAAACTTCGGTGATGAATCTTGCTAAATCCGTGTCGGATGAATGAAATCCTTCACGAAGCTTGTTGTAGTGCCTTGAGTGTTGGAAGATCTTTACTTGTTGCAGCAGAGTATGGACGCTTGAAGAAATGATTTGCCCAAAAGTCCTCTTCATGTTGGAAGTGGTGGGGTATTTATAGGAGCAGCTCTGAATTCTGGGTGGAGAAATTGCTAAGTCTTAGGTCGCGTACGACCTTAGTTAGGTCGTAGGTCGCGAGCGACCAAAGCTAGGTCGTAGTCCCCTTGCGACTTAAGAAATTAGCTGGTGAAGTTGCACTTGGCTTCATTTGAACAAGTGGTAGGTCGCAGACGCGTTAAGGAATAGCTGTAGGAGCTTTAGGTCGTTGAAGTCTTAGCTCGCTTGACTCTTAGGTCGTAAGTCGTAGCTTGTTAAGTCGGCAACTCTCCTAAGTCGTAGTCTTTAGGTCGCAACATTGCTAGGTCGCAACATTGCTAGGTCGCAATGTTCCCTGTAGCTTTAGGTCGCAACACCGCTAGGTCGCAATGTTCCCTGTAGCTTTAGGTCGCAACACTGCTAGGTCGCAATGTTCCATAGGTTGGCTCTGTAGTTAAGCCGGAGACTTCCTTATGTCGCAGCTTGTTAAGTCGCTTAGGTAACAATACTGCTAGGTCGCAATATCCCCTAAGTCGTAGGTCGCTGAGCTGCTTCAAGAGTTAGGTTGTGACATTCTTAGGTCAGGCCTTTCTTAGGTCGTGACATTCCTGTAGCTTAGGTTGTAGCTTCACTAAGTCGCAGAATTCCCTAGCTCGTGACTTCGTTAGGTCGCAAAACTTCTTTTAGGTCGCAAAGTTTTAGGTCGCTGAAATAAAGGAATTAACATTTGCCCCTCGAGGTATATGACTATGCCATAGGTCGTATACTTCGATTCAACCTTGCTAAGTCGTGGACGACCTAAAACTTTGTGCCTATTCGCCTTCCATTCTCAGCCCATATAAACTGTTAAGTCGCCTTCTTCCTCCTAATCCTTCTGCTCTAATTTCCCATTTCTATTAACAAATCTTTGAACCTCCAAGGGAGAATTCAACTTGTTTAAACGACGATTCATCCTTTCTAACAAACTACGTAAGTGAGTTTCGATCTCTATCCCACCATAATCGCCACCCAATCATGAGTTCATGTTTTCTAACCCAAGTTTAATTCCATGCATTTGTGTTTCGTTTTTTGAATGATTGTCACAATCGACACGTTGACATGATTCGTGAATGCACGGTAATGTTCGTAATGAATCGAAGAACTTGAAATTGATTTACTGGGCGATTTGGTTGGTATGTAGAGATGAATGGGATTCAAGAAGAGGATGAATCGTTTTCTTTATACTAGCAGTATCGGGTTATTGGATCCAGTAAGATTGTTTGGAGAGGAAGCCAGCGACCTAGCAGATCCGGACGACTTTAAAAGTTAGGTCGTAAGGTTCTTGGCGATCTAAAAAACATCCGCGACTAAAATGAAGCTGACCAACCTCTTTTGCGACCTAAGAGTTCTCGACCTATGCTAAGTCGTATGCGACCTAGGACATGGAGAAAATTGCATTGCCTTGATCCACACAGTTACATTGTGCGACCTAAATATGCCCCGACCTATGATAGGTCGCTGAACGACCTAGTACTTGAAACAAATTTGCAAAGCCCTGAACGCTTCAAATTGGACAGCACGACTTAAAATTGTTCCGACTTATGTTAGGTCGTGAACGACCTAGGACTTGGAAATTTGGGCAGAATTTGGCTGATTTTTGAATTTGAATTGTTTTAGACTTTGTTGTACTTCTTTTCAAATTGCCTTAACTTTAATGCTGATAACCTGTTTAGAAGCAACATTCACAGAAAAAATGGGACGAATATACTGCCATTGATTGCCCACATCAAATGACAGATTAGTCGACAAAGAATATCAAACTTAAATGAACTTCGCGAATGAAATGCTGTGAACTAACAAATCTAAGTGAAGTATTAAAGCAAAATTGAAATGATCAACTAAAGCAGATTTATTTGCATCAACACAACACTGTTCTTGGACTTAAGATATCAAGCCCTGAAACTTTATAATCGACAAGTATCAACTAATTTAGTTTCATTTATATTTGCTTGTTATTGCGTTAGTTTTGCACAACACTTCACTCTTTTTTAGGAAACGTGCACCTTAATATTTGATCGTCCAGTTCTTTGTGTAGAATGGCATCTCAACAGGAAAACTTGGAAATAGCTGGAGAAGCTTTTCCAATTGCTACTCCACTGAACGACCCTCCGGAACGGACTTCTACTACTCTGAGTCATAAAGTTTTCCATCAATTATGCATCCAATTTGGCATTGCCGAAGCTGACGCTTTGTTCCCTGGAATAAATGATACTGCTGATAGGCCGCCCCGTGGCTTTGTCGCAGTCAACCGTCAAATGTGTTCGAGTGGAGCTATTCCCCCATTTAACGACTGTCTTCGAGAACTTCTCCTTCGGCTATCTATCTCCCCTTTTCAACTACATCCTAATGGATACTCCATCCTGCTGGGACTGTGTGTGCTATTCAGGAGAACGTTGGGCCGTTTTCCCAGTTTTGCCGAAATTCGCTTCTTGTGCACATTTGCAAAGAACAAAGATCATCCCTCTATTACACTTGTGAGGAGTGCCAGGAACCGTAAACTAATTCTGGACTTGCCCGAAAGTGCCCATGGGTTCTTGACTCAATTCTTTTACGTCCGCTGTCCTCCGGGATTTTACGCTATTTGGAGAGTAGGAAGTAAGATCACTTGCCTCTGTTTCTTATGTTCTTTCAAACTTACCGAAGTCCGAGTTATCAAGTGCTAACTTTGCCTTTTTCCTTTTCAGCACTTCCTCCTCCTTCTAGAGATCCCGGTCACAAAGTGACTTTTGAGAGGCTTATGGCGGTGCCGGTAGAGGAGAGGAGTATCCAGTTTCTATTAGATGATGAGCTTTTGCATCAATTTGGGCTTTTACATCCTTCCAGGTCGACTCGGATTCATGGAATCTCTAGTTCTGATGCAGAAACGTTAGCTGCTTCGGGCTCTCAAGCAGAGGCATCGAATGCCCCAGTTTCTGCAGAAGAAGTTGCATCAGAAACACCTATCGTAGAGGCTGCTTTGATAAAATGTTCCGCATCCATCGATGTTGTAGGGTCAGTCAGCAAGTCGGCACTTGCTCCAATTATTGAAGAGGAAGAAAATCCTCGAATTTCTGAAAAATCAATTGATGTGGAAGTTGAGAAGGAGAATTCTGCTGAGCATCATAATGATGACACCTTCGATGACTTGAGTGACATAATGATAACTTCTCAAGAGCTTTTCAAGGATAATATTCCAAAAGCGAACTCTCCTGTCGTTGAAGCGACTTCCTCTTTGAAACAGACCTCGACGCCTTCTACACCTGTCGTCTCTGTTCCCGCACTAAAGCGTGGTTTGTAGTTTGACGCACGTAGTTCGCACGCCGCACACACTTAGGATTTTTCTGCACTTATAAGCATTTACTCTTTCTTTCTGGAAATTTCCAAACTTTACTTCTTTTCCGTTTTCAGATTCTCTGATGGGGCATTCCGGCTCATACTATGACTCATTCCAGCGCCATGGAGGCCGTGGATCTTATGACTTTAGGAAATATCTTGGTGACCAGAGAGAGACAGATGAGGAAAGGGCTCAAAGGAAAGCTCAAGAAAAGTGGGATTATGAGCAGCGGCAGAGAAGAAGAGACGCTGATCGATATGATTCTTCTTACAGAAGTTACGATTCTCATAAGCGAAAGTCTTATGATGACAAAGGGAAGTCTCATATTACTGATGAATCAAGCAAACGGTCCAAGCCAAGTGACGCATCTGTAATTTCTGAGAAAACTGATGCTCATATCCCTTTTGATACTCCGGCCGGCTCTCCTCCTCTAAAGAAATCTGATATTCAAAAAATTATTAACAGGCCACAATATCAAGTTAAAGACGGCCCTCCAACGCTTCAGAGCCGATTTCCGAATTGGTGCCTAAAAGGAGTGCGCTTTGACTTGGATTTGGTTCCGATTGATAAGCAAGACATGCTTAAAAGTCTTGACGCGGTCAGGCTTAATATTGAGAGGATGTCGCAATGGCAGAAACTTGTTGATGAACTCCAGAGAGTCAACCACATGAATCTTGAGGCGATGATGACCATGGAGAACGATAAATCAAAATGGGACAAATGGCGCAAGCAGCATGATGCGGAGATGACGAGCATTGCAGACGACAACGCAAAGCTTGGATCTGAAGTTAAGCAGCTTAAGGAAAATCTCGCTTCTTCTTCTGCATCATATACTCAAAAAGAAGAAGTCTTTCAGAAGCAAGTGCGGGATGCACATGCTGCACAAAGAGATGTCGAAATGAAGCTTGCCGCCGAACAGCACATTACTGAGAAATACCGCACAGAAAACAACGAACTGCGGGAAAAGGTCACCTCCCAGAACGTAGAGATTGAGTTACTAAAGTCTCGACTCGCTAAAGCTGAGACAGAGCGTGATGTAGCTATTGCTGGTCGGGTTGCTGCCGTTGCCGAAAAGGAAGCGGCTGAGCAATCACATGAGGCGATGAAAGCAAACATCAGCTCTACCTTATTCGACTTTTATTTACACAGTGTTCTGGGTCATGGGAGTCTCGCTTTTCTGGGTCCTGATTATGAAATTACATTGGCTGAAGTGTGGGAAGTCGCAATTGACATGCTTGGCGGGGCCGGCTATGATGAGTCGGAACTTGAGGAGCGCTATCTTGATGATGAGGCTCGTGCCGCTCTTGTTAAGGGGAAGGAGCAGCTTGCTAAAGTACGGGCTGAATCAATGGGAGAAGAGCTTCCAAAAGAGGAAGCTCCTTTAACTGCCCCTGCTCATACTTCGACTTCAGCCGATGTTAATATTACGGATTCCAGCTCTCATTCTTCACATCCAGCTAAAGTTGCCCAAGAAACTGTGACCACTCCTACAGAAGAAGAGGCAATGAAGGACTTTCAGGCTCGGGAATTTGAGATTGATCTCGCCAAACCGACTTCTCCAGGTAACTTTGACGAGACGAATTCAGTGAATTGCTTATTCGACTTAACCGAGTTCGACGAACTTCTTACTTATTACTTAAGCTTTGACGATCCACTGTCTTCTTTTTTCTCGGAGAATACTGATTTTGATTTCTTTTATTATGCAGCGGACGCGCCGGAAACTGCACCAATTTTTCCTTCTTCAGCTGCCGTTCCTCCTCCTTCTCAAGTTACTCCTCTTCCAGCTTCTCAACCAGGTTCACAGGAAGAACAGATAGCAGCCCTTCAAGGCTTGGACGAACCACCTGCTTCCGAGGAGCAGAAAGCAGAAGATCTGGAAGATAGTGAGAAGACCCCGGAGCAGTCTTTTGACTACGACACAAAGCTTTCTACATTTCTTACTCCGGGGAGTGAGTCTTCTTCCAAGAATAAGGGGAAACGTGTGGTTTCGAAGAAAGGAAAGAAAAGTTCTTCGGCTGCTGGAGATGAAGCAGAAGTCGATCCAGCTGAGTCTCTTTCTCCTTCTTCTCCGATACGGCCTCTGAAACTAATTACCAGGTCGGGTAAAGGCTCCAAGGGTGGGAAGAAGGAGAAATGAGTTTGATTTTGTCTTTTCTACTTTTTGCATGTATTGACCGGAAATTGTGCGGATACCGGTCTCCGCTCCTTTTTGTAATCTGCACAATGTAAAAAGTTTCCATAGTATTGAATAAAATAGTTGTTTTACTTGTACAAATTCTTGTGTATGTGAGAATGCATCTGTTTCTCTTTTTTAGTGTAGAACAAATGATTCTTTTTTGTTTGAACAAACTTTTTGTCTGTTTTTTGAGAATGCATTTATTCCACAACTATTTTTCATGATATCGTAATGAACTCGCGGTATGTTGCTTGCATGTTACTTTATTCATGTAGCTGAATTGTATAGTGTTGCCCCCATACCGCAAGTGCATTGCAACATTTCTAGCTTCTTCAAGACTGATACTCTTACTTCAGAGAATAACTACTCCACTTTTAAGGAAAGAATCATTCTGCTTTTGATAGAGTATATCTCGTCTTTAGAGAAGTTTTTATTTTCTCTTTCTTTCTGAAGAACACTTCAACTTTTTTGGGAATGATCACTTTTATTTGTTAAAAAGTGAATTTTCCTACGCAGTGAAATGAGCTTCTGAAGAAGGTTTTGATTTTGTGCCCCAGTAAAGGGTTTATTTTTGGTACTTCAAGCAAGGTGAAGTATGCCTCTGAAGAGGTCTTTCGGTCTCTGAAGAGAAGCGATTTTGGTCTCCGAAGAGAAGCAATTTTGGTCTCCGAAGAGAAGCAATTTTGGTCTCCGAAGAGAAGCAATTTTTGCATTTCAGCTCTGGTGAAGTGGGTCTCCGAAGAGAAGCATTTCGCACTTCTAGACGGGTGAAATGTGCCTCCGAAAAGGGCTTTTTAGCATTTCATCACTGGTGAAGTGGGCCTCCGAAGAGGAGCATTTTGCACTTCTACACGGGTGAAATGTGCCTCCGAAAAGGGCTTTTTATCATTTCAGCTCTGGTGAAGTGGGTCTCCGAAGAGAAGCATTTTGCACTTCTACTCTGGTGAAATGTGCCTCCGAAGAGGGCTTTTGATTGCCTGGAAGTTACTTTCTCATGGTTGAATGGATCCACGGGGCGGACGCAAGTTGCTTGATTGGATGTTCGTTTGTACAAACGATCGCAATCAATTAACAAGGGCCCTGTTCCTTCAGCTTGGGAAGGTGCCCCTTCGATGGTTCCACCAATCTTGTTATTGAGAGAAGCACTTTCATTTATTGGCGTGCCTCGTTAGAGGGCTTTGTTGACCTTTGGGAAGGAGCATCGGTTGGTTGGTGTGCCAGGAAGGTTGCTTCTCGGGGGCGAGTAGATCCACGGGACGGACGCAAGCTGCCTGATCGGATGCATCACGATCAGTTAGCAAGGGCCATGTTCCTTCTGCTTGGGAAGGTGTCCCTTCGGTGGTTCTACCGGCCCTTTTATTGAGGAGCAAAATTCCTTTTGGTTGCTTCCGTGCTTGCTTGGCCATGTTCTCCCATCATCTGCCCATTAGCGATCTTTTATTATCATTTCCAAGCGTATCTTCGTTCCTTTTGTAAGTAAATTGCCTTATCCGAAGAAGTGGACTTCACTGTTGAATAACTTCACGGGACAAACGCGAGTTACCTAGCTGGATGTCTGTTCATATTGACAATCACAACCGGTTAAAGAAGGCTTGCCCCAGTGAAGTTGCCAACTTCTTATGTGAAGTTCTTCTTGTATAGGATTTGAATATGGAATTTTTTGTTGCTTGGAATTTGCTTTAATAAATGATTTGTAAGGCTCGCTTAGCTTTGCGATGGGCGAGCTTTGCTTTAATGACCTGCAACATTAGATCGACATTTTAGCAATACATTTAGAGTATTTACACATCGAAATATAACAGGCATTTCGTAATAGAAAACACAGAATTCATAGTTTTTCATTATTCAGTCACACTGATTTCTCAGCGGTTTACAATTCAGAAGTCACACATCCATTATCATTTTTTACAAATTCAAGCAATGCTGTTAAGTAAAAAATGGATGCTAGTTATTGTTGTTTCAGAATCTCCGGACTGATTTTCTATTTGCGCTAGATTCGCAGCTTCGGATTTATATGCCAGAGAAAGTGAAAGATGTCCCAGTTGTAGTTTTGTGGACAATTAACAGTCGTCCCAACTTCAGCCTGCTGGGTGTGGACCTCCTGTGACAACATTAATGACAAGCTTTTCTGAATCTTGCGCTGCAGTGTTGTTGTGAGAATTGGGTTGATGGGTAGGACATTGTTGATCCCGAGTGGATGAGGTTGGATCGACTCCGCTTCTCCTAACGTATTGTTGGAGTTTACCCTGCTCCAGCAATTCTTCAATCACATTCTTTAATTGGCGACATTGGTCAGTGTCATGGCCAGGTTGATTGTGAAATTGGCAGAATTTTCCATTACGCTTTGCACCTCTCGTCATCTCAGGTGGCTTAGGATACCTGACAACGTCCTTTGTTGCAAAAAAGATATTTCTTGGTGTATCAATTAAAGGAGTAAAATCCGAAGGATTAAAGCGGCGAGGTTTCTTTTCATTTCCCTGGCTCTTTCCTCCTTCATTCTCCCTTTTCTGACTTTCGGATTCTCTTTTATTAGATGGGACATTGTTATTATTAGCTTGGGCAACAACCACTTTCGATGTCGTCGAAAGGCTTTCAAGGCGAATGAACTCGTCGGCCTTTTTATAAAAAATTTCAAGCGAGTTCGGTTCCTTCATCTTTAGCCATATTCCAAATTTGCTCGATTTATCAATGGCTCGCATCAGATAAGTCAGGATCATGCGCGGTTCCGCATTTTCTACTTCGGCTAAAGCTATATTGAAACGGCTCAAGAAAGATTTGATTGATTCTTCGGGCGCTTGTTCAAGGTTAGACAGTGACATTATATCCTTAGCTTTTGAAGCATACAATCTGAACTGTTCTTTGAACTTTTGCGTTAAGTCGGAGAACTTATCTACAGACCGAACTGGAAGCTTTGTGAACCAAAGTAAAGCCACACCTTCCAGGTATACTGGAAAGTATCGACACTTGATCTCGTCTGATGCTCTTGCACCGGTCATATGCCAATCGTATTTGTATAGGAAATGATTAGGGTCACTGGTTCCCCTATAGGCTTGGATAGTAGGAGGTGCAAATTTCCTTGGAAACTCCACTCTCAGGATCCTTTCAGTAAACGGATTTCTGCTTGGCGCGAATCCCCAGTCAGCCTCATCCTCTTCCCTTTGCATGCTCTCTTTCATGATGCGGCCAACCATTTCAGACAGGTACTCTTTATCGTTCAAAGACACCTCCGGGCAAGCATCAGTTCTTCCCTCGGAAGTTTGCCCGGGTATAGGTACATGACAAGTATGTTGCGGCATAGAACCATCAGCTTGGAAAGGTGGCATTTCAGGAAGGGTGGTTTGATGGTTTTCTGGTTGACGATTTGCCCCGAGCAGGGCAGTTATTCTATCCATCATCAAAGCGTTTTGAGTTTCAATTTGTTGGTATAATCCAGAAACTGCGTCGTCCAATTCAGCCCTGGTGACTCCAAAGGTAGGAGTCGCTTGGTCTGTTGTTGGGGAAGCGGAAGTCCCTTCGTGAGCATTTCTGGATCTGATAGGTCTACCTCTTCTTCCAGGAGCCATTATCTCGGATCTGGTTTTTAAGAGAGGTTCTTTTTATGAATCTTTGTGAAGCAACGGTGGATGATCGCCTATGTTGGGCTCTCAGTGAAAGCACCAAAATGTTAACGTTAAAAAGTGAACGCTAACACCCGGTGTGTGTAATAGAATTGTGAAAGCACCACCCGTTGGTATGGGAACAAAATATAAGATGAAAATAGCAGAAAAGCAGTAAATGAACAACAGATTTATAGTGGTTCGGCCCGTAATTGAGCCTACGTCCACTTTATAGTCTTTTATTGCTGATTCCGGTTACAAATCAATACAAATCACTTGTCAAATACCATGCAACTTGATCACACAACAATCTCGACTACTAGCTCAAACTTCGGTGATGAATCTTGCTAAATCCGTGTCGGATGAATGAAATCCTTCACGAAGCTTGTTGTAGTGCCTTGAGTGTTGGAAGATCTTTACTTGTTGCAGCAGAGTATGGACGCTTGAAGAAATGATTTGCCCAAAAGTCCTCTTCATGTTGGAAGTGGTGGGGTATTTATAGGAGCGGCTCTGAATTCTGGGCAGAGAAATTGCTAAGTCTTAGGTCGCGTACGACCTTAGTTAGGTCGTAGGTCGCGAGCGACCTAAGCTAGGTCGCAGTCCCCTTGCGACTTAAGAAATTAGCTGGTGAAGTTGCACTTGGCTTCATTTGAAAAAGTGGTAGGTCGCAGACGAGTTAAGGAATAGCTGTAGGAGCTTTAGGTCGTTGAAGTCTTAGCTCGCTTGACTCTTAGGTCGTAAGTCGTAGCTGGTTAAGTCGGCAACTCTCCTAAGTCGTAGTCTTTAGGTCGCAACATTGCTAGGTCGCAATGTTCCCTGTAGCTTTAGGTCGCAACACCGCTAGGTCGCAATGTTCCCTGTAGCTTTAGGTCGCAACACTGCTAGGTCGCAATGTTCCATAGGCTGGCTCTGTAGTTAAGCCGGAGACTTCCTTATGTCGCAGCTTGTTAAGTCTCTTAGGTAACAATACTGCTAGGTCGCAATATCCCCTAAGTCGTAGGTCGCTGAGCTGCTTCAAGAGTTAGGTTGTGACATTCTTAGGTCAGGCCTTTCTTAGGTCGTGACATTCCTGTAGCTTAGGTTGTAGCTTCACTAAGTCGCAGAATTCCCTAGGTCGTGACTTTGTTAGGTCGCAAAACTTCTTTTAGGTCGCAAAGTTTTAGGTCGCTGAAATAAAGGAATTAACAGCTAGAAATAAAGGTCGAGAATACAAACACCAAAGAAATCTTTTAATCCCATAAAAGAAATTCACAAATTCTCAACGAAATCTAACTATCAAATAGATAATCAGAAAACAACAAAATTGAATAAATGCAATCATCAGCAATATTCAATTACCAATTAGATATTCATAAATACAGAAATCTCAAAACAGCAATATCTAATTATCGATACGATAATTAGAAAACAGCAAAATCTAATTATCAGCAAAGATAATTAGAAAACACAAATCACCATTCGCAAAACTGCGAATATCTAGTTATCCAACAATTAACTAGAAAACACAAACTTCATAATCAGCAAACTCTAACTATCAACAACGATAGATAGAAATTCGCAATTCAATAAAATCAACATAATCTAGACTCAATTAGAGACTAGAAAATCTCATATCAATAAAAACCAGCAATCAACCAATATCTAATTATTAAAAACGATAATCAGAAATCTCAAATCAACAAATATCTAATTATCAAAAATGATAATTAGAAATCTCAAATCAACAATTATCTAATTATCAAAAACGATAATCAGAAATCTCAAATCAACAAATATCTAATTATCAAAAACGATAATCAGAAAACATCAAATATCTAATTATCAAAACGATAATCAGAAAACATCAAATATCTAATTATCAAAAACGATAATCAGAAACAACAAATATCCGATTATCAAAAATGATAATCAGAAACAACAAATATCCGATTATCAAAAGCGATAATCAGAAACCTCATAACAACAAATATTTAATTATCGATACGATAATTAAATCTCATAACATCAGATATCTAATTACCTGTAGATAATTAGAAACAACAAATATCTAGAAATCAATTAAGAAGACTAGAAAATCAACATAAAAGCTTGGATCGATCCTATCAGATGGCGAGTTTTTAGTTCGCCCCACGTGCATCAACAAATGGCCGAAGCCTACCAAGTACTCAACATAATTTTGGCGCCCATCAGATGACCCGAAGGTCCGCAGAGTGACCCGAAGGTCTAGTATTGGTATTTGACCCAAAGGTCCTCAGAGTGGCCCAAAAGCCCAATAAATGTCCCGAAGGTCCGACAAATGACCCGAAGGTCCAACATAGTGGCTCGAAAGAACACAAAATCATCAGAATCATCAATACAGCAGATGTTTCAATTAACGAGTCCGGAATTAACCGAAATAGCAAACGCACATGTCCCATACCACGTGTTTTACTAAATCGTTTGATTCTCTTCATCGTTTCCTTGAAAGTGCAAAATTGTGGATTTTGTAAAAATACATTTTACATTCTCAAACGGACATGTCCGGAATTAAGCAAATCAGTAAAAGAAAGGGGTCATAGTCCTCGATTTTGTTGAAACATTTAAATCGCTTCCTCATTCTTTTGAAAGCGCAAACTGTAAAATTTCTGAAAACAATTTTATTTATTTTATAAAAATAACAATTCACATTCTCAACTGGACAAGTCCGGAGTTAAGCGAATCAGTAAAAGAAAGGGGTCATAGTCCTCAATTTTGCTGAATCGTTTAAGTCGCTTCCTCATTCTTTTGAAAGCGCACTGTAAAAAAAAATTTATAAAACAATTTTCATTTTAAAACGATTTTCCAATCACGTGATTAAAGCAACAACCTCAGTAGCAATTTCGAAAAGGAAATTGCACTTCCCAAAACATCGTAAAACGAATCTCAAAATCAGCATTGCGAAATAACCGCTTGAAAATCCACTTTAAAATTGACGGTTACTGAAGTCAAAGCGACAGTAATTTTTAAACGTCAAAATCTCATCCAAATAATTCACATCAAAATATAATATCAGTGAATTTTCATTCATCAAAAATGTCACAAAACACCGTGCTTAAAAAATTTAGCATCGATGTAAAAATCCCGTTATAAAAATAACGGCAACAAAATACGTTTAAACCAAACACCGGTTCAACGTAAAATAAATGCAGTAACGTGCTACTCAAATTTGCACGTACTACAAAATGAACAAAGAAATCATTCGAATGTATCTTTAATGAAAATAATTCAAAACAGCAAAAACTCAACAAAAATCACGTAACTGCAATCGCTTCGAATCCTCAAATCGGATTCGAAATTTTCAAAGAAACAAAATAAACACAGCTATGTAAACAACAAATGAAATTTATTTCAATTTTATAATTTGATTTTTAAATCAAAAAGATTATCAGCTGTATACAGCGAAGACAGTCTCACGGTTTCCGCTGCACACTCTGATAACAGAACACAAATTATCATTCAACAAAACACAATTCCACTTTTATTTTTAAATAAAGATATTTAAAAATTTCAACATAATTTCAAAACTTTAGTTTTGACTCAAAGCACAAATAAAAACATCGACAAATAGTTGTAACACATGTTCCATCCAAGTTATGTTTTATATTATGTCCATAAACCCCAAGCTCTGATACCAACTATGACGCCCCACCTCTATGCTCACAACAACAAAGAGTATTAAAAGAAATACAGTCTGTTATTACGAAGAATAAGGCTGGATAGGAGCGGCCATCCGTAGTTGGCCTTACACTAGTATTGGTTACCTCGATGGAAGTGGTATATATTTTTCATTTTTCATCTCTTATTTGTTTACTTCCATCGACCTACCCAATTCCAGTATAAAATGAACTACGATGGTTCATAATAGTTTAGGATAATAAATATAATAATAACACAGATACTAAAAATGCGGAACACAGATAATAAAGTCTCATATATATATATATATAACTGATGTCAGTTACAATACATTTGACATTGTAACGACCCAGAATTTCTGACATTTGAAATTCGAATATTTAATTAATTTTAAATATTAATAAGTAGAATAATTTAAAATTCGAATATCTGGATTTAATTGGATAATTAAATCGATAAATTAATAGTTGAAATTCCAGAAATAATTGAAATCTGGATTAAACGTGAATGAAAATGATTTATAAAGTTATATTAAATCATGTTGAAGTTATAGTGATGTTATAGAACTCTTAAAATTGAATTTAAAGTAAATTTGTGGAAATTGAATATTTTAATATTTAATCGACAAATGAAATTAGCCATTTTTAGGACAGTCTCAGAATTGGACGAAACTAGTTCCATTGTATCCGTAATAGTTTGGTATTATCGGATTTCAATTTTCGTAGCAATCGGAGTTTTCATTTGACTGTGGCAGCTCGAAACGCATCGAAATTGTTTTAAAATTAATTTGGCGAGTTAAAATAGTCATTTTTCAAAACGTCTCAGATTTTGATGAAACTAGTTTCATCGGATCCATATTGTGATATTATTGTATGGTTTCAAATTTCAAGTCAATCGGATTTATCGTTTGTCCGGGGCAAGCCAAAACGCATCAAAATCGGTTTAAATCGGTTTAATTTAAAATCGATCGTTTAATTCCGTAACTTGCACAAATGACCGAATTAGCTCCCGAAACACGTTCCATTGTGTTCGGAACGCAGGGTAAACCTTACGAACGCCAGGCGGCATGTGTAATTTGGAGATCGTTTGAAAAAGTCGTTTTAAGATAAATTTAATATCATTTATATACATATATATATATACGTTCATAAGAGGAAACCCTAGCTTATTTCTGGTGGCCGCCACTTACATTTCAATGGCCAGAAATTTCGAAACTTCTTCCTCAATTATCTCCAAATCCATGAAGAATTAGCAAAAGTCGTCGACTACAAAGTTGTAGAGGGCATCAAGATCTAGCTATCCAACGGTGGAGATCGGAAATGGAGCCACGGATCGACGGGAAATCGAGTTCAAAGTCGCTGCGTTTTTCACGTTTTTCGAGGCAAAAGATGCAGCCAAGTTTCATGCTATTCACCATGAAGATGGAGCTCACGAAGGCCTTCGAGATGATGGGTCCTGATCGTTCTAAAAGTCGACGAGGTGGTCGTGAAAATTGCGGGAAGATGGGCGGCGAATGGGTTCGGCTACACTATGAATTTGCATGGGAAAGAAAAGAAAAACGAGGGCCCAGATCTGCTTAGCTCGAAATCAAGGGTCCAGATGCAATCTAGGTTTAAGAATAAAAATAATTGTTGAAAATTATTATATTTAAATCGTGTAAACTTTAAAATATCATAACTTCTTCATACGAGGTCCGTTTTGGACGAAACCAGTTGCGTTGGAATCGTATGGACGAGCACTACGCAATGGAGCTGATTTGGAGCTGATTGGAATCAGTGAAATTTTTGGGTAAAATTAAACGTCCGTTTAATTTTATTCGAAATAAAACGCTGGAATGGAATTAAAAGCAAAGGTGAGAACTCCTCACTCAATCGAATGTTTTGTTTCGATTTAAATTTTAAATAGTTAGATTTAAAATTGCTTGATTGTGTGATTGGATGATAAATTGTTATCTGTATTGTTGAAATAGACATTATATGCCGTTATTAAGGGGAGGTTATTTATTAAAAACATATACCGCGATAATTTCACATTGAAGTGGAATTGGTATTATATATGTATATAGCAATATATATATATATTGGAATATGTATATATTGGAGTTGATTTTCCGCATTGTATAGCGGATGAGACCATATTGCGCTGCATAATAGCGGATAATATTTATAAATCCCATATACCACGATAATTTCACATTGAAGTGAAATTGGTATTGTGCTAACATCTGTGGATGCAAGGAAACAGGTTGGAGGGATCAAACTGGATTCCTCAACTATATTGATTTATTTATAGATATTGTTGTATATTCTGCTATCATATGATGATATATGATGTTTGGATGCTGTAATTGACTATTTGGTGTTGTTGCATCATCGGATCCATTTTTGAAGTTTAAAAATAACGATTTTGATTTTAAATTGGGATTTTTGAATTATTATGAATGATTTATATAAAAGATGTATAAAATTGATATTTTATAAAGTAAGAATACTGGAATTATAAAATGAGTTTTTATAAGTGTTAAAAATGGGAAAAAAATGGATTTCATAAGTGAACGGAATTTATAGATTTATAAATTGTGAAGTTATTAAATGAATAGATTCTGTAAAATAAAAGATTTATAAGTAATTATCTTATAAATCGGATTTTGGCATTTAAATGAGATATGGATGGAATTTGTTAATAATGAGATTTATAAGTTGAAGTTTTTATAAATAGAAATGGAATTTATAAACATTGTTTGTAAATTCGAAATCAATTGAATTTGATAAATCAAACATAAAAGTTATTAAAAGAGATATATTCGTGATTTTGGACAGCGAATTATCCTTTATGTTAAATGTTGTAATAATAAGAGTTTGGTTGGGAATTTTATCCACGATTTTGGACAGTGGATAATCTATTAAGTAAAATGTGTAGAAACGTTAAATGTGTTAACGAAGTATATTCATGATTTTGGACAGTGAATATATTATTAGATAAAATGGATATGTTTTGGAGAAGTGATATTACGAAATGAAGTAATTGTTTTAAAAAGATGTTTTAAAACGTGTTAAGTATCGAAAACATAGATTTCAACATTTATTGTTGAAATAGACGTTTCGAGGAATAAGGAAATGGTGGACTATAACACTGTTGTTATAGTAAATGGTTTCCGAAAGGAAATGGTTTATATAGTATTGGGATTTATGTATCTATCTTAATTTCGAATCCCTATACTAGTGATTTTTGGGTCGTTGTAACGATGTTTTACGCAACATTCGTTTTGACTCAAATAGATGTGTTTAAGAAAATGATTTCCTTAAAGAATGAAATATATACTTAATTTTGATTTAAGTATATTGAATATTTTCAAATGTTGAAAATAAATAGATTTGTGAATTACCTATTATTAAATAGGTATGGAAATGTTTTCCAATATGAAGTGAAATGTTTTGAAATTTTATCTTCAAAGATAAATTGAAATGTGGAAATTGATTTGAAATTGTTTTCAAATAGTTGAAGTGTGGAAATTATATATCTCGTAAGGATATTTTTGGAAGATAAATAATTTGGAAAATTATTTGGAATCTGATGATGTTGCGCATCTTTATTGATAGTTAAATAAGCGACTATCAATATTTACTCTTGAATGGGTATTTCTTGTGATTTGCTTGAATTTGAATGCCACACTTATTTTTGAATAAGCGCTCACTATTCGGGTTAGCCGGGAAAGGACCTTTGTGTCGTATAACCCATTCCGAATTTGGGATACGACGATATGGATTGTATTGAAGACCGTTGGTGAAGACCGGGTATTTGTGAAAACGATAGGATGACCTATCAATTGTCTCTGCACCGTTAGCTACGGTATAGAGATTTCCTTTGTGATGGGAAGTTTTATCGGGATTGTGAATATCCGGATTGCAAGGGCTTCTTTGGAAGTGCCTTCGGTTCTGTTCGAACCCGTAACAGACTTGTATGGTTACATGTCTGACATTACGTTTTGAGATGTAAAGCTGAATTCTTTCAAATACATTTCTGTTGGTGGCGGAGAATTTATTCTCTTAGCTTAAAACCCTTCTCTGAGACGTACGAGCTCAGAGGTTATGTAGTTGAAATTTATCAGCGATATATTCTCAATTTGGTAATGTGACATGCTGAGTGTTGCTGTGTGATGATCATTGTTTGATCATTTGTGATATGATCATTTGTTTGATCATTTATCTTTGTGATCATTACTTTGATCATCAGTTGACCCAAAGCGTGGCTTTGTGAAAAAGCGTAGCTTTGTGGACGAGACTTCGTCAGGGCCTCAACAACCCGGAAATGGTCGAAACAGGAATGTTGCGGCAAGGTTATGAGGGTCGCGCCCTTTAGGGTATGTCATTTCCTTCTGGAAAGGGGTGGTATCATGGTATGGAGCCCAGATACTTACTCATGTGGACACACTTTATTTATTATGTATGATGTTGGTTACCGAGCGCTCGGATAAAGGTCCCAAAGGACCGGGGGATGACATATTCGTGAGTTACCTAGTTACAGGGGTAACCCGGCCTTGTTGGCAGAGCAGTTTGTCTCTCGGAGCGTCCAGCTAGAGGCGTTTCTTTCGTGGCATAGGAAGTTCCTTAGCCTGACCAATTGTTGGCAAATCCATTTCCCAATACGAAACTTGTACGGTTTTAGTTGTAGAACCTGCCATTTACTTATGGTGGTCATCACTATTTAGATGGTAGCTATAGTAGGCATACGATACTGGTTGTATGTTGGCTAAGATTAATATTATACTTTCGAAATGTTTTCTGCACTATGCACCAATAATAATAATCCAATGATTTACGTAGTAAGCATCTTTGACTATCATAAGAAGAAATCTCCTCCAATTCTGCGTTTGCATTATGTGTGTAGCGGGAGGTCTTATGGTAGTTTCATTTTTCAAAAGCATTGCGGATATTTCTACTTGCTTTGTTGTTGTTGTTTTAAAGATAAAATGTTTTAGTTCTCACACCAGTCACCATGACTGACTCGGAGTTTATTGTTTCCTTCCTAAACTCTGGGTGCCCATCATTTTCCACACGGGTAGTCTAGAGTTAGGTTATTAGGTCATTCTGGATTCAAGAGATGCTGTGGAGCTTGTTGGCGAGCTGAATAGCGAGACGTATCGTCTATACTATGTATTATTCCGCTGTGTATTCTGTATGAGGACAAGTTCATATAACTGTCCAATGTTGTATTGTTGTCGTAAACTGTGATGATGATGTAATGTATAAAATGATATAGTTCTTTGATTTAAAGATTATTCATTTATCTATTATATGTTGTTCCGCTGTGATATGTGAGATTCTGATATTGTTTCTGTTTCTGTGTCTTCTGTTGTTTCTTCTTTCTTTTTCTTCTGTTTTCTTCTACCTCTTCTTTTTCTCCATAATAATTCGGTTTTCCAGCATTCGATTGTTCGGTAGTTGATACAGTGAATGTATTAATGTCGATTTTCGAGCGACGAAAAATCGAGTTCGTTACATTTGGTATCAGAGCATATGGTTAAGCGACAACCATGGCTCTGTTGGGTGTTACTCATTAGAGATAGAGTCAGTAGTACTCTAGAATGAGTTGAGTGTAATAATAGATATGAGCGCGTATTTGTTAGTGAATATAAAATTGTTTTATATTGTGATGATTGATTTGTTGAGTGGTATATGGATTCTGGTCGGTATAGTCAGTACAACTCTATCGATAGGGATCTCTAAACACTTGTTCAGAATAATTCGGCACGATATTGTTTTAAATTGGGTAAATGGAATAATTTTACCTCGATTATATTTTGTATATAAAGAAATAATTTTCGGGAATTATTAAAGTGTATATAATTGATTGTTTGGTTGTTGAAAATGTAAATATATATAAATTGATTGGTTGGTTGTTTGAATAAGTTAAATAAAACAACAATTGTGAAAGAATAAAGTGTATAAGCATATGAATTATAATCTATGGAATTATAATTTAAATGATTTGCAATGGTAAAAATAATCTTGTATATAAGAAGTGAAATTTTATAAGTAAAAGATTTATAAATGTGATTTATAATCTAAAATAAAACTCTAGAGAAATGTTTTTGAAAGGATTTGATATTTTGGAAAATTGTTTTGGAGAGATGAAAGCTCTAAACTCTTTCAGGTCGCTGGAAAATAATTCCGATGATGATCGTGACATCATTGGTTTTCATTTTCGGGTTTCCAAAAGAGGAATTGCTGCCTGATTATTTTAAATGAAAGTTGGTTGGAAAATTTGGATTTGGTTTTAGAAATTCAAAAGATAATTTGAATTGATTTCAAAATGGTTTTGAAAGGTTGAAAGGACTCTGGAATTCTATTTAAAATATTTATGGGAATAATAAATGAGTTGATACTCATATAATTTGAATTTTGATAGAATAAATTTAACTTAAACGATGGAGTTAAATTAAAGTAAGTATAAGTGAATCAATTAAATCTAGGTTTTGATTGTTAAATATAAGTAATCAGTTTTGAACTTATAATATGAGATAATAAATTTTGACTTTAGTAAAAGTTAAATAAAATTTGAATCTGAATTGGATTTATAAATGGAAACTTAAGTTAATTTGAACAAATGATGTTGAAATGGAAAATAACTTAAGTAATGTTGAATGAATTTGATTTTGATATCAAAGTAAATTAATAAAGTGAATTTATTAAATGAATGTGAACTTGAGTTATATAAATAAAATTCAACTTTATTTGTTAAATGAGTTAGCAGTTGAATTAAACTAATGGATTGAATGTTAATAAATTTAATGTAAGTAAATTGATATTGGATAATGGATGTAAGTATTAATTCATTAAAGCTAATGTAATTGGAAGTTGAATGAATTGAATGGAAGTCAATTTAAAAGTGTTGAACCAAATTGAATGTAAAGTAAAGAAAATTGAATAAATTTGGTTGTATTGAATATACATTGGTTGTTATATGATTGTTGGTTGATTTCATATAGTATAATTCATTTAAGTGTTAATGAAATTGAATAAATGGAATTGGAAGCTATGTAATTAGATTTAAATTGAAGGTGAAGTAAATTTAAATAGAAATTGATTTGAATTGAAAGTGAACCAACTTGAATTTGAATTAGTGAATGTAAACTAATTGAAAATAAATTGAATGTAAGAAATTGAGTTGAAACTATTCGGATTGAATGGAATGGTATGTAATTTGGTTGCAAACAAATGAAACTAGTGTTAAAACCTTGAATATGTGCTTATGAATGAATATCACATGTATTGCTTATGAAAACTACTTGTTAATATTGAAAACAAGTGAAATGTGAATAGATTTTATATATGTGCCACTTACATGTTTAAATTGAGTAAGTACAGGTGTGGTGGCTACCGTTCGGTTGATTTGGTTGCGCTAATATGCTAAACAAATAACTGCTTTGCTTAAAAATGCTAAAAAGGTACGCCTATGCAATAAAAATAGGAAATATGAACTGTTTTCTACTTTTCCGACCGGGTGGGTCGATGTATACATATTTATGTCAATTGTGATCCTACTACGATCGAACCACGCAAAGGAGACGCTGGCGAATTTTTCTGGAAATTTAAGGCGTTAGAAAATTTTCGGGAGATTTTGAAAATTTTTGTTAATGAAAAGTCAATTTCTAAAGTGTAATGAAACCGTAAGAATTGAACTAGAAAATGGAAACCATTGTTTTGGTTGAAGTTAAAGGTTTTGAAAAAGGTGAATATAAAATTTTCACTAAGTGGATTTTTGAAAAGTTAATGGATTTGGGCATTTTTCTTACTTGGTAATTTCGAGGACGAAATTCTTTTAAGGGGGGAAGTTTGTAACGACCCAGAATTTCTGACATTTGAAATTCGAATATTTAATTAATTTTAAATATTAATAAGTAGAATTACTAAGTCGAATAATTTAACATTCGAATATCTAGATTTAATTGGATAATTAAATCGATAAATTAATAGTTGAAATTCCAGAAATAATTGAAATCTAGATTAAACGTGAATGAAAATGATTTATAAAGTTATATTAAATCATGTTGAAGTTATAGTGATGTTATAGAACTTTTAAAATTGAATTTAAAGTAAATTTGTGGAAATTGAATATTTTAATATTTAATCGACTAGTGAAATTAGCCATTTTTGGGATAGTCTCAGAATTGGACGAAACTAGTTTCATTGTATCCGTAATAGTTTGGTATTATCGGATTTCAATTTTCATAGCAATCGGAGTTGTCGTTTGACTGTGGCAGCTCGAAACGCATCGAAATTGTTTTAATATTAATTTGGCGAGTTAAAATAGTCATTTTTCAAAAAGTCTCAGATTTCGACGAAACTAGTTTCATCGGATCTGTAATGTGATATTATTGCATGGTTTCAAATTTCAAGTCAATCGGATTTATCGTTTGTCCGAGGCAAGCCAAAACGCATCGAAATTGGTTTAAATCAGTTTAATTTAAAATCGATCGTTTAATTCCGTAACTTGCACAGATGACCGAATTAGCTCCCAAAACACATTTCATTGTGTTCGGAATGCGGGGTAAACCTTACGAACGCCAAGCGGCACGTGTAATTTGAAGATCGTTTGAAAAAGTCGTTTTAAGATAAATTTAATATCATTTATATACGTATATATATACGTTCATAAGAAGAAACCCTAGCTTATTTCTGGTGGCCGCCACTTTAAATTTCAATGGCCAAAAATTTCGAAACTTCTTCCTCAATTATCTCCAAATCCGTGAAGAATTAGCAAAAGTCGTCAACTACAAAGTTGTAGAGGGCATCAAGGTCTAGCTATCCAACGGTGGAGATCGGAAACGGAGCCACGGATCGATGGGAAATCGCATTCAAAGTCACTGCGTTTTTCATGTTTTTCGAGGCAAAAGATGCAGCCGAGTTTCATGCTATTCACGGTGAAGATGGAGCTCGCGAAGGCCTTCGAGATGATGGGTCCTGATCGTTCTAGAAGTCGACGAGGTGGTCGTGAAAATTGCGGGAAGATGGGTGGCGAATGGGTTCGGCTGCACTATGAATTCGCATGGGAAAGAAGAGAAAAACGAGGGCCCAGATCTGCTTAGCTCGAAATCAAGGGTCCAGATGCAATCTAGGTTTAAGAATAAAAATAATTGTTGAAAATTATTATATTTAAATCGTGTAAACTTTAAAATATCATAACTTCTTCATACGAGGTCCGTTTGGACGAAACCAGTTGCGTTGGAATCGTATGGATGAGCACTACGCAATGGAGCTGATTTGGAGTTGATTGGAGTCAGTGAAATTTTTGGGTAAAATTATACGTCCGTTTAATTTTATTCGATATAAAACGTTGGAACAGAATTAAAAGCAAAGGTGAGAACTCCTCACTCAATCGAATGTTTTGTTTCGATTTAAATTTTAAATAGTTAGATTTAATATTGCTTGATTGTGTGATTGGATGATAAATTGTTATCTGTATTGTTGAAATAGACATTATACGCCGTTATTAAGCGGAGGTTATTTATTAAAAACATATACCGCGATAATTTCACATTGAAGTGGAATTGGTATTATATATGTATATAGCAATATATATATATATATATATATATATATATATTGGAATATGTATATATTGGAGTTGATTTCCCGCATTGTATAGCGGATGAGACCATATTGCGCCGCATAATAGCGGATAATATTTATAAATCCCATATACCACGATAATTTCACATTGAAGTGAAATTGGTATTGTGCTAACATCTGTGGATGTAGGGAAACAGGTTGGAGGGATCCAACTGGATTCCTCAACTGTATTGATTTATTTACACATATTGTTGTATATTCTGTTATCATATGATGATATATGATGTTTGGATGCTATAATTGACTATTTGGTGCTGTTGCATCATCGAATCCATTTTTGAAGTTTAAAAATAACGATTTTTATTTTAAATTGGGATTTTTGAATTATTATGAATGATTTATATAAAAGATGTATAAAATTGATATTTTATAAAGTAAGAATACTGGAATTATAAAATGAGTTTTTATAAGTGTTAAAAATGAAAAAAAAATGGATTTCATAAGTGAACGAAATTTATAGATTTATAAATTGTGAAGTTATTAAATGAATAGATTCTGTAAAATAAAAGATTTATAAGTAATTATCTTATAAATCGGATTTTGGCATTTAAATGAGATATGGATGGAATTTGTTAATAATGAGATTTATAAGTTGAAGTTTTTATAAATAGAAATGGAATTTATAAACATTGTTTGTAAATTCGAAATCAATTGAATTTGATAAATCAAACATAAAAGTTATTAAAAGAGATATATTCGTGATTTTGGACAGCGAATTATCCTTTAAGTTAAATGTTGTAATAATAAGAGTTTGGTTGGGAATTTTATCCATGATTTTTGACAGTGGATAATCTATTAAGTAAAATGTGTAGAAACGTTAAATGTGTTAACGAAGTATATTCACGATTTTGGACAGTGAATATATTATTAGATAAAATGGATATGTTTTGGAGAAGTGATATTACGAAATGAAGTAATTATTTTAAAAAGATGTTTTAAAACGTGTTAAGTATCGAAAACATATATTTCAACATTTATTGTTGAAATAGACGTTTCAGGGAATAAGGAAATGGTGGACTATAACACTGCTGTTATAGTAAATGGTTTCCGAAAGGAAATGGTTTATATAGTATTGGGATTTATGTATCTATCTTAATTTCGAATCCCTATACTAGTGATTTTTGGGTCGTTGTAACGATGTTTTACGCAACATTCGTTTTGACTCAAATAGATGTGTTTAAGAAAATGATTTCCTTAAAGAATGAAATATATACTTAATTCTGATTTAAGTATATTGAATATTTTCAAATGTTGAAAATAAATAGATTTGTGAATTACCTATTATTAAATAGGTATGGAAATGTTTTCCAATATGAAGTGAATGTTTTGAAATTTTATCTTCAAAGATAAATTGAAATGTGGAAATTGATTTGAAATTGTTTTCAAATAGTTGAAGTGTGGAAATTATATATCTCGTAAAGATATTTTTGGAAGATAAATAATTTGGAAAATTATTTGGAATCTGATGATGTTGCGCATCTTTATTGATAGTTAAATAAGCGACTATCAATATTTACTCTTGAATGGGTATTTGTTGTGATTTGCTTGAATTTGAATGCCACACTTATTTTTGAATAAGCGCTCACTATTCGGGTTAGCCGGGAAAGGACCTTTGTGTCGTATAACCCATTCCGAATTTGTGATACGACGATATGGATCGTATTGAAGATCGGTGGTGAAGACCAGGTATTTGTGAAAGGATGACCTATCGATTGTCTCTGCACCGTTAGCTATGGTATAGAGATTTCCTTTGTGATGGGAAGTTTTATCGGGATTGTGAATATCCGGATTGCAAGGGCTTCTTTGGAAGTGCCTTCGGTTCTGTTCGAACCCGGAACAGACTTGTATGGTTACATGTCTAACATTACGTTTTGAGATGTAAAGCTGAATTCTTTCAAATACATTTCTGTTGGTGGCGGAGAATTTATTCTCTTAGCTTAACACCCTTCTCTGAGACGTACGAGCTCAGAGGTTATTTAGTTGAAATTTATCAGCGATATATTCTCAATTTGGTAATGTGACATGCTGAGTGTTGCTGTGTGATGATCATTGTTTGATCATTTGTGATATGATCATTTGTTTGATCATTTATCTTTGTGATCATTACTTTGATCATCTGTTGACCCAAAGCGTGGCTTTGTGAAAAAGCGTAGCTTTGTGGACGAGACTTCGTCAGGGCCTCAACAACCTGGAAATGGTCGAAACAGGAATGTTGCGGCAAGGTTATGAGGGTCGCGCCCTTTAGGGTATGTCATTTCCTTCTGGAAAGGGGTGGTATCATGGTATGGAGCCCAGATACTTACTCATGTGGACACACTTTATTTATTATGTGTGATGTTGGTTACCGAGCGCTCGGATAAAGGTCCCAAAGGACCGGGGGATGACATATTCATGAGTTACCTAGTTACAGGGGTAACCCGACCCTGTTGGCAGAGAGCAGTTTTTCTCTCGGAGCGTCCAGCCAGAGGCGTTTCTTTCATGGCATAGGAAGTTCCTTAGCCTGACCATTTGTTGGCAAATCCATTTCCCAATACGAAACTTGTACGGTTTTAGTTGTAGAACCTGCCATTTACTTATGGTGGTCACCACTGTTTAGATGGTAGCTATAGTAGACATACGATACTGGTCGTATGTTGGCTAAGATTAATATTATACTTTCGAAATGTTTTCTGCACTATGCACTTATAATAATAATCCAATGATTTGCGTAGTAATCATCTTTGACTATCATAAGAAGAAATCTCCTCCAATTCTGCGTTTGCATTGTGTGTGTGGCGGGAGGTCTTATGGTAGTTTCATTTTTCAAAAGCAATGCAGATATTTCTACTTGCTTTGTTGTTGTTGTTTTAAAGAAAAAATGTTTTAGTTCTCACACCAGTCACCATGACTGACTCGGAGTTTATTGTTTCCTTCCTAAACTCTAGGTGCCCATCATTTTCCACAAGGGTAGACTAGAGTCATTTTATTAGGTCATTCTGGATTCAAGAGATGCTGTGGAGCTCGTTGGCGAGCTGGATGGCGAGACGTATCATCTATACTATGTATTATTCCGCTGTGTATTCTGTATGAGGACAAGTTCATATAACTGTCCAGTGTTGTATTGTTATCGTAAACTCTGATGATGATGTAATGTATAAAATGATATAGTTCTTTGATTTAAAGATTATTCATTTATCTATTATATGTTGTTCCGCTGCGATATGTGAGATTCTGATATTGTTTCTGTTTCTGTGTCTTCTGTTGTTTCTTCTTTCTTTTTCTTCTGTTTTCTTCTATCTCTTCTTTTTCTCCATAACAATTCGGTTTTCCGGCATTCGATTGTTCGGTAGTTGATATAGCGAATGTATTAATGTCGATTTTCGAGCGACGAAAAATCGAGTTCGTTACAGACATGATACATATGATACAACTACAACTGTCGACTCTGGAAGTTATATATACAAGTACATTATCGACTAATATACATGAATACATATCAACCTAAAACAGATACACTGACTACTACAAAAGACGAAGACCACTTCAAAAGATAAGAAAAGTCTTCATAGCTCAAACAGCAACTCAAAGCAAGATATCTACAACCTGAAATAACTCGGGTCTGACCCGAGTATCACATTCAAAAGAAAATAATACACGGGTCAGTCTAATTCAAACTCAGTTATTAATGCACAGAAGCGATAATAATCAAATATCAAATAGACGACAGTCACAGAAATCTCGTATATCCAACTCTTCGATAAGAGAATCGGATAACGGCAGATATAACACTAAATAGTGTTAAACAACAAATCAGCAAATCCAAATCATCAACAAGGATACATAAAAAGATTATCGATGAAGATAATATAAAAACTCCAGAATTGCTTAAACAGCAATTAACAACGAAATCCAATTATTAAATAAATAATTAGAAACTCAGAATCTAATTATCAAATAGATAATTAGACAAATCTCAAAATGATCAATCAAATCAAAGTTCTGTGTGGCTGCAGTACACGCACGCGTGCACTGCCTCGCCACTACAGTACGTGAAATCATCACAACAGTGAATACTAACAGTAATCAAAACTGCAGAGGTCAAGTCACAACTATCGTGACTCAACTCAACTACAAGAAATGAACCAGAGGAAGTCCAGATATAAAGCAACATCAAACTCAAAACAACACAAAAGTCCTCAAATTCAACACGATAGTAAGCATCAGTGCACAAGGGCAAGACTACATACAAAACAAAATTGCAGTCACTACATGAATGCAGCATTAAATAAAACAGTAATGAGCCAGATACAACAACCTGAAGGAACCAGACAACAAGGACAATCAAAGTGGTTAGGCAATTTAAATCCAAAGCAATGCTCAGTGTACAACATAAGTATGAATCAAACTCATATATATACTGCAATAGTACCAAGGAAAGGGCATGAAAAGTGCACAACAAGTATGCAACTACCAAACTGGGTCAAGCAAGTGCAACACAGTGACAAGCTACCCAGATTCAAAGATGCAATCATGTACAACAAGGCTGCAAAATTCAAGAGGGCACCAAACTATCGCAAAATGCAAAAAGGTCAAGTCACTGACTCAACAACACAAATATCTCAATGCAAAACCTGGATATACAATCCAGTATAAGGCACAGCCTACGCAAAAGCAATATAGAGCAACAGAACAACAATGGCAAATGCATAAAGTAAGCACTGTCGCAGCCAAAAATCAACTCAGCAAGTTCAACATGTCACAAAGCAAAGCACAGTATAATAGCAAACTACTGCAATACCCCAGGCAAGAGTAGTAAAAATACAGTACACATAGAAGTGAATGCACTCGTGAAACAACTCAGCAATGAACTCAACCAGGAACAAGACTCAAGTACCATCAAAGTTCAACTCAAAGAGATAGTCGACCAACAGCTACATGAATCAACATCATATTAAATGAACTAATGAACACTACAGGTACAACATAATGCATCAGTGAAACAAGTTCAAGTCAAGTAGGCTACAATAATAATCAAACTCAACAAAATCAGACTACAAAGTTCAAGTGAAGTGAAATAGTGCAACACATATATGGCCATCTGTAGTGACTCGCAAGTGCACAGGTTAAAGCACAAACAGTTACAAACATCAAAGAAAGAAAGACATATTCCTAGGTTGAAATATCATCTAGAATCAGATATATTCGAAATTTGTGGAATCAAAAATTTCCAAATATCAGAAAATCGAACAAAACATGTAAGTGCAGACAACTACAAATTCAACATCGTCCAAACGATATCAAATGACCGAAGTCAAGTGAAACCGAGGTGACCACGAAAACCAACAGTGCCAGAAAACCCAAACAATCAAGGAGTCGAACCATGTCGCAGTTCAAAATCGCATAAAAATCAGAGGAACCAACAACATTCAAAGGATGGAATTGAATTAGATGTGAGTGATGAACACTCACCTTGCTTCGACGTGATAGAGGCAGCCGCAGCATTAAGAAATTGATCGAAATCCCTAATTTGGAAAAGTGGGACGAACGAACGGAGAAAATCGTGGCCGCCATTTTTTCTCGTTTTCACTTCGTTCTAGGGTTTTTGAAATGGAAAAATGAAAGAGAGGGGATCGGGTTTGCCTCTGATATCATCTCGGCAAAACAAAGAAACATGGGCCAAGCTTAAAAATGTAAAGCCCACTCAACATTTAACATATTGTTTAAAAGAATTCCAACCACTTTAAAACTCCAAACAGCGATTAACAAATTTTATCAATGAATTTCAACCTGATAAAAAAAACTTCCAATAGCAATTAACCAACAAATTAATCGTTTACTGACAAAAATTAATTAATGCGAAATCTCGGGTTGTTACATTATATTAATTAAATCAAACTTTATTAGATTAAATTTTATTATTAAATCTACTTTATATAAAACTTAAAAATATTTCCAATATTAAATAAAACCATATATATATTCCCTTTCAAAACCATAAAATTATTTTTAAAATATTTATATATAGATCAACGGTGTCAGTATAAAATTTCTTATCATATGGTCAAGTGATACGGATATTTATCATTTCAATCCATAATTGAAATATATACGGGTAGATATCATTTCGACCCGCAATCCCAAATTCAATTCAAATGAAAATCGCTTGGGTTTAACATTTCAACCCATAACGAAATTCTCCTATTCTAAAGTCTGTTCGGGTATGTATCATTTCAACCCATAGTGAATTCTATACTAACAGGGAACTTGCAGAGTGATAACAGTAATGATAATAATATAACAATTAGTAACATGCGTATATCATCGGTGATAAATAACAGATAATGGTGTCAGATGTCACAGGTGAACAGATACAGATAATAGCATATATAACAATGTAAATAACTAACCGCAGCATACTTCAATTGCCGTTTCAATTGAAACCAACTTTAATAAATATAAGAACATTAATCGTGAGTGATTGCTCACCTTTCGAGGCTAGATGCGTTTTGACAAAGAAATGGGCTACGAATCCCAAAACGAACAAGGTTGGCACGAATTGGACAGACGAACAGAGCTGATAAATAGAGATCAATGAAAATAGATCAGAAACTGCTTGATGTAGACCGAAACAAAATATATATATTCCACTATATTATTTTGTTAACCAATATAAATTTTGAAACTCATTAAAATTTATATATACATACGTTTTCAGAAAAATATATATATATAAATTTTTTTTTGAAGCAAACTATAAACCACACGTTATGTGCAAATCAACATATATAAATTTATATCGAACCAATCTCTGACAAAAATACAACACACATAAGACTAACTAACCCAATATATATAGCTAGCAGATCCTTGTAACTTTCATAACACATATAACTCACAGACTATTATAAACTCATAGAAGCCTAAATATATGCCAACTATATAACTAACATATCTTACATAAACTATGTATAAACTTATACAACTATGCAGACAACCCATACAACAACCTATATATTAGACTCATATATTGATTATAATATATGCAAACTATCACCGAAAAAATGCAGACTACAAAGATACTCAGACAACATACTTTATGATAATATATATTTTTGTTTGAAAATATATTCACTAACTTATTATATAACTAATATTATAAAACTATTCGTATATTAACTGAACTTATATAACTATCATAATATAAGACTATAACAACATATATATATACACTTTACAGAGATCCATATATACACGTAAAACAGAACACATAAACTAACTTATAAGTATAAATTATATATAGATATAATACTTAAAAATACAATACTGTACTCGAGTATATATATCCTCGCCTTGTATAATTCTTTCAGAGCCAATGCAAAACAAACTATATGTATGAATTAGGCTATAAACACAATGTATACAAAACATATTTATAAACAAACATATGTAAAAAAACCCATCCTGTAAACAAACATATGCAAATCAGTTTTATAACAAAGATACACATATTTATACTGCAGAGAAAACATAATATATATATCCCCAAACCAATATTCGAAACCTTTATATAAAATTTATATATATAATATATACAAACCAAAGTGTGAAGAAGTCATTTTATTAAAATCAATAAATATATATATATATATATTCACCTCGAAAATTCACAGAGGAGGAAAGGATTCGATTTATGCTTTGTGACCGGCTTAAGGTCGACATCGCTGGAAAAATGGCCGAGCTAGGTTAGGGGCGCCAGAGGGGATAAGGCGGAGGCGGAGACGGAGGGTTGGTAGCGGGTCGTTAGGTGAGTTTGTCGATCGGTGGCGGGTAGTTCTGGGAAGCTACGGCAATAGGTAAAGGGTAATAGCTTTGGAGATTGCTACAGGCGATGGGAAAAGAATTTTGAAAGGGAGGAAGAATGATAAGCTACAGGAATGGAATGTAAAGTGGCAAGCAAATTTAAAATGGAGAAAATGGACAGACTTGGTAAAAAATAAAAACGTACATAAATATAAAGTGAATTGAATTTTGCAATGGTGCCTCCGATTGAGCTGACTCATTAAAGCAAAGTAATAATGTGGTCCAACCTTTACGTTTTCAAATTTTGAAACATAAGAAGATGGTAGAGTTATAAATTATGGTACCGTTGCAACAAACCATTTTATCGCTTCCATCGCGTACTGAATCTCAAAACACAGATTTAAATATACCGTAGAGATCAGCACGACGAAAAGATCAAAACGGTATACAGATATTTATGGTACGATCATCTGATCAAAAGTCGATAATTGGTATCGAAAATGCTGCTATTTCGCCGAAAATAAGAACGACGGAGCAATAACAGTCTAAACTTTGAGAAACGAACGATGACGTCTTGCTCAGAAGATGATTTACAATTTTTCTATAGAAAAATATTCAGGTTTGGAAAACATTTTGTTATCATCAAATATTAACTGATATAAATTGAAATAGAATTACACAATAAAATAAACTTCAATATTATCAGATGAAAATTTTCCAATTGCTATATTTAAATAGACATACTCCAAATAATAAATTTAAATTTCAAAATTTTATTGTTTAAACTTTCACAAAATTTCAACTAATTATCTTATTAAAACCATCAAAATTTTAGGGTCGTTACACTCTCCCCCACTCAAAACTTTTCATCCCCGAAAAGGAAGGAGGTAGGAGAACAGAAACAACCAGAAAGAAAATAGATTGAAAGACAAGGATAAACAATTAATTTAAAACTATATAAATTTTACTTGAAATATTCATTTGAACACTTTATTTGCAAATCAATTATCTTTAATACTTTTCAAAACCCATTTGTAAAATTTCTTGCTTCCTTTATAAGTACCATTTATATGTTTAAATAACCCTTTATAAAGGTATGAAAACTATTTGAAAACAATTATTTACATCATTAGTTATATTTACAAAGAAGCTATTGAAAACATTAAATCCATAATTCATAAATTTATTAATTTTATCTCAAGATACTTTTCAAATATTATCAATAATCATTTACTTTAACTATGTTTTATTTAATTAATAACTTCTAAAATATTTATAAGACTAAAATTTTCTATTAAACCATGTAGTATATAAATAAACAATATTTAAAAAGGATATAGTCAACAAGGAAAAGAAGGAGGATTTGGAAAAATAGAATATAAGTGAATAAATAAAGCTGAGTAGATAAGGTAGATTCAAAAGAATAGTATCGGGCATGAATAATTAATTTAAACCATAAGAATTTCAATTTCAAATATTTATACAAATTTTCTTTGTTGGAAATATTTTTATACTAAATTACCTTTATATCGAAACAAATTTCCTTTCGAAAATACTTTTATAACTCGGTGTCTCAACAAGTTTATCGTCGTTCCTGTAGACTCTGGCAGTGCGTTGATTAGGCGCAAAGCTAGAATTCTCCAGGTATTTAGTAGACTTGTTTCAACACCCAGTGAAAATACTGGAAAACTTAAAAAAACAGATATGGAAAGTACAATCCAAACAAATAAACAAACAAAACCTTTGTCTAACCATGGATCGCAGATACACAAGGGTTACGCCTGGATCCCCTAGGAAACATCCGTATCCGTAAGCTTTCTCAGCCCTACGAATTACGCCATGATGACTAGTAGACCGCAGATACACAAAGTTTACGCCTGGATCCCCCAAGAAACATCCGTATCCATAAGCTTTCTCAGCCCTATGGATTTCGCTACTAATACGACCTACATAGATCACATGATACACAATGGTTACGCCTGAATCCTTTAGGAAACATCCGTACCCCTGGGCCATCCAGCCAGGTGAATTACGCTATGAAGTCGCGCTCGTAAGACCATGGGTAACGCCATGGAATTCGATGGAAACTCGAGTATCATATCCGGAAAACCAAAAATCAGAGAAATATCGATACAATGAATCCACAATGTGGCCACAAAGCGGATATCAAGTAGAAGGCACTTTCCATATCTTTACTTCGAAAATATGTATCATATAGTACCTTTTCAAATCACTTTCAAATATCATACTTATATAAAGTCCATTATATATAAGATTTTATTTTCAAATTAAATACTTTCCAAAATCAATAGTATATCAAATCACACTAATATAGACTTCAATTATATAAGATTTCACTTTTCAAATTGAGTACCTTTTCAAATCCATAGTTTTCGAATCAACATCATACTTATACAAACTAATTTTTATATAAGTTCGATAACTCCTAAATCAAGTATTTAGTAACACAAGGTTCTCAAATTTCAATTTGTTTCAATATCAATACAATTTTCAAAATCATATACACTTTCACCAAATTATTCTTCCAAATCAAATATCTTCAGTTCCAAAGTTTCCAAAATAATAAATTTAGAAAATAAATCCAAATTTCCAAATCAATATAATTTAAGTCAAACAATTCATTTCCAAAATCATCTTATATTAACATAAAGTCCATCTTATATAAGGATCAAAATTTTCAAAAATAAATTTCGCTGTACGAAGAGCTATATGGGATTGAACATCTTTGCTTACCAAAAGGTTTTGAATTTAGAATAGTTTTGTATATAAAATAGTTTGAAAAAATAGTTTTGTAAATAAAATAGTTTTGTAAAATAGTTTTGTAAATAAAATAGTTTTAAATAGTTTGTTTTAAGAAGAATAAAAGAAAATAGTTTGAAAATGGTTTTAAATTGATAGTAGTTTTGCATAAAAGAAAAATTCCAATTAAATTACAAAGATGTCCAACCCAACAACTTCCAATTTCAACGTCAAGTATATCAATGATATTAGAACATAAGATGTACAAACGTCATCATTTCGCAAAATCACATTCGATCGCTCGCTCGATCACACAAGTTCGCTTTCGAACTAGTATTGTCCGCCATTCGACTTCCCTAATGCGGATTTTGATATGGTTTCTCGACTAGAAGTGTAACAACCGGGATTTTTGTAATTTCAATTATCGTCAAAATGACGATTTAATTCAGTTGATAATTGTTATTGGAATTCGAATCGAATTTGAAATGTGAAAGTTGTTTGATTACAATTGAGATTTATTCGGGTTAAAATTCTTTAATAAGAATTGTAAAATGTTGTTTGGGAATTTGAATCAAATTGATATTCTTTAAACAACTTTCAAATGATTGAGTTGGGCTTTTGAATCTAGCCCATGTTTACATTTCATTGTGGCCGTTCTATTTTGTCAAGGAGAAACCGTTCCCCATTTTCAATGGGCATAACCCTAAAAATCATACGAGCGAAAGAAAGGATAATGGCGGCCTCGTTCTCTTCTTCGCTCCCTTCTGCAAACTAGGGCTTTGTGACATTCGTGGTCGCTGCGTGCTGTGGATCGATCAAAGGGTGCTTCTCGTTGCTAGCTTTTGTCAATCATTCGTCTCGTGAGGGCCACGGCTTCGACTCTCCTTCAGTTCGAACACGGCTGCTCCCATTTCGTGGCAAAGGTGAGTGAATTATCACTCACATCTCTTTCACTCTTAAGTCGTTCGACTTCGTAAGTTGTTAATGTGTTATTTTTGCTGTCTTGGTCTGATTTCTGTTCACCACGACACTTATTTTGTTTGAAATCTGCTAACATGAGTTTGGAAAGTATAGTTTTGATGGGTATTCATGAATTGCTTCACTGCTCGTTCTTGTATCACCATTTGGGTTGGTTCGATTTTATGCCCCTGATAAATTTTTTGACTTCGGCCATGATAATTGGGAATTTCTAAGTGGTATTCGACTGTGAGTTGCTTGACTAACTTCGGTCATTTGATTTTGGGTTTCGATGTTGATGATTTTTGCCGAGATGATTTGGCTCTAACTTGTATTAGGCCATGCCACTGATATTATTATTTTGTTCGATTTCGACCATTTCGCCTTCGCTGTTGTATTGTCTCACTTGATTAGTTGAGATCAATTGTCCATCGACATGTGTACACTTTGCTTGTTGTTTCTGACCACAGTCACTGTGACTTGCTCGAGTTGCGTTGTGCTTGAATCTTCTTGTGTGTCTACCTGTGTACTCGAGTCCATATTTAAATTGAATACATTTGTGTCCACTGTTGTCATTCAGACTCGTATATATGTATACATATATTGGCACATATGTGTATATATATATTTATATGGCCTTTGCCTTGTCTGATAACATTGCTTTGGTCTGGACATCACAAGTATTACTGCGTAATTGTAGTTTAAAATTTGTAGTATCATTTTGATGTTGACCTAGTATTTGTTGGCCTGTTATATGCAGTCTTCATCTGATGTTCATCTGTTTGTATATGCAAAATGCATATGTGAGTTGGCAATTTCACTTCTTCACTGTATCTTCTTCTACCTGTAGTCGAGCACTTGTGTACTTTGTGCATTCACCTTGTTGACCGTCCCATGGTCACTTCCAGTTACCTGTAGTTTGCTTCCTTACTTGAACTGCTGTAGTTCGATGTGCAAACCTGAATTTTCAGTCTTTGATTGACTGTTTCATCCACACTGTTATGTTGCATTATCCCACGATTTCGCTCAGTAGTTTACGGCTTCAGGTTGATTTTTGTTATTACCAGGCTTTAACTCGTTTTTAATCATCGATTTCGAGTTTAAAAATATGGTTGCTTTGGGTTAGTGGTTGTATTGGGTGGCTTCAATGCTGGAAATTGTTTCGACCTTAATTACTGATTTCCCTATAGGCTTGAATAATACAGTTTTGATTTCGCTTGAGTTCTAACTTGTTTGGATTTCGTGACATCCGGGTTATCTTCGACATTGGTCTAGATATTGAACTGTACTTCATTTGGTACTCGACTTGGTCATTTAACATCACCTTGTAGTCTTCACCTATGATATTTTCATATAGTCTGTTCATACTGATACTAGATTTTTGCTGCAATCTTCACTTGAGTTGTATTGGTTTAGATGTGCACTTCAGTCTGCATTTACATTGACCTTGGTAATCATAGTTGCTTACTGTTTAACCTGCTGCTCTATATGTTGTGGTTGATTCATTATGCATCTCTGACTTGCTCACTACTTCCTGACTCGTAGTACTGTCGTAGGGCTGATGTGTTATGTAGTTCACTGTATCATACACTTGCTTATTGCATTCGTTGGCACTGTGAATTCTTGAGCATTGGCCTTTTGTGCCTTATTGATATTTCAGTATATGATGTGGTGGCGAGGCAGTGCACGCGTGCGTGCACTGCAGCCACCCAAACTCGACAGTTTTGAATTGATTTTTCTTTTGCTTTTGATGCATTGATCTTTTATGCAGTATTGGCGAGGCCATACACGCGTGTGTGTACGGCAGCCAATCGAATTTTTGATGGTTTTAAAGTGACAATTTCAATTGCTTTAAATTGAATTAGTCGATTTGATAAATTGTTATTTATCTCTGTAGATGATTTAAATCTGCTGATTTTTGCTAAACACTGTTAAGTGTTATATTGACCGTTATCCGGTTTCTTTGTTTAAAGAATCGGATAGACGGGAATTATTGTGACTGTCGTCTATTTAAATTATTACTGCCTATATGCACTAATAAACTGGTTTGAATTAGACTGACCTGGGTATTATTTTCTTTTGAATGTAATACTCGGGTCAGACCCGAGTTATTTCAGGTTGTAGATTTTCTTCTTTGAGTTGCTGTTCAGGATATGAAGACTTTTCACATCTTCTGAAGTTGTCAGTGTCATTTTGTAGTAGTCGTGTCATTGTATAGAACGATATGTATTCATGTATATTAGTCGATAATGTACTTGTATATATAACTTCTAGAGTCGGCAGTTGTAGTTGTATCATATGTATCGTGTCAACTATGTATTAACTGACGTCAGTTATATATATATGAGACTTTTGTTTTTATCTGTGTTCCGCAATTATATTATCTGTGTTAATGTTATATCTAATGTCCTAAACTATTATAAACTATCGTAGTTTGTTTTACACTGATAATTGGATATATCGATGGGAGTAAATAAATAATAGATGAAAAAAAAAAGTATATACCACTCCTACCGAGATAACCAATATTAGTGTAAGGCCAATTACGGATGGTCGCTCCTATCCAGCCTTATTCTTCGTAATAATAGACAGTATTTCTTTTAATACTCTTTGTTATTATGAGCATAGAGGTGGGGCGTTACAGTTGGTATCAGAGCTTGGGGTTTATGGACATAATATAAAACATAACTTAGATGGAACATATGTTACAACTATTGGTCGACGGTTTAATTGTATTCTGAGTCAAAACAAAAGTTTTGAAATTTGGATGAAATTTTTTAAATATCCTTATTTAAAAATAAAAGTGAATTTGTGTTCTGATGATTTAATTGATTTGAGTACTGTTTATCAGAGTGCGCAGCGGAAACAGTAAAACTGTCTTCGCTGAGTACAACTGATAATCTATTTGATTTAGAAATTGAAATAAATTTCATTTGTTGTTTACATAGCTGTAATTATTTTGTTTCTTTGAGAATTTCGAATCCGAATTGAGGATTTGAAGAAATTACAGTTATGTGATTTTGGTTGAAATTTCCGCTGGCTTCTCTTGTACTAATCATATATTGATTTGATTTTTAGCTGTTTTGATTAATCTTCATTGAAGATTCATTCGAATGATTTCTTTTCTCATTTTATAATACGTGCAAAATTTGAATTGCACGTTATTGCAATTATTTTACGTTGAACCGATGCTTGGTCATGATACGTATTTTGTTGCCGTTATTTTTATAACGGGATTTTTACACCAATGCTGAATTTTTGAGGCACGGTGTTTTGTTGACAATTTTAATGAATGAAAATTCACTGATGTCACATTTTGATGTGAATTCTTTTGATGAGATATTTGTTGTTTTAAAAATTTCTGTCGCTTTGACTTCAGTAACAACCAAATTTTTAAAAGTGGATTTTCAAGCGGTTATTCCGCAATACTGATTTGTAACCGTTTTTACGGTATTTTGAGAAGTACAATTTCCTTATCGAAATTGTTACTGATTTGCTGCTTTAATCACGTGATTGGAAAATTGTTTTAAAATGAAAATTGTTTTATAAAATCGTAACAGTTTGCGTTTTCAAAAGAATGAGAAAGCGACTTAAACGATTCAGCAAAATCGAGGATTATGACCCCATTCTTTTACTGTTTCTCTTAACTCCGGACTTGTCCAGTTGAGAAGGTGAATTGTTATTTTTACAAAATAAATAAAATTGCTTTCAGAAATTTAACAGTTTACGCTTTCAAAAGAATGAGAAAGCGACTTAAACGATTCAGCAAAATCGAGGACTATGACCCCTTTCTTTTACTGATTCGCTTAATTCCGGACTTGTCCGTTTGAGAATGTAAAGTGTATTTTTACAAAATACACAATTTTGCACTTTCAAGGAAACGATTAAGAGATTTAAACGATTTAGCAAAAGGGCGGAGTATGGAACCACACTTTTACTATTTCGGTTAATTCCGGACTCGTTAATTGAATATCTGTTGTTTTGATGATTTTGATGAACTTTACACTTTCAAGGAAACGATGAAGAGAATCAAACGATTTAGTAAAACACGTGGTATGGGACATGTGCGTTTGCTATTTCGGTTAATTCTGGACTCGTTAATTGAAATATTTGATGCTTTCGTGTGCTTTCGAGCCACTATGTTGGACCTTCGGGTCATATGTTGGACCTTCGGGTCAAATACCAGTACTAGACCTTCGGGTCATATGTTGGACCTTCGGGTCATTTGTTGGGCGCCAAAATTATGTTGAGTACTTGGTAGGCTTCGGCCATATGTTGTTGCACATGCGGCGAATTAAAAACTCGCCATCTGATGGGATCGATCCAAGCTTTTATGTTGATTTTCTAGTCTTCTTAATTGATTTCTAGATATTTGTTGTTTCCAATTATCTGCAGGTAATTGGATATTTGTTGATCTGAGTTCTGATTATCGTTTTTGATAATCAGATATTTGTTGTTTCTAATTATCGCTTGTGATAATTAGATATTTGTTGATATGAGTTCTGATTATCGTTTTTGATAATCGGATATTTGTTGCATTTAATTATCGCTTCAGATAATTAAATATTTGTTGATTTTAGATTTAATTATCGCTTGAGATAATTAAATAATTGTTGATTTGAGATTTAATTATCGCTTCAGATAATTAAATATTTGTTGATTTTAGATTTAATTATCGCTTGAGATAATTAAATAATTGTTGATTTGAGATTTAATTATCGCTTCAGATAATTAAATATTTGTTGATTTTAGATTTAATTATCGCTTTAGATAATTAAATATTTGTTGATTTTAGATTTAATTATCGCTTGAGATAATTAAATAATTGTTGATTTGAGATTTAATTATCGCTTCAGATAATTAAATATTTGTTGATTTTAGATTTAATTATCGCTTGAGATAATTAAATAATTGTTGATTTGAGATTTAATTATCGCTTCAGATAATTAAATATTTGTTGATTTTAGATTTAATTATCGCTTTTGATAATTAAATATTTGTTGATTTTAGATTTAATTATCGCTTTAGATAATTAAATATTTGTTGATTTTAGATTTAATTATCGCTTGAGATAATTAAATAATTGTTGATTTGAGATTTAATTATCGCTTTAGATAATTAAATATTTGCTGATTGAGATTTAATTATCGCTTTTGATAATTAAATATTTGCTGATTTGAGATTTAATTATCGCTTTTGATAATTAAATATTTGCTGATTTGAGGTTTAATTATCGCTTTAGATAATTAAATAATTGTTGATTTGAGATTTAATTATCGCTTTAGATAATTAAATATTTGCTGATTGAGATTTAATTATCGCTTTTGATAATTAAATATTTGCTGATTTGAGATTTAATTATCGCTTTTGATAATTAAATATTTGCTGATTTGAGGTTTAATTATCGCTTTTGATAATTAAATATTTGCTGATTTGAGATTTAATTATCGCTTTTGATAATTAAATATTTGCTGATTTGAGACTTAATTATCGCTTTAGATAATTAAATATTTGCTGATTTGAGATTTAATTATCGCTTTTGATAATTAAATATTTGCTGATTTGAGATTTAATTATCGCTTTTGATAATTAAATATTTGCTGATTTGAGGTTTAATTATCGCTTTTGATAATTAAATATTTGCTGATCTGAGATTTAATTATCGCTTCAGATGATTAAATAATTGTTGATTTGGAATTTGATTATCGCTTGGAATTATCAAATATTTGTTAAATTTAAAATTTGATTATCGTTTTGATGATTGAATATTTGCGATTCTTGAGATTTGAGCTTCGTCTTTTTCTCTGGCGATTCAGGTGAGTAATTTGATTTACTCACATTCAATTCGTGCTCTGTAGGGGATTTCTGCTCTGTTTTTCCTTCTCTTTTAGTTGCTGGAACTCGATTGTTCTTGCTTTTGTTAGTCGTCTGATTTTGATCCCTGATTCCCACGAGGTTGATTCTTTTGATTTGAAGCAGTCGAACCTTTTGATTTCTTATCTAATACTTCCCCGCTGACACTTGCTTTGCTTGTACATTCGACATTGCCATGCTCTTTTGGTTGTTACCTTGTATCCATTTATTCCCTATGATTGCGTGGACGCAATTCCTTTGATAATCGTGTTCTCAATTCTTATTTTTCTAGCATAACTAGTTTAGGTTAGAAGAAAATTGTTATAGACAATCTTGATTAGGAAAATTGCGGGGACGCAATTTTTATAAGGAGGGGAGTCTGTAACAACCGGGATTTTTGTAATTTCAATTATCGTCAAAATGACGATTTAATTCAGTTGACAATCGTTATTGGAATTCGAATCGGATTTGAAATGTGAAAGTTGTTTGATTACAATTGAGATTTATTCGGGTTAAAATTCTTTAATAAGAATTGTAAAACGTTGTTTGGGAATTTGAATCAAATTGATATTCTTTAAACAACTTTCAAATGATTGAGTTGGGCTTTTGAATCTAGCCCATGTTTACATTTCATTGTGGCCGTTCTATTTTGTCAAGGAGAAACCGTTCCCCATTTTCAATGGGCATAACCCTAAAAATCATACGAGCGAAAGAAAGGATAATGGCGGCCTCGTTCTCTTCTTCGCTCCCTTCTGCAAACTAGGGCTTTGTGACATTCGTGGTCGCCGCGTGCTGTGGATCGATCAAAGGGTGCTTCTCGTTGCTAGCTTTTGTCAATCATTCGTCTCGTGAGGGCCACGGCTTCGACTCTCCTTCAGTTCGAACACGGCTGCTCCCATTTCGTGGCAAAGGTGAGTGAATTATCACTCACATCTCTTTCACTCTTAAGTCGTTCGACTTCGTAAGTTGTTAATGTGTTATTTTTGCTGTCTTGGTCTGATTTCTGTTCACCACGACACTTATTTTGTTTGAAATCTGCTAACATGAGTTTGGAAAGTATAGTTTTGATGGGTATTCATGAATTGCTTCACTGCTCGTTCCTGTATCACCATTTGGGTTGGTTCGATTTTATGCCCCTGATAAATTTTTTGACTTCGGCCATGATAATTGGGAATTTCTAAGTGGTATTCGACTGTGAGTTGCTTGACTAACTTCGGTCATTTGATTTTGGGTTTCGATGTTGATGATTTTTGCCGAGATGATTTGGCTCTAACTTGTATTAGGCCATGCCACTTATATTATTATTTTGTTCGATTTCGACCATTTCGCCTTCGCTGTTGTATTGTCTCACTTGATTAGTTAAGATCAATTGTCCATCGACATGTGTACACTTTGCTTGTTGTTTCTGACCACAGTCACTGTGACTTGCTCGAGTTGCGTTGTGCTTGAATCTCTTGTGTGTCTACCTGTGTACTCAAGTCCATATTTAAATTGAATACATTTGTGTCCACTGTTGTCATTCAGACTCATATATATGTATACATATATTGGCACATATGTGTATATATATATTTATATGGCCTTTGCCTTGTCTGATAACATTGCTTTGGTCTGGACATCACAAGTATTACTGCGTAATTGTAGTTTAAAATTTGTAGTGTCATTTTGATGTTGACCTAGTATTTGTTGGCCTGTTATATGCAGTCTTCATCTGATGTTCATCTGTTTGTATATGCAAAATGCATATGTGAGTTGGCAATTTCAGTTCTTCACTGTATCTTCTTCTACCTGTAGTCGAGCACTTGTGTACTTTGTGCATTCACCTTGTTGACCGTCCCATGGTCACTTCCAGTTACCTGTAGTTTGCTTCCTTACTTGAACTGCTGTAGTTCGATGTGCAAACCTGAATTTTCAGTCTTTGATTGACTGTTTCATCCACACTGTTATGTTGCATTATCCCACGATTTCGCTCAGTAGTTTACGGCTTCAGGTTGATTTTTGTTATTACCAGGCTTTAACTCGTTTTTAATCATCGATTTCGAGTTTAAAAATATGGTTGCTTTGGGTTAGTGGTTGTATTGGGTGGCTTCAATGCTGGAAATTGTTTCGACCTTAATTACTGATTTCCCTATAGGCTTGAATAATACAGTTTTGATTTCGCTTGAGTTCTAACTTGTTTGGATTTCGTGACATCCGGGTTATCTTCGACATTGGTCTAGATATTGAACTGTACTTCATTTGGTACTCGACTTGGTCATTTAACATCACCTTGTAGTCTTCACCTATGATATTTTCATATAGTCTGTTCATGCTGATACTAGATTTTTGCTGCAATCTTCACTTGAGTTGTATTGGTTTAGATGTGCACTTCAGTCTGCATTTACATTGACCTTGGTAATCATAGTTGCTTACTGTTTAACCTGCTGCTCTATATGTTGTGGTTGATTAATTATGCATCTCTGACTTGCTCACTACTTCCTGACTCGTAGTACTGTCGTAGGGCTGATGTGTTATGTAGTTCACTGTATCATACACTTGCTTATTGCATTCATTGGCACTGTGAATTCTTGAGCATTGGCCTTTTGTGCCTTATTGATATTTCAGTATATGCTGTGGTGGCGAGGCAGTGCACGCGTGCGTGCACTGCAGCCACCCAAACTCGACAGTTTTGAATTGATTTTTCTTTTGCTTTTGATGCATTGATCTTTTATGCAGTATTGGCGAGGCCATACACGCGTGTGTGTACGGCAGCCAATCGAATTTTTGATGGTTTTAAAGTGACAATTTCAATTGCTTTAAATTGAATTAGTCGATTTGATAAATTGTTATTTATCTCTGTAGATGATTTAAATCTGCTGATTTTTGCTAAACACTGTTAAGTGTTATATTGACCGTTATCCGGTTTCTTTGTTTAAAGAATCGGATAGACGGGAATTATTGTGACTGTCGTCTATTTAAATTATTACTGCCTATATGCACTAATAAACTGGTTTGAATTAGACTGACCTGGGTATTATTTTCTTTTGAATGTAATACTCGGGTCAGACCCGAGTTATTTCAGGTTGTAGATTTTCTTCTTTGAGTTGCTGTTCAGGATATGAAGACTTTTCACATCTTCTGAAGTTGTCAGTGTCATTTTGTAGTAGTCGTGTCATTGTATAGAACGATATGTATTCATGTATATTAGTCGATAATGTACTTGTATATATAACTTCTAGAGTCGGCAGTTGTAGTTGTATCATATGTATCGTGTCAACTATGTATTAACTGACGTCAGTTATATATATATGAGACTTTTGTTTTTATCTGTGTTCCGCAATTATATTATCTGTGTTAATGTTATATCTAATGTCCTAAACTATTATGAACTATCGAAGTTTGTTTTATACTGATAATTGGATATATCGATGGGAGTAAATAAATAATAGATGAAAAAAAAAAGTATATACCACTCCTACCGAGATAACCAATATTAGTGTAAGGCCAATTACGGATGGTCGCTCCTATCCAACCTTATTCTTCGTAATAATAGACAGTATTTCTTTTAATACTCTTTGTTATTATGAGCATAGAGGTGGGGCGTTACAAGAAGCCATCAGTCTCCTTGCATAGCCATATACTATGATAGAGAATTCTAGAATCAAGCCCAAAATCCATATCAAATATTCGCCATCAAGAATCAAATGAAAAATCCTAACACGAAATGGTGTAATTCACCTCGAACTTGTGTATTCAAACCTGAATCAAATTAATTATGCGAATAAAACAGCATACGTACAACTTATGTATCTATTCCAACTTGTTAAATATATAGTTTCATAAAGATGTTACCCAGTTAAAACATTTAAACTAAAATTTTATTCAAAATATTTTTTTAAAGACCAATTTTTTTCAAAACATTTCAAATCTAAATTTCATATTAGAAAAATTCAAAATAGCCTTATTCATTTACTTAACAAAACAGTTTCAACTTATTTAAATCATATTACTACATACTTTAAACATACATACCAAACTTATATACTTTATACTTTTCAAAATTACTTAGCTTGGAAAAGTTAACCTTGATTTGGAAGTGCTCGAATCTTCAAAATAGTCGAAGAAAACATATTTCAATCCGAGAGTTGGAAATCACCAACCAATCAGTAAATCAATTCCAAAAGATAGGGTTATATCAAATCAAATCCAAAACTCAAGGACTGCACACCGGGCTCACTTCAAATCATTTCAAATATATATACATATATTCTTCGAATATCAAATCATTCTTCTAAATTTGAAATCAAAATCTGGTTTCACAAAATCAATCACGTAGCAAAGCTACTAAAGTGGCCTCTCCCCCACTTTGAAACTCAAAAATCAATGTCGATGATGCTTGCACTCATCACCGAAATTATTCTCTAGCGACATAACTGAGTTCTGGACTTTTATTTTCTTGAAAACTTCTTTGAAGCTTCTTCAAAATCATTGGAACTCATTTGAAATCATTTGAAACATTTCTTATTCGGAAAATACTTTTTAAATCATATTATTATATAGTTTCAAAATCTTAAAACCAATTTTCAAAATACCGGAGTTCAATTTCCTCAAATTTCAAATTCAAAACCCTTTAGTTATAAATCATTTTTTTTAAATCAATTTCTTATATAACTTTCAAAATTTCAAAACCTTTCAAAACTTCAAATTATCATTTTTAAAAGGTATATATAATCCTTATCGAAAACATTTTCACTTTTATATATAGAATAAAATCATATTTATCAAGATAATAATTTCGATATATAAAACAATTTCTAAAGTACAAACAAGCCCGATTTTCAAAGGATGATTTAAGAATGGATTTCAAAACAAAGATGGAGATTCAGATTAGAAGGACTCTAATCAAATAGAATTCTGATTCGAAGATAGGCTCAATCGATGATTAGGTAAATAAATTACAAAAATAGAAGATGGATATACTTATATGAATCACGGGCTACCTTAACCGGGTCAACTGTGACTTCAGGAATACGATCGATGCGGAATTCTAAGGCAAATCGACATTGGATTGCCAGAGATAGAATTCAGCATAACAAGAGATAGCAACATCTAAACCGAGGGATATATAAATCTCCGGTGAATCAATGCCAATTGTAAAGGAGTTTCACCCCTTTACAAATCATTCAAAGATTGGTGGGATCGCCTATTCTTATAGAGATCATTCGAAGTGGAGTTATGGGATACTCCAGAATCAAAAGAATACAAATAGGGAGAGACAAGAATGAATTTCAAAATCACAGGGAACGTTCCAAAATTCAAAGAAAATCGAGTCAAAAGGAAGAGATTCAACTCGAACGAAAGTGATTTTGTAAATAAGTTTACCATATATGCTAAGTTTTACGTAGAGCCAAAGCTCTGATACCAACTGTAACGACCCGGTATTTTCAACCATTCCCATCCGCATATGTCGGACTTGAATTGCTCAAAATATCATATTGTTAATTTAAATTTGGCAAAACTCAGCATATATAGTAAATAAATAAATCACAGAATCACAGACACAGAGTAATACAATAATAATGCAGTGGAATAGATAAATAGTAGTTCATGGAGCTACTATATAAACATCAGAGTTAGAAATAAAGATACAACAGAATATCTCAAATACAATGAAGTCTCCAATCCAAGCAGATGACTTCTGTGAACAAATCAACTGGAAAAGCTGAAAGCTGAATCGATAGTTGGATCTCCAAGCGAAGCTCCAAACTCCAAAGGTGAGTCTCAAACGCTGAATCACTCAGTCTGACCTGAGCGTAAAGCAAAACACAAAACACTCGAGTCAGGATTAACATTCTTATATCAATAAATCCAACTCAAGTGAAATATCAATTGAAATACAAGTAACTTAAAGGATGTTTGGGATAACCATCCTCTAAGGATCCGTGGAACTATCTACAATGTAGAAATATACACTATAACACCGTGGTCATTTAAAATTAATTTATACTTCAAAACAAAAATATCATTTCCATTAAATATAAATATTTCCTCAGTTTCACAAATTGATTCAAATCAACTCGAGTTCCAATTCCAATTTAATTCAATCTAGATTTATCCATTTTAATTCAATCAGTTCTAAATAACAAATTCAAATTATATTGATTTCAAATACAGATCCAAATCACAAATAAACCATTTAAATTCCAGTATATTTCAAAGCTTTAATATTCAACATTTCAAAGTTCAATTTAACAGTTTCATATAGATCTCGATTTAACCTCATTATTATTTAGTCTTGAAATATTTTCTTAATAAATTCAGTATTATTTAAATAATCTAAATTTACCTTTAACTAAATATTCCTTTCGATTTGTTTAAACTTGAAATATCCATTTAATCAATTTAAATCAAAAATCAAGTTATAAAATCAAATCTTAAACTTCAAATTCAATAGTTCAAATCGATTTAATTAAGTAGAATTCATAATTACATACAATTTTACTTAATTCAACTTTATCTTCCTTAACTTATACAAATCCTTGAAAAATCTATTCAAAGATATATTACTTAGACATATTATATTAATTAAATCAAACTTTATTAGATTAAAGTTTATTATTAAATCTACTTTATATAAAACTTAAAAATATTTCCAATATTAAATAAAACCATATATATATTCCCTTTCAAAACAATAAAATTATTTTTAAAATATTTATATATAGATCAACGGTGTCAGTATAAAATTTCTTATCATATGGTCAAGTGATACGGATATTTATCATTTCAATCCATAATTTAAATATATACGGGTAGATATCATTTCGACCCGCAATCCCAAATTCAATTCAAATGAAAATCGATTGGGTTTATCATTTAAACCCATAACGAAATTCTCCTATTCTAAAGTCCATTCGGGTATGTATCATTTCAACCCATAGTGAATTCTATACTAACAGGGAACTACATAGTGATAACAGTAATGATAATAATATAACAATCAGTAACATGCGTATATCATCGGTGATAAATAACAGATAATGGTGTCAGATGTCACAAGTGAATAGATACAGATAATAGCATATATAACAATGTAAATAACTAACAGCAACATACTTCAATTGTCGTTTCAATTGAAACCAACTTTAATAAATATAAGAACATTAATCGTGAGTGATTGCTCACCTTTCGAGGCTAGATGAGTTTTGACAAAGAAATGGGCTACGAATCCCAAAACGAACAAGGTTGGCACGAATTGGACAGACGAACAGAGCTGATAAATAGAGATCAATGAAAATAGATCAGAAACTGCTTGATGTAGACTGAAACAAAATATATATTCCAATATATTATTTTGTTAACCAATATAAATTTTAAAACTCATTAAAATTTATATATACATACGTTTTCAAAAAAAAAAAATATAAAATTTTTTTTGAAGCAAACTATAAACCACACGTTATGTGCAAATCAACATATATACATTTATATCGAAACAATCTCTGACAAAAATACAACACACATAAGACTAACTAACCCAATATATATAGCTGGCAGATCCTTGTAACTTTCATAACACATATAACTCATAGACTATTATAAACTCATAGAAGCCTAAATATATGCAAACTATATAACTAACATATCTTACATAAACTATGTATAAACTTATACAACTATGCAGACAACCCATACAACAACCTATATATTAGACTCATATATTGATTATAATATATGCAAACTATCACCGAAAAAATGCAGACTACAAAGATACTCAGACAACATACTTTATGATAATATATATTTTTGTTTGAAAATATATTCACTAACTTATTATATAACTAATATTATAAAACTATTCGTATATTAACTGAACTTATATAACTATCATAATATAAGACTATAACAACATATAAATATATATATACTTTATAGAGATCCATATATACACGTAAAACAGAACCTATAAACTAACTTATAAGTATAAATTATATATAGATATAATACTTAAAAATACAATACTATACTCAAGTATATATATATCCTCGCCTTGTATAATTCTTTCAGAACGAATGCAAAACAAACTATATGTATGAATTAGGCTATAAACATAATGTATACAAAACATATTTATAAACAAACATATGTAAAAAAACCATCCTGTAAACAAACGTATGCAAATCAGTTTTATAACAAATATATACATATTTATACTACAGAGAAAACATAATATATATATCCCAAACCAATATTCGAAACCTTTATATAATATTTATATATATAATATATACAAACCAAAGAGTGAAGAAGTCATTTTACTAAAATCAATATATATATATATATATATATATTCACCTAGAAAATTCACAGATGAGGAAAGGATTCGAGTTGTGCTTTGTGACCGACTTGAGGTCGACATCGCTGGAAAAATGGCCGAGCTAGGTTAGGGGCGCCGGAGGGGATAAGGCGGAGGCGGAGTGTTAGTAGGCGGGTCGTTAGGTGAGTTTGCCGATCGGTGGCGGGCAGTTTTGGGAGGCTGCGGCAACAGGTAGAGGGTGATAGCTTTGGAGATTGCTACAGGCGATGGGAAAAGAATTTTAAAGGGGAGGAAGAATGATAAGCTACAGGAATGGAATGTAAAGTGGCAAGCAAATTTAAAATGGAGAAAATGGACAGACTTGGTAAAAAATGAAAACGTACATAAATAAAAAGTGAATTGAATTTTGCAACGGTGCCTCCGATTGAGCTGACTCATTAAAGCAAAGTAATAATGTGGTCTAGCCTTTACGTTTTCAAATTTTGAAACATAAGCAGATGGTAGAGTTATAAATTATGGTACCATTGCAACAAACCATTTTATCGCTTCCATCGTGTACTGAATCTCAAAACACAGATTTAAATATACCGTAGAGATCAGCACGACGAGACGATCAAAACGGTATACAGATATTTGTGGTACGATCATCTGATCAAAAGTCGACAATCGGTACCGAAAATGCTGCTATTTCGCCGAAAATAATAACTACGGAGCAATAACAGTCTAAACTTTGAGAAACGAAAGGTGACGTCTTGCTCAGAAGATGATTTACAATTTTTCTATAGAAAAATATTCAGGTTTGGAAAACATTTTGTTATCATCAAATATTAACTGATATAAATTGAAATAGAATTACACAATAAAATAAACTTCAATATTATCAGATGAAAATTTTCCAATTGCTATATTTAAATAGACGTACTCCAAATAATAAATTTAAATTTCAAAATTTTATTGTTTAAACTTTCACAAAATTTCAATTTATTATCTTACTAAAACCATCAAAATTTTGGGGTCGTTACAACGGTGGTTTTGGTTTAAAAAGGGCTTTGAAGTAATTTTGAAAGTAGATATGTTTCAATGATTTTAAATTATTATAAGGAAATGAATTTATTTTTAAACAAATTAAAAAGTATGGTTTTGGTATTTTCGATTTACTATCTTGTAAAGTGTTTTTAAATAGAGATTTTTGAATTAGCTTTTATAAATGAATTATAAAAGTGATATTTTATAAATAAAGAAATAGATTTATAATCGAAATTTGCGAATATTTGTAAATGGATTTATGAATAAATTGGTTTTTAAAGAAATGGATTGGTAAATGGATTTTTATAAATAAAAGAATTTTATAAAATAGAAGTTTTATAAAATCAAAAGGAGATTTATAAAATAGTTTTATAAATATAGAAATGATTTACAATAAAGTAAATATAGATTTTTATTTAAAGGATTGTTTAAAAGTAATGTTTTTAATGGAGTTAATGGTTTTAAAAGTAAATTATATTTTTAAAGTAAAAGTTTTGGAAATAATAATTCTAATTGAAATTTAATAGTTTGAAAATGATTTAAAATGTGATAAGTAATGGAAACGTAGATTTCAACATTATTGTTGTAATAGACGTTATCAGAGAAGTAAGGAAGGCATGGACTATAATACTGTTGTTATAGTAAAAGATTTCCAAAAGGAAATATTTTATATAGTATACGGGATTATGTATATATACAATCCCTATACTAATATTTTTAGGTTGTCGTAGTGATGCTTTATGCCACATTCTTTTTGACCCAATAAATTATGTTTCGACCTTCTATCGTGAAAAACACGAATTAGTTCTTAAGATCATACTAAAGGCTCGGTGGTGTAGGAGCGTTGCTTCCTATACTTAACAACCGTCCGGAGGCGTACGAACTCCGGAGTTGTATGGATATGGAAATTTAATTGGCATGTCTCCAAATGGTAGTGTTATTAAATATACTTATACCATTGATATAAGTATATGGAAATATTTTTACAAGTGTTGAAAATGAAGTGATTTGTGAATATGCTTATATCATTAACATAAGTATATGGAAATGTTTTCCAATATAGAAAAATTTGAAATGATTTTGTGAATATATATTTTTTAAATATAATTTGAAGCATATATTTTGAAATTGATTTGAGTAATAAGATTTATTAAATGGGCCTAGTGAATGCGTATAGTGCTAGATATTGTTTGTTGCTTTGATAGTTAAATAACCAACTATCAAATTTGTCCTCTTTATTGTTGTTGATCCGGAGAGACCGGGATCGGTTTATCCTAAAACCACTCGGGACCAACATATATGCGTTCGAAAGTGCAGGTGTTGGAAGACATTGATATTTGGGATTTTTGCAATGAAGGACTGCTTGTTGATCATTTGGTGATAAACTCCCAATATACATATAGTAGTAGTAGTCTCTTCGTTATGAAATACCGAATACAAGGACTAATCGCTACTGATCCTAAGGGTGATTCCAACCAGGATGTGGTAGGAGAAGTGTCTCGATTTGTCCTGTTCCTAGACAACTTGTATGGACGAATGTCTGACGTTGAATTTCTAATTACATTGATTAATCTCTATGAATGCATTATCTGCTTGGTGGCGGAGAAGGCAACTTCTCTTAGCTTAACACCCTTTCCTAAGACATACGATCTCAGGAGTTATACGTTTGTAGAAATAAATTGTATGATGAAGGAATGGTAATGTTGCATTCAAAGAGGAAAGTGATATGTGCTTTGTGAAAGGTAATCGTGACCTCAGGCCTCACACCCGGAAATGACCGAAATAGGGTAGATGCAGCAAGGTTGTGTTGTTCACAACCATTAGGATATGATCATACCCTTCTAGATATATTTATTCCCATTATGACGTTAGGGTTTTAAATTATTGTGGTTGCATGCTTTGAGGGCCCTCGGATAGGTCGGTAACGACCGGGGTGATGACATATTTGGTACTATCTAGTAAAAAGTAGGTCGGTCTTGTGTTGATCGAGGACCATCAATTGGGACTCGGTACATTTCTATAGAGATGTACAGTCGGAAGGTACTCCCTTCACCTGGTCATTAGTATGGAAATCCAATATCTACTACGTGCCTGCCATTTTGTTTGTAGAACCCACTTTGTGGCTAGTATGCTGGAATTTAATCAATGTAACAATTTCGGCTATGATTAATATTATTTATATACTAGACACTAGTATAATATAATAAGATTTGATATGAAATGTTTTGGTTATCGTAAGGTAAAAACCCATCCGTGTTTATGTGTGGGTGTGGTTTTACGAGATACCTTTGTTTTGATAAAGGAAAGTTTTTATAACTATAAAATTCAGTTGAGATGTGTTTTCTCACACTAGTTTAGCAGACCGATCCAAGCGTTCTTCCCTTTCAATGCTCGGGTCAGATCGAGCATATTTACAGACTTAGATTTGGATGCTTTGGAGCTTTGGCAGATGAGCTGGAGATCTTCTGGTCGTATCCACATATATGTTTATTTTTCCACTGCGTTGTTAAATTATCAGCATTCTAAGGACATGTTATTATAGCTGGCCAGGCTGATGTTTAATGATTGATTGTTGTACTTTAATGGATGTATGTATATTACAGTTTCTATTTTGTAAAGTTCATTGATATTATATTATATTATATTATATTATATGATTGTTCCGCTATGGTTATGATATTCTATGATTGTTTTTGTTGCTTTCTCTCTTCTTATTTTCTACTCTTTTTCTCTCATTCTTTCTTTCCCATAACGATCGGTTTTTCCGGCATTCGATTACTCGACAAAGAATACAGTGGACGAATTAGTGTCAATTTTCAAGGGTCGAAAATTCCGGGTCGTTACAATTGCCCAAATATGGTTGCTTTAGATATGGAGAGAAAGATCACTTAGTTCACAAAAGTAGTTGGTGTAACGACACGTATATTTAGACCATTTAATTTGTTAATTTAATTTGATTTTTTGTAATTTAATTTAGGAAGAAAGAAAAATTTTCTAACTCATATTGAAGTAAATATAGAAAGAAAATGCAACATTTGAAATTTTAGCTAAGTACTTAATCATATAAAAGGAGAAATTACGATGCATTGAAGTAATGGGAATATTGTATATACTAATGCCATGACGAAATTTGTGATAATCTAATGAATTCAATGTTATAGTAACGTATGAAGTAATACACGATTAATGGAAAACATCTGCAAATCAATGTAGATAAGAAATTTAAATTAATGTTGTTTTGATAATAAACGTTACTTGGTGATTATTAATATAGTAACAGAAGTGTGAATGTAAAGTAATAAAAGCGTAAATTTATTTTTAGTAATAATTGTTGTATTTGGGTAATAAGTTAAATACAAGTAAAGTAATGCAGGACAATAAATAATATATGTAGTACAATCCCCATTTTTTTTATTTGTAAAAAATTGTAAGGTTTAATTTATTGAAATTTGAAAATTAGGAAATAGATTCAAGGTTTATATTAGATAATGAATTTGGCAATAATTTAAGTTAATAACTAATGGATTTGATAGAATACCAATTTATTCATAAAGTGAGAATAAGTGAATGTAACAAAATGAATAGGAAATGCTAATTTATTCAGAAAGTGATAGTTGATGAAAAAAAAGGGAATGGAACCAAGATGAATTGATAAATTGGATTTAGGATCTAAATTTGTATGGGTGCTTTTATTTTTAATGAATGGGAAAAATGAATCAATTAAGATATGTATTTATTTCTTTAGTATGTTGCATAAAATTTGGAAACTTGTTTGCAATCAAAGGAGATTAAGTAGCACGTTAAATGGGAAATAAATAAATTAATATATTAGTGATGTGTAATATAATTCATTGTTAATCGCATCTATACAATGTCAATTTATTAGATAGCAAGATTTTAAATCAATAAACGAATTTATTTAGATTTCAATTTATAATTTATAACGTTTAAGGTGAAATCAATTGCCATTTATTGTCCTAACTTGTGCAGTTAGGGTAGGTTTGATTTGTCATTAAAGATAGTTAATTATATAAGATGTAAAATGTCAATTTTATTTATAATATGAAGATTGGTTGATTTAAGAAGTGAAAACCAAGATTTATTAATTTATTTATAATTTGAAACTTAATAAGTGGATTAATTGCAAATAAGTGGAGTATAATATTAAAACATTACACAAATAAAAATTTAGATGAAAATTGAGAATGTCAATATGATGGATTTTGATTCCAATATTTATTTCATCTGTTTGTGATAATGAAATGGGATAATATGAATAAAAATTTAATTCAAAGGAATTATTGAAATTTAATTTATAATTTCTAAATTTAACAAAATTGAAATTTAACGCTGAAACTGTTAAATGTATTAACATTTAATTTGACATCTAAATTTGTTTAAAATCATTGTGAATGATTAAGAAAATAAAAGTGTTAAAGATTGTCAATTTCAGAATTTAAATAGGAAATTTGATTTAATTAATTTATTTTAAATTTATTTACTAAATGGAAAAATAGCCATTTTGGCCACTGACTCGGATTTCGACGAAACCAGTTTCGTCGGATCCGTAGCGGTGAATTATAACAGTGTTTCAAGTTTCGTATCGATTAGACTTGTCGTTTGATCGTACGGACTCGAAACGCCTTGAAATTTATGCAATTGAAATCAATTAAAATCAATTTGGAAAATATTGTTTTTAGCATAACTTCTTCATACGATGGAATTTGAACCTGAAACCTTTTCCATTGAGTTTAAAATATTTTAAAACGCCTATTTTGATATATGGGTTTACCAAATTTTGTTCCGGGGTCAGAACGGGTTTTTGGCCCACGTTGACGTTAGCGCGTACACCTGTTTTATCCACCTATTCTATTTCCAACCTTCCCAATAAATATCCGGTTATAAACCCTAGCCTCCATCTATTCTCTTTTGTCTGTACGTACATCTCAACTCTCTCCTCCTTAATGGCAGACAAACAAAATTTCAGATCCAATTACAATTCAAAATCAAATAAAATTCAAACTCCTCACAAAAATTCGAAAAAATATATGTTGACGCTCTCGACTAGCGTAATTCACTGGTGGTGTTCGTTTTTCGTTTTGGATTGTCGTTTGATCAGTAAAAATGGAGGAAGTTTCGGCCGTTCATCATCGTCGCGATCAAACTTGTCGGATCGACAAACCCTTTCTGGGTTTTGTAGAGGGGACCGAGAGGAGTCGATCTATATGGTTCGTTCATCGATTCGACGGCCAGATCGTCGTGATTTTTCGATTTAGGATTTCGAAACCCTATAGTTTCAATGGCGGCAGCGGCCTCTGTAGGCCACGTGAGTGGCGCGCATAAGGGGGATGGATGCGGCTCGGCATGGGCTTCGAGATGGTGGTGGTTGGAGGCGGCCAGGTGGTTGGAGACGTTTGTATTTGATGGTCAAAGGGAGCGGAGCATGGGTTCGAACGCACGTAAGGTTCACGTGCGTGGATCTGGAGGGTGACTTGTTGATGCTGACGTGGCAAAGGGAAGGGGGTAATGTGTTCTCTTTTATTTTATTTTTAAAATTAAAATTCAACCACAATAATCGCTATATCTTTCACATACGAATTCCGTTTTACGCGCTGTTTCTTTTGTTAGGATCGTATTGAAATTCCGAACTTGATGACGCTGGTTTGGACGAATTCTGAGACAGTCAAATTTTTGGGTTTAAATTGAATTTTAATTCAATTTAAATTCAAAAGGTGAGTGTTTTAACCCACTCACAACTTCTAAGATTTCTTATGTTTGTTAAATTAAATTTTGATGTGATTTAAAATTTATCTATGATTGTTTGGGCATATATTTAATCATCATCTCAGTTAGATAGCATGTATTTAAATTAAATTGTTATTTAATTTTATTATTGCATATAATTTGACAGTTAAATTTATTTATTATTGCATATAAACTGCCAGTTAAACAGTTATTAATTTTTATTGAATATAAACTATTCGTTGATGCCTGTTATATTTTATATGCTTTATATTGACGTTTTGTTTAAATTGGATGATGATTGTAATAAATGGTTGTTTATTGATATTTGGATGAATGGATGCTATATTTTATTATTGTATAAACTGCAAGTTATTATGAATTTTCATTTCATTCGGGATTGCGGTTTGAAATGATATATAACCGTAAACTTTTATTTTAAAATTACGGATTGAAATGATAAATATCTGTATCACTTGACCATAGGATAGAAAATTATATACAGGCACCGTGGTCTATATATAAAATATTTTTGTAACGACCACGACTTTCTCTCCATAGAAAGTCGTATCGCTAATAAGAAAGAAAGGGGTAGAAAATAGAAAAGAAGAGAAGAAAGAAAGAAACAACAACAACGATCTCACAGCGGAACGAATAAATTATATTAATAACATAAACTATTACATAGTATACAACACTTTACAGAGTTACACAGCATATACATCACTTACTAGACAGTTATAAACATCTGTCTAGACATTACAACTCAATACACTACAGAAATACAGACACAGCGGAACTACTATATATATATCTTAAACAATTAAACATTTACCTAAAGTACTTTAAAACTATAAAGTTATTTATTTAAATAACTTTGAAAAGTTCATATTAAATTTAATCTAAATTTCCAATTTACCAAAGCTTTTCTATTTACAATATATATAAATAAATATATATATTCAAATAGAAAATATCTTATTAACTTTTAAAAGATAAAATTTACCAATTAAATACTTATTTCATCAGATTATTAAATTAAACTCAAATTTTATTATCAAAGATCATCAATATCAATTTAATTATTTAACAGATTATTAAATTGATATTGCTCAAATTTCCGGGATATTACAATTTTAAAGTGATTTTCTATGGGTTTTGGAAATAAGGGTTTATATATATACTAATTTTGATATTATATAAATATTATTTTATATATGGTTAAATTCTAAAATTTAAGCTATGTATAACTTGATGATGTTTTAAGTTTGATTTACGAATATTTCAAGTTTGAGCTTTATTTAAGTGATTTTGAATTTATTAAATAAATATTTCTAAACTAAATAATTGTAAATTGAATTAAGGTATATATAAGATTATCAGATTTGGTTGGGAATTTTGGAATATTTAAAGTCTTGAAATATATCAAAATTGAAATGTTTTATTGAAATTAAGGTATTTTTGTTTTCAAAGTATTGGTTTTCAAAATTGTTATAACTTTGAAAGTAATATGGTTTGAAAAATGAATTTATTTGAAATAGAATTTATTTAAGAATTATCTGTGAATATATTGATTGGAAACCTACTGAAATTGAAATTTAGTATATGACCTCAAAAATTGGGGTTTGGGTCTAAGATGATTTAAAAGAATATTTCAAGTTATCTAAGTTTAAGAAAGATTAGTGATTGGAAATTTGGTTTTATTTAAATAAGATATTATTGAATTGTTTTGGAAATGGAAATGATATATTATTGAATTGGGTTTTGAAACGGAAATAATACATTGATAATTTGGGTTTGAAATAGTAATTATATTTTGGTTTAAAGTATATACTATTTTGAAGTAAAGGATATGTTTTGAAAAAAAAAATTGGTTTTAAGTATATACTATATGAAATAAAGAATATGTTTTGAAAGGGCAATGATTGTGTTTTAAAAGTATATATATTTTTAAATGACCACGGTGTTATAATAACGATTGGTTGTTAAAGAGACCGGGATCGGATATGGACATACTCTCTGTCGATACCGAAAACCACTTTGACAACTGTGTACGCGGTGGAGTTTCCAAAATGAAGTAGGATGGTGGCGACGATCCAAAGGTATATACGTGGACCCAACTCCCATGAGTTGGCATAAGGTGGCTAAAACAGGAGCGATTGACGGACCAAGGAGGTAGCACCTCTGATCGGACACACTTCTTCGATACCATTCTATTACTTGTGATTGATTTGGTGGCCACCCTTGATTTGGGAGTGTTGTTCGAGGTGGGCGGTAGTGGCTGCTGTAACGACCCGTAAATTTCAACTGTTTTAATAACGTAATTAGTTAAAATTTTGTGAAATTTTAAACGATAAAATTTTGAAATAAAAATTTGATATTTGGAATACGTCTAGTTAAACATAGCAATTGGTAAATTTTCGTCCGAAAATACGAAAGTTTATTTCGCGCGTAAATTCACTTCAATTTAATCAGTTAAAAAGCGTTGAAAATAAAATATTTCCAAAACCTAAATATTTTTACATAGAAAAATTCTAAACCATCTTCTGAGCAAAATATCAGTTCGTCATTTTTCCAAATTCGGACATCTATTGCTCCGTCGTTCTTATTTTCTGGAAAATAGCAGTATTCTGGTACCGATATCGACTTTTTATCGGATGATCGTACCACTGATATCCGTATACCGTTTTGATCGTCTTGTCGTGCTGATCTCGGCGGAATATTTATTTCTTTATTGTGAGTTCCGGTACGCGACGAAGACGGAGAAACAGTGTGTCATATCGTACTGGGAATTTGTGACTGTTAGTTTTCTTGCTTTCAAACCTTTGAACCGTGCAGCTCAAGCATTGAAATAAATTGTGTTGTAACCTTTCCATTTTCCAAAGAAATCTAGCTGTTTCTCTATTCCCAATATCTCGGTTCATTATTATTCGTCCGTTCATTTCTCTACTTGTCCCTATGTTCTCTCTTTTTCTCCTCTGTACGTTCAATTGAAAAAGCAAACGCAACATTTTTCCCTTTTGCTCATTCTTCCTCAAGCCTTCTCACCAGTTTTAAGCAAGCTCCTCACCAATAAAGCCTTGTCCCCTTCCCCACGTTTCACCACCAACAACAGCCTCAACCCGCCAACCAACAGCTCTCACAACCATTATTTTTCCGAGCTAGCCGATCTTCCACCACCGTACCCTCCTCCAACTGAAACCCGCAACACCCCTCGCCTGGACCCTTCCGCCTTGCAACCAACCCCTCCATGACCTCCGCCCACATCACCAGTACAACCGCCACTCGCAACATCTACCGCACGCGCCGCCTCTGGCACCCCAACACCACCTTCCATCAGCCATCGCACGCAGCAGCTCCCTCCTCCTTCTCTCGCCTCTGCCACCATCCACCGCAACATATCCTTCACTTCCGAGCAGCCTTGGCCCACCACCACATCAACCCACTTCCGTCGCTCCTTCGCCTGAATCATCGCCCCTCCGTGCTCTCGTGTCAACCAATGGAGGCCGTCAAAACTCAGCCTTCACCTCGCATGCTTCCCGCCAATCGTCAGCAACCCTCTTCCTTTCCTTTCACCATTTGAGCAGCCACCGCCCACGCAAGAAATCACCGCAACTTCAGCCTCCCTTTCTCCTGTCGCGACCAAGCACCAACCGGAACATTGCCTCTATCGCCTCCACGTGTTCCGTTCCCTCCGGCCCTTCCTTTGTTCAGCCTGCTTGCATACGTTCTTTATACATATTATTATATATGTGAGAATAGGTGAGCAACATCTTTATATATAGTATATAGGTTGTTGTTTAAATTCATAAGGTTATACTGACGTGCAAATGTTGTTCATACATCATTTTAATTCTAAAAAGCTTTAACTTATAATTACGGTTTTGTTGTTTATATTTACTATATAATAGATATTGATTTTTTTTTATTTTATTAAAAAAAAAAAACTGTTATGAGTATTATATTGCACTGTCTAAAAGGGTATAGTATATATAATATTTGAATAAGGATACGTGTTTCAAACTTTGTCTTCTATGAAAATCTACACGTGTATATGTAAAGTTATGTTTGAACTATGCAGTGCAAGTATATATAGTTTAAAATATGGGAGCACTCAAGATATAAACGTACTGTTCATTTAGATTATGATGTTTAAATTATATCTGTATATATAGTGTTGCATAACTTTGTGTGTAACCTGATTTTGTATGGTCTTTAAATTAGAGGTTATGAGTGGGATTATATAAATTTTTAATATGTAAGTATTTTGCACATAGTTTACAGAAAAGTATATAGGAGTGCAATACTATATATATTTCTGTATATGTGGTCAGATAGTCATGCTCTTACGTGTTTTATAAAATATAATAGTCAGTTGATTTTAGTATGTAGGCAGGTTGACTGGTAATATGATAGTATATGTACACACTGAGGCTTTGTAGTAGGTTGGGACTGTTTGTATACCGGTCTATGCTTGCTTTAATTTTTAAAGGATATTTTGAAATGTATATAGACCTTAAGCTAAAATAATATATATATGAGTTTGATTTAATAACAATTTGAAAGTTATATTATTTTAATATTTGTCTTGAATTGAAATATTGAAATAAATAAATAGTACAATAATAATGTATATATTTTTAGTTCAAAAGATTCTGATTAATTCTCATCGTTTCCCATTTTATCAGCTTTTGGTCCATCGTGTCTGTTTCTTCATCGAATTCGTGCCGATTTTTGTTTGCTTGGATTCGTAATTCAAATTCAGCGTCCGTATCAGTATGCGTATCCGTGTCGTCTTCATGTGCATCTCTAGCCTTGAAAGGTGAGCACTCACTCACGATTAACGTTCTTTTATTTATTAGATTTGATTTCAATTGAAACGACAATTGAAATATGCTGCTATTAGTTAATTACACCGTTATATATGCTATTACCTGTATCAGTTCACCTGTGACATCTGACACCATTATCTGTTAATTATTTATGCGTTGATAATACAGTTTGGCTGATAATTGATTGATTTGATGTTTATATTAGACGTTAAATCGTTAATGTTAGAAATGATAAATAGTATGAAATTGAACTTGATATAGGATAGTTAAATGTTAAATTTGATTAACTGACATTTGTATAATATGACCCCTTTAAACTGTTAAATTTATTGACACGTAGGATTGTTTAATTACATTTTGAACCACTGAATGTATGTTGTTAAATTGATGATGGATGAAATTGTAATTGAAGTGACAAGTGGAAACCGTAATGTAATAATCTTTAATCTACATGAAATGATAGTGTAGATTCTAGAAATAATTATATTAATTCGTACAAATAACAATGCGAATTAATACGGTTATTTCGGGATTATTTGAATTGATTATTGGATTGTTATTGTTTGTTGTGATTGCTTGTTTATTTACTTTGACACCATCCCAGTTATCACACTGCAAGTTCCCTTTGATATGTTTTGATTTGGAATTGAATTGGAATCGGGTTGAAATGATAAATACCCAAAAATTGAACTTTGACCTAGGATAGAAAATTAAATAAACCCGATTGGTCAATAACTTGATTTTGAAATAAGATAAGGATTTTATTTGAATAAATAATATGGTTTTGAAATGAAGTTGAAATTTGAATTTTAATGAAAGGAAAATGTTAATGTTTAATAATCTGAAACAAAATATTAACATTGTAATTGATGAATGAATGTTGTTTAATTTGAGAAATGATTGAATTAAGTTTGAAATTATAATTAAGTTTGAAATTATTAAACTTTGAAATGATTTAATAATTAAGTTTGAAATTATAATTAAGTTTGAAATTATTAAACTTTGAAATGATTTAATAATTAAGTTTGAAATTATAATTAAGTTTGAAATTATTAAACTTTGAAATTATTTAATAATTAAGTTTTGAATTATTTAATAATTAAATAAGATTGAATTATTTAATGATTAAATTGAATTGAAGTTTTTAATAAGTAAAATTGAACTTTTGAATAAGTGAATTTTTCTTCGTAAAGAATTGAAATTGAGTTTTCTTTATTAATTAAGTCTTGGAAAATTATTTAAAGAAAGTAAATAAGTGAAGTTGAATTTCTTTAACAAGAAATAAATGTGATTTAGTGAAATTAATGTAAGTCTTGTAATTGAAAGAATGGATTTGACGAATCTAATATAATTCAAAATTGTAAGTTTTGATTTAATGAAGTTGAATTTAAGAAATTGATTTAATGAATTGAAAATTTGAATAGAAATTGTTTTGAACGACAAATTACTTAACGAATATTAAATGAAATCGATAGATGAATTTAAACTGATTTGAATGTTAAATTAAATTAATTTAAATGATTTCAGAATGGAACTTGTGATAACCCGGATTTTCAGACATCCAGAAATTAGATAATTAACTGGTTTATTCAATTGAACAGATAAAATTCTGATAATAAAAGATATATGGTTATGTAAGTGAATTTGAAAATATAATAAAGATTGGATTTTAGATATTGGAATAAATATTTGATAATCTTCTAATATAATTACTTCAAATTTTACAAATAAATCTTTTAAAACAAATGATTGTGTATATATATAGACATAAGAAGATTTTAAATGGTAAAATATTATTTTCAAACAAATTAAATATGTGTTATTTAAATATATATATATATATATATTTAAATGAGTTGATTTTAAATTGAATTTGGATTTGAATTTGAAATTCAAAAAGATAAATACCTTAAAATATTTCGATTTAAAATTATATTTTATATGATTGTATATAATTGGTTTTACATTATTCTCTTTAAAATATTTATTATGAATTAAGATAATGTTTTTACTTAATAAAAATATATTATAAGTTTTATAAAAATCATTTAAAAATTTATTAATTCAAGGAAAATACACTTGTAGGTTAAAAGTATATATAATTTAACAAATGTAAATCAACTAATACATGCTAGTGACAAATGTTAGATTTTTAGACAAGTGTCAATTGATTTAATTTAAGATTAATAAAAATTAAACAACATGTTTTAAAGGGAGAAACCAGACTTCTCAAATTTCTTTGATTCAGTTTCAAAACTGTAACCAGAAAAAGAATAGATCCTGATTTTGATTCAACTCAAAACAATCTTCATCAAATTAAAACCAAGTATCAGATCAAAATAAATCAAAGTCAGGATCAATCCAAGTTCCAGTTTCAAGTTTAGAGCAGATCAAAACAAATTTCAAAACCTGTATTAACTAATTCAATTCGAAGCAATCTAACAAAAACTAGCAAACAACTATCATCTTCTCCCAGTTTTCAAATCTAAAGCAATCAAAGCATCATCATCTCAGTTTTCAAAACCTTGATCATCTCTGTTTCAAAGCAAGAAGATTCAAGATCAATGCAAATCAAAGAAAACTAAATTCCAGTTTAGATACGAGAACAGATTTCAAGTATTTCAAAAGCTTGTTTCCTGTCTTTTAAACAGGTGAGTGATCTGACCTAGTTTCCTCTATTTTTTAGAAATGCCAGTGAGTAAACAAACTATAATTTATTTTAAAAACTAGATGTTTGTGATGATCTTAAAAGTTATGATATGAATTATTATTGCATGTATGGATCAAATGTGAATTCCTATATATATGTATAAGTATGCATGTCTGAGTTGCTCTGTTCTTTGTTCACAGGGTTTAAAACAAAGTGAAAATTTAAATCTCACCTTTGAATCTCTTCTAGGATGCGAAATTCAAACAAGTTATGTTTGTTTAAACATGAATTAAGTTTTAAAAATATATATAACTAAATTTAGTTTGAATATTATCTGGGAAATCAAGAAGACAGGGAAAATCTTAAAAACATATAAATTTCAAAAAGCTTGATTCTCTGATTCATATATATATTCTGAATCGACTTGGAAAACTAGGATTTTTAAAGGGAAATTCACGATTTTTAAGTATGTAAATTGTGAGAAATTCGTGGTTGAACGGAATTGGGTTCTCTGGCATTTTCTGGTGATCGGAGGGGAGATGGTCGTCGTGATCGAGGCTGGAGGAAGCTTGGATGGTGTCGGTCACGGGAAAAATACTAGGTGGAGTTCTCGAACGTTGTGGTGGCCATACGACATCGAATTAGGGTTCTACGACCAGTATTGGTCGTCGTCGTTCTCGAGGCGATTGCATCGCCTTGGGAAAACTGGAGGTAATCGGTGATGAGGGAATCGATGCATGAGACTCAGGCGAAGGTTCAGGCACAAGGCAGTGTTCTCCAGTGGTCGGCGATGGGAGATATGGGGTGTTTGGTGATCGTGTTCTTCCTGATGGGTTTCGAAATTTGTTCGATTTCGATTTAGGGTTTGTTTCAAGTTCTGGGTGGTTGGAATCGTGGAAGAAGGTTGTCGTCGACTTGTTGGTGGTAACGGCGATGGTCGGAGACGCTCCGACCATGTGTGCACGTGTACGTGTACACGTCTGTGATTTGGATTCGTGTGGAATCGGAGAAGAAAGAAGATGCTCGGGTTTGAGCTCGAGACTTTTGTTGTTTGTCTCGAAGCAGTAGGTGGAAGAGAATGTCACGAGTATTTTCGAGTTTTGCTCCGAAAAACTTATTGATGGCTCGGGTTTGATTTTTGATAAGAAACAGATTTCAAAAATTTAAAGAAAATATACTTACAGTTGTATAAAAGTAAATGTTTAACAAGTTAAAATTTTTAAGGTTATTAAGATAATTTGGTTTTCAAAAGAATGTTTAGCCAAGATTAAAAGTATATTTAAATGAATATGTTTTAAAGAAATGTTTAATTTCAGCATAGGAAATACTTAAACAATTTGAACAAGTTTCAAGGACTTAATAATTTTTAAGATTTATTTTGTTTAAATAAAATTTATTTCTTCTATTATATAATTGATTTGCAAAACGTTTTCAAATAGAAGTATAAAGATATAACTAAGTTTTGAATAAAGATAATGGAATTGTCTTTAAATTAATTGAAGTTAAGATTAATTAAGATATTACTTAATTTAATTAATTAAAGGGTTAGTTAATTGAGTAAAGAAAAATTAATTAATTAAAGGGTTAAGGTTAATTAATAATGTGATAAATTACTGGTTAAGGTAATTAATTAATAGAGTAATTAATTAATGAAGTAGTTAGAAGATCATTAATTTATCTATAAAAATAATTTAGGTTAATTAAGATGAATAATTAAGAAATGATTAATTAATTTGTAATTAATTAATGTTAAGCAAGATGGATTAAGGAAATCCAAGTGATTAAAGATTAGTAATTAATTTAATTGGAAATTAATTAAATTAATTAAGAATGAATCAACTTGATTATGGATGATTAAATTATATTAAATGTTTGGATTGATTAATATCTCTAGTCTGATAAATTATGATGTTATGTGATATGTGATGTTTTGGATGAATTGTGATAATGTAAGTTATCTACTGTGATAGAATTGCTATATGAATATGATATCCTGAATTTAAATTAAATTGTTTAACTTAAACATCTTGGCTTAAAGGATGGCATTCGATTCGAAGAGACCGGGGTCGGGTACCAGTAAATACCCGAAACCACTTCGATTTGAAATCTTCTATAATTCTTTATAGATTGATATGTGAAATCAATGGGCTGGATTGGGATAATATGAACCATTTAAACTAAATTGGATACTTAGATATTGTTTTGTGAAATAAGTGTTGATATATAAGTTGTTTACTTATAGTAGAGTACGAGTTACCTGGGTTTTAAATAAGTTCTATGGATTGGAATTTCTTGTTAGATGAGTTTACTCACGCTGGTTTCCAGCCTGACCCGGGTGTTACTTTGTGGTAATGCTCGGGTCAGACCGAGTATTACAAATTTCCAGGTAAGGTCTTTCTGGAGCTCAGGAGGCGAGCTGGATGACAGGAACGTATGGAGTATATTCCGCTGTGATATATTATAGTTGTTAGAGACATGTTAATTCTAACTGTCTAGTATATTTGTGAATGTTGTAACTCTGATGTATTAAAATGTAATTAACAAATACAGTTTTCTTTGTATAACTGATATTATTATTTGATATTGTATTTGATCCGCTGCGAATGTGAGAATCTGTGTCTTGTTCTGTTTCTTTCTTCTATCTCTTTTCTTTTTCTTCTAACTATCTGGAATTTTCGGGTTCGAAATTTCCGGGTCGTTACAATTGGTATCAGAGCCAAAGGTTAAGCGAGAACCTTGGCTCTGTTGGGATTACTCATTAAGGATAGGGTCAATAGTACCCTAGAATGAGTTGAGAGTATATATATATATATATGAGAGCGTACTTGTTATTTTCTTATATAAAGGTTTTAAAATGGTTTTAAAAATAAATGGTTTTTATATAAGTTTATCTTTTGATATATATAAAAATAATTTTCTAAATATTAAATATATTAAAGAAATTGGTTGTTAAATTAATTGGAATTAAATAAGATAATGAGAATTAAGTAGTAATGGTAATACAACCAAATTAAATTGAATGAAGATAAGTTTGAAATGGATCCAAACTGAAATAAAAAAATCCAATTAGAATTGTTTGCACAAAAAATGGACAAACACCTCAAAGTTGTATGATTTAGTAGATCATATATTATTCTTAGTGATTTGGGTGATTTATGCAAATATATGAAAAGCAGGGGCTAAACTGTAAAAAGACACGCAGATTTATAGTGGTTCAGCCAGAATGTGCCTACGTCCACTTTATATGTTATTTCTCTTCTCTTGTTTTGATTACAAGTACAAAGCTTTGATACAAGTAAAAGAAAGTTGTTTGAAAGTTCTCTCCGTGCTTGAGCTCTCAAACTTGTCCCCCATTGTTGTACCCCTGCCTCTCTATTTATAGAGTGAGGTTGGGGGCAGGGGTCTTGGATGTATACAGCTGCTGGTGGGCCTGGGCTGAAGTGATCTGGCCTGGCAGTCTGGTTCGGTATTCTCTTGGTTCGGTGAAGTATGGAGTTGGTCTGGTTGGGCTTCATCCGGTGAAGTGTGGAGTGGTGAGGTTGGACCGGTGGCAGTTGCCGGATGAAGGTCTACCGAATGGACACGAGGGAGGGCTGCCGAATGGGTTATGCCGAATGGACTCGGGGGAGAGCTGCCGAATGGGTCATGCCGAATGGACTCGGGGGAGAGCTGCCGAATGAATCACGTCTCTGGGTCTCGAGGTCTTCCGGGTAAGAATTCACCCAACATTTGCCCCCCAAAGTAGGGCATATGTCTAACATATGTCGTGCTTTGTCTTCCTTCGTTCGGTCTTGGTTGCGCCGAGCCAGTTGGTCCGGTCGATGTGCTTCGCTTATAAATAAGGGCGCCACTCTACTATTGTTTCTTCACTTTTCGAGATAGCCGAACCACTTGACTCCCATTTTTTCCGAACTAGACCCTTATCATTGCCGAATCAGGTGAGATTTTATTCTGCCGAATGAGATCTTATTCTCGTATTACCGGACGAGAACGGGAGACACCGAATGAACCCATACTTGAACCACCGAATGAAAATGATACTGAATATGTTTTTACCGAATGAAGTCATATACTTGTTTATATCCTCTGTTCTAAATGTGTTTTTCCGGTATTGTAGATAATGTCTCGCAAAGTAGAAACTCGATCAGACAAGAAGCGATCCGTGGGTGAAGGAGAGTCATCGGCTGTGCCCCCAGCTCAATCAGGATCGGAGCGTCATGGGCCCGCCCCGAGGTCATTAGTGGATGGATATGGTCCCCAGGAGTTGCTGGATTCCCCGCCTGACTGCTTTCCTAGCCTTCTCAAAGAGGAGCAACTCGATGTTATATCTCGTTCTTTTGGGATTGATAGAGCCCTCATGCTGCTGCCGGGTCCAGGAGTCATGCCATACAGTCCTCCCGAAGGATACTTCGCTTATAGCAGGTACCATTGCATGTGTGGTGCTATCCCGCCTCTCAATGCTTGGATAGTTAGCTTCCTCACGTACCTGAAGGTGGCCCCATTTCAGCTTCAGCCCAACTCTTACGCCATACTGGTGAGCCTTTTCGTTATTTTTCGGAGGAAGTATGGTCGCGCTCCCTCCAACCGGGAGATCCGGTACTTGTACAACTTAAGGGGCTACAAGAAGGGGTCCCCATATATTAACTTGGAATCTGCTGTGACCTTCAAGCCGGTCCTGGACCTTTATTCCAAATTCAGCATGTTCAAGAAAGAATGGTTCTTTGTTAGGGACGACTCCGTCTCTATCCGGCGCTTTACCTCTGGATGTAAGTTGATGCTTTTACTTATAATTTCTATCCTGATTGTGATGCTTCTTCTCATACTTTCTCATTTTTGCTAGCGACAGGTGGCTTTCCTGTTGTGGAAACTGACCGCCTGGTTCAGACGGCGGCGGAGATAGAAGGCATTCTTGGAAAATACAGATCATCTGCTTACTTGATTAGAAATGCGATCCTTCTAGAATACAACTTGATCCTTCCGCAGCAGTCTGTAGTTAAGTTGAGGGAAACGGCGGAAGAGAGGGCGGCTGCTCAGGCCAAGGGAGGCGTTGCGGCAGAGGGTGGAAAGAGAAAACCATTCACGAAACCTCCAGCCGTTGGAGGTAAGAAACTTAAGAGGTCAGACGGTCCTTCTCCCAGCAATTGTCCACTTACTAAGGGGGAGATAGACGCGGAGGAGGAAAGAGGTGAGGCGGAGGGCGGGAGTGACGTTGAGCGTCTTGGTGACGAGGGTGGCGATGGACAGGGTGGTGATGGTTCCAGGGCTTTGTCTTCTGGGCAAGTAGGCGAGATGCAAGAGTGGACGGACGATGCTCTCTGTCAGGCTTTTGAGGAGTTGGGTGATGATCCGGCTTTGGTAGAGAAGACCGGGGAGGCGGACAAAACCGGGACTGGTGCAAGTGAGTCTTCTCCGACTATTCCGGCCAAGGTGGCTCTGACAACTCAAGGTGAACTCTTGACCCCTGCATGCTTCACTAATGATAGGGACTTAGGAATATTTTATGACCCGCTCCCGTCCTGGAATGAAATCCGGGACTTATTGCAGTATCCCACTCCTCCCCAGGGTTTGTACAACCACAGCTGTGTTTCTTTTCCTTTTCTAATCTTGCAATTTACCGCGTTCCTTGAATCATATTGTAATGTAAGATTATGACACTTGTTCTTTATATCAGGAGCAGGCAAGACGCCCAAAGCTTCAGACCTTCGACACAGGCTCGAGCAATATAAACTTTCCAAAATTTCTGCTAAGCCGAAGCCCTCAGCCCAACGCTCCGGGGATGTAGTCGGGTACCGTCCTCTTCTTGGGGTCATCGAAGAGGGTATTCAGCAGAGGAAGAGGAGTCATCCTTTATCCGAAACTTCGCTCGGTTCTCAGCCTCCGGCTCAGCCTATTCATGATATTACTGAGGAGGGCAGCGAGTTTGTATCTTCTCCACACCCATCCGGAAACCCTTCTGTTGTTCATATCGACCGTCCCGATCTGGCCCGTAATCCATTTGCCGGTCATCCTGATCTGGATCCGGGTTCTCAGGATATTAATTTTGACGAAGTTACTGGTGAACACCTTCTCCCCCGTAACCCCATGGTACGAGTACTTGACGAAGCCAAGTCCTTAGACCTCGATCTACTCACCACTCGTATAGTCACTATGGGAGACGAGGCCAAGGCCAACATTGATCGGGTGGCGGAGGAGGCCAAGAAGCTGATGGGGCATCACGCTCGGCTGGTTAAGGCCGGAGAGGAGATAGGGAGCGCCAATATCCGACTTCGATTGGTGGTCTCGGATCAGGCCAAGCAGCTTGCGGATCAGGCTATCCAGATTTCTCAGCATGAGGCTGCCACTGGGCGATTAAGGAGAACCATGGAAGAGGCTAGTCGGGCCGAATTGCGGAAAATGGAAGCTGCTTGCAAAGAGCGGATTGATATGGCTATTACCACGGTGGATGAGGTTCGGAGAGCGGATCTCGAGCAGGTGGAGGAATTGTCCGAGAAGCTTGAGGCTGCCGAGCTTGCTCAAGCTAAGTTGAGGGAAGAGATGGCGGTGATGCGGAGGTCCCTTCAAGCTGATTGCTCGAGATACAGACTGGAGAGAGATGCTGCCGTGGAAAGGTTGTCGGCCTCCGATGCCCGGATGAGGGAGTTTGAGGAGAACGAAGGAATGATGGATGACATGCTCCAGGACATGTATTTCCGGACTTGGAAGCAGGGTAACCTCTCTTGGATGGATGATTATCCCAGAGTCATGGCCAAGATATATCTTCGGGCTTTGGAGGAGGCTAAGGCTGATGCAGATAAAGAGGGTGGAACGGTCTTCAGTATGGATGTGGTCACGGCCCAGTTCACCAAGGAGGAGAAAGTGGCGGTAAAGGAGGGTATGCGGCTGCTTGCTGCTGAAGAGGCGGGTGTGCAGGTAGAAGATGACGACCAGGATGGTCAAGAAGCTAGTACTGGTAAGTCTTCCTTTCTAGTCTTTCTGTTAACTTGGTTACTCATCACTAATGAACCCTTTTTATGACCGGACAGGCGGGCAAAAGAACAAGGACAAGACTTCGACGCAACCAGCTCCATGACTGAACCTGAAAAATTCTTTTTGTAGGCTTGGCATTGTTGTATCTGTTAGTCTTAAGACAGTAGGGTAACTTCCAAGTTGTAATTCTTGCTACTTGTAATAACATTATTCTTGACGTGTAATTTTTTAGCTCAAGTTGATTTTGTCATTTCTTGAATATTTGTTGCTATTTCGACATATCGTATGAGAAATGTAGCTATGTGTATTCTTGTAATTAAATTGTGTTTGATGTCAGATTCTGGTTTTAAATCATAATCTCATGACTTGCAATGTTAGCGTGTGGTGTGGAAAAATCAAATTATAGTCATGCATTTGTACATAAAGGAAGAAAATACCGCCTTTCATGTTCTGTTTGTAAATGGCAGTTTCGAATATCTTATATGACCAAGCATGGAGAGCAGTTGACTGCCCCGCCATCTGATTGTGAATCTCTGCATCCATTGGCGGGTACCTCTTACCCTGCATCCTGTACTTTATGGTTCGTTATAGAGGATAGGAGGAAAGTTTTTTAAGTAAAATTGAAATATGTGAAATAGTAAAACTTCCAGTCACGGAAGGCCTTCGATGTGCTTAAGTTCGTGGCAAACGGGTTTTGTAGTCACTTTCCCTAGCTGTGGGTCTTGGAGACATTTGTCACCCATCTTACGCCTCCGCGGGGAGTTAATTCTTTTTTACCACAGCCGCACTTAAGACACACCGGAGCCGAGATCGCGCACAGTAACTACCCGGGCCATTATGGCCCGTACTCATGGGTATTATTCGACTTACTGTGGCCGGCTAGCGTGGGTGCCGATCGTCAACTGTGAACTGCCCCTGGCTGGCCACACCTTATGTTGGGGCTTATAATCGGTTCACAGTCGCCGGCGAGCCTAACGCCGTAATGAGCTGCCTCGGCTATAGTCGGCCTTCTCGGTGGCTTATAATCGGCTCATTACAGTTGGCTTTAAGGGCCGTCGCGAGCAATGAGTTAACCCGCAGCAGAGGGATGCTGGAGCAAAAGTGTCTCATTGGCGAGGGCATAGATTCGCATAGTACCTGTTGGGGCTTGTCCACGTGGAGTTGCATTGTGGAGTGCTTTGAATAGAAATGCTATATGCTCAGGATTTTGTTCAACAGAAAAGGATAAAGTTAACAAGCAGCCAAGATACAAAGGAACAAGTTAAAAAGAGACAAGGCTTTTTTAAAGTGGTTCGGCACGAAAAAATGCCTACGTCCACTGATTCTCTTCGTTAATTCACTTCATATGGGCAATACAAGTTAAGAAAAGTATCGACGGAGGTGTTGGATGTTCCATGCCCTCTGGAACACCTCCCCGTCCACTGTTGACAAAATATAGGCTCCGTTGTGGAGATCTTTATGAATTACATATGGTCCATCCCAGATTGGGTCTAGTGCTCCGGGGCGAGGGAAGATTCGCTTGAGGACAAGATCCCCTTCTCGTAAGGCACGATGCTTGACTTTGGAGTTGTATTGTGCTGCCACCTTTTGCTTGTGGGCTGCTGTTTTTAGGACTGCATCATTCCTTCTCTCCTCGACTAGATCCAAAGACATGTTGAGGAGCTCTTCGTTTTCTTCTGGGTTATAGTGGATCCTACGGTGGGAAGGCACAATGGTTTCAACTGGGAGCATAGCCTCCGATCCGTATGCCAAAGAGAAAGGAGTGTGCCCTGTTGATGTTCTGAAAGATGTGCGGTAGGCCCATAGTGCCGTAGGGAGTTCATCCACCCAAGCGCCCTTTGACTTTTCGAGCTTCTTTTTGATCAGAGTTTTCAGAATTTTGTTGACTGCTTCGACTTGTCCGTTTGCTTGGGGATATGCTACGGATGAGAAGCTTTTGCGAATTCCGTGTTCTTGGCACCAGTTGGCGAATTCCTCGCTGTCAAACTGAAGTCCATTGTCTGATATGATTTTTAGTGGGACTCCGTACCTGCACAGAACATTTTTGATTAAGAAGTTGATAACTTTCGCTGAAGATACTTTATTTAGAGGTTCTGCTTCCACCCATTTGGTGAAATAGTCGACTGCTACTATAGCATATTTGGCGCCGCCTCGACCCATTGGCAGTTCACCGATTAAGTCAATTCCCCATACTGCAAAGGGCCAAGGGCTGGTCATCTGGGTAATCTCGGTTGTTGGTAGCCGAGGGACCTTAGCAAACTTTTGGCATCTGTCACACTTCTTGACGAAATCTAAGGCGTCCTTGCTTAAGGTGGGCCAGAAATATCCGTATCGGAGTATCTTTTTTGCTAATGTTTGCCCTCCGGTGTGATCTCCGCAGCTTCCTTGATGAATGTTGGATAAGATTTCCTTGGCTTCCCTTCCGGCGACACACCTTAATAATGGGTTAGAGAACCCACGCCGATAGAGGATGTCTCCTTGTATTGTGTAGCGGGACGCTTTCCTCAAGATTTTCTTGACTTCGTTACGCCCGTCGGGTAGTGTGCCATTTTGTAGGTAGTCTCGGATGGGAGTTATCCAAGTTGCTTCTTCGGTTGCAGCTATCAGATTCACTTGTTCAAAACTCGGGATCATTTGCTTTGAGACAGTTACTGCCCCGAAGATGGCGACGTCTCTCATACTTGCTTGCTTTGCCAATTCGTCGGCCTCTTGGTTCTCTTCCCGAGGGATGTGTTTGACTAAGTAGTGGTCCAATCGGCTGAGAAGTAACTTGGTCTTCTTTAGATATGCTATGAGTCGTTCTTCTCGAGCTTGGAATTCCCCTAGTATTTGATTAACAATAAGCTGAGAATCGCTGTGAAGACACAAAGAATTGGCTCCAATCTCGATAGCAATTTCTAATCCGGCTATTACTGCTTCGTATTCTGCATCGTTGTTGGTGGCAGTGAACTCCAACCTTATAGCATAGTGCAGTTTATTTCCCCTGGGAGTGATGATTACCACACCTGCCCCCGAGCCTTGTTCGTTAGATGCACCGTCCACAAAGAGATTCCACTTGATATCTTCTGTTATTTCCAGTTGCTCCTTATCCTCGTTGGTAGTGAATTCTGCAATGAAATCAGCCATGGCTTGTCCCTTGATGGCGGTGCGAGGGTGATAGGTGATATCATATTGACTCAGCTCAATACACCATTTAAGTAGTCGCCCGGAAGTGTCGGGACGATGGAGTACCTGCCTCAGTGGTTGATTGGTTAGAACCTTGATGGAATGGGATTGGAAGTAATGACGTAGCTTTCGTGAAGTGATTAGTAAACAGTATGCTAACTTTTCGAGCTTAGGATATCTGACTTCTGCCCCAGTAAACCTTTTACTGACGAAGTAAACTGGTCGTTGCGTACGGTTATCTTCTCTTACCAAGGCAGCGCTTAGAGCGTGAGATGACACAGCAAGGTATAGGTATAATTCTTCGCCTTCGCTTGGGGTCGAGAGTACTGGTGGTTTCTGGAGGTGTTCGATTAGGTTAAGGAAAGCGGTCAAGCATTCGTCCGTCCATTCAAACTTTCCTTTATCTTTCTTTAGAGCTTCGAAAAAGGGGACGCACTTGTCCGTTGCTTTGGAGATGAATCGGCTTAGGGCAGCCACTTTTCCATTTAGGCTTTGCATTTCCTTTCGGGTGGAAGGTATCTTGATGTCTCTTAATGCTCGGACTTGTTCAGGGTTTGCTTCTATCCCTCGGGCATGGACGATGAATCCTAAGAATTTTCCTGATGACACTCCGAAGGAGCACTTTAGTGGATTCAACTTCATTCCATACTGTCGAAGTACCTGGAACATCTCGCCCAGGTGGCTTACGTGATCTTTGGCTTTCCGTGATTTTACCAGCATGTCGTCTACATATACTTCCATTGTTTGTCCTATTAGCCCTGCGAACATCTTGTTGACGAGGCGCTGGTAGGTGGCTCCTGCGTTTTTAAGTCCGAAGGGCATCACTTTGTAGCAGTATAAACCCCGGTCGGTGATGAAACTAGTGTGATCTTGGTCGGGAGCATGCATAGGAATTTGGTTATATCCTGAGTATGCATCCATAAAAGACAGGAGTTCGTGCCCGGCTGTGCTGTCTACAAGTTGGTCGATTCTGGGAAGCGGGAAGCAATCCTTTGGGCAGGCGTCATTTAGGTTGGAGAAGTCAATGCAGGTCCGCCACTTCCCATTAGCCTTCTTTACTAGTACCGGGTTGGCGATCCATTCTGGGTAAATAGCTTCTCGTATGAAGTCATTGGCGAGTAGATTCTTTACTTCTTCATCGAGGGCTGCTGATCGCTCTGCCCCCATACTTCTCTTCTTTTGTTTTACGGGTGCCTTGGTAGGATCAATTTTTAATACGTGGCACGCTATGTTGGGGGAGATTCCGGTCATGTCAGCGTGTGACCAAGCGAATACATCTAAGTTGTGGCGGAGAAAATCAACGAGTTGTTCCTTCAATTCGGTTTTCAATTGCGACCCAATTTTCAGTAGCCTACTTGAGTCGTGCTTGTCTACAGATATAAACTCCATAGCCTCTGCAGGCTCGGCGGTGGCCTCCTCCTCTTTGTCCCTCGGGTCTAATTCATTGAAAGGGTCGCTGGTGTATCGAAGAGGAGGGGCTTTCTTTAGTTGCTATGCTTCAAGGCTTTTTGTGCAGAGAGCAATCTCTACACCTTTCCCTTTATCTCTCCTGTGGTTGTTGCGAAGTTCGGTTACATAGCAGTCTCGTGCAATATCTTGGTCTCCTTCCACTTCCCCTACCCCACTGTCTGTTGGAAATTTCATTTTTAGGCACCACGGGGCTAGGACAATCTGGAAGTCAGATAGGGCTGGTCTTCCTAGGAAGGCGTTGTAGGCCGAATGGTTTTCTATCAGCACAAACGTCTGTTTCCTTACAACGGAGCGGGGATGGCTTCCGATTTCAACGAAGAGGTCCAGCTGCCCGATGGGCATTTTCGCATCTCCAGTGAAACCGTGTAGCGGTTTATCGCAGGGAGATACGTCCTTCATTGACAACCTCATTTTGTCGAATGCGTGTTTGAACAGGATATTTACAGAGCTTCCAGTGTCTACCAGGATTCGGTAAACTTCGGCGGGACCGAGTCGGGCAGAGATAACCATGGGATCCATGTGAGGGTACTGTCTTCCTTCTAGGTCGCGTTTACTGAATGTGATGTCATCACTTTCTTTCCGCTTTGGGTGGCGCTCTTCTATAACCGTATTGACACAGTCTCTATTGTCTCTGAGCGACTTCCCATATCTTTCCATCTCTTTCCAACTTCTGTCTGCGATGTGTGGACCTCCTGAGATGGTATGGACCACTATCTTCTCTTGACTAGAGCTGCTAGCGTTGCGGTCGCCTCTGCCGGTCCCTGGTGAGGGTAGCCTTGGGTTTTCATTGGCAGGATCTGGAGTCCTGCCTTGACTTTTTACATAGCGTTCCAGTTTCTTTCTTCTGATGTGTTCCTCAATCAGATCTCGGAGATGATGGCATTCGTTGGTATCATGTCCGTGGGATTCGTGGAAGCGGCAGAATTTTCCAGATTTCTGTGCGCTATCTGATTCCTTCTTGTATGGTGGGCGTTTGTATCTAACTTCGCCTTGGGTGGCAAGGAAGATGTTTTCGACGGTCTCGTTCAAAGGGGTGTAAGAGTCGAATCTTGGTCCTGGCCGATATAGGCGTTTCTCTACTTTCTTGCCCCCAGCATTGTCTCTGGAATCATTTCTTCGAACGTCCCTTGCCACAGCAGGGGCATTGCCATGGGTCGTCTTACTTTGCTGTCCTGACTGCCCCTCAATGGCAGCATCCTCAAGCCTCATGTATTTCCCGGCTTCATGGAAGAAATCGGGTAAAGTAGCTGGTTTTTCTTTTGTCAATCTCCTAGCAAATTTAGTGTCCGGATGCACCCCACTGCAGAGGGCCATTAGGATAAGCTTCTCATCGGCATCTTGAACTGCGGCTGCTGCGGCGTTGAATCTGGTTAGGTATTGTTGCAGCTTTTCTCCAGGTTTCTGTTTGACGCTGGATAAGGAATAAGCGTCCTTAGGTTGCTCCACATGAATGCGGAACTGACTGATGAATTTTTCTTTCAACATTTCCCATGAGCTGATGGATCCTTGGGGTAGATGACAGAACCAGGAGGTAGCAAGATCTGCTAAGAAGAGCGGGAAGCATTTGCACAGCACTCCCTCTGTTGCTCCACTCATGAGCATATGCTGCGTGTACCTCTGTAAGTGTACAACGGGATCGGAGGTTCCTTTGTAGGGTTCCATTGTTGGCATCTTCCATTCTCGGGGGGTGATAGCAATTTCGATATTGCGGGCGAAAGGGCTGGTTACCCTAGCGCCTATCCCTCGATCTCTTTGCTCCCGTTGGACACACTCTCTGAATAAGCGTGCCATCCTTTCATCAGAATTTGGAGCGGACAGAAATGAGTTTGGTTCCGTTCTATGGGGTTGACTCCGACCAGACAACCTGTAGGGATGGTATCGTCTATCATTCCTCATATTTTCCAGTGGCTGCCTTTGATCTTCTGGGAGCATGCTTGGGTCAGCTACAGTTGGCCCTTGCCTTGATCTTCCCCTGTTGGGTTCTGATCTAAGCACTTCCTCGGGTCCAACTTCGGGCTGAACTCTAGCTCGGCCCCGTTCATTGGTGTTCCTGTGGTTAGGCAGCATGACCGGCTCAGCTGCAGTTGACCTCCGCCCGGTACCTTCCGCGTTGGGTTCGGCACCAAACGCTTCCTCAGGCCTAACTTCGGGCTGAGCTCGGTCTCGGCTCCTACCATGGCTACCCCTGCCGTTAGCTCCTTCGAAGAAGGAAGATCTTTGCTGTCTCTGAGATCCTCCAGATTGGGACTCGCCCCATGATTCAGTGTTGCGGTTGGATTCTTCAGCGTCCCTCAAGCGTGACATGAGATGGTCTACCAAGGCTTCCTGCTGGGACGTGAAGCGGTTAGTTACTTCAACAACAACTCTGTCCAAATCTGCCCTAGTAATTGCTGCAGGCTGTTCTGTGGCAGGAGTGGCTGGGTTAGCCTGTCCTTCATTTGTTGCCGTTGCTGGAGGAGGACGGTTCACTTGATTTGTGGCAGTTGGATCAGGAAGGCTGCTGGATGCGATGTTTTTTCCTTTGTTAACATCTTTTCTCTGTTTGGGAGGCATGTTTTCCAAGCGGCGGACGATGGTGTTAGGAAAACTTGTTAAGCGGATGAAGCTGAAGCTTCGAGCTTCTAGTTCTCGGTGAAAGCACCAAAAATGTTTGCACAAAAAATGGACAAACACCTCAAAGTTGTATGATTTAGTAGATCATATATTATTCTTAGTGATTTGGGTGATTTATGCAAATATATGAAAAGCAGGGGCTAAACTGTAAAAAGACACGCAGATTTATAGTGGTTCAGCCAGAATGTGCCTACGTCCACTTTATATGTTATTTCTCTTCTCTTGTTTTGATTACAAGTACAAAGCTTTGATACAAGTAAAAGAAAGTTGTTTGAAAGTTCTCTCCGTGCTTGAGCTCTCAAACTTGTCCCCCATTGTTGTACCCCTGCCTCTCTATTTATAGAGTGAGGTTGGGGGCAGGGGTCTTGGATGTATACAGCTGCTGGTGGGCCTGGGCTGAAGTGATCTGGCCTGGCAGTCTGGTTCGGTATTCTCTTGGTTCGGTGAAGTATGGAGTTGGTCTGGTTGGGCTTCATCCGGTGAAGTGTGGAGTGGTGAGGTTGGACCGGTGGCAGTTGCCGGATGAAGGTCTACCGAATGGACACGAGGGAGGGCTGCCGAATGGGTTATGCCGAATGGACTCGGGGGAGAGCTGCCGAATGGGTCATGCCGAATGGACTCGGGGGAGAGCTGCCGAATGAATCACGTCTCTGGGTCTCGAGGTCTTCCGGGTAAGAATTCACCCAACAAGAATTGAAGATAATTTAAAATTGTGAAATTTTAAATCTAAATCCAGAAAACTTGAAATTATTTTAAAGGAATTTGTTTTAAATTAAAACCAAAGGTGGTTTAAAATTTTAAGGTATAACTTGGTGTGTAAAGGAAATAAATATGTATAAATAAGGATATACATTATATTAAAGGTGATTTGAAATAAACTCTAAGTATTGAGTTTTAAATTTTTCCTTGGAATGTGATGTGAAAACCTAAAGTGAATAAGTTTTTAAACTTAAGTGGGAAGATTTTTAATAAGAAGTTTAAAATTTGAATGGGAATTCAATTTGGGTAAAGATAAATTGAATTTAACTTAAGGAAAGTTAAATGAGTTTAGAATGAACAACTTGAATTAGAAATTTCAAGATGAAATTAAAATTTAACTTGGGAAGTTAAATGGTTGATTAAAATGGGAGTTATGAGTGATCTCAAATGGGTTTGAGATTTGGAAATTGAAAATGGATAATAAATTATAATCTGAAATTTAATTGTTTTTAAATTCTTATTTGAACTTTATAATAAGTTAAGTAAAGATAATCTTAAAATGGAATTTTGGAATTTGGATCCAGAATTAAATGGTTTAAAGATTTAAGTTGTTAAATTAAAAATTAAGGTTGATTTGATTTAAAAGTAAAGGTTAATTTGATTTAAAGGATTAAATCAACATTTAAAATTTAACTCGAATTTATATAATTCGAGATAGTTTAAAATTGAGATTTAAGTTGAATTAGTTCAACTGAAATTGATTTAAATAAATGGGAATTGTGATTTAAGATGAATAAGTTTAAAATTCAAATGGAAGGTTTGAATTGAATTAATTTGAAATAAAAATTGAAGATTGAATGAGTTCAAATTCAAATGGGAAATTGGGATTAATTCACATAGAAATTGAAATGATTAGAAATTGAAGTGGATTCAATTTGAAATTAGTTTGAATAATTTGAAATTGTAATTAAAGTGAATATGTTTAAAATCAAATGGAATTTGATTTAAAATTTTGAAAGGAATTAAGATTAATTCAACTTGAATTAGGATTGAATTAAATTCAATGGAAATTGAAGTATTGAGTCAATTTAAATGGAAGTGGAAATTTAAATTGAATTAATGGGAAATTAATTGGAAATGGAGATTGGGAAATTAAACAGTTTGGCTTTGGATTATTTTCAAAATAAATTGTTTTAATACAAATATATTTTTCCAAACTATTTACTATATAATCTTCTTCTTAAACCCCAAACTATCTTATACTTATTTTACAATTATTTTGGAACTATTTAACTATTTTGAAACTGACTTATAAATTAATTACTATTTTTCAGTTACTTATATCTAATCACTATTTTAAAAACTATTTTGCAATTACCTAACTATTTTATAATACTTAACTATTTTACAGCTATTTTACAAACTAATAACTATTTTTCAACTACTTATCTATTTTAAGCTATTTTTAAATTTAAATAGGTCAGAGTTCAAACTGTTTGTAATTGAAGTAATAACTCAATGGTAAATGGAAGCAATTGAGAATAAGAGAATAGAATTAAAGGAAATGTGGATAGAAAGGGAAATTGATTTAGCTAATAATCAATAAAGATAAATACGAAGGATGTACGTATATTATTCTATTCGCATAGTGATTTGATCCAGATTCGAACATAGAATTTCGAGATAGTATTATCGATCCGAGTTGGGATTTTTCGCTCGATTTTCGACGGCGAACCTGGATATGGATTGTTGATTGGTTCTGGATATTCTCTATCATAGTTGTGACTATGCAAGGAGAATGACGGATTCTGGTCAAGAAACCAGATCTGAGTCCGCACTAGGAAGTCGGGTGGACGATACTAGTTCGGAAGTGAAATTTTGTGATCGATTGAGCGATCAGACTGATATTGCGTACGGATGATATGTGTATATCGTACGGGTTTGAATGAAATTGATATTGAAGTTGTGGATAAGGATTATAAAATGATCTTTGAAATGAAAAGTATTTTTGTGAAATATAATGGAATTGGATATTTCTTTGGTTGAAATTTACTTTATGGAGATAAGTAAATGGTAAATAACTTTATAAAGAAATCAAACTTGAATATTTGATTTGGCAATAAATAAAGTTGTATTTTGTAATATGATAAACTTCCCTTATTGAATCTAGCCAGAATAAAAAGGGTTTTGAAATAATTGAAGTATAAAAGAAGTTTATACAAGTTTGAAATGATCCAAAGATTTTTAAAAAGTTATATATATCTATATCTATATATATATAAAGGATCTTATGAGAATGATTTTGGAAAAGGTTTTGGGAACCTATGGATTTTGGAAAGGGCTTTTGATTTTTGGGAAAATCAATTTTGGATTTTGGAAAGCCTAGTTTGAGAATTATCGATTTTGGTAATCGATTTTGTGTAAAGGAGATTTTGATAAATCATAAAGGGTATGATTTGAAGATACTATAAGTATATAGTATAAAGTGTTTTGAGAATAGCTCTGGGGAAAAAGGCGCTCCCTTAAAATGAACTTCTCAGGAGTGCCACTGGGTGGTACTGCCTTGAACCCCAAGGGGGGATTCTAAAGTTGATCCTGTGAGGAGTCCGGACAAAACTAGTTCCTGAGGATTATTTGTGTAGCGAAAGTCGAGGGGCTGGTGCCCACAGAGGCATTTGAGTTATGCTGTGACAACAATTTAACTCAATGTCACTGCGATCTACTGCAGACCATAGCGAAAGTCATGTGTGTCGCTGAGAGCCAACTGTCTACGTTTGATTTTATATCGGTAGACTGTGACACTATGGTAACATAGCGAAAGTCGTTTGAGCCGCTGAGAGCCAACAGTCTGCGTTTGATTTTATATCGGTAGACTGCGACCTATGTGGGAGAAGTTTCATTTTGACAGCGAAATCGTGTGTGCCGCTGAGAGCCAACAGTTACATGGACTTTTGCTGCGATGGCAACGTAACCCTGGAATGTAACTGCGATCTGTTGTGGGTTCTATGGTGTAATCAGTTACATGGACTTTTGCTGCGATGGCAACGTAACCCGTGATGTAACTGTGACCATGGATGGGGGTGATGATTTCCAGAGCATTTTCACCAAAGATATTTCCTCTATTTTCAAAAACGTTTTCGATATTTTCAAATAAAGTATTTTCAAAATATTTTCACTGGGTGTTGAAAATGGGTCTGCTAAGTACTTATAGATTTTCAGTCTTACGCCTGATCAACGTATGACCGAATTTCTGTGAGAACGAGAATGGACTTGTTGAAACATCAAGTTATAAAAGTACTTTTATAAAAACTAATTTAGTAATATTATAAAGATTTTTTAAAGTGTTTTAAAAAAAATATGTTCAAAGAGAAAATTTATCTGATAATAGGTAATAATAAATTTTGGCTTCGTTCCTTTTCGAGGACGAAAAGATTTTAAGGGGGGAGGAATGTGATAACCCGGATTTTCAGACATCCAGAAATTAGATAATTAACTGGTTTATTCAATTGAACAGATAAAATTCTGATAATAAAAGATATATGGTTATGTAAGTGAATTTGAAAATATAATAAAGATTGGATTTTAGATATTGGAATAAATATTTGATAATCTTCTAATATAATTACTTCAAATTTTACAAATAAATCTTTTAAAACAAATGATTGTGTATATATATAGACATAAGAAGATTTTAAATGGTAAAATATTATTTTCAAACAAATTAAATATGTGTTATTTAAATATATATATATATATATTTAAATGAGTTGATTTTAAATTGAATTTGGATTTGAATTTGAAATTCAAAAAGATAAATACCTTAAAATATTTCGATTTAAAATTTTATTTTATATGATTGTATATAATTGGTTTTACATTATTCTCTTTAAAATATTTATTATGAATTAAGATAATGTTTTTACTTAATAAAAATATATTATAAGTTTTATAAAAATCATTTAAAAATTTATTAATTCAAGGAAAATACACTTGTAGGTTAAAAGTATATATAATTTAACAAATGTAAATCAACTAATACATGCTAGTGACAAATGTTAGATTTTTAGACAAGTGTCAATTGATTTAATTTAAGATTAATAAAAATTAAACAACATGTTTTAAAGGGAGAAACCAGACTTCTCAAATTTCTTTGATTCAGTTTCAAAACTGTAACCAGAAAAAGAATAGATCCTGATTTTGATTCAACTCAAAACAATCTTCATCAAATTAAAACCAAGTATCAGATCAAAATAAATCAAAGTCAGGATCAATCCAAGTTCCAGTTTCAAGTTTAGAGCAGATCAAAACAAATTTCAAAACCTGTATTAACTAATTCAATTCGAAGCAATCTAACAAAAACTAGCAAACAACTATCATCTTCTCCCAGTTTTCAAATCTAAAGCAATCAAAGCATCATCATCTCAGTTTTCAAAACCTTGATCATCTCTGTTTCAAAGCAAGAAGATTCAAGATCAATGCAAATCAAAGAAAACTAAATTCCAGTTTAGATACGAGAACAGATTTCAAGTATTTCAAAAGCTTGTTTCCTGTCTTTTAAACAGGTGAGTGATCTGACCTAGTTTCCTCTATTTTTTAGAAATGCCAGTGAGTAAACAAACTATAATTTATTTTAAAAACTAGATGTTTGTGATGATCTTAAAAGTTATGATATGAATTATTCTTGCATGTATGGATCAAATGTGAATTCCTATATATATGTATAAGTATGCATGTCTGAGTTGCTCTGTTCTTTGTTCACAGGGTTTAAAACAAAGTGAAAATTTAAATCTCACCTTTGAATCTCTTCTAGGATGCGAAATTCAAACAAGTTATGTTTGTTTAAACATGAATTAAGTTTTAAAAATATATATAACTAAATTTAGTTTGAATATTATCTGGGAAATCAAGAAGACAGGGAAAATCTTAAAAACATATAAATTTCAAAAAGCTTGATTCTCTGATTCATATATATATTCTGAATCGACTTGGAAAACTAGGATTTTTAAAGGGAAATTCACGATTTTTAAGTATGTAAATTGTGAGAAATTCGTGGTTGAACGGAATTGGGTTCTCTGGCATTTTCTGGTGATCGGAGGGGAGATGGTCGTCGTGATCGAGGCTGGAGGAAGCTTGGATGGTGTCGGTCACGGGAAAAATACTAGGTGGAGTTCTCGAACGTTGTGGTGGCCATACGACATCGAATTAGGGTTCTACGACCAGTATTGGTCGTCGTCGTTCTCGAGGCGATTGCATCGCCTTGGGAAAACTGGAGGTAATCGGTGATGAGGGAATCGATGCATGAGACTCAGGCGAAGGTTCAGGCACAAGGCAGTGTTCTCCAGTGGTCGGCGATGGGAGATATGGGGTGTTTGGTGATCGTGTTCTTCCTGATGGGTTTCGAAATTTGTTCGATTTCGATTTAGGGTTTGTTTCAAGTTCTGGGTGGTTGGAATCGTGGAAGAAGGTTGTCGTCGACTTGTTGGTGGTAACGGCGATGGTCGGAGACGCTCCGACCATGTGTGCACGTGTACGTGTACACGTCTGTGATTTGGATTCGTGTGGAATCGGAGAAGAAAGAAGATGCTCGGGTTTGAGCTCGAGACTTTTGTTGTTTGTCTCGAAGCAGTAGGTGGAAGAGAATGTCACGAGTATTTTCGAGTTTTGCTCCGAAAAACTTATTGATGGCTCGGGTTTGATTTTTGATAAGAAACAGATTTCAAAAATTTAAAGAAAATATACTTACAGTTGTATAAAAGTAAATGTTTAACAAGTTAAAATTTTTAAGGTTATTAAGATAATTTGGTTTTCAAAAGAATGTTTAGCCAAGATTAAAAGTATATTTAAATGAATATGTTTTAAAGAAATGTTTAATTTCAGCATAGGAAATACTTAAACAATTTGAACAAGTTTCAAGGACTTAATAATTTTTAAGATTTATTTTGTTTAAATAAAATTTATTTCTTCTATTATATAATTGATTTGCAAAACGTTTTCAAATAGAAGTATAAAGATATAACTAAGTTTTGAATAAAGATAATGGAATTGTCTTTAAATTAATTGAAGTTAAGATTAATTAAGATATTACTTAATTTAATTAATTAAAGGGTTAGTTAATTGAGTAAAGAAAAATTAATTAATTAAAGGGTTAAGGTTAATTAATAATGTGATAAATTACTAGTTAAGGTAATTAATTAATAGAGTAATTAATTAATGAAGTAGTTAGAAGATCATTAATTTATCTATAAAAATAATTTAGGTTAATTAAGATGAATAATTAAGAAATGATTAATTAATTTGTAATTAATTAATGTTAAGCAAGATGGATTAAGGAAATCCAAGTGATTAAAGATTAGTAATTAATTTAATTGGAAATTAATTAAATTAATTAAGAATGAATCAACTTGATTATGGATGATTAAATTATATTAAATGTTTGGATTGATTAATATCTCTAGTCTGATAAATTATGATGTTATGTGATATGTGATGTTTTGGATGAATTGTGATAATGTAAGTTATCTACTGTGATAGAATTGCTATATGAATATGATATCCTGAATTTAAATTAAATTGTTTAACTTAAACATCTTGGCTTAAAGGATGGCATTCGATTCGAAGAGACCGGGGTCGGGTACCAGTAAATACCCGAAACCACTTCGATTTGAAATCTTCTATAATTCTTTATAGATTGATATGTGAAATCAATGGGCTGGATTGGGATAATATGAACCATTTAAACTAAATTGGATACTTAGATATTGTTTTGTGAAATAAGTGTTGATATATAAGTTGTTTACTTATAGTAGAGTACGAGTTACCTGGGTTTTAAATAAGTTCTATGGATTGGAATTTCTTGTTAGATGAGTTTACTCACGCTGGTTTCCAGCCTGACCCGGGTGTTACTTTGTGGTAATGCTCGGGTCAGACCGAGTATTACAAATTTCCAGGTAAGGTCTTTCTGGAGCTCAGGAGGCGAGCTGGATGACAGGAACGTATGGAGTATATTCCGCTGTGATATATTATAGTTGTTAGAGACATGTTAATTCTAACTGTCTAGTATATTTGTGAATGTTGTAACTCTGATGTATTAAAATGTAATTAACAAATACAGTTTTCTTTGTATAACTGATATTATTATTTGATATTGTATTTGATCCGCTGCGAATGTGAGAATCTGTGTCTTGTTCTGTTTCTTTCTTCTATCTCTTTTCTTTTTCTTCTAACTATCTGGAATTTTCGGGTTCGAAATTTCCGGGTCGTTACAGAACTGATATACGAATTTGAATCAATGTTTGAATTGGTTTAAAGAAAGATTGAAATTTAATTATAAGATTTTGAAATGGAAATCTGAAAGTTTTGAAACGTAAATTTTGGAAATTGTTTTAGAAAGACAAATGAAATGTTGATTTACGAATTCTAATTGAATTGAAATTGATTTGGTTTTGAAATATATTAAACGACCAATCGGTGTAATAATTACGAGAGTTATTAAAGAGACCGGGATCGGTAATGGATATACTCTCTATCTGAACCGAAACCACTTTAATAACTATACGCGGAGTGTTGATCCAGAATGAAGTGGATGGTTTTGATGAACGCGTTGACTGAAGAAAGAGAACGATTTTGGATGACCCCTGATATGACTAAAACAGGAGCCGCGCCGGGCCATTGAGGATCGCCATCTCTAGCGGACACACTTCTTCGATACCATATCTATTACTTTTGTGATTCGATTTGGGTGCACCCCTCGATTTGGGAGTGTTGTTCGCGGTGTTGGGGTAGTAGCTGCTATGCCCAACATCAGTCCGGATCAGGCAACTACTAGTATCCTAGTTGGTATCGCCTCATGTACCTTGTCATACTGATTATCCTATTCGCGACCACTACGATTTTGATTTGTACCTTTAGTATATGGATTGCCCTCTGGTGACTTCCGGTTTTGGGGAAACTACGGTCTTGTATATGCTTTTGGGAATAAACAGGTTAAGAGGTGTATGGGCCCTGCTTAACCCTACTTTGATATCTTTATATTACTGATAAACATTATCTACTTATCGTACACTACTACATAGTAGATAGTTTAACGGATCCTTAAAGGATGGTTATTCCAAACATCCTTTAAGTTACTTGTATTTCAATTGCTATTTCACTTGAGTTGGATTTATTAATATGAGAATGTTAATCCTGACTCGAGTGTTTTATGTTTTGCTTTACGCTCGGGTCAGACTGAGTAGTTCAGCTTTTGAGACTCACCTTTGGAGTTGGAGCTTCGCTTGGAGATCCAGCTATCTATCCAGCTTTCAGATATTCGATGATTCCAGTGATGTATTCTGATTTGTATCTGATGTATCATGTTACTCTTCCGTGTATCTGGTTTAACTCTGATGTATTTTATATATTCATATAGTAGCTTCATGAACTACTATCTCTTTTATTTCCGCTGCACTTATTACTCTGTGTCTGTGATCTGTGATTATTTATTTACTGTATATGTTCAGTTTTGCCAATTTAAATTAACAACGCGGTATTTTGAGCAATTCAACTCCGGCATGAGTGTCTACCTATTCACTTATAATGGACGCGAATGGTCCAAAATATCGGGTCGTTATAGCTGCTATGCGTCACCACCAGTCCGGATGCGTAATTGGTATATCTACCCTGGCATTGCCTTGTGTGCCGTGTCACCTACCATATCGAACCCACTACGATTTTGGTTTAAAGATCCGACCGCGTTAAGGTTCACCATCCCCTTAACGCTATTTTCTATATGATTATACTTTACTGATTAGACACTACTGTATATAGCAAATATTACTACATAGTAGATAGTTTAACGGATCCTTAAGAGATGTGAATCCCGAACATTTCTTAAGTTACTGCACTCACGTTAGACACTGGATAGGAGATGTCAAACCCCGTAAACATCTCTGACGCCTTTTACACTCATATTTATTTCATTGATTTAACTTACATAAGATCTTTTAGTTCTGACTCGAGTGTTTTGTCTTTTCAATTCGCTCGGGTCAGCCTGAGCATTTCAGGATTTGAAGGCCCTATTTCTGAAGGACGAAGACGAAGATTTTATTATTACTATTTGTTATATATTCTACTACACCATTGTATTCCGCTGCATAATTATCATTCTCTGGTATGTGTAAGTCTGATATGTATTGTATAAGTATAATCAAATGTTTTGTAAAACAGCTTCATGAACTGTTATTTGATTATTATATTTTATCGTTCCGCTGCAAGATTCTATTTTGTTTCTTTTATTTCTCCACTTTTTCTTATTTACCCCATAACAATCCACCCTTCTGTATGGTTTAAGTTGGCATGTGTGTCTGCTTAAGCATATAAAAAGGTGGGATGTTACAGTTGGTATCAGAGCTTTGGTTTAGCGATAAACCTTAGCCTTGTGAGGTTTGACTCTTTACTAATAGGGAAGTAATACCCTATGGGAGTCACTGTGTGTATATATATGAGAGCGTATTTGTTAGTGTTATAAAAACATTTTAATATTGTGTTAATCTGTTCTGTTTTGTATTTATAAATTCTGGTTGGTGCATGGGACGCTATGACATCAATAGGGATTTCTAAACACTTAATAGGACAGACCGACATAATATTTGTTTTAATATAGGTGAATGAAATAATTTTGCCTATTATATTTTCTATATATAAAGTAAAATATTTTATATAGATATATATTTGGTTGCTATAGATTGGGTGTTAGGTAATGAAAATATTAATAATAGTTGAAATAAGATTGAAAAAAAATGAAAATTGGAAATTTAGAACTTAAGTTCCGGGGTTTTTGAAGATTTCTTTCAATTGATTTTAGAATATAATAATAATATTATTAGAAGTATTTTCTGATATAAATATTTCAATAGAATTTGAAAGAAATGTTTTAAAAGAAATTCTGCAAAGAAATAAGTTGTACTTCCCTCGTTGTCGCTGGAAAATAATTTCGGTGATGGCGGCCGCATCATCGACATTCATTTTCGAGTTTCAAAGTGGGAAGGCCACGGTAGTAGTTTTACTACAAGATTATTTTATTTTAAATTGTTTTAAATATAATTGGATATATAAATTATAAGTATATATATTATTTATTATCTTAAAATGATTTTTAAATAAAACCCGGTATTTAATTCTTAAGTTTCCATTAATAAATAGTCCTAATTACTGAAGTGAATTGGAATGTAGGTAATTAATAAATTGAAACCTCTAAAGGAAATAAGAGATTTAATGCTAGGATATAAATGGTATTAAATGAACGTTGAAATTGTAACCTATGAAATAAAGGAAATAATTATTGAACATTAAAATAATTAAAAGAAATGAGAAACCTTGTACAACTTTCAATTTCAGTCTTTAAAGCATAAATATAACTTACCAAAATTTATAAAAGTTGAAAATGTTTAATAAGAAAATGTATAGTAAATTGTACAAGTAAACTTATGGAATGAAATATTCAGTAAATTTCTTTTATTAATAAGAATTAAAGTATAACTGTTATGCCAAGTAACTAAAATTGAACATGAATATTATTAATAAATGAATAAATAAAATCAAGTAAATGAATAAATATGCAAAGTAAATTAATTTAAAAATGAATAAATGAAATTAATAAGTATTGATGTTCTAGTTGTTATGGACTTAAATGTTATATATAAATCATAATAAACTTAAGTAATAGGTTGAAGTTACCTTAGAATAAAAGATGAATACTGGAAAATGACTGTAAAACTTAAGTAATAAATTTACCTAACAAGGAATTTGGTTGAATGGATAAAAATAAATGATGAATAAAGAGGAAATAAAACAACAATATATGGAATGAAATTAATAATAATGAACTTGATCTATTGTTGAATTTGTTGTTTATTTGGCTTATGGTTGTTTGGGCAAGGATACTTTAATATTGTTTGGATGTAGGAATAATCTATTTAGTTTCACCTAAGACTGTTGAGTGAAGGGTAAACTTAGTAGTTTACTCTTCATTCTGTACAATTTAAAGTTATGAACCTGAACAACTATTTCTTTTGTTTGATATAAATGAATGATTGTTTTATGGTTGTATACCTTGTTGCAAGTGTTTGTTGTATTGATTATTGTTGTGATTGAAACAACCTTAAATATTTCATCTTATATAATTGTTAACCCTTTTAGATTATATAAGTAAAGTACAAGTTATGGAAGCAATTGCTACTGATTTTGGTTCCATAAATAAGCATTAATTGCCCGACAAATAGGTACGTTTTCGGATTACAGTTTATAGCGCTATTATATTGTTTTCCCGTGTTGGGTTATATATTATTTTGGAAAATATATGTTATATATTGTTATATTTATATTATATTTTCTTCCGAGCCTTTCCGTACAAAGGAGACTCTGCCAAAAATTTTCGAAAATTTTGGACTTAGAAAATATTTTGAAATGTTTTCCCAAACTTCAATAATTTAAGTATAAAAAGATATAATGATTGTAAATTTGTATATTCTAATATAAGTAACAAATGTTGAAAATTTAATTGTTTATAAAGAAATGTTTGAATAAGATATATAGATTTCTTAAAGTTTTCTTTCCCCTTCTTCCCTTTTCGGGGACGAAAAGTTTTGAGTGGGGGAGAGTGTAACGACCCGTATATTTAGACCATTTAATTTGTTAATTTAATTTGATTTTTTGTAATTTAATTTAGGAAGAAAGAAAAATTTTCTAACTCATATTGAAGTAAATATAGAAAGAAAATGCAACATTTGAAATTTTAGCTAAGTACTTAATCATATAAAAAGAGAAATTACGATGCATTGAAGTAATGGGAATATTGTATATACTAATGCCATGACGAAATTTGTGATAATCTAATGAATTCAATGTTATAGTAACGTATGAAGTAATACGCGATTAATGGAAAACATATGCAAATCAATGTAGATAAGAAATTTTAATTAATGTTGTTTTGATAATAAACGTTACTTGGTGATTATTAATATAGTAACAGAAGTGTGAATGTAAATTAATAAAAGCGTAAATTTATTTTTAGTAATAATTGTTGTATTTGGGTAATAAGTTAAATACAAGTAAAGTAATGCAGGACAATAAATAATATATGTAGTACAATCCCGATTTTTTTTATATGTAAATAATTGTAAGGTTTAATTTATTGAAATTTGAAATTAGGAAATAGATTCAAGGTTTATATTAGATAATGAATTGGCAATAATTTAAGTTAATAACTAATGGATTTGATAGAATACCAATTTATTCATAAAGTGAGAATAAGTGAATGTAACAAAATGAATAGGAAATGCTAATTTATTCAGAAAGTGATAGTTGATGAAAAAAAGGGAATGGAACCAAGATGAATTGATAAATTGGATTTAGGATCTAAATTTGTATGGGTGCTTTTATTTTTAATGAATGGGAAAAATGAATCAATTAAGATATGTATTTATTTCTTTAGTATGTTGCATAAAATTTGGAAACTTGTTTGCAATCAAAGGAGATTAAGTAGCACGTTAAATGGGAAATAAATTAATTAATACATTAGTGATGTGTAATATAATTCATTGTTAATCGCATCCATTCAATGTCAATTTATTAGATAGCAAGATTTTAAATCAATAAACGAATTTATTTAGATTTCAATTTATAATTTATAACGTTTAAGGTGAAATCAATTGCCATTTATTGTCCTAACTTGTGCAGTTAGGGTAGGTTTGATTTGTCATTAAAGATAGTTAATTATATAAGATGTAAAATGTTAATTTTATTTATAATATGAAGATTGGTTGATTTAAGGAGTGAAAACCAAGATTTATTAATTTATTTATAATTTGAAACTTAATAAGTGGATTAATTGCAAATAAGTGGAGTATAATATTAAAACATTACACAAATAAAAATTTAGATGAAAATTGAGAATGTTAATATGATGGATTTTGATTCTCATATTTATTTCATCTGTTTGTAATAATGAAATGGGATAATATGAATAAAAATTTAATTCAAAGGAATTATTGAAATTTAATTTATAATTTCTAAATTTAACAAAATTGAAATTTAACGCTGAAACTGTTAAATGTATTAACATTTAATTGGACATCTAAATTTGTTTAAAATCACTGTGAATGATTAAGAAAATAAAAGTGTTAAAGATTGTCAATTTCAGAATTTAAATAGGAAATTTGATTTAATTAATTTATTTTAAATTTATTTACTAAATGGAAAAATAGCCATTTTGGCCACTGACTCGGATTTCGACGAAACCAGTTTTGTCGGATCCGTAACGGTGAATTATAATAGTGTTTCAAGTTTCGTATCGATCGGACTTGTCGTTTGATCGTACGGACTCGAAATGCCTTGAAATTTATGCAATTGAAATCAATGAAAATCAATTTGGAAAATATTGTTTTTAGCATAACTTCTTCATACGATGGAATTTGAACCTGAAACCTTTTCCATTGAGTTTAAAATATTTTAAAACACCTATTTTGAAATATGGGTTTACCAAATTTCGTTCCGGGATCAGAACGGGTTTTTGGGCCACGTTGACGTTAGCGCGTACACCTGTTTTATCCACCTATTCTATTTCCAACCTTCTCTATAAATATCTGGTTATAAACCCTAGCCTCCATCTATTCTCTTTTGTCTGTACGTACATCTCAACTCTCTCCTCCTCAATGGCAGACAAACAAAATTTCAGATCCAATTACAATTCAAAATCAAATAAAATTCAAACTCCTCACAAAAATTCGAAAAAATATATGTTGAAGCTCTCGACTAGCTTAATTCACTGGTGGTGTTCGTTTTTCATTTTGGATTTTCGTTTGATCAGTAAAAATGGAGGAAGTTTCGGCCGTTCATCATCGTCACGATCAAACTTGTCGGATCGACAAACCCTTTCTGGGTTTTGCAGGGGGGACCGAGGGGAGTCGATCTATATGGTTCGTTCGTCGATTCGATGGCCAGATCGTCGTGATTTTTCAATTTAGGATTTCAAAACCCTATAGTTTCAATGGCGGCGGCGGTCTCTGTAGGCCACGTGAGTGGCGGGCATAAGGGGGGATGGAGGCGGCTCGGCATGGGCTTCGAGATGGTGGTGGTTGGAGGCGGCCAGGTGATTGGAGACGTTTGTATTTGATGGTCAAAGGGAGCGGAGCATGGGTTCGAACGCACGTAAGGTTCACGTGCGTGGATCTGGAGGGTGACTTGTTGATGCTGACGTGGCAAAGGGAAGGGGGTAATGTGTTCTCTTTTATTTTATTTTTAAAATTAAAATTCAACCACAATAATCGCTATATCTTTCACATACGAATTCCGTTTTACGCGCGGTTTCTTTTGTTAGGATCGTATTGAAATTCCGAACTTGATGACGCTGGTTTGGACGAATTCTGAGACAGTCAAATTTTTGGGTTTAAATTGAATTTTAATTCAATTTAAATTCAAAAGGTGAGTGTTTTAACCCACTCACAACTTCTAAGATTTCTTATGTTTGTTAAATTAAATTTTGATGTGATTTAAAATTTATCTATGATTGTTTGGGCATATATTTAATCATCATCTCAGTTAGATAGCATGTATTTAAATTAAATTGTTATTTAATTTTATTATTGCATATAATTTGACAGTTAAATTTATTTATTATTGCATATAAACTGCCAGTTAAACAGTTATTAATTTTTATTGAATATAAACTATTCGTTGATGCCTGTTATATTTTATATGCTTTATATTGACGTTTTGTTTAAATTGGATGATGATTGTAATAAATGGTTGTTTATTGATATTTGGATGAATGGATGTTATATTTTATTATTGTATAAACTGCAAGTTATTATGCATTTTCATTTCATTCGGGATTGTGGTTTGAAATGATATATAACCGTAAACTTTTATTTTAAAATTGCGGATTGAAATGATAATTATCTGTATCACTTGACCATAGGATAGAAAATTATATACAGGCACCGTGGTCTATATATAAAATATTTTAAAGTGATTTTCTATGGATTTTGGAAATAAGGGATTATATATATACTAATTTTGATATTATATAAATATTATTTTATATATGGTTAAATTCTAAAATTTAAGCTATGTATAACTTGATGATGTTTTAAGTTTGATTTACGAATATTTCAAGTTTGAGCTTTATTTAAGTGATTTTGAATTTATTAAATAAATATTTCTAAACTAAATAATTGTAAATTGAATTAAGGTATATATAAGATTATCAGATTTGGTTGGGAATTTTGGAATATTTAAAGTCTTGAAATATATCAAAATTGAAATATTTTATTGAAATTAAGGTATTTTTGTTTTCAAAGTATTGGTTTTCAAAATTGTTATAACTTTGAAAGTAATATAGTTTGAAAAATGAATTTATTTGAAGTGGAATTTATTTAAGAATTATCTGTGAATATATTGTTAACCCGCCTTTTGGCAAGGCCGCGGACAGACGGGTTTAACTTAATCAACTACATGTTCGTCGAGGCTAGAGTACGATGGATTCAGTCGACTTGATGGATGGATGACGCAACATGCTTGGAAGATGGAAATATGATTGGATAAAGATGAATCAACTATAATTTGGGTCTAGGAAACATGGTTCGGCGTGATGGGGGTTCGGCACGAATAGTTCGTCTGGCATTCACTATTCACGTTCGAATAGCATTCAAGAGTACTCGGCATGCACAGAGCGTTCGACATACATGAGTGGTTCGGCATTCCACGAGCGCTCGGCATTCAATAGCGCTCGGCATCCAGGAGTGCTCGGCATTTAGAGGCGCTCGGCATTAGAGATCGTTCGGCACGATGGACGCTCGGCATTAGAAACTGTTCGGCATCAGACATGGTTCGGCATGATGGAGGTTCGGCATTAAGTCTCGTTCGACATTGGATGGAGCACTCGGCATACCTTACCTCGTTCGGCATTGGATGGATCGTTCGGCATGATGGAGCGTTCGGCATTGGATGGGTCGTTCGGCATACCTCACCTCGCTCGGCATTGCACCTCGCACCTCCATACCTCGCACCTCCATATCTTGGTACCTCGCACCTCCGTACCTCGATACCCCGCACCTCCATACCTCGGTACCTCGCACCTCCGTACCTCGATACCTCGCACCTCCATACCTCGATACCTCGGTACCTCGCACCTCCCAACGTTCGGCATAAGGAGATCGTTCGGCATTCACACCTTGTTCGGCATTCAGCGTTCGGCATCTATGGTTCGGCATATGGAGACCACTCCATTTGGGCTGAGGTACTCGGCTACCAGGCCCACCAAGGAAGTCCAACCCATCTTTGTCTATAAATAGAGAGGCAGGGGCACAGTAAAAGGGGATCTTCTTTCTGCTCTTACTTTCTCTTTTCTAAGGCTAAGGCAACTCTGCCATTTTGTAACTGTAATCGATTATTACAGCAATAAAAAGCAAACTTCTGGAGTGGACGTAGGCCGGAGTTAGCCGAACCACTATAAAATCTGTTGTTCTTTACTGCTTTCATTTCAGTTTTAACTGTTCTTCACATTATCTCTCTGCATACATTCTATCTCTGAGCTGTGATTGGTAGTTGGTGCTTTCATCTGGATTTGGGGGTTAGTGACCAATTTTGGCGCTAACACTTTGGTGCTTCCACTGAGAATTGAACTCAGGAATTTTGGAGTTAGGAACTTGGATCTTAGAAAGCAATGGCAAGACCACCAACGAGGAAGCAAGCAGTGGAAAGGAGCAATCAGGAAGGAAGTCAAGCGGCATCTTCTGGAGCTGGAGAGGGTCATGCATCCATCTACATAACTCGGGACGAGATGCAAGTGATGATGAATTCCATGCAAGAGCAGATGATGAAACGGCAAGAGGAGATGATGCAGGCTCTTCTTAGGCAATTTGGACAACCAGGAACTGCAGGTGCTCAAGATCGTGGAGCTGGACCAAAGGAACTCAACCAACGGACATAGGGAGTGAATCAGCAGGGGGCAGCTCCCAATCAACAAACAGTTAACAATCTAGATGGACCTAGACTAGGGGGCGCACCACCAGGTGATGCTGGACCAGTTCATGGAGGGATACCGGATAACGCTACGCGGCCTGACATCGATAGGAATACAGGAGTACGTGATGAAGAATATGTGCTAGAATTTCCTCGGGGACTTGGGGGGCAGTCTGGATTGGTTGGAAACACTGGATTGGCTGACATTATCAGGCGGACTATTCGCGGAGGTTTGAAAAATAGGGATTCAGAGGGAGTTAACAAAAGTCCGTTTACCCGGAACATCAGGACAGCTAGGAATCCGTCCGATTTCAAACTACCCACTCTGGAAGTATACAACGGGAAGACAGATCCCACCGACCACTTGATGAGGTACACTAGGCATATGGAAGTGCTGGGGGCAACGGAGGAGGTTATGGCCCGATGTTTCCCCCTGTACTTGACTGAAATTGCTGCTATGTGGTTCAGACAGTTGGAGGATGGATCCATTGGAACATGGACAGAACTGGTGGACAAGTTCTTAGGTCAGTTTCGAGTTCACATAAAAAGGCCAAAGAACGTGATGACGCTAACGTCAGTCAAACAGGGGGCAGTTGAATCGCTCAGGACATTCTTAACTCGATTTAATGCAGCAGTTGCTTCAGTGGATCGGCCAGATCCATCAATGGTTCTGTTGGCTGCGATATCAGGAGTCAGAGATAATTCGGATTTCAAAGTATCGTTAATACGGGACCCACCGTTGGATCTTGGGGAGTTCTTTCATGAAGCTGAAAGATTTCTTCGACAAGAAGATGCATGTTTGGACATGAGGCCAAAGGAAGTAAACACGACTAAGGATGGAGAACTACCCGGCGAAAGCTTGGGTGGGGGCAAGGATAGAGGGAAAAGGAAGCGCTGGGGAGAACCAAAGTTCTCCACTTACACAGGATTGAACGCAACGTTGGAGCGAATTTTCTTAGATACTCGAAATCGCCTTTCTTATCGAAGGCCAACAAGGAGGGAACCCTCAGAACGAGAAATGGCGTCAGGAAGGCATTGTCTTTTTCATGACCTGGACGGGCATGACACTAACAGCTGCCGGCATTTGAAGGACATAATCGAGGAGCATATAAGGAATGGTCAGTTGCGACAGTATGTCGGAACTCGGAATGCGGCGGTGGAACAGGAGCAGCCACCGCCTACCTTGAACGACGAGGGCATGAGGCCCAGGAATGGTGGCCGATTGGTCATCAACTAATCTTGGTGGTTTGGAATAAGTAACAAACTCCGGGCCAACGGTTAAATCACTTACTCATGTACGGGGTCGGAGATAACCCTCAGGCATGCTCTGAGATGATGGCTTACCGAAACGCCCGGGTTTGTGAAATCTGTTTTTTCCTTTGACTTGGACATTTGCTTTTTCTGGTTTGGTTTTGGAGTTTGGTTTGAACTCCCTGTTTTGCTCATTTTCTGGTTTGGATTCTAGTTTGGATGTTTACTTTTTGGTATGGATTTTTGATATGGGTTTCTGGTTTTCTATTTGGATTTGGATTTCGGATTGGATGTTGATTGGGTTTTCTCTGGATTTTTGGCTAAAAGGTCGTCGAGTATGGACTATGCTCGGCAAGGGTCCGGAGAGACCAGAATTCGGCCTAGGACTTAGGCCATATATTATCGGTTACTATTTTAGATCGTCGAGTATGGACTATGCTCGGCAAGGGTCCGGAGTGACCAGGATTCGGCTTAGGACTTAAGCCATGGCATTCTTCGACGTTCAGGGACACTGAACCATGAACACCATGGAATTACTTAACATAGGTCGTCAAGTGTGGATTGCGCTTGGCAAGAACCCGGAGAGGTTACGAATTTAGATATTGGCTATGAATAGCTAAGGATTCGGACAAGGACCCGGAGCGGTCTCGGATTTGGATATCGACCCGGAGAGGTCACGGATATGGTTATAGGTTATTGGATATGGATGGATTGGAACTCGGTAGTCGGGTTCAGATGGATGTGGAATTGGGTAAGGACTTGGTTACTGGATAGGAATTAGACATCGACTCGGAACAATCGCGGAAATGGATCAGGATATGGCCGTGGCACTCGGATAAGATGGCTTGGTAATGGATTGGATTATGAATCGGAAAGTATGGATGTTGATAACATACATACTTAGGATATTGGACTTGAGGCTATTCAAAACACACCTTTCAAAGCAAGGCATGTTTTGGGGGGCAAGTGTTAACCCGCCTTTTGGCAAGGCCGCGGACAGACGGGTTTAACTTAATCAACTACATGTTCGTCGAGGCTAGAGTATGATGGATTCAGTCGACTGGATGGATGGATGACGCAACATGCTTGGAAGATGGAAATATGATTGGATAAAGATGAATCAGCTATAATTTGGGTCTAGGAAACATGGTTCGGCGTGATGGGGGTTCGGCACGAATAGTTCGTCTGGCATTCACTATTCACGTTCGAATAGCATTCAAGAGTACTCGGCATGCATAGAGCGTTCGACATACATGAGTGGTTCGGCATTCCAGGAGCGCTCGGCATTCAATAGCGCTCGGCATTCAATAGCGCTTGGCATCCAGGAGCGCTCGGCATTTAGAGGCGCTCGGCATTAGAGATCGTTCGGCACGATGGGCGCTCGGCATTAGAAATTGTTCGGCATCAGACATGGTTCGGCATGATGGAGGTTCGGCATTAAGTCTCGTTCGACATTGGATGGAGCACTCGGCATACCTCACCTCGTTCGGCATTGGATGGATCGTTCGGCATGATGGAGCGTTCGGCATTGGATGGGTCGTTCGGCATTGGATGGGTCGTTCGGCATACCTCACCTCGCTCGGCATTGCACCTCGCACCTCCATACCTCGCACCTCCATATCTTTGTACCTCGCACCTCCGTACCTCGATACCTCGCACCTCCGTACCTCGATACCCCGCACCTCCATACCTCGGTACCTCGCACCTCCGTACCTCGATACCTCGCACCTCCATACCTCGGTACCTCGGTACCTCGCACCTCCCAACGTTCGGCATAAGGAGATCGTTCGGCATTCACACCTTGTTCGGCATTCAACGTTCGGCATCTATGGTTCGGCATATGGAGACCACTCCATTTGGGCTGAGGTACTCGGCTACCAGGCCCACCAAGGAAGTCCAACCCATCTTTGTCTATAAATAGAGAGGCAGGGGCACAGTAAAAGGGGATCTTCTTTCTGCTCTTACTTTCTCTTTTCTAAGGCTAAGGCAACTCTGCCATTTTGTAACTGTAATCGATTATTACAACAATAAAAAGCAAACTTCTGGAGTGGACGTAGGCCGGAGTTAGCCGAACCACTATAAAATCTGTTGTTCTTTACTGCTTTCATTTCAGTTTTAACTGTTCTTCACATTATTACTCTCTACATACATTCTATCTCTGAGCTGTGATTGGTATTTGGTGCTTTCATCTGGATTTGGGGGTTAGTGACCAATTTTGGCGCTAACATATATTGATTGGAAACCTACTGAAATTGAAATTTAGTATATGACTTCAAAAATGGGGTTTGGGTCTAAGATGATTTAAAAGAATATTTCAAGTTATCTAAGTTTAAGAAAGATTAGTGATTGGAAATTTGGTTTTATTTAAATAAGATATTATTGAATTCTTTTGGAAATGGAAATGATATATTATTGAATTGGGTTTTGAAACGGAAATAATATATTGATAATTTGGGTTTGAAATAGTAATTATATTTTGGTTTAAAGTATATACTATTTTGAAGTAAAGGATACGTTTTGAAAAAAAAATATTTTGGTTTTAAGTATATACTATTTGAAATAAAGAATATGTTTTGAAAGGGCAATGATTGTGTTTTAAAAGTATATATATTTTTAAATGACCACGGTGTTATAATAACGATTGGTTGTTAAAGAGACCGGGATCGGATATGGACATACTCTCTGTCGATACCGAAAACCACTTTGACAACTGTGTACGCGGTGGAGTTTCCAGAATGAAGTAGGATGGTGGCGACGATCCTAAGGTATATACGTGGACCCAACTCCCGTGAGTTGGCATAAGGTGGCTAAAACAGGAGCGATTGACGGACCAAGGAGGTAGCACCTCTGATCGGACACACTTCTTCGATACCATTCTATTACTTGTGATTGATTTGGTGGCCACCCTTGATTTGGGAGTGTTGTTCGAGGTGAGCGGTAGTGGCTGCTATGCGTCACCACCAGTCCGGATGCGTAATTGGTATATCTACCCTGGCATTGCCTTGTGTGCCGTGTCACCTACCATATCGAACCCACTACGATTTTGGTTTAAAGATCCGACCGCGTTAAGGTTCACCATCCCCTTAACGCTATTTTCTATATGATTATAATTTACTGATTAGACACTACTGTATATAGCGAATATTACTACATAGTAGATAGTTTAACGTATCCTTAAGAGATGTGAATCCCGAACATTTCTTAAGTTACTGCACTCACGTTAGACACTGGATAGGAGATGTCAAACCCCGTAAACATCTCTGACGCCATTTACACTCATATTTATTTCATTGATTTAACTTACATAAGATCTTTTAGTTCTAACTCGAGTGTTTTGTCTTTTCAATTCGCTCGGGTCAGCCTGAGCATTTCAGGATTTGAAGGCCCTATTTCTGAAGGACGAAGACGAAGATTTTATTATTACTATTTGTTATATATTCTACTACACCATTGTTTTCCGCTGCATAATTATCATTCTCTGGTATGTGTAACTCTGATATGTATTGTATAAGTATAATCAAATGTTTTGTAAAACAGCTTCATGAACTGTTATTTGATTATTATATTTTATCGTTCCGCTGCAAGATTCTATTTTGTTTCTTTTATTTCTCCACTTTTTCTTATTTACCCCATAACAATCCACCCTTCTATATGGTTTAAGTTGGCATGTGTGTCTGCTTAAGCATACAAAAGGGTGGGATGTTACAGTTGGGGTAAGAAAATGAGAAAGGAGAAAGTGAAGGCTAAGGGAGAAAAGCTTGAGAAGCAGAACAAACCAAAAGATTGTTACTACTACCACGAGAAGGGTCATTTCGTCAGAAATTGTCTTGAGCTCAAGGAAATGAGGCAGCCTAAACCCGCCAAAATCATCATAGGACCAACTGCTTTAGTAGCAGCAAAGGGAAAAGTAGTTGTGGAAGGATCGGTTTAGCACTAGAAAGATAAAGACTAGTATTTGGAATATTATCCTAAGTTATGCCTTGTTAGTATCTTTTGAAGTGTACTTCCCATCTATGATGGAGTCACTTAGCGTATCTAGGATTATGTATTGTTTGAATGATATTCTATATCTATGTATCATTTATTCTGTTTTTCCTTGATGGGTATTAGTTTCTATCATAGTTTTACCCTCCTACCCTTGTAGATAAACTAGGATTAGAGCCAATAAGATTCATGACTTTATGTTGTGACAACTCAGTAGGTAAGAGAGGACCCATCATAATGTATTTTGGCTAGTGGATAGTGAAACAACCCGCAAATCTGTACCCCTTAAGTTGACACTAATCTCCATCAAATCAACTCAAGAAGAATGGAAATACGAACCATTTGGGTTAAAGAAGAAGAGGTAGAAGAAGAAAATAGACAACAACAGAATCTAACCATCGCAGCGGAATAAAATATAATAGATAATAGATGAACTTTACACAAAAGAAAATACATCTGTTTATAGATTACATCATCAGAGTACAGAATCAGAATATAATACAATCAACATCACAATTCAGGACAGTTATAATAACTTGTCCCATACAAAATACACAACATACACAACACAACAGAAAATACATCATATACGTGTGATACGTCTCGCCATCCAGCTCGTCTCCTGAGCTCTACAGCATCATAACCTGTATCCTATAATACTCGGTCTGACCCGAGCATTATAATAAAATAACACCCGAGTCAGTCTGGAAAACCAGCGTGAGAAAACACACTCAATTGGATTATTAAAGTTTTCCAAAACCCTTTGAAATCAAAAGCATCTCGTAAGACCACGCCACAAATAAACATGTCGGGTTTTTACCTTACGATAGCCAAAACACTTTTTATCAAAATCCTCTGATATTATAGTAGTGTCTATATACAAATACTTATTCAAATAGCTGAAATTGTTACATGATTAAATTCCAGCATACTAGCCACAAAGTGGGTAATTTAAACAAAACCCGTAAAAGGCACGTAGGGAGAATGGATTTCCAACTAATGACTAGGCACTGGGGTACCACCTGTCACAGTACCTGGTCAAGATCAGCATACCGAGGACCACGCCCGATCCCCTGCAATACAAGACCGGAACTACCTAAGGGTAATTCCGAGTAAGATCACCCCACGGTTGGCGCGACCAACTGCCACACAACCGAAATAAAAAGGGACATATAGACAAGGATGATCTCACCCTAGTGGGCGCTACCCACATAGCCTTGCTGCATAACCCCTTATTTTCAGTCATTCCCGGTTGATGAGGCTTGAGGCTAAGCATTACCTTTAGAGAACATATCACTTAGAATGCCCATCGTCCACCTGACGATGTTTCAAAATTATTCATCCATACAAGTCCGTCCCGGGTCCGAATGGAACCGAAGGCACTACTCCATCTTCGATTTCAAACTCATTTTCCTTACGAAAACGTACAAACCGGATCGAAGTGGTTTTCGAGAAATTAATCTCGATCCCGGTCTCTTCGAAACGATCAGCGCATTGGCCAATATTGATAGTCGGTTATTTAACTATCAATTAACATTCAGAAACATCCATCAAACAACAAATAATTTTCCAAATTATTTATTAATCTCAAATATCTTCGCACGATATATTTCCACCTTCCATCCTTTGAAAACAGTTTTCAAACTATCTTCCTCTCACGGAATAAATTTCCCAAATATTTTCTATGTCCACTGAAATCACCAAGTACAAATACTTAGAGCTTAAAAATAATTTAAAACACTTTATTATCAAATATACCTTTAAACACTTTAATTAAAACAACTTTAATACTTTATTCAAAAATTTATATCTTAAGAATATTTAAAATAAGGCTACTTAGTAAAATATAAAACTAACTTTATCTTTAAAACATAATACCCATTCTACCTTTAAATAATTACTACAAAAATAAATTTTGAAAAATACTTACTTTAAAATTTAAACAATTTAAAAATAATAATTTCTCAAAACATACTTTGAATATTAACTTATACTTAAGAATTTGCTTTGAAACGTACTTTGGATTTTAAACAAAATAACTTAAAACACTTTATTATAAAATATACTTTAAACGTTTAATATTACATTTTCTAAAACATTTCTTTATAACAAAATTTTAAAGTCTTTAACTTATACATAAAAGTCTCCTTTAAAATATACTCGGCTTTCCAGGGAGATACACATCACATTTCCATACCTTTAATAATAAATCACTATTTATTTTTAAATCAAATTTCCATTCCTTTATAAATTCCCACCGTGAAATTTATACTTCCAAATATCCACTGATATTTTACTTCACTTTATATGCCCAGTTTATAAATTTCAATCCCAAACACTTAAATCAATTTACAATTGATTTCCAATTTACTTCACCTTGAAATAAATTTCCTTACTTACTTCATTTATTTCAAATCCATTTTATTTCTTATTTATGATTTAAAAATCTCTTTAACTGAGAATACCAATTCAGATTTCCCAAATTCCTTTCTTATCCTTTAAATTAAATTTAACCCTTGAATTTTAAATTAAATTCTTTATTCCTTTAAGATAATAATGTTTGAGTTTTAAAATTTATTATTTCTCGGTTATTTCAAAATCCCTTTTATATATTCGGAATTTATTTAACATCACTTTTATCCTTTCTAATTCATTCTTTAAACTTATTCAAATTCTCTATAATTATTTTACTAAAGAAAAATTCACTCCTTTATTTTCTTTTCAAAAATCCAATTTTATAGATTTGATAACTCAGAGTATCGAAATATATTCAAGCAATCCATAGCATTCAACATTTTAATTATCAATATAATTAATCACAGAGTATCAAATATTCATAACAGAGAATATTAAACAATCTAAATAAAATTTTGAGGAATCCAGTTGGATCCCTCCAACCTGTTTCCCTGCATCCACAGATGTTAGCACAATACCAATTCCACTTCGAGGTGGAATATCGCGGTATATGGGTTTATATAATATCATCCGCTATTATGCGGCGCATAGGGTCTCATCCGCTGTATAATGCGGGAAATCAATCACTCTAATATATATATATACTACTATATATAATATAGCACATCCAATCAATTCAATCATTCAACCAATTATTTAAATTTAACTATTTAAATTTAAATAACCCATATGAGTGAGATTAACTCACCTTTGATTTTGTTTTGCAATCCACTTCAAACCGGTCTGTCTTTCCCCGATTCCAGACCTTGTATAACATTTAGATGATTTTTATTAATATTCGAACCAAATCAAACAATTAAATTTCCATTTGATAAATTTATTTAACCAATGATTCATTTTAAACTAATAGTTTGATTTAAACTAATCTCTCTTAATACTTCTAGTGACTAAAATTTAAATAGGCTAATTAAACCAGCTAATCATCATAATGCTTTATTCTAAAACAACTAATAACTTTGAAACGTATATATGTATATTTGTTTTCTTTTTCTTATTTGAAACTACTTACACCCAAAAGTAACCTATATACATATTAAAAATCAAATCTTTATAAACTCTTCAACATTTTTTTCCTTCTTTGAATGTATATATGGTTTACTGTGAATTAACATGCAAATACATATACTAAATTAAATAAATAAAAAAATAGCCTTACCTTCCTATCTCAGGTCGAAACCGAGATATCCACCCTCACTCCCCACTTGACCACTTGAGACACCCCCAGAAATCGAACACTCATCCCAACAGTGAGCGCGACCCAAATCCCGAGCTCAAATTCCCACGTCGAAACGCCAACGTCAGTAGCCTCGCACGCCCATTCTCCTACTTGTGTTCCTCGCGTGCTGGCCCTTCTCCGATCGCGAGTCGCCGCGACTCACGTCTGAACGAATGAACTCGCATCCCTTTTTCCCCCATATTTCGCGAACACTGAAGTTTGGGAGGAAGACAGATTTGTTTTCGTATGAAGATATAACAGTTCCTGAATTTTGGGATGTCGAACGAGGCTCGGCCTTCGTTATTTTCTGAGAACAAATTTTGTGGATTGAATGAAGAGGGGCGCGATCTTGAATTTGAGAGGAAAGGAAGAGTTTCATTCGTTTGAAATGAATAAAAGAGGGGAGACGGGTTCGGCCATTATATTTATTTCGTTTGTTTTCTGAAGGAAGCCATTTTTTTTCTTTCTTTACTTCAGCTGAATTCGAATTCGTGAAAGGTTGAAAGGAAGGAGATAAGGTATGGGTATATCAGTGTGTTGTCTTTCTTATTTAATGCTGAGTTGATTTCATACTCATCCAGAAATATTATAAAATAACCAAAATATCTCGTGGTCCATAATTCTAAACCCCGAACTCCAATTTAAATGCGACGACCGGCGTTCCTAAGGTTATATCATTATTTTGAACACGCTGGAATAGGTTTCGAGGTCTTGTTCGACCATATGGAGAAGATATCAATTTAAATTGACGTTTTAAATTAAATTAAAACGATTTATTTCTAGGCTTTTCTGATCGTACAACAAAACGGTAACTCCAATTGATACGATATTTAAAATCTTACAATAACTAACTAATACGGATCCAACAGCACTAGTTTCATCGCAATCCGAGACTGTGCCTCGGAAGGCTATTTTTAAATATCAATTTAAACAATATATTCTCAAAACTGAACAAAACACTTTTAATTTCAATTTTAAAAGTTCTATTATCTTCAGTATCATTAATACAAATTTTTTAAGCCTTCAAATTATTTTTAGCAAGCTCTAAACTCTCGATTCCTCATTTTACCTAATTTTCAATTATTTAATTCAATAATTTAATTAACCAATAAATAGTGATATTTGAAATTCATGCTAAAATTCACTTTTGAATATTTAAAACCAATTAAATATTCCCATTTCAAACATCCAAAAATTCCGGGTCGTCACATTCCTCCCCCCTTAAAAGAATTTCGTCCCTGAAATTACTAGTTAGGAAGAATAGTCCTATACCCGTTAATTACTTCCCAAAACCAAACAGTTTTTCTTAAACATCCTTTCAAAATAAACTTTTCATTAAAGACACATTATTACTTACTAACTTTCCAGACTCTTCCACGGGTTTCAAACAATACTATTTACTCAACCGTTCAAATTCCAATACAAATTCAAATTTTAAATTATCAAAATTTTCTCAAAATTTTTCTAACTCCCTAAAATTTTGAAATTTTTTGCCAGCGTCTCCTTTGCGCGGCTAGCTCGGTACAACTACAAAATGCCTCTACGGGCTTCCAAATTCCAAAAGAAAACAAAACGCCAAGTGGCTAGATCAAAAACCCAATCAAATTTCATACTGAAATTTTTAAATACATACCTTTTGTTGAGAAATTTTATTTATCTTCTGCAATCAAAATCCCAATTTCTCTTGTTTTTAAATCACATGTATACTATTCTGTAATAATACCCAATCACAACATTCCAATTTGATTTTCATCCAATTATTGACTCAGTATACTTCCAATACCAGATTTTCTTAATAACTTTCTCCATTCATTTCTTAAGTTCAATATAGGCACTTTGTATATCCTTATATTATTACTTTCACTATACCACTTAGTTTTAATTTACTTCTATTCAAATTGGATTCCATTTCCATATAAAATCAATTTGCTTCAATTATTAATTCATTTCAAATAGAAATACTTTTTCCCAATTTCCATTCAGATTTTCATTTTCAATTTTACTGAAATTCAATTCATCTTCTAACTCTGAATATTGAGTTTTATTCACCTTTACCTCAAATTCAAATTTTAAGTCATTTGTTGTTAGTGAAAATTTTAAAATTTTCAAAATAATTTCTAACTCCAAAATTTCCGAAAATTTTTGGCAGAGTCTCTTTTGTACGGATGAGCTTTTGCAATTTGACAAAAGATATAAATATATATACTGTCAAGACCCGTAAATCCGTACTCCCTGATTAAACACTAATCTCCATTGATTAACTCAAGGGGCATGGAAATACGAACCCTGAGGGTTTAAGAAAAAGAAAAAGGCAGAAGAAGAAGAAGATGGAAGAAAGAATAGAAGAACAACAACAGAACAACATCAGAATAGAAAACAATATCAGAATCTTACACATCGCAGCGGAACAATATATAATAGATAATCACTAGTCTTTTAAAACAAAGAACTATATCAGTTTATACATACATCAATCAGAGTCAATATACAACAATGGACAGTTATATAAACTTGTCCTCATACAGAATACACAGCGGAATAAATAATATCAGATACAAATACTACGTCTCGTCATCCATCTTGCTTCCAAAGCTCCAGAATATCCAGAATATCCTGATAACATAACTCTAGACCGCCCGTGTGGAAATTGGTGGGCACCCAGAGTTTAGAAGGGAAACAATAAACTCCGAGTCAGTCATGGTGACTGGTGTGAGATCGTAAAACAGTTATTTTTCACAAAGAAAATAAAACAAATTCGCAATGCTTTTGGAAAATGAAACTACCATAAGACCTCCCACCACACACACAATGCAAACGCAGAATTGGAGGAGATTTCTTCTTATGATAGTCAAAGATGCTTACTACGCAAAATCAAATCATTTTTGATATTATTATTAGTGCATAGTGTAGAAAAATCATTTTCGAAAGTATAATATTAATCTTAGCCAGCATAGGCATTCCGCACTTATGCCTACTATAGCTACCATCCAAACAGTGGTGACCACCATAAGTGAATGATAGGTTCTACAACTAAAACCGTACAAGGCTCGTATTGTTTCTTTGGATTTCCAACAAATGGTCAGGCTCAGGAACTTCCTCTTCCACGATGGGTACGTCCCTGGAATAGACGACCCGAGAAATAACCTAACATTACGGTTAGATCTCTGCCAACACAAGGTCGGGTTACCTCTGCAAAAGTAAGTAACTACTGACACGCGTATGTCATTCCCCGATCGTAACTGATCTTCCCGAGGATCCCCGATTTCCAACAAACCACATCAAAATAATAATGCAGCAACCACATAGGTTAAGTATCTAGGCTCCATACCATGATACCACCTCTATCCAGAAGGAATGACATACACTAAGGGGCGCTACTCCCTAGAACCTTGCCGCATCCTTCCTGTTTTGACCATTTCCGGGGTGTGAGGCTCGACGAAGTCTCATCCACAAAGCTACGCTTTCTACAAAGCCATGCTTCGGGTCAAACAAATGATCAACCTATGATCACAAAGATATAAGATCAAACAAATGATCATATCGCAAATGATCAAACACTGATCATTTCACAGCAACACTCAGTATGCCACGTTACCAAATTGGGAGTATATCGTTGATAAATTTCAACTACATAACCTTTGAGCTCGTACGTCTCAGAGAAGGGTGTTAAGCTAAGAGAATAAATTCTCCGCCACCAACAGATATGTATTTGAAAGAAATCAGCTTTATATCTCAATTTGTAACGTCAGACATACAATCCATACAAGTCTGTTCCGGGATCGAACAGAACTGAAGGCACTTCTCACGAAGCCCTTGCATATCCGGATAATTTTCTAATCACGTCCGGACTTCCCGTCACTAAGGGTGATAAAACCTCTAAATCGGAGATCAGTCGATGTAGAGTAACTCGACGGTAATCCTTCCGTTTTCAAAAATATCCGGTCTTCAACACCGGTCTTCGAATGCAATTCATAACGACGTATCACATATTCGGAATGGGTTATACGACCCCATGTTCCTTTCCCGGCTAACCCGAATAGTGAGCATTTATTCAAAAACAAGTGTGGCATTCAAATTCATCCAATTCACAACAAATACCTATCTAAAGGTAATTATTGATAGTCGGTTATTTAACTATCAATAAAATGCGCAACATCATCAGATTCCAAATAATTTTCCCAATTATTTCATCTTCAAAAATATCTTTACTAGATATAAAATTTCCACACTTCACCATTTGAAAACAATTTTCAAATCAATTTCCACATTTCATTTTATCTTTGAAGATAAAATCTCAAAACAGTTCATTTCATATTGGAAAAGCATTTCCATACTTATTTAAAAATAAGTAATTCACAAATCTATTTATTTTCAACATTTGAAAATATTCGATATACTTAAATCAAATTTAAGTATAAATTCATTCTTTCAGGAAATCATTAATTTTAACATCTATTTGAGTCAAAACGAATGTTGCGTAAAACATCGTTACGACGACTCGAAATCAATAGTATAGGGGTTCGGAATTAAGATAGATATATAAATCCCAATACTATATAAAACATTTCCTTTTGGAAATCATTTACTATAACAACAGTGTTATAGTCCACCATTTCCTTATATTTCTCGAAAACGTCTATTTCAACAATGAATGTTGAAATCTATGTATTCGATACTTATCACGTTTTAAAACATCTTTTAAAACAATTACTTCATTTCGTAATATCACTTTTCCAAAACATATCCATTTTATTTAATAATATATTCACTGTCCAAAATCGTGAATATACTTCGTTATCCAAATTCAACATTCCTACACGTTTTATTTAAAGGCTTATCCACTGTCCAAAATCGTGAATATAATTCCTTTAATTAACTTCTACAATTCACTTATCAAAATAAGTGATTTCGGATTTATAAACAACGTTTATAAATCCCATTTATAATTTATAACAACTTCAACTTACAAATCAATTTTATTAACCGAATCAATCTATAACTCAATTTTCATACTTAAGACATTCCTTTAATAACTTTACAAAATTTATAAATCCTACTTCTTGAAAAATTCCATTTATAAACCCTTTTTCAACATTAACAAAAACTCCTTTTATAATTCCATTTTTCCGATTTATAAAAATTCAATTCTTTAAAATCTTATCTATAAACCATTTATAAATAAATTCAAAAATCTTCATTCATACTATTCTTCAACATAGTTCATTTCATATTCCCAAACATCAAATTTTGGTTTTATATCACAAAATTCTTAATTTTTTTATAACATAAAAATTATAACACTTATTTATTTAAAATGAATCAATTCCAAAATTAAATAAAACGCATACTTTCAAAAATTCACTTTGAAATCCTTTTAAAAATAATATCGTTATTTTTAAACTTCAAAAATGGATCCGATGATGCAACAGCACCAATTAGTCAATCACAACATCAAACATCATATATCAACATATGATAACAGAATATACATCAATATCTGTAAATAAATAAATACTGGTGAGGAATCCAGTTGGATCCCTCCAACCTGTTTCCCTGCATCCACAGACGTTAGCACAATACCAATTCCACTTCGAGGTGGAATATCGCGGTATATGGGTTTTTATAAAAATATCCGCTTACTAACGGCGCAATAGGGTCTCATCCGCTATACGAGGCGGGAAATCAATCAATCCAATATATACATATGCCAATATGTATATATTGCTATATATATAGATATATCCTACTATATCTAATATCACATCCAAATAGCAATCAATAACTGCAATCCAAATTTAAATCTGAGTGAGAAGATCTCACCTTAGCTTTTTATTTTGCAATCCATTTTCCAATCCATTTTGTTTTTCTTCATTTATAGACCTTGTATAAACAAATTTACACAATCTATTAATATTCGAAATTATCGACAATCGGTTTCTTTTCAATGGATTAAATTGTTTAACAATTTTAATTTGAACTATTAGATAAATTAAATTATCCAAGTGATTAAATTTCAAACTAATTCTCTTTAACAAATTTATTTAACTAGAAATCTTAAAAACAAAATTTCCTTTAAAAATTTATTTCTAGTAACTAAACAAATCAGATTCTCATTTGGTAATTTTAATTCATCGGTGATTTCATTTTAACAGTTAAATTAATTATCTAACTGTTATACCAACCCATACAGATTTAAAATCTAACATTTTAAAAATTCCAATGTACATATACACCTACAATTTCTGTTTTTCCCTTATCTATACCAGTATACGATTTATAAAAATAAAGATATACCTAGTGGAATAAACTCAGACGATCATCACGACGTACCCAGTTGCGACGCCGACCCAATCAAAACCCTAGCTGCCTTCGACTTGCCGTACCATCGCCGCACTCAACTCCGCCACGCTCGACATCGAGCTGCTCCACCACCTAACTGTCGCATCCATCGCGACCATCCACGGCTTCGAAGTTGCCGCCAATCCCTGAGTCTTCGACCTCGCGAAATTGCTCGTTCGAACCCATCGCCTTGCTTGAACGCGATAGCCCCATATCTTCGATCGAGATTGCCGCCACTTGCCTCCCCCTTCGTTCGCGACCTCGAGCCCTCGTCTCCATCGCCTCGATCCCAAAATCAATCGCGTAAACGTCGCAGCACCCTCCCCTGATCCACGCGAGCCTCCTCCTTTGCGAACCCTAATCTTCAATCGCGAGAGAACTGAAGATGCTTGGCCATGACTTCGAATCTTCGAACGAACGAAGGTTTCGTTTTGAATTTTGATAAGAGGGATTGAACTGGGGAGAACGGCTTAGGCCATTTTTTTCTTTTTTTTCCTTGTTTATGATTTCTGAACTGAGGAGGGAGGTACGTGATTTTAAATGAGAGGGCGGCTTCCTTTTTCGTGATTTAACCAAAGAGAAAGAAGGCGTGTACGAGAGGAGACAAAAGGGGGGTGGGCTGTACGAGTTGTTGGAGGGAGATAAATAATATATTCCTTAAATTTTCCGTTATAGATTCCATCACGTTTATCCATCGTACGACCTCACGCCAACTCCGAATGCCACGAAATTTGAAATTCAGTAATAATACAATATTACGGACCCAATGGAACTGGTTTCGTCAAATTCCGAGACTGTTTGAAAAATGACTATTTTAAATATCGGTTCAAACAATTAAATTCAAAACTGAGCAAAACAGTTTAAAATTCAATTCTGAAAGTTCGATTATCTTCGGTATTATCAATATGAATTTTAAAAGCTTTCGAAATATTTTTCTTCAACTTTAAATTGAAGATTCAAATTTTTATTCAGCATTCCATAGATTAAATTTTAATGTTTAATCGCAAATTTCAAAGTTCAATCGGGGATTCGAATTAAATCATCTTTCAAATATTTAAAATTAATTAAATATTCTCAATTTAATTTGTTTAAAATTCTGGGTCGTTACAAACTTCCCTCCTTAAAAGAATTTCGTCCCGAAATTACAAGTTAGGAAAAATGGTTCTTAACTCGTCTACTATTTTTCAACATCCAAATAGTTTTATCAAATTTTTCAAAACAAATCTTTCTACTAAAGATTCGTTATCATTTCTTCTAACTTTCCAACTCCAATTAAAGTTTCAAACAATATCATTTTTCTTCAAAATTCAAATTCAAATTCAAATTTAAACTTTCAAAAATTTCTCAAAAATTTTCTAACACTCGGAATTTTCAAAAAATTTCGCCAGCGTCTCCTTTGCGCGGCTAACACGGCACGACTACAAAACGTCCCTACGGACTCTCAGATTTCAAAAAGAAAAAGAAAAGGCCAAGCGGCTAGACAAGAAAATCATCAAATCTCATATTGAAATTCAAATACTTACCTTTTGTCGAGCAATTCAAATTTATCTTCAAAATTAAAATCTCAATTCATAACACCTGTATATCCTACTAGCCATAATATCTAGTTACATATTCAAATCATTTTGCACATTGTATTACAAAATTTTCAATATAAGCTACTTATATCATTTTTACTTCACTGTTGAAGTTATACATATTCATATCCATTCAATTTTACATTTCAATTTTCATTTGAATTCAATTCACAATTCCAATCTAATTTGGATTCAGTTTAACTTCTGAATGTTGAATTTCATCAATTACCAAATTCAAACTAAGTTTAACATTCAGTTGTAATTCTAGTTTTATTCTTTTGTTCATTCCCAAAATTTATTTACAATTCACTATTTTGGTTTATAACCACTTGTATTAAACTGGATTTCCATTCGAATTCAACTTACATTCATGTACTTGCAATTGCAAATTGATTCATTCATTCACAATTTTATTTTCATAATTCAATACTCAATTCCAGAGTCTTTTCAACCTTTTCAAAACCATTTTTGAAATCAATTCAAATTTATCTTTTGAATTTTCTAAAACAAAATCCAAATTTTCCAAACACTTCCATTTAAAACAATTTGGCAGCAATTCCTCTTTTGGAAACCCGAAAATGAACATCAGTGATGCTGCAGTCATTACCGAAGTTATTTTCCAGCGACCGAAAAGAGTTTAGAGCTTTTCATTCCTCCAAAATACTTTTCAAAACCTTTGAAATTCATTTTCAACTCTAAAAAGATTTAAACTTTCCAAATCACCAAAATTTTCAAATTCTTTTCAAAACATTTCCGAAAACTTCTCTGGAATTCCGTTTCAAATTACAAATCACATTTATAATTTATATTCTCAAATTCCTTTTGTATATGAATTAATTTCTTAACTTTGGAGTTACGATTTCAATTTCTTATTTAATTTCATATAATAATGATAACATTTTAATATTATCACTTCTAACAACCATGCATCCATATATCATAATAATCCACAGAAAATTTTTCCCTGTATATACGAAAATAGTTTTGGGTAAAATTATTTCATTTACCCTATTTTAAAATCAATACTGTGTCAGTTTATCTTGTTTAAGAGTTTAGAAACCCCTATCGACACAGTTAGCTAGACTGCACCGACCAGAATCTATAAACAATCAACCGATAAGTCAACACAATACAAAACAAATTTCATATTCACTAACAAATACGCACTCGTATCTATTATTACACTCACACTCATTCTAGAGTACTATTGACTCTATCTCTAATGAGTAACACCCAACAGAGCAGGGTTGTCGCTTAACCATATGCTCCGATACCACGCTGTCAAGACCCGTAAATCCGTACTCCCTGATTAAACACTAATCTCCATTGATTAACTCAAGGGGCATGGAAATACGAACCCTGAGGGTTTAAGAAAAAGAAAAAGGCAGAAGAAGAAGAAGATGGAAGAAAGAAGAGAAGAACAACAACAGAACAACATCAGAATAGAAAACAATATCAGAATCTTACACATCGCAGCGGAACAATATATAATAGATAATCACTAGTCTTTTAAAACAAAGAACTATATCAGTTTATACATACATCAATCAGAGTCAATATACAACAATTGACAGTTATATAAACTTGTCCTCATACAGAATACACAGCGGAATAAATAATATCAGATACAAATACTACGTCTCGTCATCCATCTTGCTTCCAAAGCTCCAGAATATCCAGAATATCCTGATAACATAACTCTAGACTGCCCGTGTGGAAATTGGTGGGCACCCAGAGTTTAGAAGGGAAACAATAAACTCCGAGTCAGTCATGGTGACTGGTGTGAGATCGTAAAACAGTTATTTTTCACAAAGAAAATAAAACAAATTCGCAATGCTTTTGGAAAATGAAACTACCATAAGACCTCTCACCACACACACAATGCAAACGCAGAATTGGAGGAGATTTCTTCTTATGATAGTCAAAGATGCTTACTACGCAAAATCAAATCATTTTTGATATTATTATTAGTGCATAGTGTAGAAAAATCATTTTCGAAAGTATAATATTAATCTTAGCCAGCATAGGCATTCCGCACTTATGCCTACTATAGCTACCATCCAAACAGTGGTGACCACCATAAGTGAATGATAGGTTCTACAACTAAAACCGTACAAGGCTCGTATTGTTTCTTTGGATTTCCAACAAATGGTCAGGCTAAGGAACTTCCTCTTCCACGATGGGTACGTCCGTGGAATAGACGACCCGAGAAATAACCTAACATTACGGTTAGATCTCTGCCAACACAAGGCCGGGTTACCTCTGCAAAAGTAGGTAACTACTGACACGCGTATGTCATTCCCCGATCGTAACTGATCTTCCCGAGGATCCCCGATTTCCAACAAACCACATCAAAATAATAATGCAGCAACCACATAGGTTAAGTATCTGGGCTCCATACCATGATACCACCTCTATCCAGAAGGAATGACATACACTAAGAGGCGCTACTCCCTAGAACCTTGCCGCATCCTTCCTGTTTTGACCATTTTCGGAGTGTGAGGCTCGACGAAGTCTCATCCACAAAGCTACGCTTTCTACAAAGCCATGCTTCGGGTCAAACAAATGATCAACCTATGATCACAAAGATATAAGATCAAACAAATGATCATATCGCAAATGATCAAACACTGATCATTTCACAGCAACACTCAGTATGCCACGTTACCAAATTGGGAGTATATCGCTGATAAATTTCAACTACATAACCTCTGAGCTCGTACGTCTCAGAGAAGGGTGTTAAGCTAAGAGAATAAATTCTCCGCCACCAACAGATATGTATTTGAAAGAAATCAGCTTTATATCTCAATTTGTAACGTCAGACATACAATCCATACAAGTCTGTTCCGGGATCGAACAGAACTGAAGGCATTTCTCACGAAGCCCTTGCATATCCGGATAATTTTCTAATCACGTCCGGACTTCCCGTCACTAAGGATGATAAAACCTCTAAATCGAAGATCAGCCGATGTAGAGTAACTCGACGGTAATCCTTCCGTTTTCAAAAATATCCGGTCTTCAACACCGGTCTTCGAATGCAATTCATAACGACGTATCACATATTCGGAATGGGTTATACGACCCCATGGTCCTTTCCCGGCTAACCCGAATAGTGAGCGTTTATTCAAAAACAAGTGTGGCATTCAAATTCATCCAATTCACAACAAATACCTATCTAAAGGTAATTATTGATAGTCGGTTATTTAACTATCAATAAAATGCGCAACATCATCAGATTCCAAATAATTTTCCCAATTATTTCATCTTCAAAAATATCTTTACTAGATATAAAATTTCCACACTTCACCATTTGAAAACAATTTTCAAATCAATTTCCACATTTCATTTTATCTTTGAAGATAAAATCTCAAAACAGTTCATTTCATATTGGAAAAGCATTTCCATACTTATTTAAAAATAAGTAATTCACAAATCTATTTATTTTCAACATTTGAAAATATTCGATATACTTAAATCAAATTTAAGTATAAATTCATTCTTTCAGGAAATCATTAATTTTAACATCTATTTGAGTCAAAACGAATGTTGCGTAAAACATCGTTACGACGACTCGAAATCAATAGTATAGGGGTTCGGAATTAAGATAGATATATAAATCCCAATACTATATAAAACATTTCCTTTTGGAAATCATTTACTATAACAACAGTGTTATAGTCCACCATTTCCTTATATTTCTCGAAAACGTCTATTTCAACAATGAATGTTGAAATCTATGTATTCGATACTTATCACGTTTTAAAACATCTTTTAAAACAATTACTTCATTTCGTAATATCACTTTTCCAAAACATATCCATTTTATTTAATAATATATTCACTGTCCAAAATCGTGAATATACTTCGTTATCCAAATTCAACATTCCTACACGTTTTATTTAAAGGCTTATCCACTGTCCAAAATTGTGAATATAATTCCTTTAATTAACTTCTACAATTCACTTATCAAAATAAGTGATTTCGGATTTATAAACAACGTTTATAAATCCCATTTATAATTTATAACAACTTCAACTTACAAATCAATTTTATTAACCGAATCAATCTATAACTCAATTTTCATACTTAAGACATTCCTTTAATAACTTTACAAAATTTATAAATCCTACTTCTTGAAAAATTCCATTTATAAACCCTTTTTCAACATTAACAAAAACTCCTTTTATAATTCCATTTTTTCGATTTATAAAAATTCAATTCTTTAAAATCTTATCTATAAACCATTTATAAATAAATTCAAAAATCTTCATTCATACTATTCTTCAACATAGTTCATTTCATATTCCCAAACATCAAATTTTGGTTTTATATCACAAAATTCTTAATTTTTTTATAACATAAAAATTATAACACTTATTTATTTAAAATGAATCAATTCCAAAATTTAATAAAACGTATACTTTCAAAAATTCACTTTGAAATCCTTTTAAAAATAATATCGTTATTTTTAAACTTCAAAAATGGATCCGATGATGCAACAGCACCAATTAGTCAATCACAACATCAAACATCATATATCAACATATGATAACAGAATATACATCAATATCTGTAAATAAATAAATACTGGTGAGGAATCCAGTTGGATCCCTCCAACCTGTTTCCCTGCATCCACAGACGTTAGCACAATACCAATTCCACTTCGAGGTGGAATATCGCGGTATATGAGTTTTTATAAAAATATCCGCTTACTAACGGCGCAATAGGGTCTCATCCGCTATACGAGGCGGGAAATCAATCAATCCAATATATACATATGCCAATATGTATATATTGCTATATATATAGATATATCCTACTATATCTAATATCACATCCAAATAGCAATCAATAACTGCAATCCAAATTTAAATCTGAGTGAGAAGATCTCACCTTAGCTTTTTATTTTGCAATCCATTTTCCAATCCATTTTGTTTTTCTTCATTTATAGACCTTGTATAAACAAATTTACACAATCTATTAATATTCGAAATTATCGACAATCAGTTTCTTTTCAATGGATTAAATTGTTTAACAATTTTAATTTGAACTATTAGATAAATTAAATTATCCAAGTGATTAAATTTCAAACTAATTCTCTTTAACAAATTTATTTAACTAGAAATCTTAAAAACTAAATTTCCTTTAAAAATTTATTTCTAGTAACTAAACAAATCAGATTCTCATTTGGTAATTTTAATTCATCGGTGATTTCATTTTAACAGTTAAATTAATTATCTAACTGTTATACCAACCCATACAGATTTAAAATCTAACATTTTAAAAATTCCAATGTACATATACACCTACAATTTCTGTTTTTCCCTTATCTATACCAGTATACGATTTATAAAAATAAAGATATACCTAGTGGAATAAACTCAGACGATCATCACGACGTACCCAGTTGCGACGCCGACCCAATCAAAACCCTAGCTACCTTCGACTTGCCGTACCATCGCCGCACTCGACTCCGCCACGCTCGACATCGAGCTGCTCCACCACCTAACTGTCGCATCCATCGCGACCATCCACGGCTTCGAAGTTGCCGCCAATCCCTGAGTCTTCGACCTCGCGAAATTGCTCGTTCGAACCCATCGCCTTGCTTGAACGCGATAGCCCCATATCTTCGATCGAGATTGCCGCCACTTGCCTCCCCCTTCGTTCGCGACCTCGAGCCCTCGTCTCCATCGCCTCGATCCCAAAATCAATCGAGTAAACGTCGCAGCACCCTCCCCTGATCCACGCGAGCCTCCTCCTTTGCGAACCCTAATCTTCGATCGCGAGAGAACTGAAGATGCTTGGCCATGACTTCGAATCTTCGAACGAACGAAGGTTTCGTTTTGAATTTTGATAAGAGGGATTGAACTGGGGAGAACGGCTTAGGCCATTTTTTTCTTTTTTTTTCCTTGTTTATGATTTCTGAACTGAGGAGGGAGGTACGTGATTTTAAATGAGAGGGCGGCTTCCTTTTTCGTGATTTAACCAAAGAGAAAGAAGGCGTGTACGAGAGGAGACAAAAGGGGTGTGGGCTGTACGAGTTGTTGGAGGGAGATAAATAATATATTCCTTAATTTTTCCGTTATAGATTCCATCACGTTTATCCATCGTACGACCTCACGCCAACTCCGAATGCCACGAAATTTGAAATTCAGTAATAATACAATATTACGGACCCAATGGAACTGGTTTCGTCAAATTCCGAGACTGTTTGAAAAATGACTATTTTAAATATCGGTTCAAACAATTAAATTCAAAACTGAGCAAAACAGTTTAAAATTCAATTCTGAAAGTTCGATTATCTTCGGTATTATCAATATGAATTTTAAAAGCTTTCGAAATATTTTTCTTCAACTTTAAATTGAAGATTCAAATTTTTATTCAGCATTCCATAGATTAAATTTGAATGTTTAATCGCAAATTTCAAAGTTCAATCGGGGATTCGAATTAAATCATCTTTCAAATATTTAAAATTAATTAAATATTCTCAATTTAATTTGTTTAAAATTCTGGGTCGTTACAAACTTCCCTCCTTAAAAGAATTTCGTCCCGAAATTACAAGTTAGGAAAAATGGTTCTTAACTCGTCTACTATTTTTCAACATCCAAAGTTTTATCAAATTTTTCAAAACAAATCTTTCTACTAAAGATTCGTTATCATTTCTACTAACTTTCCAACTCCAATTAAAGTTTCAAACAATATCATTTTTCTTCAAAATTCAAATTCAAATTCAAATTTAAACTTTCAAAAATTTCTCAAAAATTTTCTAACACTCGGAATTTTCGAAAAATTTCGCCAGCGTCTCCTTTGCGCGGCTAACACGGCACGACTACAAAACGTCCCTACGGACTCTCAGATTTCAAAAAGAAAAAGAAAAGGCCAAGCGGCTAGACAAGAAAATCATCAAATCTCATATTGAAATTCAAATACTTACCTTTTGTCGAGCAATTCAAATTTATCTTCAAAATTAAAATCCCAATTCATAACACCTGTATATCCTACTAGCCATAATATCTAGTTACATATTCAAATCATTTTGCACATTGTATTACAAAATTTTCAATATAAGCTACTTATATCATTTTTACTTCACTGTTGAAGTTATACATATTCATATCCATTCAATTTTACATTTCAATTTTCATTTGAATTCAATTCACAATTCCAATCTAATTTGGATTCAGTTTAACTTCTGAATGTTGAATTTCATCAATTACCAAATTCAAACTAAGTTTAACATTCAGTTGTAATTCTAGTTTTATTCTTTTGTTCATTCCCAAAATTTATTTACAATTCACTATTTTGGTTTATAACCACTTGTATTAAACTGGATTTCCATTCGAATTCAACTTACATTCATGTACTTGCAATTGCAAATTGATTCATTCATTCACAATTTTATTTTCATAATTCAATACTCAATTTCAGAGTCTTTTCAACCTTTTCAAAACCATTTTTGAAATCAATTCAAATTTATCTTTTGAATTTTCTAAAACAAAATCCAAATTTTCCAAACACTTCCATTTAAAACAATTTGGCAGCAATTCCTCTTTTGGAAACCCGAAAATGAACATCAGTGATGCTGCAGTCATTACCGAAGTTATTTTCCAGCGACCGAAAAGAGTTTAGAGCTTTTCATTCCTCCAAAATACTTTTCAAAACCTTTGAAATTCATTTTCAACTCTAAAAAGATTTAAACTTTCCAAATCACCAAAATTTTCAAATTCTTTTCAAAACATTTCCGAAAACTTCTCTGGAATTCCGTTTCAAATTACAAATCACATTTATAATTTATATTCTCAAATTCCTTTTGTATATGAATTAATTTCTTAACTTTGGAGTTACGATTTCAATTTCTTATTTAATTTCATATAATAATGATAACATTTTAATATTATCACTTCTAACAACCATGCATCCATATATCATAATAATCCACATAAAAATTTTTCCTGTATATACGAAAATAGTTTTGGGTAAAATTATTTCATTTACCCTATTTTAAAATCAATACTGTGTCAGTTTATCTTGTTTAAGAGTTTAGAAACCCCTATCGACACAGTTAGCTAGACTGCACCGACCAGAATCTATAAACAATCAACCGATAAGTCAACACAATACAAAACAAATTTCATATTCACTAACAAATACGCACTCGTATCTATTATTACACTCACACTCATTCTAGAGTACTACTGACTCTATCTCTAATGAGTAACACCCAACAGAGCAGGGTTGTCGCTTAACCATATGCTCCGATACCACGCTGTCAAGACCCGTAAATCCGTACTCCCTGATTAAACACTAATCTCCATTGATTAACTCAAGGGGCATGGAAATACGAACCCTGAGGGTTTAAGAAAAAGAAAAAGGCAGAAGAAGAAGATGGAAGAAAGAAGAGAAGAACAACAACAGAACAACATCAGAATAGAAAACAATATCAGAATCTTACACATCGCAGCGGAACAATATATAATAGATAATCACTAGTCTTTTAAAACAAAGAACTATATCAGTTTATACATACATCAATCAGAGTCAATATACAACAATTGACAGTTATATAAACTTGTCCTCATACAGAATACACAGCGGAATAAATAATATCAGATACAAATACTACGTCTCGTCATCCATCTTGCTTCCAAAGCTCCAGAATATACAGAATATCCTGATAACATAACTCTAGACTGTCCGTGTGGAAATTGGTGGGCACCCAGAGTTTAGAAGGGAAACAATAAACTCCGAGTCAGTCATGGTGACTGGTGTGAGATCGTAAAACAGTTATTTTTCACAAAGAAAATAAAACAAATTCGCAATGCTTTTGGAAAATGAAACTACCATAAGACCTCTCACCACACACACAATGCAAACGCAGAATTGGAGGAGATTTCTTCTTATGATAGTCAAAGTTGCTTACTACGCAAAATCAAATCATTTTTGATATTATTATTAGTGCATAGTGTAGAAAAATCATTTTCGAAAGTATAATATTAATCTTAGCCAGCATAGGCATTCCGCACTTATGCCTACTATAGCTACCATCCAAACAGTGGTGACCACCATAAGTGAATGATAGGTTCTACAACTAAAACCGTACAAGGCTCGTATTGTTTCTTTGGATTTCCAACAAATGGTCAGGCTAAGATACTTCCTCTTCCACGATGGGTACGTCCCTGGAATAGACGACCCGAGAAATAACCTAACATTACGGTTAGATCTCTGCCAACACAAGGCCGGGTTACCTCTGCAAAAGTAGGTAACTACTGACACGCGTATGTCATTCCCCGATCGTAACTGATCTTCCCGAGGATCCCCGATTTCCAACAAACCACATCAAAATAATAATGCAGCAACCACATAGGTTAAGTATCTGGGCTCCATACCATGATACCACCTCTATCCAGAAGGAATGACAAACACTAAGGGGCGCTACTCCCTAGAACCTTGCCGCATCCTTCCTGTTTTGACCATTTTCGGAGTGTGAGGCTCGACGAAGTCTCATCCACAAAGCTACGCTTTCTACAAAGCCATGCTTCGGGTCAAACAAATGATCAACCTATGATCACAAAGATATAAGATCAAACAAATGATCATATCGCAAATGATCAAACACTGATCATTTCACAGCAACACTCAGTATGCCACGTTACCAAATTGGGAGTATATCGCTGATAAATTTCAACTATATAACCTCTGAGCTCGTACGTCTCAGAGAAGGGTGTTAAGCTAAGAGAATAAATTCTCCGCCACCAACAGATATGTATTTGAAAGAAATCAGCTTTATATCTCAGTTTGTAACGTCAGACATACAATCCATACAAGTCTGTTCCGGGATCGAACAGAACTGAAGGCATTTCTCACGAAGCCCTTGCATATCCGGATAATTTTCTAATCACGTCCGGACTTCCCGTCACTAAGGGTGATAAAACCTCTAAATCGGAGATCAGCCGATGTAGAGTAACTCGACGGTAATCCTTCCGTTTTCAAAAATATCCGGTCTTCAACACCGGTCTTCGAATGCAATTCATAACGACGTATCACATATTCGGAATGGGTTATACGACCCCATGGTCCTTTCCCGGCTAACCCGAATAGTGAGCGTTTATTCAAAAACAAGTGTGGCATTCAAATTCATCCAATTCACAACAAATACCTATCTAAAGGTAATTATTGATAGTCGGTTATTTAACTATCAATAAAATGCGCAACATCATCAGATTCCAAATAATTTTCCCAATTATTTCATCTTCAAAAATATCTTTACTAGATATAAAATTTCCACACTTCACCATTTGAAAACAATTTTCAAATCAATTTCCACATTTCATTTTATCTTTGAAGATAAAATCTCAAAACAGTTCATTTCATATTGGAAAAGCATTTCCATACTTATTTAAAAATAAGTAATTCACAAATCTATTTATTTTCAACATTTGAAAATATTCGATATACTTAAATCAAATTTAAGTATAAATTCATTCTTTCAGGAAATCATTAATTTTAACATCTATTTGAGTCAAAACGAATGTTGCGTAAAACATCGTTACGACGACTCGAAATCAATAGTATAGGGGTTCGGAATTAAGATAGATATATAAATCCCAATACTATATAAAACATTTCCTTTTGGAAATCATTTACTATAACAACAGTGTTATAGTCCACCATTTCCTTATATTTCTCGAAAACGTCTATTTCAACAATGAATGTTGAAATCTATGTATTCGATACTTATCACGTTTTAAAACATCTTTTAAAACAATTACTTCATTTCGTAATATCACTTTTCCAAAACATATCCATTTTATTTAATAATATATTCACTGTCCAAAATCGTGAATATACTTCGTTATCCAAATTCAACATTCCTACACGTTTTATTTAAAGGCTTATCCACTGTCCAAAATCGTGAATATAATTCCTTTAATTAACTTCTACAATTCACTTATCAAAATAAGTGATTTCGGATTTATAAACAACGTTTATAAATCCCATTTATAATTTATAACAACTTCAACTTACAAATCAATTTTATTAACCGAATCAATCTATAACTCAATTTTCATACTTAAGACATTCCTTTAATAACTTTACAAAATTTATAAATCCTACTTCTTGAAAAATTCCATTTATAAACCCTTTTTCAACATTAACAAAAACTCCTTTTATAATTCCATTTTTCCGATTTATAAAAATTCAATTCTTTAAAATCTTATCTATAAACCATTTATAAATAAATTCAAAAATCTTCATTCATACTATTCTTCAACATAGTTCATTTCATATTCCCAAACATCAAATTTTGGTTTTATATCACAAAATTCTTAATTTTTTTATAACATAAAAATTATAACACTTATTTATTTAAAATGAATCAATTCCAACTTTAATAAAACGTATACTTTCAAAAATTCACTTTGAAATCCTTTTAAAAATAATATCGTTATTTTTAAACTTCAAAAATGGATCCGATGATGCAACAGCACCAATTAGTCAATCACAACATCAAACATCATATATCAACATATGATAACAGAATATACATCAATATTTGTAAATAAATAAATACTGGTGAGTTATCCAGTTGGATCCCTCCAACCTGTTTCCCTACATCCACAGACGTTAGCACAATACCAATTCCACTTCGAGGTGGAATATCGCGGTATATGGGTTTTTATAAAAATATCCGCTTACTAACGGCGCAATAGGGTCTCATCCGCTATACGAGGCGGGAAATCAATCAATCCAATATATACATATGCCAATATGTATATATTGCTATATATATAGATATATCCTACTATATCTAATATCACATCCAAATAGCAATCAATAACTGCAATCCAAATTTAAATCTGAGTGAGAAGATCTCACCTTAGCTTTTTATTTTGCAATCCATTTTCCAATCCATTTTGTTTTTCTTCATTTATAAACCTTGTATAAACAAATTTACACAATCTATTAATATTCGAAATTATCGACAATCAGTTTCTTTTCAATGGATTAAATTGTTTAACAATTTTAATTTGAACTATTAGATAAATTAAATTATCCAAGTGATTAAATTTCAAACTAATTCTCTTTAACAAATTTATTTAACTAGAAATCTTAAAAACTAAATTTCCTTTAAAAATTTATTTCTAGTAACTAAACAAATCAGATTCTCATTTGGTAATTTTAATTCATCGGTGATTTCATTTTAACAGTTAAATTAATTATCTAACTGTTATACCAACCCATACAGATTTAAAATCTAACATTTTAAAAATTCCAATGTACATATACACCTACAATTTCTGTTTTTCCCTTATCTATACCAGTATACGATTTATAAAAATAAAGATATACCTAGTGGAATAAACTCAGACGATCATCACGACGTACCCAGTTGCGACGCCGACCCAATCAAAACCCTAGCTGCCTTCGACTTGCCGTACCATCGCCGCACTCAACTCCGCCACGCTCGACATCGAGCTGCTCCACCACCTAACTGTCGCATCCATCGCGACCATCCACGGCTTCGAAGTTGCCGCCAATCCCTGAGTCTTCGACCTCGCGAAATTGCTCGTTCGAACCCATCGCCTTGCTTGAACGCGATAGCCCCATATCTTCGATCGAGATTGCCGCCACTTGCCTCCCCCTTCGTTCGCGACCTCGAGCCCTCGTCTCCATCGCCTCGATCCCAAAATCAATCGCGTAAATGTCGCAGCACCCTCCCCTGATCCACGCGAGCCTCCTCCTTTGCGAACCCTAATCTTCGATCGCGAGAGAACTGAAGATGCTTGGCCATGACTTCGAATCTTCGAACGAACGAACGAAGGTTTCGATTTGAATTTTGATAAGAGGGATTGAACTGGGGAGAACGGCTTAGGCCATTTTTTTCTTTTTTTTTTCCTTGTTTATGATTTCTGAACTGAGGAGGGAGGTACGTGATTTTAAATGAGAGGGCGGCTTCCTTTTTCGTGATTTAACCAAAGAGAAAGAAGGCGTGTACGAGAGGAGACAAAAGGGGGGTGGGCTGTACGAGTTGTTGGAGGGAGATAAATAATATATTCCTTAAATTTTCCGTTATAGATTCCATCACGTTTATCCATCGTACGACCTCACGCCAACTCCGAATGCCACGAAATTTGAAATTCAGTAATAATACAATATTACGGACCCAATGGAACTGGTTTCGTCAAATTCCAAGACTGTTTGAAAAATGACTATTTTAAATATCGGTTCAAACAATTAAATTCAAAACTGAGCAAAACAGTTTAAAATTCAATTACGAAAGTTCGATTATCTTCGGTATTATCAATATGAATTTTAAAATCTTTCGAAATATTTTTCTTCAACTTTAAATTGAAGATTCAAATTTTTATTCAGCATTCCATAGATTAAATTTCAATGTTTAATCGCAAATTTCAAAGTTCAATCGGGGATTCGAATTAGATCATCTTTCAAATATTTAAAATTAATTAAATATTCTCAATTTAATTTGTTTAAAATTCTGGGTCGTTACATATACATCGACCCACACGGTCGAAAAAACAAAATCAGTTCATATTTCCTATTTTTATTGCGTAGGCGTACCTTATTTAGCATTTTAAGCAAGCGGAAAATTATTTTAGCATTTTGCATGACCCAACCCAGCCAAACGGCTTCCCTGAACCTATACTTACTCAATTCAAATATGTAAGTGACAAATATATGCAATTTATTAACATTTCACTTATTTTAATATAGCTAACGCATCCATTTCACATATAATACATGTTATACAATTTCCATAAGCACATATGCAAGGTTTCGACACTAGTTTTAAATTGTTTGCAACCAAATCACATACCATTCCATTCAGTCCGAATAGTTGCCAACTAAATTTCTTAAATTCAATTCATTTTTAAACGAAATAAACTCATATTCATTTCAATTGATTTAAAAAATCAATTTATTAAACTTCTATTGATTCATATAATTTTATTACTGTCGTTTACGTCAAACGACTAATTTTCTATGCAAATTTGTCGATACCCCTGCATTTAAACAATCACTTTGTTTTATACTATTTTAAATTGATTCCAACTCAAGTTATATTAATTTCACTCTATCCTAATTCATTTACAAACTCTAACTTGCAATTCCACTTCATACCCAAAATTTTTATTCCAAACCATTTTATTAAACTCGACAATCAAAATATTAAATAACCATCTCACTTGAATTTTATTTGTAATTCAAACCATCACTATCTTAATCCATATTTATTTTATTCGACAACATATCCATTGTATATAATTTATTAACACCTTATGTCGAATTTTATTCATAACACGAGTTTATTTCCAAACTTCATTATTAACTTACAATCCATTTTATTTAACCAAGTTAAATTTTAATAACATACTCTATCAAATAATTTATTTAGATAAATAGCTTACTTCTAATTTTTAAAACAATATTCGATTTTATTTCAAAAATAACTTCATTTAATACCATCCACAACTCATTTGAATTTCATTCATTTCACTTCTATTCCAATTTTTTATTCAACTAGATTTTATCTTCATTTTAATCCAACTCCAACTCAATTTCATTTGGTTTAAGTTAATTTCAATTCAATTTTATATAACTTAACTTCGGTCAAATCTAGCATCATACTATTCTCTTTACTCCACCCAATCCACTTAAATTTAAATTAAGTAAGGACTTACTTTCACTTAGTATCATCTACATCTCAATTCATTTCATTTCAATTCGATTTCAACTTAATTCAAATACATTTGGCTTTTATTTTCAGTTTAATTTACTTAATTTCATAATTTAACCTTAATACAAGTTAAATTCTCATTTTTAACTTTCACCTTTAATTTCAGTTCCAAAATCCAATCCCCGTATTCCTCATCGAGATCATCCACCATTTATAAGTTTATAACTTATCTCATCAGGATTTTCAATTCAAATAAGGATTCAGGATTTTTAATCACCCGGCTTTTGGTTTCAAATCATTTCGAAATCACCAATATCTCAAAATCACAATTCTCAAATTTTTAAACCAATCCTGGCTTTATTTCCCGACAAATTTCCTTTGAAATTCCAAAAAGAAAACTAATTTTTCTGAACAATTCAATTTGGCAGCAATCCGTCCCTTAGAAACTCGAAAATGAATACTGATGATGTGGCCGTCATCATCAGAATTATTTTCCAGCGACTGAGTGAGTTCAGTGCTACATCCCTTCAAAAAATCATTTCAAATATTTTTAAATTCCAAATCCACCAGATTTCAAATTCTACTCAAAGACATTTCCGAAATAATACTATTATTATTTCTCCAAAACCTTTGAAAACCATTTTCAAACCCAAAGGAATTTAAACTTTCCCAAAATTCCAAATTTCAAATCCATCCAATTTATATTCAAACATTACTCTGGAATTTTATTTCATTTTCAATTATGAATCACATTTATAATTCACATTTATAAATTTCATTTGTTAATGAATTTATCCCTTAATCTTTGGTTATAATTTCAATTCTTCATTCAACTTTCACTTATCAATGATAATAATTTAATATTATTATTCCCTAACAACCAAGCGACCATACATAGCTATAATAATTTACGAAAAATTATTTCCTTTATATACAAAAATAATTTGGGTAAAATTATTTCATTTACCCTATTTTAAAACAATACTGTGTCGGTTTATCTTGTTTAAGAGTTTAGAAACCCCTGTCAATGTTGTGGCGTCCCACACATCGACCAGAATCCATAAACGCTCAACCGATAAATCAACACAGTATGAAAACAAATTTTATTTTCACTAACAAATACGCGCTCATATTTATTAATACACTCAAACTCATTCTAGAGTACTACAGACTCTATTTCAAATGAGTAATCCCCACCAGAGCCAAGGGTATTGCCAGCCTAGGCTCTAATACCAAGTGAAACAACCCGCAAATCCTTACCCCTTAAGTTGACACTAATCTCCATCAAATCAACTCAAGAAGAACGGAAATACGAACCATTTGGGTTAAAGAAGAAGAGGTAGAAGAAGAAAATAGAACAACAACAGAATCTAACCATCGTAGCGGAATAAAATATAATAGATAATAGATGAACTTTACACAGAAGAAAATACATCTGTTTATAGATTATATCATCAGAGTACAGAATCAGAGTATAATACAATCAACATCACAATTCAGGACAGTTATAATAACTTGTCCCATATTGAATACACAACATACACAACACAACAGAAAATACATCATATACGTGTGATACGTCTCGCCATCCAGCTCGTCTCCTGAGCTCTACAGCATCATAACCTATATCCTATAATATTCGGTCTGACCCGAGCATTATAATAAAATAACACCAGAGTCAGTCTGGAAAACCAACGTGAGAAAACACACTCAATTGGATTATTGAAGTTTTCCAAAACCCTTTGAAATCAAAAGCATCTCGTAAGACCACGCCACAAATAAACATGTCGGGTTTTTACCTTACGATAGCCAAAACACTTTTTATCAAAATCCTATGATATTATAGTAGTGTCTATATACAAATACTTATTCAAATAGCTGAAATTGTTACATGATTAAATTCCAGCATACTAGCCACAAAGTGGGTAATTTAAACAAAACCCGTAAAAGGCACGTAGGGAGAATGGATTTCCAACTAATGACTAGGCACTGGGGTACCACCTGTCACAGTACCTGGTCAAGATCAGCATACCGAGGACCACGCCCGATCCCCTGCAATACAAGACCGGAACTACCTAAGGGTAATTCCGAGTAAGATCACCCCACGGTTGGCGCAACCAACTGCCACACAACCGAAATAAAAAGAGACATATAGACAAGGATGATCTCACCCTAGTGGGCGCTACCCACATAGCCTTGTTGCATAACCCCTTATTTTCAGTCATTCCCGGTTGATGAGGCTTGAGGCTAAGCATTACCTTTAGAGAACATATCACTTAGAATGCCCATCGTCCACCTGACGATGTTTCAAAATTATTCATCCATACAAGTCCGTCCCGGGTCCGAATGGAACCGAAGGCACTACTCCATCTTCGATTTCAAACTCATTTTCCTCACGAAAACGTACAAACCGGATCGAAGTGGTTTTCGAGAAATTAATCTCAATCCCGGTCTCTTCGAAACGATCAGCGCATTGGCCAATATTGATAGTCGGTTATTTAACTATCAATTAACATTCAGAAACATCCATCAAACAATAAATAATTTTCCAAATTATTTATTAATCTCAAATATCTTCGCACGATATATTTCCACCTTCCATCCTTTGAAAACAATTTTCAAACTATCTTCCTCTCACGGAATAAATTTCCCAAATATTTTCTATGTCCACTGAAATCACAAAGTACAAATACTTAGAGCTTAAAAATAATTTAAAACACTTTATTATCAAATATACCTTTAAACACTTTAATTAAAACAACTTTAATACTTTATTCAAAAAATTATATCTTAAGAATATTTAAAATAAGGCTACTTAATAAAATATAAAACTAACTTTATCTTTAAAACATAATACCCATTCTACCTTTAAATAATTACTACAAAAATAAATTTTGAAAAATACTTACTTTAAAATTTAAACAATTTAAAAATAATAATTTCTCAAAACATACTTTGAATTTTAACTTATACTTAAGAATTTGCTTTGAAACGTACTTTGGATTTTAAACAAAATAACCTAAAACACTTTATTATAAAATATACTTTAAACGTTTAATATTACATTTTCTAAAACATTTCTTTATAACAAAATTTTAAAGTCTTTAACTTATACATAAAAGTCTCCTTTAAAATATACTCGGCTTTCCAGGGAGATACACATCACATTTCCATACCTTTAATAATAAATCACTATTTATTTTTAAATCAAATTTCCATTCCTTTATAAATCCCATCGTGAAATTTATACTTCCAAATATCCACTGATATTTTACTTCACTTTATATACCCAGTTTATAAATTTCAATCCCAAACACTTAAATCAATTTACAATTGATTTCCAATTTACTTCACCTTGAAATAAATTTCCTTACTTACTTCATTTATTTCAAATCCATTTTATTTCTTATTTATGATTTAAAAATCTCTTTAACTGAGAATACCAATTCAAATTTCCCAAATTCCTTTCTTATCCTTTAAATTAAATTTAACCCTTGAATTTTAAATTAAATTCTTTATTCCTTTAAGATAATAATGTTTGAGTTTTAAAATTTATTATTTCTCGGTTATTTCAAAATCCCCTTTATATATTCGGAATTTATTTAACATCACTTTTATTCTTTCTAATTCATTCTTTAAACTTATTCAAATTCTCTATAATTATTTTACTAAAGAAAAATTCACTCCTTTATTTTCTTTTCAAAAATCCAATATTACAGATTTGATAACTCAGAGTATCGAAATATATTCAAGCAATCCATAGCATTCAACATTTTAATTATCAATATAATTAATCACAGAGTATCAAATATTCATAACAGAGAATATTAAACAATCTAAATAAAATTTTGAGGAATCCAGTTGGATCCCTCCAACCTGTTTCCCTGCATCCACAGATGTTAGCACAATACCAATTCCACTTCGAGGTGGAATATCGCTGTGACGACCCTGGATTTTGGCCCTATTATTTTAATAAATATTTAATCTAATTTAAATATTTAGTAAACTTATAATTTTATAAAGAATATGACTTTTGAAATAATTGCCCATTTATTTGTATGGATTCGAATTTTTTTAAAAAGGGAAATTTGATCCTGGAAATTTAGAATAAAATATTTCAATAATATTTACAATAAAATTTATCTTATATAATTGAATTAAAATACTTTACCTTGTTTACATTTGGTAAATATTATATATAGATCATAATGTTGAAATAAAACCAAATTCTATCAAAATAAAATATAAATATAAGTAAGTCAAACTTATGAATCTAATTTAAAAGGATTGTATAGTTAACATAGAATATATCTTACAACTATTTAAACTTAAGTGTAAAATAAAAATATGGTTATTAGTGTAAATATAGATAACACAAGAAACTATGAAATTGGAATAAATAATAATAAATAAGTAAATTAAATTTTGATAATTACACTTTGAAAAGAAATAAACATAAGTACTTGTATTAGAAATAAAATTAAATCATAGGTTAAAGCTTTATAAACAAATAACTAATACTAAGACAAGGTATAAAAGTATATTTTTACTTGAGATATAAATACAAACTAGGCAAATAAGATGAGAATGAAACCTGTTAGTAGTTTTGTAAAGCAAGGCAAGATAAATACGTTTATAAAACAAGAGAAATGTGTCAGGCTTTGTATATATGTAGCTATAGGATTTGTTTTGCAGGCAAGGAAAGAATAAATTGTAAACATGAAGGACATTTGCATTTAATGCAAACACATTAAACATCAAATCTAAGCACACAAAATAAATTATCAAAGTCAAGTCTGCATGAAAAAAAAAATCAAATTCAAGGCTTATGAAAAGTAAACCACCTTTTTGTTAAATCAGCCTTAGCTTACACTATACACCTCCACTTCCTTTATTAAAGGCTCTGCCCTCATATTGCATTCGAACTGGAGAACCAGCTAAAGAAAACAGAAAAAAAAAAATCAAACCTTAAGCATTTTTCAGCCTGGAAAACCCAAAGCAAAGCAAATCATCTCAGTTGCAAACAAACAACAAAAGCTGCAACTTATAACAATCAAGTAGAATCCATCTCAGATTAAACAAGATTGATCATCTCAAAACTTTTTGAGTAAAACTGGAAGCAAACTAGTTCAGGGATCATCAAGTCCAGTTTACAGACATTTAAACTGCTCTGTTCAAACATAAGAGGTGAGTAAACTCCTATTTTGTTTCCAAGTTATCGTATATAAGCATATAGATATCCTTATAACTGGGTTTTTGTAATGGATCTCTGATCTATACATATGTATCAATATAACTGTGAGTTAACACTTTATTAGCTACCATTTCCTTTTGTACACTCTTAAGAAATGAGTTATTTGCTCAATCTTTGACCTGGAAGGAGATATATGCATCTAGAATGTGGGAATGCATGTATATATGGGTATTGATAACCTGTAACTTACCAAAGCATCTCAGAACACCCCTATTCAAAGAAAAGTGAGTATTCCAAACCTGGTTTCCTATGTTTATTTTGAAAATGCCTGTGAGTAACCAACCCAGTTTCTTCTTTCCTTCACACCAGTGAGTAAACTTCACTTTTTGAAGCCAAAGCTAGTTTATAACTGTGTATGTAAGATTTGATAGTAGAAATGTCTTGATTTTGGCTTGCATGAAAAAAAACAGTGTGCTTGGGTATATAAGTTTGAATTACAAGAGTGCATATCTGTAAAACCTGGTATGTCTCTGTTTCTTACCAACAGACTAAAATTTTGAACAAAGAAAAATTAAGTGCTCTTCGAATAATCTCTTATAGGTTGAAGAATTTAAGCAAGTAGCTTTGTTTAAGTAGAATCAAGGTGTTAAAAATATGTTTATGTGATATAAGTTTGAAATTTTCTGGAAACAAGAAGAACAGTGGAAAAAAACTTCAGAACAGGATTAAAATCAAATACAATGATTTGTTGATTCCAGTATATAGCCTGAATCTATTTCGGAAACTAGGATTTTTAAAATAAAAATCACAATTTTTAGTAAAGGTTTTAAATGAGCATTTTCTGAAATGATCAAAATGGGTTTTTGGCTATTCCTGGTGATCGAAGATTCTGGAGAGGCCAGGGTTGTTGCTGGAGTTAGCTCGGAGGTCGAGGCACTTGGGAAAAATAGTTGGTGAATTTCTAGATCATCGTGGCGGGGGCGGTGGGTCGAAATAGGTTTTAACCCTAGGATGTGTCGAGGCTGGGATTTTGGGTCACCGCGATGTCTCTGGTGGTTCGAATTGCGCAGGACTTGGGGAAAAGCTGCGGGGAAGGCCTGCGAGTGTGTGGCCGGGGTTACTCGAACTCTGGTGATCGGCGACGTGGATTCGAGGGAGATGTCAGGCGGAGGTTTAGGTTCTCGGATAATCGAGATTTCCTCGATTTCGAATTTGGGTTCCAGACGAACTTTGGTTGATCGAAAATGAAAGGATGGGTCATCGTGGACTCGGCGGCGATAGCAAGGGTGATCGGAATGTCACTGTTGCACTGTGCAGGTGCACATAGGCCTGTGATGTCAGTAGTTTGGGAATGGAATTTAACTCGAAGGGTAGCTCGGGGATAAAGACAGGTGACTCGGGTTCATCTTCGAGTGAATCGTGAGTATAAATCGTGTTTCCAGTTTTAAAGTTTAACAAAATTTTGAAAAAATAGAAAGGGGTAATAGTCTCGGGTCAAGACTCGAGTATTATACGGGTTGGACCCGAAGCGGGTTTTAAACAGTTTTTTTTATAAAAAAAAGGTTTTATAAAAACAAGTTTTAAATTTGAATTTAATCTAGTTTAAATCATTATATGACAATGTTTTATTTTATTTTATTGAAGGAGGTTATATGATTTGTTTAACTTAAATTTGTTAAGTTAATTTTTAAGTTATTCTAAAACTCAATTAGAAATATAATTAAGTAGTTGATTAATGAGAAAATATCTTAAAATTTATATGATAATGATGGTTAAGAAATTAATAAGATAAATGATTTATCTTAAAGGTTAATGAAGGGTTAAATGATTTAAGATTTAAATTAACAAAGTAATTTGAGATAAATTACTTAAGATTAAAGGAAAGATTTGGATTAATTAATTTAATTAGTAATTGAAGGTTCAACAAATTAATAATTAAAGGTTAATTAATTAAGGATAATTAACCAATGGAATAATTACCTAATGAAAGTAATTCCGGATAATTAATAGGAATTTAAGGGATGATTTATTAATGGTTTATAATTAATTATTTTTAAGTAAGCAAGATTTAACAGCAATTAAATTAATTTAAAAAAAAGATACAATTGATTTATCTTGTTATGAATGATTAAATGATATTGTATACCTTAGATTAGTTGATATCTCTGGTATGTGATGTGGAATGCCATGTGATATAATATGTTGGGTTAAAACAGTGACATCCTGTATTTAAAGTTTGAATTGTATTTCATTTGAATAACTTGAGTTAAGATGACATTGGAATCGAAGAGACCGGAGTCGGGTATTAGTTAATACCCGAAACCACTTCGATTCTGTATAGATTGATATGTGAAGTCAATAGACTGGAATGTAATATTTTAAGTGATTTGAACCATTTAATCTAAGTTTTGGTACTTAGAAATTGATGTAGGAAATAAGCGTGTCTATAACCAATTTGTGGATTTGTAAATTGATATGAGTTACCCCGGGCTTATATAAGTGGTTTGATTTGGTATTCCATGTTAGATGGGTTACTCACGCTGGTTTCCAGCCTGACCCGGGTGTTACTTTGACGTAATGCTCGGGTCAGACCGAGTATTACAGATTTTCAGGTAAGGACGTTCTGGAGCTCAGGAGACGAGTTGGATGGCAAGTACGTATAGAGTATTTCTGCTGCAGTATATTATTGTATTTTTGAGACATGATTACTGTATATATTTCAGTCACTGTGGGTATGTAAAACTCTGATGAATTAAAATGTAATCGACAGATATAGTAATCTTTTGTAAACTGTTATTATTTACTATTATATTTTATCCGCTGCGAATGTGAGATGTTGTTGTTTCTGTCCTTCTTCTTCTGCCTCTTTCTTCTTTTTCATAACTATCTGGAATTTTCGGGTTCGAAATTTCCGGGTCGTTACAGTTGGTATCAGAGCAAAGGTTAAGCGAAAACCTTGGCTCTGGTGGGGGATACTCATTAAGTATAGGGTCGATGGTACCCTAGAATGAGTTGAGTGTATATATATATATGAGAGCGTACTTGTTATTTTCTTATATAAAGATTTTAAATGATTTTATATAAGAATATATTTTGCTATATATAAAGCAATGTTTCTTTCTAATAAATATTAAAGTAATTGGTTGTTAAAAATTATTGGAATTAAATAAAATAATGAGAATTAAGTGGTAATAGTAATACAACCAAATTGAAATTGAATGAAGATAAATTTGAAATGAATCTAAACTGAAATTAAAATCCTGAATTTGTAGAAATGTTATCAGAACAAAGATAATAATAAATTGGTTTCCAGATATGATAATCTTGGTTATTATCAGAAATGGTTGTTGTGTTTAATAATAAAATGTTGTTAATGAGTAAGCAAGATGAAATGTTTTAGGGAAGTAAAACATTTAGACAAGTATGACTTGTAAATTAAAATGGGTTTTAAATGGTGAAGTTTTAAATTTAAGTCCAGAGAACTTGAAATTGTTTTAAAGGAAATTGTTCTGAATTAAAACCAAAGGTGGTTTAAAAATGTAAGGTATAACTTGGTGTGTAAAGAAAATGTATATATGAGGAATGTACATAATACCAATGATGATTTGAAATAAACTCTAAATGTTGAGTTTTAAAGTTGGGAAATGAGATGTGATATCCAAGGTGATAAGTTTTGAACTTATAAGATTAATAATGTGGAGTTTAAAATTTGAAGTGGGAATTCAAATTTGAGTAAGTTTGACGAGATTAAATTGAGTCTAACTTAAAGGAAGTTAAATAAGTTTGGTACGAACAACTGGAAATTTCAAGATGAAATTTAGATTTAACCTGGGAAGTTAAATGGTTAATTTGAATTGGAAGGTCGGGTGATCTCAAGATGGGTTTGAGATTTGATGGATGTTTTAAAATAAATTGGATGATATCATCCTATTGTTATTGATAATCTTTAGATTGTGAATTGGATTTGTTTAAATGAGTGAAGAAATGGATTGTGGTGGTATATCCATTGTTTAGCTAAAAGGGAAATTAAAATTTGGGATTAAGGAGATGAAACCACTTTGAATTTAAGGTTTAAATGTTTAAAAAGAATTGGAATTGAATTCATTCAAACTGAATCTGATTCGAATTAATTGGATTAAAGATTAAAGATATATAAGTTTCAAATTTAAATGGAAAATTTGGGGTAGATTAAATTGGAATAATTTGAAAGTTATACTTAAAGTTGAATAAGTTAAAAATCAAATGGAATTTGATTTGGGTTGGAGAGAAATTGAGAATTAATTCAACTTGAATTGGGAATAAATCAAGTCCAATGGAATTTGGAGTTAATTGAATTGGAAATTGGGTCAATTTAAATGGAAATTTAAACTGAATTGAGGAGGAAGTGAACGGTTTTGACTCTGGATTATTTACAATATAAATTGTTTTAATATAAACTGTTTTTAATCTATTTCCCTATCTATTTAGTATATATAACCTTCTCTCCAAACCCCGAACTATTTTATACTTATTAAATAATTATTTGGGGTTATTTAACCATTTTTCAATTGTTTCCTAAACTTATTACTATTTTTCATGTATTTCACAAATTAATTACTATTTACAATTATTTTGCAATTATCTACGACTTCTGGAACTATTTAACTGTTTTTCAACTATTTTATTTTAGTTAACTATTTTACAGCTATTTTGCAAACTATTAATTTTTTTTTTCAACTACTTATCTATTTAAAAATTTTCAAGCTATTTTCTAATATAAACCGATCAGAGTTCAAACTGTTATTGATTGAATACCCAACTGAGATAAGAATTGAGGTGATAATCCAAATGGGATTGAAGCAATTGTGAATAAGTGAATGAAAATTTAAGTGAATGTAAATAGAAAGGAGAAATGGATTCGGCTAATAATCAATGAAGCTAAATACGTAAGATGTACGTATATTATTCTATTCGCCTAGTGATTTGATCCAGATTTGAGCACGGAATTTCGAGATAGTATTATCGATCCGAGTTGAGATTTTTCACTCGATTTTCGACGGCGAACCTGGATATGGATTTTTGATTGGTTCTGGATATTCTTTATCGTAGTTGTGACTATGCAAGGAGAATGACGGTTTCTGATCAAGAAACCAGATCTAAGTCCGCACTAGGAAGTCGGATGGACAATACTAGTTCGGAAGTGAAATTGTGTGATCGAGTGAGCGATCAGATTGATATTGCGTACGGATGATATGTGGACATCGTACGGGTTGAGATGAAATTAATATGGAAATTTTACATCAGAATTGAAAAATGGTTTTGAAATAAAAAGTATACTTTGTGAAATATACAGTGAGTAAAAATGAAAATTTGATATTTTTATAAAAAAAATAAAAATTACTTTATGAAAGTAAGTAATAGGGTAAATGACTTTATATAAAGAATAATCAAATTTGAATATTTGATTTGGAATAAACGAAGTTATATATACCTCTGTTATAATGGATAAACTCCCCTTATTGAATCCATTACCAGAAGAAAAGGTTTTTGGAAATATTTGAAGTATAAAAGTAAATGTATACAAGTATAAAATTCGAAAAAAAAATCCCAAGATTTTTATATATGTTTATATAAAAGGGTTTTTGTGGAAATGATTTTGAAAATGATTTTGGAAATAGGTTTTGAGAACCTTTGGAGTTGGAAAGGCTTTTGATTTTGGGGTAAAATCAACATTGAGATTTGGAAAAAGCCTATTTTGGAATTTATCGATTTTGGGAATCGATTTTGTGTAAAAGGAGCCTTATATGAAATTCATACTATGTGTATGATTTAGAAAAAATACTATATGTGTATAGTATAAAGTGTTTTGAGATTTGGCTCTGGGGAAAAAGGCGCTACCTTAAATGAACTTCTCAGGAGTGCCACAGGGTGACACTGCCTTGAGCATCTAAGGGGGAGGTTCTAAAGTTGATCCTGTGAGGAGTCCGGACAAAACTAGTTCCTGAGGATTATTTGTGTAGCGAAAGTCGAGGGGCTGGTGCCTACAGAGGCATTTGGGTTATGATGTGACGACAGTGTAACTCGATGTCACTGCGATCTACTGCAGACCATAGCGAAAGTCGTGTATGCCGCTGAGAGCCAACAGTCTACGTTTGATTTTATATCGGTAGACTGCGACACTATGGTAACATAGCGAAAGTCGTGTGAGCCGCTGAGAGCCAACAGTCTATGTTTGATTTTACATCGGTAGACTGCGACCTACGTAGGAGTGGAGAAGTTTCATTTTGACAGCGTAATCGTGTGTGCCGTTGAGAGCCAACAGTTACAAGGACTTTTGCTGTGACGGCAACGTAACCCTGGATGTAACTGCGATCTGTTGTAGGTTCTATGGTGTAATCAGTTACATAGACTTTTGCTGCGATGGCAACGTAACCCAGGATGTGACTATGACCATGGATGGGTGTGATGATTTCCAGAGCAATTTCACCAAAGATATTTCCTCTATTTTCAAAAATTGATTTCTATATTTTCAATAAAATTATTTTCCAAAGTATTTCTACTGGGTGTTGGAAACGAGTTTACCGAGTACTTATAGATTTTCAGTCCTACGCCTGATCAACGTATGACCGAATCTCTATGAGAACGAGGATGGACTTGTCAGAACATCGAGTTATAAAAGTATTTTTATAAAAACGACTTTGAAATAATACTATATATAGAATTTTTAAATTATTTTAACAATGATCAAAGAAAATTTATCTGATTTTAAGCATTTTAATAATTCTGGCTTCGTTCCTTTTCGAGGACGAAAAGATTCAAAGGGGGAAGGAATGTGACGACCCTGGATTTTGACCCTATTATTTTAGTAAATATTTAATCTAATTTAAATATTTAGTAAACTTATAATTTTATAATGAATATGACTTTTGAAATAATTGCCCATTTATTTGTATGGATTCGAATTTTTTTAAAAAGGGAAATTTGATCCTGGAAATTTAGAATAAAATATTTCAATATTATTTACAATAAAATTTATCTTATATAATTGAATTAAAATACTTTACCTTGTTTACATTTGGTAAATATTATATATAGATCATAATGTTGAAATAAAACCAAATTCTATCAAAATAAAATATAAATATAAGTAAGTCAAACTTATGAATCTAATTTAAAAGGATTGTATAGTTAACATAGAATATATCTTACAACTATTTAAACTTAAGTGTAAAATAAAAATATGGTTATTAGTGTAAATATAGATAACACAAGAAACTATGAAATTGGAATAAATAATAATAAATAAGTAAATTAAATTTTGATAATTACACTTTGAAAAGAAATAAACATAAGTACTTGTATTAGAAATAAAATTAAATCATAGGTTAAAGCTTTATAAACAAATAACTAATAACTAAGACAAGGTATAAAAGTATAGTTTTACTTGAGATATAAATACAAACTAGGCAAATAAGATGAGAATGAAACCTGTTAGTAGTTTTGTAAAGCAAGGCAAGATAAATACGTTTATAAAACAAGAGAAATGTGTCAGGCTTTGTATATATGTAGCTATAGGATTTGTTTTGCAGGCAAGGAAAGAATAAATTGTAAACATGAAGGACATTTGCATTTAATGCAAACACATTAAACATCAAATCTAAGCACACAAAATAAATTATCAAAGTCAAGTCTGCATGAAAAAAAAAATCAAATTCAAGGCTTATGAAAAGTAAACCACCTTTTTGTTAAATCAGCCTTAGCTTACACTATACACCTCCACTTCCTTTATTAAAGGCTCTGCCCTCATATTGCATTCGAACTGGAGAACCAGCTAAAGAAAACAGAAAAAAAAAATCAAACCTTAAGCATTTTTCAGCCTGGAAAACCCAAAGCAAAGCAAATCATCTCAGTTGCAAACAAACAACAAAAGCTGCAACTTATAACAATCAAGTAGAATCCATCTCAGATTAAACAAGATTGATCATCTCAAAACTTTTTGAGTAAAACTGGAAGCAAACTAGTTCAGGGATCATCAAGTCCAGTTTACAGACATTTAAACTGCTCTGTTCAAACATAAGAGGTGAGTAAACTCCTATTTTGTTTCCAAGTTATCGTATATAAGCATATAGATATCCTTATAACTGGGTTTTTGTAATGGATCTCTGATCTATACATATGTATCAATATAACTGTGAGTTAACACTTTATTAGCTACCATTACCTTTTTTACACTCTTAAGAAATGAGTTATTTGCTCAATCTTTGACCTGGAAGGAGATATATGCATCTAGAATGTGGGAATGCATGTATATATGGGTATTGATAACCTGTAACTTACCAAAGCATCTCAGAACACCCCTATTCAAAGAAAAGTGAGTATTCCAAACCTGGTTTCCTATGTTTATTTTGAAAATGCCTGTGAGTAACCAACCCAGTTTCTTCTTTCCTTCACACCAGTGAGTAAACTTCACTTTTTGAAGCCAAAGCTAGTTTATAACTGTGTATGTAAGATTTGATAGTAGAAATGTCTTGATTTTGGCTTGCATGAAAAAAAACAGTGTGCTTGGGTATATAAGTTTGAATTACAAGAGTGCATATCTGTAAAACCTGGTATGTCTCTGTTTCTTACCAACAGACTAAAATTTTGAACAAAGAAAAATTAAGTGCTCTTCGAATAATCTCTTATAGGTTGAAGAATTTAAGCAAGTAGCTTTGTTAAGTAGAATCAAGGTGTTAAAAATATGTTTATGTGATATAAGTTTGAAATTTTCTGGAAACAAGAAGAACAGTGGAAAAAAACTTCAGAACAGGATTAAAATCAAATACAATGATTTGTTGATTCCAGTATATAGCCTGAATCTATTTCGGAAACTAGGATTTTTAAAATAAAAATCACAATTTTTAGTAAAGGTTTTAAATGAGCATTTTCTGAAATGATCAAAATGGGTTTTTGGCTATTCCTGGTGATCGAAGATTCTGGAGAGGCCAGGGTTGTTGCTGGAGTTAGCTCGGAGGTCGAGGCACTTGGGAAAAATAGTTGGTGAATTTCTAGATCATCGTGGCGGGGGCGGTGGGTCGAAATAGGTTTTAACCCTAGGATGTGTCGAGGCTGGGATTTTGGGTCACCGCGATGTCTCTGGTGGTTCGAATTGCGCAGGACTTGGGGAAAAGCTGCAGGGAAGGCCTGCGAGTGTGTGGCCGGGGTTACTCGAACTCTGGTGATCGGCGACGTGGATTCGAGGGAGATGTCAGGCGGAGGTTTAGGTTCTCGGATAATCGAGATTTCCTCGATTTCGAATTTGGGTTCCAGACGAACTTTGGTTGATCGAAAATGAAAGGATGGGTCATCGTGGACTCGACGGCGATAGCAAGGGTGATCGGAATGTCACTGTTGCACTGTGCAGGTGCACATAGGCCTGTGATGTCAGTAGTTTGGGAATGGAATTTAACTCGAAGGGTAGCTCGGGGATAAAGACAGGTGACTCGGGTTCATCTTCGAGTGAATCGTGAGTATAAATCGTGTTTCCAGTTTTAAAGTTTAAAAAAATTTTGAAAAAATAGAAAGGGGTAATAGTCTCGGGCCAAGACTCGAGTATTATACGGGTTGGACCCGAAGCGGGTTTTAAACAGTTTTTTTTATAAAAAAAAGGTTTTATAAAAACAAGTTTTAAATTTGAATTTAATCTAGTTTAAATCATTATATGACAATGTTTTATTTTATTTTATTGAAGGAAGTTATATGATTTGTTTAACTTAAATTTGTTAAGTTAATTTTTAAGTTATTCTAAAACTCAATTAGAAATATAATTAAGTAGTTGATTAATGAGAAAATGTCTTAAAATTTATATGATAATGATGGTTAAGAAATTAATAAGATAAATGATTTATCTTAAAGGTTAATGAAGGGTTAAATGATTTAAGATTTAAATTAACAAAGTAATTTGAGATAAATTACTTAAGATTAAAGGAAAGATTTGGATTAATTAATTTAATTAGTAATTGAAGGTTCAACAAATTAATAATTAAAGGTTAATTAATTAAGGATAATTAACCAATGGAATAATTACCTAATGAAAGTAATTCCGGATAATTAATAGGAATTTAAGGGATGATTTATTAATGGTTTATAATTAATTATTTTTAAGTAAGCAGGATTTAACAGCAATTAAATTAATTTAAAAAAAAGATACAATTGATTTATCTTGTTATGAATGATTAAATGATATTGTATACCTTAGATTAGTTGATATCTCTGGTATGTGATGTGGAATGCCATGTGATATAATATGTTGGGTTAAAACAGTGACATCCTGTATTTAAAGTTTGAATTGTATTTCATTTGAATAACTTAGGTTAAGATGACATTGGAATCGAAGAGACCGGAGTCGGGTATTAGTTAATACCCGAAACCACTTCGATTCTGTATAGATTGATATGTGAAGTCAATAGACTGGAATGTAATATTTTAAGTGATTTGGACCATTTAATCTAAGTTTTGGTACTTAGAAATTGATGTAGGAAATAAGCGTGTCTATAACCAATTTGTGGATTTGTAAATTGATATGAGTTACCCCGGGCTTATATAAGTGGTTTGATTTGGTATTCCATGTTAGATGGGTTACTCACGCTGGTTTCCAGCCTGACCCGGGTGTTACTTTGACGTAATGCTCGGGTCAGACCGAGTATTACAGATTTTCAGGTAAGGACGTTCTGGAGCTCAGGAGACGAGTTGGATGGCAAGTACGTATAGAGTATTTCTGCTGCAGTATATTATTGTATTTTTGAGACATGATTACTGTATATATTTCGGTCACTGTGGGTATGTAAAACTCTGATGAATTAAAATGTAATCGACAGATATAGTAATCTTTTGTAAACTGTTATTATTTACTATTATATTTTATCCGCTGCGAATGTGAGATGTTGTTGTTTCTGTCCTTCTTCTTCTGCCTCTTTCTTCTTTTTCATAACTATCTGGAATTTTCGGGTTCGAAAATTCCGGGTCGTTACAATCGCGGTATATGGGTTTATATAATATCATCCGCTATTATGCGGCGCATAGGGTCTCATCCTCTATATAATGCGGGAAATCAATCACTCTAATATATATATATATATATATATATATATATATATATATATACACTATATATAATATAGCACATCCAATCAATTCAATCATTCAACCAATTATTTAAATTTAACTATTTAAATTTAAATAACCCATATGAGTGAGATTAACTCACCTTTGATTTTGTTTTGCAATCCACTTCAAACCGGTCTGTCTTTCCCCGATTCCAGACCTTGTATAACATTTAGATGATTTTTATTAATATTCGAACCAAATCAAACAATTAAATTTCCATTTGATAAATTTATTTAACCAATGATTCATTTTAAACTAATAGTTTGATTTAAACTAATCTCTCTTAATACTTCTAGTGACTAAAATTTAAATAGGCTAATTAAACCAGCTAATCATCATAATGCTTTATTCTAAAACAACTAATAACTTTGAAACGTATATATGTATATTTGTTTTCTTTTTCTTATTTGAAACTACTTACACCCAAAAGTAACCTATATACATATTAAAAATCAAATCTTTATAAACTCTTCAACATTTTTTTCCTTCTTTGAATGTATATATGGTTTACTGTGAATTAACATGCAAATACATATACTAAATTAAATAAATAAAAAAAATAGCCTTACCTTCCTATCTCAGGTCGAAACCGAGATATCCACCCTCACTCCCCACCTGACCACTCGAGACACCCCAGAAATCGAACACTCATCCCAACAGTGAGCGCGACCACGTCGAAACGCCAACGTCAGTAGCCTCGCACGCCCATTCTCCTACTCGCGTTCCTCGCGTGCTAGCCCTTCTCCGATCGCGAGTCGCCGCGACTCACGTCTGAACGAATGAACTGGCATCCCTTTTTTCCCCCTATTTCGCGAACACTGAAGTTTGGGAGGAAGACAGATTTGTTTTCGTATGAAGATATAACAGTTCCTGAATTTTGTGATGTCGAACGAGGTTCGGCCTTCGTTATTTTCTGAGAACAAATTTTGTGGATTGAATGAAGAGGGGCGCGATCTTGAATTTGAGAGGAAAGGAAGAGTTTCGTTCGTTTGAAATGAATAAAAGAGGGGAGACGGGTTCGGCCATTATATTTATTTCGTTTGTTTTCTGAAGGAAGCCATTTTTTTTCTTTCTTTATTTCAGCTGAATTCGAATTCGTGAAAGGTTGAAAGGAAGGAGATAAGGTACGGGTATATCAGTGTGTTGTCTTTCTTATTTAATGCTGAGTTGATTTCATACTCATCCAGAAATATTATAAAATAACCAAAATATCTCGTGGTCCATAATTCTAAACCCCGAACTCCAATTTAAATGCGACGACCGACGTTCCTAACGTTATATCGTTATTTTGAACAAGCTGGAACATGTTTCGAGGTCTAGTTCGACCATATGGAGAAGATATCAATTTAAATTGACGTTTTAAATTAAATTAAAACGATTTATTTCTAGGCTTTTCTGATCGTACAACCAAACGGTAACTCCAATTGATACGATATTTAAAATCTTACAATAACTAACTAATACGGATCCAACATCACTTGTTTCGTCACAATTCGAGACTATGCCTCGGAAGGTTATTTTTAAATATCAATTTAAACAATATATTCTCAAAACTGAACAAAACACTTTTAATTTCAATTTTAAAAGTTCTATTATCTTCAGTATCATTAATTCAAAAATTTTAAGCCTTCAAATTATTTTTAGCAAGCTCGAAACTCTCGATTCCACATTTTACCCAATTTTCAATTATTTAATTCAATAATTTAATTAACCAATAAATAGTGATATTTGAAATTCATGCTAAAATTCACTTTTGAATATTTAAAACCAATTAAATGTTCCCATTTCAAACATCCAAAAATTCCGGGTCGTCACATTCCTCCCCCCTTAAAAGAATTTCGTCCCTGAAATTACTAGTTAGGATGAATAGTCCTATACCCGTTAATTACTTCCCAAAACCAAACAGTTTTTCTTAAACATCCTTTCAAAATAATCTTTTCATTAAAGACACATTATTACTTACTAACTTTCCAGACTCTTCCACGGGTTTCAAACAATACTATTTACTCAACCGTTCAAATTCCAATACAAATTCAAATTTTAAATTATCAAAATTTTCTCAAAATTTTTCTAACTCCCTAAAATTTTGAAATTTTTTGCCAGCGTCTCCTTTGCGCGGCTAGTTCGGTACAACTACAAAATGCCTCAACGGGCTTCCAAATTCCAAAAGAAAACAAAACACCAAGTGGCTAGATCAAAAACCCAATCAAATTTCATACTGAAATTTTTAAATACATACCTTTTGTTGAGAAATTTTATTTATCTTCTGCAATCAAAATCCCAATTTCTCTTGTTTTTAAATCACATGTATACTATTCTGCAATAATACCCAATCACAACATTCCAATTTGATTTTCATCCAATTATTGACTCAGTATACTTCCAATACCAGATTTTCTTAAGAACTTTCTCCATTCATTTCTTAAGTTCAATATAGGCACTTTGTATATCCTTCTATTATTACTTTCACTATACCACTTAGTTTTAATTTACTTCTATTCAAATTGGATTCCATTTCCATATATAATCAATTTGCTTCAATTATTAATTCATTTCAAATAGAAATACTTTTTCCCAATTTCCATTCAGATTTTCATTTTCAGTTTTACTGAAATTCAATTCATCTTCTAACTCTGAATATTGAGTTTTATTCACCTTTATCTAAAATTCAAATTTTAAGTCATTTGTTGTTAGTGAAAATTTTAAAAATTTCAAAATAATTTCTAACTCCAAAATTTCCGAAATTTTTTGGCAGAGTCTCCTTTGTACGGATGAGCTTTTGCAATTTGACAAAAGATATAAATATATATACATCGACCCACACTGTCGGAAAAACAAAATCAGTTCATATTTCCTATTTTTATTGCGTAGGCGTACCTTATTTAGCATTTTTAAGCAAGCGGATAATTATTTTAGCATTTTGCATGACCCAACCCAACCAAACGGCTTCCCTGAACCTATACTTACTCAATTCAAATATGTAAGTGACAAATATATGCAATTTATTAACATTTCACTTATTTTAATATAGCTAACGCATCCATTTCACATATAATACATGTTATACAATTTCCATAAGCACATATGCAAGGTTTCGACACTGGTTTTAAATTATTTGCAACCAAATCACATACCATTCCATTCAGTCCGAATAGTTGCCAACTAAATTTCTTAAATTCAATTCATTTTTAAACGAAATGAACTCGTATTCATTTCAATTGATTTAAAAAATCAATTTATTAAACTTCTATTGATTCATATAATTTTATTACTGTCGTTTACGTCAAACGACTAATTTTCTATGCAAATTTGTCGATACCCCTGCATTTAAACAATCACTTTGTTTTATACTATTTTAAATTGATTTCAACTCAAGTTATATTAATTTCACTCTATCCTAATTCATTTACAAACTCTAACTTGCAATTCCACTTTATACCCAAAATTTTTATTCCAAACCATTTTATTAAACTCGACAATCAAAATATTAAATAACCATCTCACTTGAATTTTATTTGTAATTCAAACCATCACTATCTTAATCCATATTTATTTTATTCGACAACATATCCATTGTATATAATTTATTAACACCTTATGTCGAATTTTATTCATAACACGAGTTTATTTCCAAACTTCATTATTAACTTACAATCCATTTTATTTAACCAAGTTAAATTTTAATAACATACTCTATCAAATAATTTATTTAGATAAATAGCTTACTTCTAATTTTTAAACCAATATTCGATTTTATTTCAAAAATAACTTCATTTAATACCATCCACAACTCATTTGAATTTCATTCAATTCACTTCTATTCCAATTTTTTATTCAACTAGATTTTATCTTCATTTTAATCCAACTCCAACTCAATTTCATTTGGTTTAAGTTAATTTCAATTCAATTTTATATAACTTAACTTCGGTCAAATCTAGCATCATACTATTCTCTTTACTCCACCCAATCCACTTGAATTTAAATTAAGTAAGGACTTACTTTCACTTAGTATCATCTACATCTCAATTCATTTCATTTCAATTCGATTTCAACTTAATTCAAATACATTTGGATTTTATTTTCAGTTTAATTTACTTATTTCATAATTTAACCTTAATACAAGTTAAATTCTCATTTTTAACTTTCACCTTTAATTTCAGTTCCAAAATCCAATCCCCGTATTCCTCATCGAGATCATCCACCATTTATAAGTTTATAACTTATCTCATCAGGATTTTCAATTCAAATAAGGATTCAGGATTTTTAATCACCCGGCTTTTGGTTTCAAATCATTTCGAAATCACCAATATCTCAAAATCACAATTCTCAAATTTTTAAACCAATCCTGGCTTTATTTCCCGACAAATTTCCTTTGAAATTCCAAAAAGAAAACTAATTTTTCTGAACAATTCAATTTGGCAGCAATCCGTCCCTTAGAAACTCGAAAATGAATACTGATGATGCGGCCGTCATCATCAGAATTATTTTCCAACGACTGAGTGAGTTCAGTGCTACATCCCTTTAAAAAATCATTTCAAATATTTTTAAATTCCAAATCCACCAGATTTCAAATTCTACTCAAAGACATTTCTGAAATAATACTATTATTATTTCTCCAAAACCTTTGAAAACCATTTTCAAACCCAAAGGAATTTAACTTTCCCAAAATTCCAAATTTCAAATCCATCCAATTTATATTCAAACATTTCTCTGGAATTTTATTTCATTTTCAATTATGAATCACATTTATAATTCACATTTATAAATTTCATTTATTAATGAATTTATCCCTTAATCTTTGGTTATAATTTCAATTCTTCATTCAACTTTCACTTATCAATGATAATAATTTAATATTATTATTCCCTAACAACCAAGCGACCATACATAGCTATAATAATTTATGGAAAATTATTTCCTTTATATACAAAAATAATTTGGGTAAAATTATTTCATTTACCCTATTTTAAAACAATACTGTGTCGGTTTATCTTGTTTAAGAGTTTAGAAACCCCTATCAATGTTGTGGCGTCCCACACATCGACCAGAATCCATAAACGCTCAACCGATAAATCAACACAGTATGAAAACAAATTTTATTTTCACTAACAAATACGCGCTCATATTTATTAATACACTCAAACTCATTCTAGAGTACTACAGACTCTATTTCAAATGAGTAATCCCCACCAGAGCCAAGGTTATTGCCAGCCTAGGCTCTGATACCAAGTGAAACAACCCACAAATCCTTACCCCTTAAGTTGACACTAATCTCCATTAAATCAACTCAAGAAGAACAGAAATACGAACCATTTGGGTTAAAGAAGAAGAGGTAGAAGAAGAAAATAGAACAACAACAGAATCTAACCATCGTAGCGGAATAAAATATAATAGATAATAGATGAACTTTACGCAAAAGAAAATACATCTGTTTATAGATTACATCATCAGAGTACAGAATCAGAGTATAATACAATCAACATCACAATTCAGGACAGTTATAATAACTTGTCCCATACAGAATACACAACATACAAAACACAACAGAAAATACATCATATACGTGTGATACGTCTCGCCATCCAGCTCGTCTCCTGAGCTCTACAGCATCATAACCTATATCCTATAATACTCGGTCTGACCCGAGCATTATAATAAAATAACACCCGAGTCAGTCTGGAAAACCAGCGTAAGAAAACACACTCAATTGGATTATTAGAGTTTTTCAAAACCCTTTGAAATCAAAAGCATCTCATAATACCATGCCACAAATAAACATGTCGGGTTTTTACCTTACGATAGCCAAAACACTTCTTATCAAAATCCTCTGATATTATAGTAGTGTCTATATACAAATACTTATTCAAATAGCTGAAATTGTTACATGATTAAATTCCAGCATACTAGCCACAAAGTGGGTAATACAAACAAAACCCATAAAAGACACGTAGGGAGAATGGATTTCCAACTAATGACTAGGCACTAGGGTACCACCTGTCATAGTACCTGGTCTAGATCAGCGTACCGAGGACCACCCCCGATCCCCTGCAACACAAGACCGGAAATACCTAAGGGTAATTCCGAGTAAGATCACCCCACGGTTGGCGCGACCAACCGCCACACAGCTGAAATAAAAAGGGACATCTAGACAAGGATGATCTCACCCTAATGGGTGCTACCCACATAGCCTTGCTGCATAACCCCTTATTTTCAGTCATTCCCGGTTGATGAGGCTTGAGGCTAAGCGTTACCTTTAGAGAACATATCACTTAGAATGCCCATCGTCTACCTGACGATGTTTCGAAAGCATTCATCCATACAAGTTCGTCGCGGGTCCGAACGGAACCGAAGGCACTACTCCATCTTCGATTTCAAACTCGTTTTCCTCACGAAAACGTACAAACCGGATCAAAGTGGTTTTCGAGAAATTAATCTCGATCCCGGTCTCTTCGAAACGATTAACGCATTGGCCAATATTGATAGTCGGTTATTTAACTATCAATTAACATTCACAAACATCCATCAAACAATAAATAATTTTCCAAATTATTTATTAATCTCAAATATCTTCGCACGATATATTTCCACCTTCCATCCTTTGAAAACAATTTTCAAACTATCTTCCTCTCACGGAATAAATTTCCCAAATATTTTCTATGTCCACTGAAATCACCAAGTACAAATACTTAGAGCTTAAAAATAATTTAAAACACTTTATTATCAAATATACCTTTAAACACTTTAATTAAAACAACTTTAATAATTTATTCAAAAATTTATATCTTAAGAATATTTAAAATAAGGCTACTTAATAAAATATAAAACTAACTTTATCTTTAAAACATAATACCCATTCTACCTTTAAATAATTACTACAAAAATAAATTTTGAAAAATACTTACTTTAAAATTTAAACAATTTAAAAATAATAATTTCTCAAAACATACTTTGAATTTTAACTTATACTTAAGAATTTGCTTTGAAACGTACTTTGGATTTTAAACAAAATAACTTAAAACACTTTATTATAAAATATACTTTAAACGTTTAATATTACATTTTCTAAAACATTTCTTTATAACAAAATTTTAAAGTCTTTAACTTATACATAAAAGTCTCCTTTAAAATATACTCGGCTTTCCAGGGAGATACACTTCATATTTCCATACCTTTAAAAATAAATCACTATTTATTTTTAAATCAAATTTCCATTCCTTTATAAATTCCCACCGTGAAATTTATACTTCCAAATATCCACTGATATTTTACTTCACTTTATAAACCCAGTTTATAAATTTCAATCCCAAACACTTAAATCAATTTACAATTGATTTCCAATTTACTTCACCTTGAAATAAATTTCCTTACTTCATTTATTTCAAATCCATTTTATTTCTTATTTATGATTTAAAAATCTCTTTAACTGAGAATACCAATTCAGATTTCCCAAATTCCTTTCTTATCCTTTAAATACCCTTGAATTTTAAATTAAATTCTTTATTCCTTTAAGATAATAATGCTTGAGTTTTAAAATTTATTATTTCTCGGTTATTTCAAAATCCCCTTTATATATTCGGAATTTATTTAACATCACTTTTATTCTTTCTAATTCATTCTTTAAACTTATTCAAATTCTCTATAATTATTTTACTAAAGAATAATTCACTCCTTTATTTTCTTTTCAAAAATCCAATTTTATAGATTTGATAACTCAGAGTATCGTAGTATATTCAAGCAATCCATAGCATTCAACATTTCAATTATCAATATAATTAATCACAGAGTATCAAATATTCATAATAGAGAATATTAAACAATCTAAATAAAATTTTGAGGAATCCAGTTGGATCCCTCCAACCTATTTCCCTACATCCACAGATGTTAGCACAATACCAATTCCACTTCGAGGTGGAATATCGCGATATATGGGTTTATATAATATCATCCGCTATTATGTGGTGCATAAGGTCTCATCCGCTATATAATGCGGGAAATCAACCACTCCAATATATATATATACTACTATATATAATATAGCACATCCAATCAATTCAATCATTCAACCAATTATTTAAATTTAACTATTTAAATTTAAATAACCCAGATCAGTGAGATTAACTCACCTTTGATTTTGTTTTGCAATCCACTTCAAACCGGTCTGTCTTTCCCCGATTCCAGACCTTGTATAACATTTAGATGATTTTTATTAATATTCGAACCAAATCAAACAATTAAATTTCCATTTGATAAATTTATTTAACCAAAGATTCATTTTAAACTAATAGTTTGATTTAAACTAATCTCTCTTAATACTTCTAGTGACTAAAATTTAAATAGGCTAATTAAACCTACTAATCATCATAATGCTTTATTCTAAAATAACTAATAACTTTGAAACGTATATATGTATATTTGTTTTCTTTTTCTTATTTGAAACTACTTACACCCAAAAGTAACCTATATACATATTAAAAATCAAATCTTTATAAACTCTTCAACATTTTTTCCTTGTCTGAATGTATATATGTTTTACTGCGAATTAACATGCAAATACATATACTAAAATAAATTAATTAATTAAAAAAACAGCCTTACCTTCCTATCTCAGGTCGAAACCGAGATATCCACCATCACTCCCCACCTGTCCACTCGAGATACCCCCAGAAATTGAACACTCATCCCAACAGTGAGTGCGACCCAAATCCCGAGCTCAAATTCCCACGTCAAAATGCCAACGTCAGTAGCCTCGCATGCCCATTCTCCTACTCGCGTTCCTCGTGTGCTGGCCATCCTCCGATCGTGAGTCGCCGCGACTCACGTCTGAATGAATGAACTCGCAGCCCTTTCCCCCCCCCTTTCGCGAACACTGAAGTTTGGGAGGAAGACAAATTTGTTTTCGTATGAAGATATAACAGCTCCTGAATTTTGTGATGTCGAACGAGGCTCGGCCTTCATTATTTTCTGAGAACAAATTTCGTGGATTGAATGAAGAGGGGCGCGATCTTGAATTTGTGAGGAAAGGAAGAATTTCGTTCGTTTGAAATGAATAAAAGAGGGGAGACGAGTTCGGCCATTATATTTATTTCATTTGTTTTCTGAAAGGAAGCCATTTTTCTTTCTTTCTTTATTTCAGCTGAATTCGAATTCATGAAAGGATGAAAGGAAGGAGATAAGGTACGGGTATATTAGTGTGTTGTCTTACTTATTTAATGCTGAGTTGATTTCATACTCATCCAGAAATATTATAAAATAACCAAAATATCTCGTGGTCCATAATTCTAAACCCCGAACTCCAATTTAAATGCGACGACCGACGTTCCTAACATTATATCGTTATTTTGAACAAGCTGGAACATGTTTCGAGGTCTAGTTCGACCATATGGAGAAGATATCAATTTAAATTGACGTTTTAAATTAAATTAAAACGATTTATTTCTAGGCTTTTCTGATCGTACAACCAAACGGTAACTCCAATTGATACGATATTTAAAATCTTACAATAACTAACTAATACGGATCCAACATCACTTGTTTCGTCACAATTCGAGACTATGCCTCGGAAGGCTATTTTTAAATATCAATTTAAACAATATATTCTCAAAACTGAACAAAACACTTTTAATTTCAATTTTAAAAGTTCTATTATCTTCAGTATCATTAATACAAATTTTATAAGCCTTCAAATTATTTTTAGCAAGCTCGAAACTCCCGATTCCACATTTTACCCAATTTTCAATTATTTAATTCAATAATTTAATTAACCAATAAATAGTGATATTTGAAATTCAGGCTAAAATTCACTTTTGAATATTTAAAACCAATTAAATATTCCCATTTCAAACATCCAAAAATTCCGGGTCGTCATAGATAGATTAATAAATGAAGTTATATTTGAATTATATAAATAAGATGATTTAAATAGACTTGGTTTTACAATACTTTTGGGTTAGGATTTGTGACAAATTTTGGGATGAAATTCTTTTAAGGAAGGAATAGTGTAACGACCCAGAATTTATTAACTATTTAAATGAACATTAAGTTGTATTTTTTAAATAATGAATAAATGAATTTTTATTAACTAATAAACTTACTTTTAATAATAACTAATGATGATAAAATCATTTTCAAATTTTATTTACCAATATATATATATAGTTTAGAAAAAAATAGAAAATGTGAGCGGAAGTTATTTTCTGAAATCTTAATTTTTCATTGGTTAAAAGTTATCTAAATTGTTAAAATACTATTGTAAACACATATATACACACTACAAACTACTTTTTCATGAGAATATATACATGTACATATATTTTCACTTAAGCATGTGTATATAAAAATATATTATAACGACCCGTATTTTTTTGTGATGCCCCACCTCTATACTCACACTAACCAAGGACACTACTAGGTAATGTCGTCAATTAGTACGAAGATAAGCTTGTTGAGGAGCGACCAACTGTATAATTGATTTGAGCGAGAACCGATATGTCAGATAGTATGTCATGCATTTCATTTCAAGAGGAAATCCGACATATCCAATCCAAACTCAAATCTACTACACAGTGGTTAAGTGGCCTTTGGAAACAAATATAAAATAAGCATAACACAAAATCAATCACAGATATTCATATCACTAAGGCGGAAATAGATATGAATACAACACATAGAAGTGAACATCGTAGTAGTGGTCATACAAGATCCACTACATCACAAAAGAATAGGTGCAAGTGCTACACAAAAGAATAAGTATACATCGAAGAGTCTCTATCTTGAATGTATAAAAACAAAAACTACTAAGCTAAAGTAGTTAACCAAAAGTCAGAAGATAGTCCCGACTAAGAAGTCAAGTGGAAGCACCTGAAACACCTCGGTCTAACCTGAGTATTATTTAAGAAGAAAAAATAATAAATAGATCAGTCTAGCTATAATTATCATGTAAGATGAGATATGATAAGAGGTATAACAAATATATATGATAACAACAAAAATCCTACAATATCTCAAATTTTCTCAAACACCAAAAAGAATGTCATATTCTTTATTTTTATTCACCAAATCACAAATTTTGATAGAGCTTATCAGTGCAAATCACAAAAAACACAAATTCTAGAAATCAATAATTAGAAATCCAGGAAAAAACACAAAGGGGGAGGCCTATCACAAACGGGAGCATGGAAACTCACCAACACATGTATCACAAATTGGACACTATCCCATAGGTCGCTAACCCATAAAAATACGGGGTACAGTCTCCCGTAAGGACGAACGAGCCGAACATTGACGCATCTAAAAAGATACGCCCCATGCACAGCCAAACATCGACGCATATAAAAAGATACACCCCATGCTCCTTATTGAGCCGAACATTGACGCACCTAAAAAGATACGCCCCATGCACTGACTCATTGAGCCGAAGCTCCATAGAACGGTATAGTCCCCCACGCGGACAAAAAGACATCACATATCATTAGTCTAAATCACAAAATGATCATCACTGATCAAAAAGAAGTGTAAATTACACTAAGCTAGTAAATAAATGAGTTTTGCTTCATGTAACGACCCGGCTTTTCTTTGCCCAGAAAGACGCATCGTTATGAAGAAAGAAAGGGATAGAAGAAGAAAAGAAAAGAAGAGAGAACAACAACACATCAGAAATCTCACAGCGGAATGAGAAATATATTATCACATAAGATATTACATAGTATCATATACATCAGAGTACACAATTTATACATCACAGAATAGACAGTTATAAACTTCTGTCTATTATACAACACAAGTACATCAGTACAATACAGACTAATACAAACACAGCGGAAACTCTATATATCTACTCGCTGAAGCCTCCTGCTCCACAGCTCCTCCAGAATTCGTCAAGACTATCCTGAATCCCTCGACTACTCAATACAATATTGAGTACCCAAGAGTTTAATAAAACAGAAAATAAACACTTGGGTCAGACATGGGTCTGGTGTGAGTAAACGGTTAGATTGCTTAACTTTGAAAACCTTTGAAAACAAAAGTATCACGTAAGACTCCCCCACAAATAAACATGGGTAAGTTTTTACCTTACGCTAACTTAAACATTTGATAGGAAATCCGATTGTATTATAATAGGGTCTAGGGTTTTCAAGTAAATATGAAATAGCCGAAATTGTTACATTATTAAATTCCAGCATACTAGCCACAAAGTGGGTTATACAATCAAGTCCGTTGGCACTTATTGGATTTTGGATTCCATACAATGGCAGGGCTACTGGGGTACCGCCCGTCACAGTACGTGGCCTAGATCACCGTACCGAGGAGTACGCCCGCTCCCCTGCAACACAAAGCCGGAACCATCCCTTACTGGATAATTCCGAACAAGACAATCCCGTAGTTGGCGCGACCAACCACACACTAAGCCGAATAAAAGAAAAGGGACCTCTAGACAGGGATCTATCTTGCTCTCAGTGGGTGCTACCCACGAAACCTTGCTGCACCTCCCCTGTTTTAGCCATTCCCGGTTGATGAGGCTTGAGGTTTACGATTACCTTTAATCAGAACATATATCACTTAGAATACTCATCGTCCGCCTGACGATGTTCTGAAAGTATTCGATCCATACAAGTTCGTTCCGGGTTCGAACGAAACCGAAGGCATTATCTCGTTACACTCGTTTTGGAATCACCCTCAGAGTTAACGACAATAACCCTTGCACTCTGAATCTTCATTTCCACTTGAGATTCACGACTTATCGTTAATTTGGATCGATGTGGTGTTCGGGTCTCCAGACCTGGAATACCGGTATACGGAAACCCGATCCCGGTCTCATCGAAATCCAAAACGTATCTTTTAAGGGCCAAGTTGTTTTAAGGTTAAAACAATTCAATTCTTATCTATATACACACAGATAGATAACTCAATAGATAATCTATATTATCATCCAAACAGATAATTCATATTATCATTTCAATTCAACCAAACATCTATATCATAGATCAGCACATCTCTTATCAGAGATATTAACAATGCAAAGCATTCAATATCATTCATCCATCCTTAAGTAATGATTTATATTATCTCTAATTAATTTAAAGTGAATTAAATTAATTACTTCATTTTATAAATCCTGCTTACTTAATTATTAATTAAACCAAGTCCGCACGAGGGTTGTCTCGAGTCTGTCTCTGGAATATGTTGATTGCTCGTGCGGACTTGGTTTAATTAATAATTAAGTAAGCAGGATTTATAAAATGAAGTAATTAATTTAATTCACTTTAAATTAATTAGAGATAATATAAATCATTACTTAAGGATGGATGAATGATATTGAATGCTTTGCATTGTTAATATCTCTGATAAGAGATGTGCTGATCTATGATATAGATGTTTGGTTGAATTGAAATGATAATATGAATTATCTGTTTGGATGATAATATAGATTATCTATTGAGTTATCTATCTGTGTGTATATAGATAAGAATTGAATTGTTTTAACCTTAAAACAACTTGGCCCTTAAAAGATACGTTTTGGATTTCGATGAGACCGGGATCGGGTTTCCGTATACCGGTATTCCAGGTCTGGAGACCCGAACACCACATCGATCCAAATTAACGATAAGTCGTGAATCTCAAGTGGAAATGAAGATTCAGAGTGCAAGGGTTATTGTCGTTAACTCTGAGGGTGATTCCAAAACGAGTGTAACGAGATAATGCCTTCGGTTTCGTTCGAACCCGGAACGAACTTGTATGGATCGAATACTTTCAGAACATCGTCAGGCGGACGATGAGTATTCTAAGTGATATATGTTCTGATTAAAGGTAATCGTAAACCTCAAGCCTCATCAACCGGGAATGGCTAAAACAGGGGAGGTGCAGCAAGGTTTCGTGGGTAGCACCCACTGAGAGCAAGATAGATCCCTGTCTAGAGGTCCCTTTTCTTTTATTCGGCTTAGTGTGTGGTTGGTCGTGCCAACTACGGGATTGTCTTGTTCGGAATTATCCAGTAAGGGATGGTTCCGGCTTTGTGTTGCAGGGGAGCGGGCGTACTCCTCGGTACGGTGATCTAGGCCACGTACTGTGACGGGCGGTACCCCAGTAGCCCTGCCATTGTATGGAATCCAAAATCCAATAAGTGCCAACGGACTTGATTGTATAACCCACTTTGTGGCTAGTATGCTGGAATTTAATAATGTAACAATTTCGGCTATTTCATATTTACTTGAAAACCCTAGACCCTATTATAATACAATCGGATTTCCTATCAAATGTTTTAGTTAGCGTAAGGTAAAAACTTACCCATGTTTATTTGTGGGGGAGTCTTACGTGATACTTTTGTTTTCAAAGGTTTTCAAAGTTAAGCAATCTAACCGTTTACTCACACCAGACCCATGTCTGACCCAAGTGTTTATTTTCTGTTTTATTAAACTCTTGGGTACTCAATATTGTATTGAGTAGTCGAGGGATTCAGGATAGTCTTGACGAATTCTGGAGGAGCTGTGGAGCAGGAGGCTTCAGCGAGTAGATATATAGAGTTTCCGCTGTGTTTGTATTAGTCTGTATTGTACTGATGTACTTGTGTTGTATAATAGACAGAAGTTTATAACTGTCTATTCTGTGATGTATAAATTGTGTACTCTGATGTATATGATACTATGTAATATCTTATGTGATAATATATTTCTCATTCCGCTGTGAGATTTCTGATGTGTTGTTGTTCTCTCTTCTTTTCTTTTCTTCTTCTATCCCTTTCTTTCTTCATAACGATGCGTCTTTCTGGGCAAAGAAAAGCCGGGTCGTTACACTTCATGTCCCAAAACCACTGGCTTAACTTAAATATTTACAAACAAATTGTAGATTTCCACTCGAAAATTGTCACAAGATTTCAATCGTACAAGTCTAAGAATTAACCGACGAAGTAAACGCAAGCGTTTCATACCACTTGTTTTGCTAAGTCGTTTCATTGGATTTCTCGTACGAATGAGGTAAAGGTTTGTATATACTAATAGATTGGAAAACGGTTATAAAAATGAGCTTTGTATTAAAAGTAATGTTGAAATCATTTTTGTGAAAGGTTTGAGTATTTACTACTAGTATAGAAACCTTTGTATTTTAAAGTGACAAATCATAGAAACGATTGTAAAAACAATATATCACCAAAAATTCACATTCGACGACATGAATTAAAACCGTTAAAATCAATATCAAATCCATCAAATGGATATTCCCAAAAATCTAGAAAAGAAGTCATCAAAGTCGATAATAAATGACAAGAACTAACCGGATCAACAAAAATCGATAAAACGGAAACCCACATAAAAATTGGGAGATTGGCTGAATTTAACACCGCCAGACGTCGGGTGGTTTTCCCAGACATCTGAGCTGAAGGTCTGGAAATTTCTTCCATATCGCTCAGATGTCTGGGAATAACCTCAAACGTTTGAGCTAAAGCTCAGGGCAAAATTTGCCTAGACCATTGATGGCCAAATCAACTCGGAAGCAATCGAATAAGTGATGGTGGCTATGGATTTATGCCTAGCGACAACCCAGCCCTATAGGCTCTTCAATACACTCCAAACAACATGTCCAAACATGCATAGTAGGATTTTCATAGATTTGGACTTCAAAATACCAAAATTGGAAAATTCACTAAACCAATTCAATTCAAAAGCAATTGAGCATGAAATAGATGTTAGGAATTCAAACCTAACAACAATGAAAGTTATTGACATAGATGTGAGTTCAAGAACTCACCTTTAAACCCAAAATAGAAAAGAGAAGCTCTAAAACAAGCTAGGATTGATTTCTCTTCAACTACACCTCAAAGATCTTCAACCTATTACTACATGCAAAGATTTTCCTAAGTTGGGTTATAGGAAAAATCAAGAATTGAAGAGGAATTGAGATGGAGAAGATGAAGAGGATGCTTACCTAAGCTTCTCTTTGATTTTAGAACTTGAACTTGAATTCCTAAGAATCTAGGGCTTAGGAATTTTGATTTCCCCTCTTTTCCCCCATTATTCCTTTTGCTTAAGTATTAGGAAATTATGAGTGGAATGAATGAAGAGGAGAGGAGTTAGGGTATTTGGTAGAGGAGTTTGGGTTATCTTGTTGGGTTAGTGGGCCAGAACACAATCCAAAGTCCAAATAAAAATACCAAAATCCTAATTAACTCCAAACATATCAATGATTATACTTAAAAAAATTGTAAATGTCGTTGTGAACTCAATGAAAGTGGTCTCGATTCCGGATTCGACTATTTGCAAAAAGTCACATTTTAGACTTTAATTCAATTATTGATGCTATATTTAAATAAAACATTTAAATATATATTCGTGAAATATGCAGGTTGTCACAGACTCTCCTCCTTAAAGAAATAGCGTCCTCACGATACTTAAGAAGAAAATAAAGAATAACAACCACTCTAAGGCATAACAACACAAAAGAAATTTTTTGAAGTGAGAAGTTCACCTTAAAGAGCACGAGAGAGTAAGTCCGGATGTGTTCGCTCGATGAATTCTCTGGATTCCCAAGAACAATCTTTAGGATTTGCAGACCATTGAACTTTCACAAGCGGAACATCTTTATTACGAAGGCGTTTAACCTCCATAGCAATGATACGTATAGGATGTTGCTCACAAGTCAAATTAGGTGAAACTTTAATTTCTTCAATAACACCGGGCTTAAGAATAGAATCAGAATCTCTAAGGCATTTTCGTAGTTGAGAAACGTGGAATACGTCATGAATAGTAGAAAATTGAGCCGGTAATGAAAGGCGATAAGCCAAGGAACCAATGCATTCGGTGTTGGGAAATGGGCCAATATATCGAGGTGTGTAACATCCCACTATTTTGGACCATTCAAATCGACAATAAATCCACACATGTCAGACTTGAATACTTCAAAACAGTGGATTGTCCAGAAAATTTGGAGCAAATAAAATCAAACACAGAATCACAAACACAGAATATCAGAATAACTCGCAGCGGAAATAAAATACCATTGTAGTTCATGAAGCTACTATAAACATACTCTCAAAACATATACAAAATCTCATAGTCAAAATAGATACAATAGAAGTCAGGATACATAAGTCAATAATACAGAGACAATACTGAATAGGAAATAACTGGAATAGAAGTCGATGAACCGATAGAAAAATGAGCTCCAACAAATCTCTAGCTCCAGAAGGTGAATCCAAAGCTGTGATTCTCAGGCTGACCCGAGCGTAAAGTAAAACACAAACACTCGAGTTAGGACATACATACTTATACAAGGTAAACCAACTCAAGTGAACTGTAATAGCAATGCACAATAATTTAAAGGATGCTTGGGATCGCCCATCCATTAAGGATCAGTCAAACCAACAATTAAGTAGTAATAAACACTATCATAGAAATATCCATATTAAAGTAAACAATGCAAATAACAGTGTAAATGTGACTAGGGTAGCGTAGAGCTGCAGTAACCGCTCACCTCTAGCCACACTCTCAAAATCAAAGGTATGCACCAAACAATCACAAGGAAATCAAATGACACACAAAGGAGTGTACCCGTGGTTATAAATTTCAAAATGATTATAATTCCGAATTAATATCATTCATTTAAACCATTAAAAAGTGAAGTCATTATTCCTTCAAATCAAGTATTCAATTCCCAAAAATTTAGCCTTTTCAGAGTTCATTTATTCAGTTATATACTTCAAATATTGAAATTTCAGCTTTTCGCAGCACTTAAAAAATGCTGCGGTGAGTTCTATTTGAAAACAATTCAATTCAGCAAAGGCAGTATTTAAAAACTGCTGTAATAGTTCAGTTTTAGTTGCAAAATAGTTCAATTACATTCAAAATCACATTTCAGCCAACTGCAGCACTTAACAAGTGCTACAATAGCTCTGTTATTAGTTTCAGGTTTTAGATTTAGTTTCTGCGACTACAGCACTTACAAAGTGTTGTAATAGCCCTTAGTTCATTTTAGCCTTTTAGTTCATTTCTGCAACTACAACACTTACAAAGTGCTACAGATTCACTTTAGTTCAGATTTTAGTTATTATTCAGAAACGATAGCATTTTTGAAGTGCTACTAAAAGAATTTCCAGATTTACACTAGAAATTCAGAAACAATTAAACTTCAATTTAAACCATTTTAATTGTATAAAAATCTTATTTTTCCACTTTAACAAATAATCATTTAATTACCTTTTTAACTTATGATTTTTATAAGAAAACTTTTACAATTAAAATTCAATTTTTCAATACTTTACTTATTAAATTCAAGTGTACAAGTTTTTCCATTTTTACATCTATTTAACATTTAAATTTAATTTACCATTTCACAGTAAAACTCAATTCCCATTTTATTTAATTAACTTAACTTCCATAAAAAAATCAAATCACAAATTTCCAAATTAAGTTATGTTTAAAAATCACAATTTTTCCATTCATTTATTTAACCTTTTTAATACATAGAAAAATCATTATCACTTTATGAAATCATTTTAAATTCAATTTAAATCAAATTGTCATATTTTTACATTTTAAAATACTTAAAAATATCCAGAAAAATATATAAAATAACCACGGTTTTGTATATTATTTTCTAACCTAAGAAAAGTGATACAGATAATATACCATTTTAATCCGTAATTTACAAAGAAAATCCAGGTTCAATCATATCAAACCCGCAATCCCAAGTTAATAAAATTAAATAAAAATCACCCAGGCCTATCATTTCAGCCCGAAATAATTTTTCCCTATTCTAAAGTCCGTTCGGGTATGTATCATTTCAACCCATAGTGATTCTATTCTACAGGGAACTTGTAGTGTGAGAAATAGAAATAAATAAACAGTATAACAAAATATAACATAGCAGATGATGTGACAAGTTTATAACAGGGTTTAACATCATATAATTCACATCACAGGTAGATATAACATGATATAAAAATTCTACACATTCACTTGTTGTCACTTCACAAATTATATAAGTATAAATGTCATGAGTTAACACTCACCTTTTTAAGCTGGATTTAGCTAAACAAAACACGCAAACAAATTCCAGAAAGCACGATATCATGACTTTTAAACTCAAGTGGAGAGAGAGCCAAGATTATTGATCTTGTACAAAAAAATTTAAACAAGCAAATATAAATATAATTTCAACACAAAATAAGTTGAAACAAAAATGGAATTTGAATTAACCAAAGAGACAAATGGCTTAACCATGCTTTCAAATCACAAATGCTTGACCATGAGTCATCATGGGCTTGGCCCTACATGTTTTAGAGGTGGAAATCGCTCAGATGTGGGTCACAAAGGCACGGCTACAATAGGAAATTGAAGGGGTTTGGAGTTACAATGGGAAGAAGGCCAAAAGGCAAGGCTAAAAGGAGGTTTGGTTCAACATAGGCTCGGCCTATGGCACATTTGGGCTTGGCCAGAGGCAAGTACAGGTCAGGTCAGAGGAGATGGTGATGTTCAGAGGTGGTGGCAGCAAGTGGTGGTGGAGCTAAGGGTGGTGTCCGAGGCTAAAGGAGATGGTGATGGGAAATAGGTGTTCGGCTATGCATTGTTCAAGGGTTTTGCAATGTTTTTGTGATGTTAGCCTACCTAAGTGGTCATGGCCTGATCTGGACAGAGGGGAGGAGGGGTGGTTGCTGCCGTGGATGATGGGGAGGAAGTGTTGGTGGTGGTCGGAGGAGATGGTGGTGGCTATGGCCGAGCAAGGCATGAAGAAGTCAAGGCAAAATCAAGTAAAAGTGAGGAAGAAAAAGCAAAAAAAGAAGGAGCCATTGCTTATTTTTTTCAGAAATAGATTATGGCCGAAAATTGTGATGAATTGAGAAACTTTTCATGTAATTTAGAAATGAAAATACACGGCCAAACCAAAGGAAAAGAACGACCAAGAAAAAATGAAGAGACAAGGAAATGAAAAGGCAAAGAAAAGGAGAGGTCACAAGTTAAAGTGTAAAGCTTGTCTCTTTGAATTTCCAACTAATTTTAATTCAATATAAACAAATAAAAATTAATTGAATAAAATAAAAAGTAAAAAAAAATAAAGTAGAAATGAAAATAAATAAATAGTCTTAGGAAAATAGAAAATAAATAAAGAAAATAGTTTAATTTGTTGAAAGTAGAATTTTAAAATTGTAAACAAAATACAACTAATATAGGAAAATTCCAAACACAACAAAATTCACACAATTTAATTCAAAACCCAAAACAAAATAAAAGATGGAAAATAAAAATATAAAATGAGAAATAAAAATGCAGATAAAATTTTGTGTATAAAATGCTGAATTTATCAAATTTTAAATAGTTTAAAATGGAATTCGACGAAACGAAAAGCAGAACGGATATCAGAACCAATTACTGTTTCAAAGAAAAGATTAAAATTTAAAAATTCAACTTTCAAAATTTTCAATAAACAATAAAGGTTTGACAAAATATAATATTTCCAGAAAATCAATATTTAATTGTATTTGGAAAAATAAAAATAAAATGAAACAAAAATCCAAAATACATAGGAAAATTTTCAAACTTCAAATTAAAATTATTTAAAAATCAAAGTTTCAAAATAAAAACTAATTTAAAAATAATTATTAAAATTATGAGTTGTTACACTCTCCCCCAATCAAAGCTTTTCGTCCCCGAAAAGGAAGAATGTAGGAGAATAGGAATAGCTAGCAGGAAAAATGGAGAAATAGGGATAGCTAGTAGGAAAAATGAGCTGAAAGACAAGGCTGAACCATTAGTTTAAAACTACATAAATTTCAACTAGAATTCTTTAATATTTAATAATTTGGAAAAATCTATTTTATTATATCCATAAAAGTCTTTTAAATTCAAATTGTTAGAAAAAGGTAAACAATATTTAAAACATTTTAAAATCTTTTAGAAAGGAAAATAACCGATCCAAAATATCCTTTATATAATACTTTATCAAAATACTTTTATAACTCGATGTCTTAACAAGTTTATCCTCGTTCCCGTAGACTCTGGCAGTGCGTTGATCAGGCGCAAAGCTAGAATTCTCCAGGTACTTAGTAGACTTGTTTCAACACCCAGTGAAAATACTGGAAAAACTTTTAAAACAGATATGGAAAGTACAATCCAAACAAATCAACCAAAACATGTCGATCATGGATCGCGGATACACAATGGTTACGCCTAGATCCCCCAGGAAACATCCGTACCCGTAGGCCTCCCCCAGCCCTGCGATTACGCCATGAAGACTGGTAGTACCGCAGATACACAATTATATCAAATTGAATACTTTCCAAATCAAAAGTATATCAAATCACACTTATATAGACTTCAATTATATAAGATTTCACTTTTCAAATTGAGTACCTTTTCAAATCCATAGTTTTCGAATCAACATCATACTTATACAAACCAATTTTTATATAAGTTCGATAACTCCCAAATCAAATATTTAAAATAAGGTTCTCAATTCAATTCGTTTCAATATCAGTTCAGTTTCAAAATCATATACGATTCCACCAAATTATTTCTTCTCAATTTAAATATCTTCAGTTTCAAAGTTTCCAAAATAATAGGTTTGGAGAATAATCCAAGTTTCTAAATCAAAATAATTTAAGTCAAACAATTCATTTCCAAAATCAATGGTTTTCAAAATCATCTTATTCTTACATAAGGTCCATCTTATATCAGGATCAAAATTTTCCAAAATCAACTACACTGCATGAAGAGCCATATGGAATTGAACATCTTTGCTTTATAAAAGGTTTTTGAATTTAGAATAGTTTTGTATACAAAATAGTTTATAAAATAGTTTTGTAAATAAATAGTTTGTAAAATAGTTTTGTATATAAAATAGTTTTGTAAAATAGTTTTTGTATGTAAAATAGAATTAAATAGTTTATTTAAGAAAAATAAAAGAAAAATAGTTTGTAAAATAGTTTTGTATATAAAATAGTTTTGTAAAATAGTTTTTGTATGTAAAATAGAATAAAATAGTTTGTTTAAGAAAAATAAAAGAAAAATAGTTTTGAAAAGAAAAAGAAAAAAAATGGTTTTAAATTGATAGTAGTTTTGCATAAAAAAATTCCAATTAAATTACAAAGATATCCAACCCAACAACTTCCAATTTTAGCGTCAAGTATATCAATGATATTAGAACATAAGATATACATATGTCATCATTTCGCAACATCACATTCGATTTCTCGCTCGATCACACAAGTTCGCTTTCGAACTAGTATCGTCCATTCGACTTCCCTAATGCGGACTTCGATATGGTTTCTCGACTAGAAGCCATCAGTCTCCTTGCATAGCCATATACTATGATAGAGAATTCTAGAACCAAGCCCAAAATCCATATCAAATATTCGCCATCAAGAATCAAATGAAAAATCCTAACACGAAATTGTGTAATTCACCTCGAACTTGTGTACTCAAACTTTGATCAAATTATTTATGCGAATAAAACAGCATACGTACAACTTATGTACCTATTCCAACTTGTTAAATATATAGTTTTATAAAGATGTTACTAAGTTAAAACATTTAAAGTAAATTTTATTCAAAACATTTTAAAAAACTAAATTTCATATTAGTACAATTCGAAATAGTCGTATTCATTTAACAAAACAATTTCAAGTTATTTAAATCATATTACTACATACTTTAAACATACATACCAAACTTATATTCTTTATACTTTTCAAAATTACTTAGCTTTGAAAAGTTAACCTTGATTTGGAAGTGCTCGAACCTTCAAAATAGTCGAAGAAATCATATTTTCAATCCAAGAGTTAGAAATCACCAACAAATCAGTACATCAATTCCAAAAGATAGGGTTATATCAATCAAATCCGAAACTCAAGGACTAAACACCGGCTCATTTCAAACCGTTCAAGTATATACATATATCTTTCGAATATCAAAACATACTTCGGAATTTGAAATAAAAATTGGCTTCACAAATCACTCGCATAGCAAAGCTACCAAAGTGGCCTCTCCCCCACTCAAAAACTCGAAAATCAATGTCGATGATGCATGCATTCATCACCGAAATTATTTTCCAGCGACATAAGTGAGTTCTGGACTTTAATTTACTTTGAAAACATCTTTGAAATTTCTTCGAAATCATTTGAAACTCATTAAAATCATTTGAAACATTTCTTATTCGGAAAAATACTTTCAAATTGTATTATTATATATTTCAAAATCTTAAAACCAGTTCTAAAATGCCAGAGTTCAATCTCTAAAATTTCAAATTCAAACCCTTCAGGTATAAATCATTTTATATATAACCATTTTTTATAAAATTTTCAAATTTTCAAATCCTTTCGAAACTTCAAATTCTTATTTTAAAATGGTATATAATCCTTATCGAAAACATTTCACTTTTATATAAAATATGGTCATCCTTATCAAAATAATAACTTCGATGAATACACAATTTTCAAAAGACAATCAACCACAAATTTTCCAAGGGATGATTCAAGGATGGATTTCAAAACAAAATAGAGATTCAAATTTGGAGGAACTCTAATTAAATAGAATTCTGATTCGAAGATAAGCTCGAACGAACATGGGATAATTAAATTACCAAATAGAAGATGGATAAGCTCATATAAATCGCGGGCGGCCTTAACAGGGTCAACCATGACTTCAGGAATATAATCGATGCGAAAATCTAAGGCAAATCGACCTTCGATCGCCAGAGATAGAATCCAGGTATAGCGGAAGATAGATAGCATCGTAAACCGAGGATACAGAAATCTCCGGTGAATCAATGCCAATTGTAAGGGAGTTTCACCCCTTTCAAGTCATTCAAAGATTGGCGGAATCGCTGATCTTTATAGAGGTCATTCAAGGTGGGGTTATGCAATGCTCCTAAAATCAAAAGAATACAAATAGGGAAGACAGGAATGGATTTCAGAACAAGTGGGAGCATTCCAAAGTTCAAAGGAATCCTAATCGATAAGAATCCAAACCAAGATTAGAGATATATATCCTATATTAATACGAAAGAATTCCCATTCGTAATTTGGAAAAGGCTCAAATTCATATCATACGAAAAACAGGAACATAAAAATCTTCAGTTTGACAACTCCAGCTAAGCAAAAGATACAATAGAGTTTACTCAATGCAACCTAACATACTACTGATTTTTCCATACCCAAAATAGATTTCTATCAACAATGAATCTAGATCAAATAAGTTAGAAGTTCAAAATTTAAGAGGATCCTAATCAAAGAAATTACTAACAAAGTGGATACGAAAAGAATGAAGTTTAGAAAAAATTTACTTTCAAAGCAAGAAAATTTATATCAAAATAATCTTTGAAAATTCTTTAAAATCATTTGAAAATAATTTTATACTTCGAAAATACGTTCTCTCACAAAGAAATGATTCTGAGATTAATTTCACTCATTCTAGGGTATTTCTACCCTATCTCTAATGAGTTTTTGCTCCGTAGGCTAAGGTTTTCCTAAAACCCAAGCTTTGATACCAAATGTAACATCCCACTATTTTGGACCATTCAAATCGACAATAAATCCACACATGTTAGACTTGAATACTTCAAAACAGTGGATTGTGAAGAAAATTTGGAGCAAATAAAATCAAACACAGAATCACAGACACATAATAACTCGCAGCGGAAATAAAATACCATAGTAGTTCATAAAGCTACTTTAAACATACTCTCAAAACATATACAAAATCTCATAGTCAAAATAGATACAATAGAAGTCAATATACATAAGTCAATAATGCAGGGACAATACTAAATAGAAAATAACTGGAATAGAAGTCGATGAACCGATAGACAAATGAGCTCCAACAAATCTCTAGCTCCAGAAGGTGAATCCAAAGCTGTGATTCTCAGGCTGAACCAAGCGTAAAGTAAAACACAAACACTCGAGTTAGGACATACATACTTATACAATGTAAACCAACTCAAGTGAACTGTAATAGCAATGCACAATAATTTAAAGGATGCTTGGGATCGCCCATCCTTTAAGGATCAGTCAAACCAACAGTTAAGTAGTAATAAACACTATCATAGAAATATCCATATTAAAGTAAACAATGCAAATAACAGTGTAAATGTGACTAGAGTAGCGTAGAGCTGCAATAACCGCTCACCTCTAGCCACACTCTCAAAATCAAAGGTGTGCACCAAACAATCACAAGGAAATCAAATGACACACAAAGGAGTGTACCCGTGGTTATAAATTTCAAAATGATTATAATTCCGAATTAATATCATTCATTTAAACCATTAAAAGGTGAAGTCATTATTCTTTCAAATCAAATATTCAATTCCCAAAAATTTAGCCTTTTCAGAGTTTATTTATTCAGTTAAATACTTCAAATATTGAAATTTCAGCTTTTCGCAGCACTTAGAAAATGCTGCGGTGAGTTCTATTTGAAAATAATTCAATTCAGCTGTGACGCCCCACCTCTATACCCACGCTAGCCAAGAACACTACGGTGTAGTGCTGTCAACTAGCACGGAGAATAAGGCTGTTGAGGAGCGACCATCCGTGTAATTGCTTTGTGCAAGCACCGATATGTCAGATAGTAAAACATGCATTTCTATTTCAGGAGGAAATCCGACATACCGATACAAACTCAAAGCTACTACACAGTGGCTATAATAGTTTAGGACAATAGATATAAAAATAACACAGATAACATAAATGCGGAATACAGATGGAACGAAAAGTCTCATATATAATAACTGATATCAGTTACAATACATTTGACACAATACAAATGATACAACTACAACTGTCGACTCAAGAAGTTATATATACAAGTACATTATCGACTAATATACATGTATACATTATCATCTTAAAACAGACACACTGACTACTACAACAAGACGAAGACTACTTCAAATGATATAAAAAGTCTTCATAGCTCTAGCAGCAACCAAAAGCTAAAAATCTACAACCTGTAAATACTCGGTCTGACCCGAGTATTAAATTCAAAAGAAAATAATACACGGGTCAGTCTAATTCAAACTTAGTTATTAATGCACATGAGCAATAATAATCCAATATCAAATAGACAACAGTCACAGAAATCTCATATATCCAACTTCTCGATAGGAGAATCGGATAACGGCAGCTATAACACTAAACAGTGTTAAACAGTAAATCAGCAGATTCAAAACATCAACAGAGATAGATGAAAAGATTTCTAAAAGAAGATGATTTAGAAAAGAACAGAACTGCCGAAACGGCAATTAACAATAAAGATCATCAAATCAAAACCAAATCAAAATACAATTTAAAATATGTAGAATTGGCAACATAAAACAATTTTAGAAACAGAGTGCAGACCAAAAGGCAAAGGCTCAAGTATATGGATGCAAAACAAATCAACCATGAGTCAAGCAATGTATACAGTTCAGTAGTATACCAAATGCAACAGAGGTGCAGACTACAACATCAAAGTGAAAAAGCTAAAACATAATGCAATAGTGAAGACTGCTATACCAAAAAAATGTATGCAACAATACAAAATGAAGTAGTGCAATGCAGACAGGCCAGATGAATCAACTACTAGCCAAATGTGACAGCAACACAAATGGAATGCAACTACAAACATGAAACCACAATGAAGTGCAACAGGTGAAACAATGATGCAGACCAAAGACAAGGAGTGACAACATAGGACAGTGCAACTAAAAGAAGTAGGTCAAGCATATATAGATATGCAGTGACAAAGTGAACCAAGTCACAATGCACACAAACAACAGTGAATGATTCAACATATCCAACTAGAAGTGCAGTGAGATACACATAAATGAATGCGGATGAACTCAACCTGAATTATCAACTACAAAGTATGACAATGAAATGGAAACACATGGATACTACAGATGCAACAAAAATTCAAAAATACATCTACAAAGCAATGCAGACTGAAATATGGAATAATGCAAACCAAAGTCAACATGAATCACTTGAGAATCAGAGACCCCAACACTGAATGGAATGCAAATTACAAAATGAAAGCTATAGCAAACATGAACTCATGTATACAGTTCAAGATCAAGTTCATCAATGCAGTTCAACAGAGAAGATGACCCAAGTACACTAACCAAATGCAAATAACTTCATATGACCAAAGATTAAACAGACTGACTACTGGAGTGAATACATGAATGGTCAAACTACAGCAGCATCAACTACACAATGTAACTGATCATAAGTGACAAACAAATAAAAATGAAGCAGCTGTGATGACTACAGTGATGTATCCAAGTATAAGCAAGATAGCATGGAGATGACAGAATAACCAAACAACCGTTCATGTATGTATGCACAGGAAAGCAATTACAGTTCAAATACAACAGAGCTCACCAAGTCATAAAGTATGTAGTTAAACATCTAAACAAATCAAATGGACAGTGAGGCTACAGGTAGAAGAAAACACAGTGAAATGCTCAAGGCAAAAGCAACTAAAGGCAAATGACCAGAGGCCGAAGTACATAGACGAAACGTGCTCAAAAATCATGAAATAGATTTCAAACCAAAGACAGTGCCAAAGACAATAGAACGAACGAAATCTACATCAACAAAAATCCAAGCAATATTTTATCACAAACGAAAATCATAGAATTCGAAGTAGATGTGAGTAAGGGGAATTACTCACCTTTCACCGAAGCGAAGACGAACGAAAATTTATGGAGATTGACTCCAGAAGCGAGCATCGAACTCGTCGAAGTACGAAGCAAAGCCAAAGCCAAGAAACATCAAATAACTCAATTCCAGAGCCGTAGCTTCAATTCCAGATTGAACGAAGCCGTAGCCTCGAATAAGAATCGGTCAGTGAAACACTCAAATTCCAGAATCGATCAACAGAGGAGCGCGCAAAGCCGGAGCCAAGCACAAGATCGAAACTTCAACCAAAGCCCTAATTTTCATATCAAAGAACGAAGCAGAAGCTTCAAGTGGCAACAGAGAGGAGCAACAGCTCGTATTCGCCAGAGATACAAGAAAGGGAAACAAGAATCCCCAATTCATACGTGATACAAGAGAATCGCCGAAAACCCTAAGTCGCAAATCGCCTGAAGGGGAGGAGAGGAACGCGACTTTGTTTTGAACGTGAGAAAATGAACGTGAATGGAGAGGTAAGAGGCCTTTGTCAGATAATAAAGGTGAAGGGGAATAGATTTGTTAATGGGCCAAGCAATAATATTAAGCCCATCGAATTTATAAATAGCAAACCATGATAATTAAACACTTAGGTGATATTTAAAACACGATTTGAATCCATTAGAACAACGGATTCGAACACGATAAAAATTCATATTTAGGATTTTAAATACGAATAGACGATGTCATATTTAAATAAAATATTTAAATATATTATCGTATAAATGCGGGTTGTTACATCAGCAAAGACAACATTTAAAAACTGCTGTAATAGTTCAGTTTTAGTTGCAAAATAGTTCAATTACATTCAAAACCACATTTCAGCCATCTGCAGCACTTAACAAGTGCTACAATAGCTCTATTATTAGTTTCAGGTTTTAAATTTAGTTTCTGCGTCTACAGCACTTACAAAGTGCTGTAATAGCCCTTAGTTCATTTTAGCCTTTTAGTTCATTTCTGCAACTACAACACTTACAAAGTGCTACAGATTCACTTTAGTTCAGATTTTAGTTATTATTCAGAAACGATAGCATTTCTAAAGTGCTACTAAAAGAATTTCCAGATTTACACTAAAAATTCAGAAACAATTAAACTTCAATTTAAACCATTTTAATTGTATAAAAATCATATTTTTTCCACTTTAACAAATAATAATTTAATTACCTTTTTAACTTATGATTTTTATAAGAAAACTTTTACAATTATAATTCAATTTTTCAATACTTTACTTATTAAATTCAAGCGTACAAGTTTTTCCAATTTTACATCTATTTAACATTTAAATTTAATTTACCATTTCACAATAAAACTTAATTCCCATTTTATTTAATTAACTTAACTTCCATAAAAAAATCAAATCACAAATTTCCAAATTAAGTTATGTTTAAAAATCACAATTTTTCCATTCATTTATTTAACCTTTTTAATACATAGAAAAATCATTATCACTTTATTAAATCATTTTAAATTCAATTTAAATCAAATTGTCATATTTTTACATTTTAAAATACTTAAAAATATCCAGAAAAATATATAAAATAACCACGGGTCTGTATATTATTTTCTAACCTAAGAAAAGTGATACAGATAATATATTATTTCAATCCGTAATTTACAAAGAAAATCCGGGTTCTATCATTTCAAACCCGCAATCCCAAGTTAATAAAATTAAATAAAAATCACCCAGGCCTTTCATTTCAGCTCGAAATGATTTTTCCATATTCTAAATTCCGTTCGGGTATGTATCATTTCAACCCATAGTGATTTATTCTACATGGAACTTGTAGTGTGAGAAATAGAAATAAATAAACACTATAACAAAATATAACATAGCAGATGATGTGACAAGTTTATAACAGGGTTTAACATCATATAATTCACATCATAGGCAGATATAACATGATATAAAAATTCTACACATTCACTTGTTGTCACATCACAAATTATATAAGTATAAATGTCATGAGTGAACACTCACCTTTTTAAGCTGGATTTAGCTAAACAAAACACTCAAACAAATTCCAGAAAGCACGATAGCACGACTTTTAGACTCAAGCGGAGAGAGAGCCAAGATTATTGATCTTGTACAAAATAATTTAAACAAGCAAATATAAATATAATTTCAACATAAAATAAGTTGAAACAAAAATGGAATTTGAATTTACCAAAGAGACAAATGGCTTAACCATGCTTTCAAATCACAAATGCTTGACCATGACTCATCATGGGCTCGGCCCTACATGTTTTAGAGGTGGAAATGGCTCTGGTGTGGGTCACAAAGGCACGGCTACAATAGGAAATTAAAGGGGTTTGGAGTTACAATGGGAAGAAGGTCAAAAGGCAAGGCTAAAAGGAGGTTTGGTTCAATCATAGGCTCGGCCTATGGCACATTTGGGCTCGGCCAAAGGCAAGTACAGGTTAGGTCAGAGGTGATGGTGATGTTCAGAGGTGGTGGCAGCAAGTGGTGGTGGAGCTAAGGGTGGTGGCCGAGGCTAAAGGAGATGGTGATGGGAAATAGGTGTTCAGCTATGCATTGTTCAAGGGTTTTGCAATGTTTTTGTGATGTTAGCCTACCTAAGTGGTCACGGCCTAATCTGGACAGAGGGGAGGAGGGGTGGTTGCTACCGTGGATGATAAGGAGGAAGTGTTGGTGGTGATCGGAGGAGATGGTGGTGGCTATGGCCGAGCAAGGCATGAAGAAGTCAAGGCAAAATCAAGTAAAAGTGAGGAAGAAAAAGTAAAAAAAGAAGGAGCCATTGCTTATTTTTTTCAGAAATAGATTATGGCCGAAAATTGTGATGAATTGAGAAACTTTTCATGTAATTTAGAAATGAAAATACACGGCCAAACCAAAGGAAAAGAACGACCAAGAAAAAATGAAGAGACAAGGAAATGAAATGGCAAAGAAAAGGGGAGGTCACAAGTTAAAGTGTAAAGCTTGTCTCTTTGAATTTCTAATTCATTTTAATTCAATATAAACAAATAAACATCAATTAAATAAAATAAAAAGTAATACAAAATAAAGTAGAAATGAAAATAAATAAATAGTCTTAGGAAAATAGAAAATAAATAAAGAAAATAGTTTAATTTATTGAAAGTAGAATTTTAAAATTGTATACAAAATACAACTAATATAGGAAAATTCCAGACACAACAAAATTCACACAATTTAATTAAAAACCCAAAACAAAATAAAAGATGGAAAATAAAAATAGAAAATGAGAAATAAAAATGCAAATAAAATTATGTGTATAAAATGCTGAATTTATCAAATTTTAAAAAGTTTAAAACGGCGAAACGAAAAGCAGAATGGATATCAAAACCAATTACAGTTTCAAAGAAAAGATTAAAATTTAAAAATTAAACTTTCAAAATTTTCAATAAACAATTAAGGTTTGACAAAATATAATATTTCCAGAAAATCAATATTTAATTGTATTTGGAAAAATAAAAATAAAATGAAACAAAAATCCAAAATAGATAGGAAAAATTTCAAACTTCAAATTAAAATTATTTAAAAATCAAAGTTTCAAAATAAAAATTAATTTAAAATATTTATTAAAATTATGGGTTGTTACAAGGTGCTAACTTTCTCGATCGACTGAAACATACAACACCCTTCATAGGTGAAACACGAATGAATACCAAATCTCCCACGGAAAATTCCAAATTCCTTCTTCAGTTATCGGCATAGGATTTTTGTCTACTTTGAGCTTTTTTCATCCCATGACGAATAAGGTCAATCTTTTCTGTGGCATCACGAATAAAATCTAGACCTAAAAATAGCTTCTCACCGGCTTCAAGCCAACACGAAGGAGATCGGCATGGCCTTCCGTAGAGTGCCTTGAAAGGTGCAATACCAATACTATACTAGAAGCTATTATTATAAGAAAACTCAACAAGAGAAATATGATCTTCCCAACTTCCACCATAATGAAGAACACAAGCATGAAGGAGATCTTCAAGAGTTTGATTCACACGCTCCATTTGTCCATCGAATTGAGGATGATAATCGGTGCTAAAATTAAGCTTCGTTCCTAAATCTTTTTGAAGACCCTTCCAAAATCCACTAGTGAATAATGGATCATGATCACTAACAATAGAAGTAGGAACTCCATGCAATTAAATAATTTCTTTAACATAGAGTTTAGCCAAAAGAGGTACGGTCCGATTGGATTGAACGAGAATAAAATGGGCGGATTTTGTAAGTCTATCTACAATCACCCATAGACTGTCATGACCCGAACGAGAACGGGGAAGACCGTCAATAAAGTCCATGAAGACTTGATCCCACTTCCAAACTGGAATGTCCAAAGGTTGCAATAACCCACTGGGCCTTTAATGCTCGGCCTTTATGAGTTGGCAAGTCATGCAATGCTTAATAAAGTTAGCAATATCAGATTTCATTCCATCCCAATAATAAAGTCGCTTCATGTCCGCATACATTTTACTACTACCGGGATGAATGGTAAATTTAGAACGATGAGAATCTTCTAAAATGTCCTTACGAAGATCGCTAATATTTGGCACAATAAGTCTACCAAATTTTCGAATGCCTCCACAAGCATCGATTTCAAAGTCTTTCAAACCATCAACCTTATTTTTATCCCTACAACTTTGGCTAAGAAGAGCTAGTTCAGAATCGTGCTTTTGAGCTTCAAGGATGTGGTCTAAAAGAGAAGGATGAGCCTCAAGGCTACATAAAACAAAAGATGAACATGAATCAGATTCACGATCTCGAATCTCACAAGTAGACAAAGTCTTGAGGTCATTCCATTCGGATATCATCATGGAAACAACCGCTTGTTGCTTACGACTAAGGGCATCAGCAACTCGATTTCCCTTTCCAAGAGTATAAAGAATATCAAGATCATAAGATGCAAGTAATTCGAGACAACTTTGTTGACGCAAATTAAGTTCCTTTTGAGAGAATAAATACTTGTAAGATTTATGATCGGTGTAGAGAATAACTTTCTCTTCCAAAAGATAATGACGCCAAATTCTAAGAGCGAAAACAATGGCCCCGAGCTCAAGATCATGAGTGGCATATCTAGTCTCGACAGGCTTTAATTGTCTAGAAGCATAAGCTATAACACATTCCCTTTTGCATAAGAATGGAACCCAAACCAATACGACTAGCATCGGTACAAACAGTGAAGTCTTGGTTCCCTTCGGGAATCACAAGAATAGGAGCATCGGAAAGAAGTTCTTCTAATTTTTGAAAAGTAGCTTCTATGACAAATCATTTATTTCATGATCCTCTTTCCTGAAAAGCTAAGACATTCAAAATTATAATTAACTTTATGTTATCATATTTTTAGAAAAATTTACTTATTTCAAGTCAATTTACTGTGTCTGACTATCTCATCATAATGTTTAGGAGATTCCTATCGATAACGTTGATCAGGCGCATCGACCAGAATTCTTAAATAACTCAATGGGTAATACAACACAAAATCATCTTCTATATGATAAACATGTCTCTTAAATTTTTTACGAATATTCTTTGCTCATTTTAAGAACAAAATCCAATTATTATACTTATAAATATATCTTATTAGAAAGATTTGCAATTTTAAATTGTTGTTTTCACCCATAATCAATGAAAACAAGGACAAACTCATCGAGATATTCATAGAATACCCGATTCATAAGATGGATGAAATAAGCTGGAGGGTTCGTCAAAACGAATGACATAACGAGCCATTCATAAGAATCATAACGAGTGCAGAATGCGGTAAGGGGAACGCTATCCTCCTCAACTCGTAGCTAATGAAAACCAGTGGCGAAGTCGAGCTAAAAAGACCTTAGCACCACTCATTTGATCGCTTAGGTGGTAATCCTAAGACAGGCTCAAAGATATCAAGAAATTCATGAACTACTTGAATGAGGGAAATAACATCTTCCTCACATGTGGGTTTAAAGAATAAAATGATGCCACCGAATTGGAATCAAAATCATTAAGGAATATAGAAATCTGCTTAACAGATTGAGGATGTCGAAGATTGATAGTCCCCTCAGGATATAGGATATGGGCTTCATAACGATTAAGCCAATCCTTTCCCAAAATCAATTCCGAAACCTAAGTAGCGCATAACATGAAAATCGAATCGGAAAGTATAATCACATAAAATAATCTCGACATTTTTACAAAGTAAACCGAGTGTTGACTGGATTCGCAATTCTCAATGAAGTCATCAAGCCCATAATATTTAAAGAATAAGTATCAACGAGTTCTTTTGATATAAAAGAATGAGAGGCACCCGTATCAAAAAGAATCCGAATAGGATAATCACGAAACAAAATAATGCCATCAAGGATAGAATGAGAAATACCTTGACCAAGAGAAGTGTTACTAGGGGCTTGCACAACATTCAACTTTCCCTCTTTCTTGCTTTGAAGTTTGGGACATGAAGATATATGATGACCCAAACTTTTGCAATAGCGGCAATAAAGGGGTCTCGGACACCTATTTGCATAGTGGTCCTTAGAACCACAATTGTAGCATACTCCACAATCAGGGGTAGGAGTCTTTGCTACCGAAGTTTCTTTCTTCCCTTTCTTGTTGGGATTAGGGCTTTTGAAGTTAATATGCCTCTTCTTGTGGTTATTGAGGCTCTTCTTGGCACCTCCAACAACACTATCAGTTCCTTTATCGGCCTCTTCAAGTCGAAGAGTGATATCTACAAGTTGGTCGAAAGGCACTTCTAATTTCAGAGGTAAAACCTTTTTGGGGTTCTTATTCAAAGCACTGATAAACCTTTGATTCTTCACAAGATCCAAAAGTTGTTGGGCAGACATGAATATGCCATCCAGAGGAAGACCACTAGATTGACCAGTGCTAAGATTGCCAGGTCTAACTATCTCTTCGTCTTTAAGAAAGAAAGAAAGAACGAAGAGGAAAAAGGTTATTCTCAGAATGAATTCAAATAAGCTTGATTGGTAAAACAAAGCATCATAAAAGAAAATGGGATAGAACGGGTCCTAAGACTCGGATTAAATCCTAAGGCACCATTCCTAAGAGAGACTTAGGACAATGATTCTTGTCATATTATTCTATATTGTTCAGAAGTTTGGCTATGATACCAAGCTGTGACGCCCCATCTCTATACTCACACTAACCAAGGACCCTACTGGGTAATGTGGTCAATTAGTACGAAGAATAAGGCTGTTGAGGAGCGACCAACTATATAATTGATTTGAGCGAGAACCGATATGTCAAATAGTATGTCATGCATTCATTTCAAGAGGAAATACGACATATCCAATCCAAACTCAAATCTACTACACAGTGGTTAAATGGCCTTCAGAAACAAATATAAAATAAGCATAACACAAAATCAGTCATAGATATTCATACACTAAAGTGGAAACATATTTGAATACTACACATAGAAGTGAACATCATAGTAGTGGTCATACAAGATCCACTACATCACAAAAGAATAGATACAAGTGCTACAAAAAAGAATAAGTAAACATCAAGGAGTCTCTATCTCGAATGTATAAAAACAAAAACTACTAAGCTAAATTAGTCAGCCAAAAGTCAAAAGATAGTCCCTGCTAAGAAGTCAAGTGGAAGCACCTGTAACACCTCGGTCTGACCCGAGTATTATTTAAGAAGAAAAAATAATAAACGGATCAGTCTAGCTATAATTAACATGTAAGATGAGATAGGATAAGAGATATGACAAAAATATATGATAACAACAAAAATCATACAATATCTCAAATTATCTCAAACACCAAAAAGAATTTTATATTCTTTATTTTTAGTCACCAAATCACAAATATTGATAGAGCTTATCAATGCAAATCGCAAAAATTGGTGAAACACAAATTCTAGAAATCAATAATTAGAAATCCAAAAAAAAACACAAAGGGGGAGGCCTATCGCAAACGGGAGCATGAAAACTCACCAACGCGTGTATCACAAATGGGACTCTATCCCATGGGTCGCTAACCCATAAAAATACGGGGTACAGTCCCCCAGACGGATGAACAAGCCGAACATCGACGCATCTAAAAAGATACGCCCCATGCACAGCAAAACATCGACGCATCTAAAAAAATAAGCCCCATGCACAGACTTATTGAGCCGAACATCGATGCACCTAAAAGATACGCCCCATGCACCGACTCATTGAGCCGAAGCTCCATAGAACGGGGTATAGTCCCCTACGCGGACAAAGAGACATCACATATCGCTAGTCTAAATCAGAATATGGTCATCACTGATCAAAAAGAAGTGTAAATTACACTAAGCTAGTAAATAAATGAGTTTAGCTTCATGTCCCATAACCACTGGCTTAACTTAAATATTTACGAACAAATTGTAGATTTCCACTCGAAAATTGTCACAAGATTTCAATCGAACAAGTCTAAGAATTAACCGACGAAGTAAACGCAAGCGTTTCATACCACTTGTTTTGCTAAGTCGTTTAATTGGATTTCTCGTACGAATAAGGTAAAGCTTTGTATATACTAATAGATTGGAAAACAGTTTAAAAATGAGCTTTGTATTAAAAGTAATGTTGAAATCATTTTTGTGAAAGAGTTTGAGTATTTACTACTAGTAAAGAAACCTTTGTATTTTAAAGTAACAAATAATAAAAACGATTATAAAAACAATTTATTAAAAAAAATTCACATTCGACGACGTGAATTAAAACCATGAAAATCGATATCAATTCCATCAAATGGATATTCCCAAAAATTTACAAAATAAGTCATAAAAGTCGATAATAAATGACAAGAACTAAACGGATCAACAAAAACCGATAAAACGGAAACCCACATAAAAATAGGCAGATTGGCTGAATTTAACAGCGCCAGACGTCTGGTGCTTTTCCCAAACGTCTGAGCTGAAAGTCTGGAAATTTATTCCAGACCGCTAAGATGTCTGGGAATAACCTCAAATGTCTAAGTTGTAGGTCTGGAATTTTTATTCCTTTGCCTCAGACGTCTAAGTCTTTTCCCAGACGTCTGAGCTGAAGCTCAGGGCAAAATTTGCCTAGACCATTGATGGCCAAATCAACTCGGAAGCAATCGAATGAGCGATGGTGGCTAGGGATTTATGCCAAGCAACAACCCATCCCTATAGGCTCTTCAATACACTCTAAACAACATGTCCAAACATCCATAGTAGGATTTTCATAGATTTTGATTTCAAAATACCAAAATTGATAAATTCCCCAAACCAATTCAATTCAAAAGCAATTGAACATGAAATAGATGTTAAGAATTCATACCTAACAACAATGAAAGCTATAGACATAGATGTGAGTTTAAGAACTCGCCTTTAAACCCAAAATATAAAAGTCAAGCTCTAAAACAAGCTAGGATTGATTTCTCTTCAACTACACCTCAAAGACCTTCAACTTATTACTACATGCAAAGATTTTCCTAAGTTAGGTTATAGGAAAAATCAAGAATTGAAGAGGAATTGAGATGGAGAAGATGAAGAGGATGCTTACCTAAGCTTCTCTTTGATTTTAGAACTTGAATTTGAATTTCCTAAGAATCTAAGGCTTAGGAATTTTGATTTCCCCTCTTTTCCCCTATTTTTCCCTTTGCTTGAGTATTAGGAAATTATGAGTGGAATGAATGAAAAGGAGAGGAGTTAGGGTATTTAATAGAGGAGTTTCGGTTATCTTGTTGGGTTAGTGGGCTAGAACACAACCCAAAGCCCAAATAAAAATACCAAAATCCTAATCAACTCCAAACATATCAATGTTTATTCTTAAATAAATTGTAAACATCGTTTTGAACTCAATGAAAGTGGTCTCGAGTCCAGATTCGACTGTTTACAAAAAGTCACATTTCGGACTTTAATTCAATTAACGATGCTATATTTAAATAAAACATTTAAATATATATTCGTAAAATATGCGGGTTGTTACATTTTTGATAATTAAGAATATTAAATTTAAAAAGATTTTGGAATTTAATATTGTGAGAAATTAAAATTTATGATTTATTAATGGAAAAAATCATTAGAATATAATTTGATAAGATTGATTGAATGTAATTGACATCTGTTTTAATGTAATTCCAATCAATTATAATTTCAAAGGTTAATAAGGAATAAATTAAGTGTTGTATTAAAAATAGAAATAATATGTTATGTAATTGGAATTGGTTAATATAGAATATGGAATCAGTTATGTGGTAAATAATTTATAATCTTTGTTTGTAAACAATTGTGATAACCCTGATTTTTGAACAAGTTTATAATTTAAAATACTTGTTTGAATTATTTTGGTTGCCTAGGAAAAGTATATATGATAAGTTGACATAAATGCATTAAGTAAGTATTGAAATATATGTAAGATGGTATGATACACATGTACATACATCTCTGAAAATTTTTAGAAGCAGAAATTTGTTTGCAAGCTAGAATAAACTATAATTACATGAATATGACATAATAAATGTGCCACTGAAACAAGTCTAGAGTAAGGGAAATAAAGGCTTAATATAAACATAGGTATTAAAAAGGTACTTTAAACAAAATGTTGGCTGAGGAAAATTATTAGAAGTTGCATGAAAATAGTATGAGTTGTTGAATATATACTTTATCCACTTTTAGCAATTTTCTTAGCTTTTTAAAAAAGAAAAACAGAAATCATGCAAATAAGGTGACCGGGGTAAGATATAATTTCTGTTAATAAAAACAGGGACCATTTACCCATCTACTCTTGAAAATAGAAAGAAAGGCTGATCATAAGTAGTAGGGTAAAATTGACATTGGGTAAAATCTTATAACCCTAGAGGCAGCCAAGGCCTTGTATAAAAGAGGGTTAAGGGTGAGAGGATCTGTTACCATATTTCTAAAAAAAATATACAGAAAAAAAAAAATATATAGGCAGTTAGCAAAAGAAGACAAGTAGGAGGTAGCAGATCAAAGGAAAAGAAGGATTAAGGTGAGTAATCTCACTAAAAATTGGCATTAAGTCCTGAATATTGAGGCAGCCTAAATGGTTTATGTTTTTGATTAATCTATGTTGTTTCATAAGATTAAAATGTTGATGATCTATTTAAATATTGTGTGTGAAATGTCCAGAAAATATATTGGTGACTTCTTGCTTGAATAATTATGTTATCATGAATTATTTTTGAAATGAAATGTTTTATTGATTATGTGATTGCTGCATATAAATTAATTCATGAGGATTCCTGAAATATATGATATAAGTCTATGGTCTAAAAATGGAAAAAAACAAATGAGACTGTAGCATAAAGAGGCTGCTGCTTATGTCTCAGAAATAAATGAGGTAACATAGAAGTGCAAAGTTATACTTGTGCTGAACTTCTATGATCACAAATAAATCCAAATAAGATTAGAAGCTTGTGGTTTGGTCAGATCTTATGAATCTGTGAGTATCTGATTAAGCCAGAGGCAATGGATATAGCAAGGCAAACTGAATAAGACCATATATTTATAGGCATAATTCCTCAAAAGAAAAACCCCATGATTTAAATAATATGTACACTGAGAAATCAAACTAACTTGTGTGAATAAATCTATGATTATGGAAGAATGATCTGTTATCCTTTGAACATATGCATGATGGTTGAGTTATTTATTTTCTCTGGTTGATGTATGAGATGCAGAAGGGATTAGCATGAATGAGGGAAAGAGGGAAAATAAACACTTAGTAAAATAACTAAGGATTTGGATCTTAGGCTACCAAACAAGGCTTGGCAAGGGAAATATTGCAAGCTCACACATGGTATGATTATACCCAGGGGCCTGAGTGTGCTGGGTTAACAGTGAATATGTCCCAGACAGTGTGTGTTTTAATGGAAAGAAAGTAGCTAAAGTCCATCATAAAATACCTGAGATTGAATTTTAAGAATGGTTCACAGGTAGGTTTGGGTAAAAGAAAATCCCTGATAGCCAGAAAGATTATAGGTAGGAAAATAATTAAAATGATAATCATGTTGGTTGATTTAAAGTATTCTGTAGAGAGTATATGTTTGTGCTCTCTGAAATAAGCTATTAAGTCATGTATGTCTATGCTTTGCATTAATAAGTGTGCACAGGTGGTAGAGGAATATATACAAGAGAAACAGTGCTTACTCTTTCTGTTTTAAAAGCTATTTAAATTTTTAGTAAGATTATTCATACCAGACAATTTAGTCTGACCCTTTGTGTGTTTGTATACCATTGGGTGTCTCATCTTTCTATGAGGCAGCTAGTGGTGATTGTGCAGGTAAATAGGCAATTTCTTGAGCAAGAATTGGATGATTAGCTGCTAAGGAATTGGATATAGAAATTACAGACTCAAGGATATTAAACCTATGTTAAAAAATTGGACTTATGTTATGAGATGTTAAGTTAAGTTGTTTGGAAGAAAACTGATGTAATGTTATTAGTTTGCAAGTATTGAACTACTTCTGAGATTTCTGTTAAAACTTTGTGAAATGCTTTTAAGAATGTTGATCTAGTGATACAGTTTCTAGTGTTAACTTCTGAGATGCTTGACAAAAATGTACAATGCTAAGGATAGTCTGGGATGGTTTGTAACTAGAAAATATTGAAAGATTAGTTTGACATCCTCTGTAAGAACTTTTGAAAAATAAAGATAGGATGTAAAGAATATAGGAACACCCAAAAACGCAGATTAACTGGTATGATTTTTGTGCAAAGTAGCAAAAGAACTCGGGTTAACTTGACCAATTTTGCCAAGTCTGAGTTCAACCAGTCTAATATCCAAAACTTACTGGTTAGAAAAAGATAACAAGTATAGAAAACTAGTAAATCAGGATGGTTGTATTGAGAAAATAGGTTACCTGAAATGACACAAATACACACATGCACATAGATCACATACACACACATGTACACAGAACACAGATGCACACATGCACCCAGAATACATATACACACACTTGCACAAGGGATAACTAAGCATCCAGTAGATCTAAATTCTTAGAGATCTAAACTAACTTTACAACTAAAAGAATAACATCTAGAATTTGTGAAAAATTATGTAAGGTAGAAAAGCTTTCTGGAAATTATTTGTGCCATGAGGAATTTCATAGAAAATCCCAAATAAAACTCTCTGCATCCAAAATTCTTTTACTCTGATAAAAGAAAGGGAAAAACTTTAAAGTATCATTTATACATGATTTCTTGAATGTAAGTTAGGTGACTTGATTATAACAATATTTTTATATTGGTGAAAAGATCCTGGATAGTAGAGAAAAGATGTTCTCTTGAACAGATGATCACTATTCATATTGGTAAAAAAAAAACTTTATGTAAAAAGTGGGTCATCTCAATTTGGTATCAGAGCTATGTTGACAAAATAACATAGTAAATTTTTTTTTTGAATGAACTTGATTGTTTTGAATGTATGAAAGTATTGACTGTCTTGGATGCCTTGTCTTTATATACTCATATTAATAATACCTGTTATAATTGAATGGTAATGAATTGAAATAGGTTGGCTTATATAAAAATTAGATGAAATGGACTAACTCAAGTGTTGTATCCATAGAACTATGGTAAGACCCAGACAACAAGGGGTAGGACCAAGTGAACCACCCATGGTCAATATGCAAGATTTCATGAGAGCTATAAGGGATGGGGTAGGCAATAGGCAAGACAATCCATATGAGGAGCTTTCTAAACTACTCAAGACTTTTACCAATCTTGGAGGCAAGACTTTTGATGGAACAGAAGGAATAATGGGAATTCAAAATTGGCTCAGAATTTTGGATAGAATATTTGCTGATATGCAAGTTGAAGACCAAAAGAAGAGGCTAATAGCATCAAGACAATTGAGAGGAGCAGCTTTGGACTGGTGGGAAGTTATTATAGCTGGAAGACCTGAAGGAGAAGTGACATGGAACCAGTTTAAAGAAATGTTGGAAGGTAGATTTGTACCTGCATTAGCTAAAGAGTCTCTGCTGGAGGAATTCATTAAATTAAGACAGGGAACTATGAGTGTTACTGAGTATACCCAGAAGTTTGAATCTCTAGCAAAGTATGGTGCAGTGCTTATCACAACTAAGGAAGCTAAAAATGGCAGATACATCCAAGGATTGAATGCCAGTCTCAGTAGAGCCATGTTGCCATATAAGGATAGGACCTTTGATCAAGTTTTAGATCTGACTTTGAGCCTTGAACAACATGATAAATCCAGAGAAAATTTCAGAGCATTTAAAAATAACCAAAACAAGAAAGGAAAGGGTAAGTTCCACCCTTATGATAAAAAGAAAATGGATGTAGTTTCCACCAAGCAATCAGAAGAGGTCAAAACTGCTGAGGTTAAAAAGAAGATCACTTGCTATAATTGTGGACAAGAGGGACACATGAAGAATAGGTGTACAAATCCCAAACCAGCATCTTTCAAATGTCATCTGTGCGGGAAGGAAGGGCACATAAGAAGGAACTGTCCAGAGTTGAGGCAAGGAAAGATGGGAATGTTGGAAGGGAAAAACAAGGTAACTGGAAGCCCCAATGTTGAAAATCATGGCCAAGTTGAAGGTACTTTGCTTATTCACTCAATACCTTTTGCAGTAGTGTATGATACTGGGGCTACACACTCATTAATTTCCCATGACATTGTAGAACAGCTAAAATTAAATTGTATGCTTGTAGATAAGCCCTTGCTTATTAAAAGTCCCTTAGGTAGCTCCTGTATGTTGGGTATAATATGTAAACAATTAGAACTGAATATAGGGGGGCATATGTTTGGTGCAGACTTATATGTGTTACAATACCCAGGCATGGGGATTATTCTAGGAGTTGATTGGTTAAAAAGATATAAGGCAGTTATAAACATGGAGACCTCCACCTTATCATTGAAAACTTCTGATGGAAAAAGGGTAGTTGTTCTTTGTGAAGCAGATAAGAACAGAAGCATAGCCACCCTTGACAATTTGACTGGTGAGAAGCACATGCCTCCATTAGAAGAAATCCCTGTAGTAAATCAGTATGCTGATGTGTTTGGTGAGGTTAAGGGAATTGTTAACCATAGACCAGTAGAATTTTCTATCAAACTAATTCCAGGAGCTAATCCAGTGGTTAAGAGGCCAACTAGAATGGGGCCTAAGGAATTAACAGAACTGAAAAAGCAATTAGTTGAGCTAGAGGAAAAAGGATTCATTAGACCTAGTAGCTCATCATGGGGAGCACCAGTGGTATTTGTTAAGAAACAAGATGGATCTCTCAGGTTATGTATTGATTATAGAGAGTTAAATAAAATCACAATTAAAAATAAATACCCTTTGCCAAGAATTGATGATCTTTTTGATTAATTAAGTGGTGCAAAAATATTTTCTAGACTTGACTTAGCTTCAGGATTTCATCAAATGAAAGTAGAGGAGGAGAGCATCAAGTATACTGCTTTTAATACTAGGTATGGGCTTTATGAATTTTTGGTGATGCTCTTTGGCTTGACTAATGCCCCCTCTTACTTTGTTGATTTGATGAATAGAATTTTTAGAAAATATTTAGATAAATTTGTATTGATATTCATTGATGATATACTAATTTATTCTAAAACAATTGAAGAGCATGAGAATCATTTGCATATAGTACTGCAGAAATTAAGGCAAGAAAATTTGAAGGCAAAATTTTCAAAGTGTACTTTTTGGCAAAATGAAGTAAAATTTTTAGGGCATGTAGTATCAGAAAAAGGCTTATCTGTAGATCCCAATAAGGTGATGGCAATTCAAACATGGAAAAGGCCTACCAGTGTCACCGAAGTTAGGTCATTTATGGGAATGGCTGGTTATTATAGAAGGTTTATAAAGGATTTTGCAAAAATTTCAATTCCATTAACTAAATTGACTAGAAAGAATCAGGCTTTTGTTTGGACTGAGGAGTGTGAGAAAGCCTTCAAGAGATTAAAAGAAGCATTGATACAAGCTCCAATACTAAAGGTGCCTGAAGGGAATGAGAACTTGGTGATATATACTGATGCAAGTGGATAGGAACTTGGGGCAGTGTTGATGCAACAACATCAGGTAATAGCTTATGCCTCTAGACAGTTGAAGCCCAGTGAGGTAAGGTATGCTACACATGATCTCGAACTGTCTGCTATAGTGTATGCTCTTAAATTATGGAGACATTATTTGTTAGGAGCTAAATTTGAAGTCTATACAGATCATAAGTCACTTAAATATTTGTTCTCACAAAAAGAATTGAACATGAGGCAACAAAGATGGATTGAACTTTTAGCCTCATATGATTTTGAAATACTATATACACCTGGCAAAGCTAATAAAGTGGCAGATGCTTTAAGTAGACAGCATGCCAATGTAGCTAGATTGATGATAGAAGAGTTTAATACTTTGTCATTACTGATTGACTCAGAAGTAAAAAGAGACAGTGAAGAAAGTATGAGAGTGTGCAGTGAGAAGGAAGAAGTAGGGAAGTTAAGTTTTGTTACTTTGGGATCTGAATTGAAAAATAAAATTGTGAAGCTACAAGACCAAGATCCATTTTTACTTGAGAAGAAAGTTCATATATTAAATGGTGAGATAGTGGAAGGATTTCAATTGAATAAACAAGGTCATTTAGTGAAGGGAAAGAGAATATGTGTTCCTGCCATTGAAGAATTGAAGCAAGAAATTTTGGATGCTTATCACAGAAGCAAGTATACTATACACCCAGGAAGTACCAGAATGTATCACAACCTAAGAAGAGATTATTGGTGGAGTGGGATGAAGAGTGCAGTGGCATTATATGTGTCTAAGTGCATGGTTTGTCAACAGGTAAAGGCTGAATACCAAAGACCCTCAGGGATGCTGCAACCTTTACCCATACCACAATGGAAATGGGAAGACATATCAATGGACTTCATTGATGGTTTGCCTAAAACTAGGAGAGGAAATGATAGTATTTGGGTTGTGGTTGATAGGTTAACCAAAACAGCTCATTTTATACCTGTAAAATCAGTTAGGAATGCTTGCACCTTAGCTCAGTTATTCATCAAAGAAATAATTAGATTGCATGGGATACCAAAAACTATAGTAAGTGATAGAGATACCATCTTCACTTCGAAATTCTGGCAAAGTTTCCACAAGGCAATGGGGACTGATTTGTGCTTGAGCACAGCATATCACCCTCAATCTGATGGCCAAACAGAAATTGTGAACAAATTGCTTGAAGACATGTTGAGGGCATGCATATTGGATTGGGGAGGAAGTTGGGAAGATCACATATTTCTGGCAGAATTTGCATATAACAACAGCCATCACAGTAGCATAGGCATGGCACCCTTTGAAGCACTGTATGGTAGACCCTGTTTATCACCTTCAAGTTTGATGGAGTCTGGGGAGAAAGTGGTCTTAGGACCAGAAAATGTAAAAGAGACCTGTGACGCCCCACCTCTATACCCACGCTAACCAAGAACACTACGATGTAGTGCTGTCAATTAGCACGGAGAATAAGGCTGTGGAGGAGCGACCATCCATGTAACTTCTTTGTGCGAGCACCGATACGTCAGATAGAATAGAATGCATATCTTTTAAGGAGGAAATCCGACATACCGATACAAACACAAAGCTATCACACGGTGGCTATATATATAATCTTCGGAAAACAAACATAGAATTAATCATAACATAAATCAGTCACAGACATCCATATCACAAAGGCGGAAGAAGATATGAATAAATATATAACACATGAAAGTGTACATCAGAGTAGTGGTCGGAAAGATCCACGATAATACAAAAGAATAGCATCACGTGCTATACAAAAGAATAAGTACACAACATAGAGTCTATATCTCAAAGGTGTACATCCAAAAACTACTAATCTAAGTAGTTAGCCAAAAGTCAGAATAATCCTGAAGAGAAGTCAAGCAGAAGCACCTGTAACATCTCGGTCTGACCCGAGTATTATTTATAAGAAAATAATAAACGGATCAGTCTAACTATAAATATCAGATGATATGGTATACAGTAAAAGGCATGACATGAACATGTAATAACCATAGCGACATACTACTATAAGTATGTAAATGATAGTCAACAAAAGATTAATCAATATCACAAGAATCTTCTCAAAGATAAAATAGGGTATCATACCCTAAACTTGTATTCATAACAAGTCAATAACACATGAATTCACCAATGCACAAAAACTGATATCATATCAATGAAAATCATGAAAATTGGTGAAGCACAAAATTCCAGAAATCATCATCAGAAATCCAGAAAACACATAAAGGGGGGAGGCCTAACACATGAATGGGAGCATGAAGCTCACCTACGCGTAAACACATGACGAGAAGTTATCTCATGGAAGCTATCCATTAAATTTTTACACATGAATGGCCCGAAGACCATAGGAAATGTGATGGCGAAACATCACATGATCGGGGTATAGTCTCCCACGTAGACAAAGAGACATCGCTCAATCGCTAGTCTAAATCACAAAAATGATCGTCATGATCATAAGGAAGTGTCAATCACACCAAGCCAGTAAATATATGAGTTTAGCTTCATGTCCCATAACCACTTGCTTAACTTAAATATTTACGAACAAGCTGTAAATCTTCACTAGGAAATTGTCACAAAAAGGGTTCAATCGAACAAGTCCAAGAGCTAACCGGCGAAGTGAACGCAAGCGTTTCATACCACTCGTTTTACTAAGTCGTTTAAGTCGATTTCTCATTCGAGTGAAGTAAAGGCTTGTATATACTAGTAGATTGAAAATCGGTTTGAGAAAACGAACTTTTGATACTTAAAATAGTGTTGAAATCGCTTTGATGAAAGAGTTTTGATATTTACTATTAGTATTGAAACCTTCATATATCTTTAAAGTGACAAGTCATAAAACGATGGTAGAACAAATCAATTCACGTTCGAAGACGTGAGTAAAGTCCAAAGAAGTCAATCCCAAAACCATCAAAGTAGAAATTCTGATCAATGTTTTTCAGACGAGATTGCCTACGCAGAGTAATACGGGGTTCGACCTGCCCGGTCAGGTCGCGGGGGTCCAGGGGGCAGCGCCCACGGCGGGGTGCGGGGCAGCGCCCCGTCACGGTACGACTTAGTGAAGGCAAGCTGGTCCAACGACCTAAGGAGAAGTAGGTCATACGACCTAAGAGTTCACGCGACCTAACAAGGCTAAGGATAAGGTCGGAGACGACCTACGACTTAACAAAGTCCTGCGACCAAAGGAAAATCGCGACCTAAAAAGACCAAGTGTAAGGTCGGCGACGACCTACGACTTACGACTTAAGGGGGCAAGCGACTTACGACTTAAGGGATAAGGTCATACGACCTAAGTGGAGAATGCCACGCGAGCTGGCAGAAGAACAGGTCAAACGACCAAGTACTAACTCGCGAACGACTTAACGACTTAAGCCCTGAACGACTTAGTGGAACGAACGACTTAACGACTTAAAAGCCAACGACCTAGGACTTAAGAGCCATACGAGCTACGAGCTAACAGCAAACGACTTAAGGCCAAACGACCTACGACTTAACTCGAGGCGAACGAGCTAACTGCAAACGACTTAAGGCCAAACGACCTACGACTTAACTCGAGGCGAACGAGCTAACTGCAAACGACTTAAGGCCAAACGACCTACGACTTAACTCGAGGCGAACGAGCTAACTGCAAACGACTTAAGCCTTTAACTCGTGAACGACTCATGCCTTTAACTCGTGAACGACTCATGCCTTTAACTCGTGAACGATTCAGGCCAGGCAGAAACGACTTAACACTTTAACTCGAGAACGACTCAGGCCTTTAACTCGTGAACGACTCAGGCCTTTAACTCGTGAACGACTCAGGCCAGACGAACAGAAATACACGCGCGCGACCTAAACCCTTAACTCGTGAACGACTCACGACTTAGGCTTAACTCGTGGACGACTCAGCGAAGGCAGAAACGACTTAAGGCCAGGAAAATCACCAAAACGCTGAAAATTGAAGTTTTTCGCCAATCCAATCCAAACCAAATGCAAATGTTGATGCAAATACAATAGGGGATCATTCCCCACAGTCCAAGATAGATATAGGCAAGATGTGAGATCAAAAATCTCACCTTTTCACGGAATTTGATGAAGATGGAGATTTGAGAGCAAAGCAAGAACACCAACAAGCTTGAATCAATGGTCTAAACGTGAATTTGATGTTGAATCTCGGATTTGCAATGGAATTTGTGTTTGGGAGTTTTAATTTCTCTTTCCCTCCACCATTTTTGAAGAAGCTTGAAGTATTTGATGAAGTGATGAAGAGAAGAAGGGGTTGGGCTGAGTTAAGGAGGTGCAGTCCAAACCAAAGTCTCAAGCGGGAAAAGTGACGAAAATTTCACTATCTCCAAACATATCGAAGTTTACACTCAAAAAGATCGCAAACGTCATTTTGAACTCAATGGGGGTGGTCTCGAGTCCTAATTTGACCGTATGCAAAAAGTAGCTTTTCGGACTAACATCCGACTAACGATAAAATATTTAAAAAAAATATTTAAATATAAAATCGATAGATATGCGGGTTGTTACAAGACCTCTGAGAAGATAGCCTTGATTAGGAAAAGGATTGCTTCTGCCCAAGATAGGCAAAAGAAATATGCTAATCAAAAGAGGAAAGAAGTGCAGTATGACGTGGGGAATTATGTATTTATTAAAATATCACCCATGAATTTTTTTTTGAGATTTGGAAAACAAGGAAAGTTAATTCCAAGGTATATAGGACCATATAAAATTATGGAAAGAATTGGGAAGGTAGCCTATAAGCTAGCATTACCCGAGGAGATGAGAGCCATGCATAATGTCTTTCATGTTTCCCAGTTAAGGAAATGGGTTCATGATGAAGAAACAATTTTAAAATCTCCTGAGAAAGTGCAGATTGACCCCAGAATGGTGTATGAGAAGAAGCCTGTAGGCATAGTTGCAAAGGAGATTAAGAAATTGAGGAACAAAGAAATAAAATTGGTGAAAGTGCAATGGAGTCTTGACCCAAATGATTGCACATGGGAGGTGGAAGATAAAATCAGAAGTGATTATCCACAGCTAATTGATTGAAAAAGGTAAAAATATATATATATATATATACATAAATATACTAATGAATGGTTTGATTGAATGCTTTGTTATGCATAGGAGTTTAATTAATGATTGAACTAGGAATGATTGATTGCTGAATTAAGAATGTCTGAATTAAGTATGAAAGAATTGTGAGACACAATTCCTAAAAGGAAGGGTATATGTGATAACCCTGATTTTTGAACAAGTTTATAATTTAAAATACTTGTTTGAATTATTTTGGTTGCCTAGGAAAAGTATATATGATAAGTTGACATAAATGCATTAAGTAAGTATTGAAATGTATGTAAGATGGTATGATACACATGTACATACATCTCTGAAAATTTTTAGAAGCAGAAATTTGTTTGCAAGCTAGAATAAACTATAATTACATGAATATGACATAATAAATGTGCCACTGAAACAAGTCTAGAGTAAGGGAAATAAAGGCTTAATATAAACATAGGTATTAAAAAGGTACTTTAAACAAAATGTTGGCTGAGGAAAATTATTAGAAGTTGCATGAAAATAGTATGAGTTGTTGAATATATACTTTATCCACTTTTAGCAATTTTCTTAGCTTTTTAAAAAAGAAAAACAGAAATCATGCAAATAAGGTGACCGGGGTAAGATATAATTTCTGTTAATAAAAACAGGGACCATTTACCCATCTACTCTTGAAAATAGAAAGAAAGGTTGATCATAAGTAGTAGGGTAAAATTGACATTGGGTAAAATCTTATAACCCTAGAGGCAGCCAAGGCGTTGTATAAAAGAGGGTTAAGGGTGAGAGGATCTGTTACCATATTTCTAAAAAAAAATATACAGAAAAAATATATATATATATAGGCAGTTAGCAAAAGAAGACAAGTAGGAGGTAGCAGATCAAAGGAAAAGAAGGATTAAGGTGAGTAATCTCACTAAAAATTGGCATTAAGTCCTGAATATTGAGGCAGCCTAAATGGTTTATGTTTTTGATTAATCTATGTTGTTTCATAAGATTAAAATGTTGATGATCTGTTTAAATATTGTGTGTGAAATGTCCAGAAAATATATTGGTGACTTCTTGCTTGAATAATTATGTTATCATGAATTATTTTTGAAATGAAATGTTTTATTGATTATGTGATTGCTGCATATAAATTAATTCATGAGGATTCCAGAAATATATGATATAAGTCTATGGTCTAAAAATGGAAAAAAACAAATGAGACTGTAGCATAAAGAGGCTGCTGCTTATGTCTCAGAAATAAATGAGGTAACATAGAAGTGCAAAGTTATACTTGTGCTGAACTTCTATGATCACAAATAAATCCAAATAAGATTAGAAGCTTGTGGTTTGGTCAGATCTTATGAATCTGTGAGTATCTGATTAAGCCAGAGGCAATGGATATAGCAAGGCAAACTGAATAAGACCATATATTTATAGGCATAATTCCTCAAAAGAAAAACCCCATGATTTAAATAATTTGTACACTGAGAAATCAAACTAACTTGTGTGAATAAATCTATGATTATGGAAGAATGATCTATTATCCTTTGAACATATGCATGATGGTTGAGTTATTTATTTTCTCTGGTTGATGTATGAGATGCAGAAGGGATTAGCATGAATGAGGGAAAGAGGGAAAATAAACACTTAGTAAAATAACTAAGGATTTGGATCTTAGGCTACCAAACAAGGCTTGGCAAGGGAAATATTGCAAGCTCACACATGGTATGATTATACCCAGGGGCCTGAGTGTGCTGGGTTAACAGTGAATATGTCCCAGACAGTGTGTGTTTTAATGGAAAGAAAGTAGCTAAAGTCCATCATAAAATACCTGAGATTGAATTTTAAGAATGGTTCACAGGTAGGTTTGGGTAAAAGAAAATCCCTGATAGCCAGAAAGATTATAGGTAGGAAAATAATTAAAATGATAATCATGTTGGTTGATTTAAAGTATTCTGTAGAGAGTATATGTTTGTGCTCTCTGAAATAAGCTATTAAGTCATGTATGTCTATGCTTTGCATTAATAAGTGTGCACAGGTGGTAGAGGAATATATACAAGAGAAACAGTGCTTACTCTTTCTGTTTTAAAAGCTATTTAAATTTTTAGTAAGATTATTCATACCAGACAATTTAGTCTGACCCTTTGTGTGTTTGTATACCATTGGGTGTCTCATCTTTCTATGAGGCAGCTAGTGGTGATTGTGCAGGTAAATAGGCAATTTCTTGAGCAAGAATTGGATGATTAGCTGCTAAGGAATTGGATATAGAAATTACAGACTCAAGGATATTAAACCTATGTTAAAAAATTGGACTTATTTTATGAGATGTTAAGTTAAGTTGTTTGGAAGAAAACTGATGTAATGTTATTAGTTTGCAAGTATTGAACTACTTCTGAGATTTCTGTTAAAACTTTGTGAAATGCTTTTAAGAATGTTGATCTAGTGATACAGTTTCTAGCGTTAACTTCTGAGATGCTTGACAAAAATGTACAATGCTAAGGATAGTCTGGGATGGTTTGTAAACTGGAAAATATTGAAAGATTAGTTTGACATCCTCTGTAAGAACTTTTGAAAAATAAAGATAGGATGTAAAGAATATAGGAACACCCAGAAACCCAGATTAACTGGTATGATTTTTGTGCAAAGTAGCAAAAGAACTCGGGTTAACTTGACCAATTTTGCCAAGTCTGAGTTCAACCAGTCTAATATCCAAAACTTACTGGTTATTAAAAGATAACAAGTATAGCAAACTAGTAAATCAGGATGGTTGTATTGAGAAAATAGGTTACCTGAAATGACACAAATACACACATGCACACAGATCACATACACACACATGTACACAGAACACAGATGCACACATGCACCCAGAATACATATACACACACTTGCACAAGGGATAACTAAGCATCCAGTAGATCTAAATTCTTGGAGATCTAAACTAACTTTACAACTAAAAGAATAACATCTAGAATTTGTGAAAAATTATGTAAGGTAGAAAAGCTTTCTGGAAATTATTTGTGCCATGAGGAATTTCATAGAAAATCCCAAATAAAACTCTCTGCATCCAAAATTCTTTTACTCTGATAAAAGAAAGGGAAAAACTTTAAAGTATCATTTATACATGATTTCTTGAATGTAAGTTAGGTGACTTGATTATAACAATATTTTTATATTGGTGAAAAGATCCTGGATAGTAGAGAAAAGATGTTCTCTTGAACAGATGATCACTATTTATATTGGTAAAAAAAACTTTATGTAAAAAGTGGGTCATCTCAACAATAAATTTATTAATGTATTTAAATAACTTTAATATGACAATTGTTTTATTTCTCACTCATTTAATTAGTCCATTCTGAAATTAATTTTGTAATCAATTAATTTTTATGTAATTGAAATGTTGTAGTTAATATAAGAAAAGATGCTAATTCTAGAGTAATAAGTGTAATAAATAGAAATTTATGATTGCTAAATACTTAAGGTAATCGTGGATTTAATATAAAGGACATTAAAATCAAATAAAAGAATTTGTTGAAAATAAATTATAATAAACTAGGTTTTATTTCTATTGTAATTTAATGTTGAAATTAATGTAATATTTAAATATTGGATTTAACATGGAAAATTTAATTTTAAAAGTATTATTAAATTTCTATGTAACCAAGAATGGTAAAATGGTTAACTTTTAAATTTGAATTTAAAAGTAATTAAATTGATTTAAGAATATAATTCAGTTGATTAACGTGTAAAATTAGTCTTTTTGGGCACTGTCTTGGATATCGACGAAACTATTTTTATTGGATCCGTAATAGTGAATTATTATAGGATTTCAGGTTTCGTAGCGATCAGACTTATCGTTTGATCATGCGAGCTAGAAATGCGTAGAAATCAATTAAAGAAATTTAAATGAATATAAATTGATTTTAAGAGCTAACTTCTATATATGATAGAACTAGTGTTTGGAACTAGTTTCATTGAGTTTAAAAATTTTGAAAGCCTATATTTCGATATATTGGATGACCTATTTTCGTTTCGGGAATGAAACAGGCTTTTCGGGTCTTGGTTATCACTACGACCCCATTCGACCAGTTCTATCCATTTCTATTCAATCTCTGTCTATATATAGGTTGTTATAAACCCTAGCAACTCTATTCTATTTTCTGTACGTACAATTTCTGCTCTTATCTGTTCCATTATCTGTTCCTTCTCAATGGTAGTCATCTCAAACCCTAATTACAATTTCAAATCAAATTGAAAAATTCAAACTGCTCAAACCCTATCATAAAATATATCATCGCGAAGCTCTCGATGAACGTAATCTGTGTCTGCAATTCATTTTTCAATTGGAGGCTCCGTTTGTCCAGAATTTGATGATCTTTATCGGTCATCCGTTGTTAGGGTTTCACAATCAATGGTGGATCGTCGACCAATCGACGATCGGAGGGCACAGTATTGTAAAGGGCATCGAGCGGCATTCATCAATGCGGTTGGATCGTCTTAGAGGCGACGGAGTTTGCCAGATCTGGGCATTTTGGGTCACGTTCTGGGGGCTCGGTCGGAGGCGATATCTGGTGGAGGTGGCGGTCGCGAGGCCATGGCGATAGGCGACTGGAGGAGCGCAACGTTGTGGTGTTATCTTACCTTGGGTTAGAGGCCTCTAGGCACGCGCGTTCGTGGATGAGGAGTGGCTGCTGTAGACGTTGAGCGTGGGTTTGATGGTTACTTCAAGGGTTTGGAGAGAGCGGTAATTTACGTTTTTTCCATTATATTTTATTTAATTTAAATTTTAAATTTCAACGTTCTAACCCCAATAACTTTTGCATACGAACTCGGATTCATGCGCGGTTTTTTCCTTTGGGATCGTATCAAAATTTTGGACAACATGAAACTAGTTTGGTTAAATTTGGAGACTATTGGAATTTTAGGCTTTTATTGGATTTTAAATCGATTATAAATCAAAGGTGATTGATTTAACCCACTCACGCAATACTAAATCTTCTTATGTTTGTTGAGTTAAATTTATGAAGTGACAAGAACGTATTGGTTGCTATTTGATAGCTTAAGTTGACATTTTAATAGAAATTGAATTTTATCGACTTAAATTGCCATTTAAATTAATATTGAAATTGAATTGCTATTTAAATACCTGATATTGATAACCAATAAATTATTGTGAATTATTGGCTGATTTGGATGTTGATTATGATGGATGTTTATTTGCTGTCATTTTGGATGATTGGATGTTTATTTATTTTCATATATCTCTGTTATCACTATGTATATTAAATGGAAGCATATAAACTGTTATTTAAATTATTTCGAATAAATTAAGAAATAGGTTGAAATGATATATACCTATGACACTTTGATTTTGATTGAAATGATATATATCCATCCTTATAAATAAAATTGGAATAACTGATCACTTGGCCAAAGGGTAGAAAATTATATACGGACACCGGATTGGTTAAATTAAATGGTTTTAGAAATCTTGAATTTGCATTTTTGATTAGATGACATTGTTTTAAAGGAAATAAATTGTGGATTTATATGAATTAAATTATTGTCTAATTCAAGCTTTGAAATGTTTAAATTGAAATTGGTTAAAAGAAAATGTTTTAAGAATTGAAGTGGAAATGTGAAGTTATAATTGATATTTGACTTTAATTCGAAAAATTGAATTATTTTAAAGTTTAGATCTTAAAATTGAACAATGAGGTTTAAATTGATTTAAGTGTTTTGAATCAGTAAATTGAAATTGGACTTGAAATTGATACAAATTGAAATGGGCTAAAATAAGAATTGGATTGCAATTTAAATCATTGGATTGAATTGTTGAATCGAATTTGAAGTTAAAAATGAATGTTTCAAAAATTGAAGTTAATTCGAATTGAAATTGAAATCAAGTTGATTTGAAATTAAATCGAAATGGAGTCAATTGAATTGAAAGGTTGGAAATTGAGTTTTGTTGATTTGAAATCTGGACATAGGTCCAGATTTGTTGAAATGGAAAGAAACAGTTTGATTCAATACTATTTTCAAAATAAATTATTTTAATATAAACTGTTTAAAATCTATCCTTTTGATATTCAAATTATTTATATTTTCCAAACTATTTTACCATGTAAACCACTTTCAATACTCAAAACATTTTATATCAAACTGTTTTAAATCATTAAATCTTTAAACTATTTAACTATTTTAAACTATTCTAACTATTTTCTAAAAATTCAAATTGTGCAAAGTTGGAATGCTATATTTAAATAGTGGATTTAAATGCGAATGTGGATAAATGAGGTTATAACCTAAGTTGGGATTTGAAATGATATTTTCAAGTGAAATGACATATTTTCAGTAAATATGGTATTTTGAAATGAAGTGATATTTTTGAAGTGAATATGATATTTTGATATCAAATATGAATTTTTCCAAAATGAAAAAGAACAAAATGGTATGAAAAATAACGTCTAGTTGTTAAAGAGACCAGGGCTTCTTGTTGGCATACTCTCTGATAATGTTGGAGCCACTTTAACAACTGTGTACGTGGTGGATGATCCATAATGAAGTGGTTGGATTGGCGAACGCTTGATGGATTTGAAGAAAGAGAACGATGATGGATAGACCCCGACACTTGTGTCAAGTTGAAATGACTAAAACAGGAGCCATACCTGACCAATGAGGCTAGCCACCTCTAGCGGACATACTTCATCGTATTACTATCTTGACTTTGAAACTTGATTGGTGCGCACCTTTGAATTTTGGGAGTGTTGGACACGGTGGGCCGTTAGGGGTTACTACTAGTCAGGAAACGCAAAACGGTAGTATCCTACCTTGGGCATCGCCTCACGTGCCTTGTCATACTTTTTATCCTTATTCGTGCCTACTACGATTTTGTTTTAGTAACGTACCTATAGGGGACTTACTGGCTACCGACTTTACTGGTTGTGTTATAAGACCAGCATAGACTACCTGCTTAAAAATGTGTTAAGGGAGATTAATGTAAAGCCTTAATGCTAAGTTAACTATTTACTTTACAGATTAGGCACTACATATATAGTGTATCTTACTATATGTAGATAATTTAACGGATTCTTAAGAGATGGAAAATCTCATAACATCTCATAAGTTATTGCACGCACGTTATACACTGGATAGGAGATGTAAAACACCTGTAATGACCCAAGATTTTAGGAATTTATTTTGAAAAATATAAATAAGTTTAAAATAATTTTTAAACAAATATTAAAGGGGAATTGATATAACTTGATATAGTGTATCTGTATGTGTGTACATGTGTGCATAGGAAATGCACATGAACTAAAGCTAAATTCCTGAAGTCTAAGAATAAATACATGTTGATGTGTATGGAAATATATATATATATAGATTAAATCCTTAAAAGCTATATGCATAAGTAAATATATATATATGGATGCTACTGAGTATTTTTGAGTGTACATGTACATGTGTGTGTCAGTACAAAATAATGTATAAATATATACAAATGAGTATACTAATTAATTAAGTAAGATTTATATACATATATATATATATAGATATGTTAATAAGGTACTAGAGTTCAAATCAGCAAAATAAAATATACCAACATATTTTAAATATAGGCAGAAAGAAAAAGAATGAAGATATAAAAAGGAGTAATCCTCTTATAAATAAATGAAGGAAGTACATACCATTTACATGAAAGCTAAAAATAAAAAAAAATAAGATCAAACAGAGAAATACTTGGTATAGGCAGAATTAGGAAGAGTATTTGATAAATAATAAAATCAAGTCACACTTTTAGCATGATAGTAGACAAAGGAAAAAGTATTTTTTAGAAAAGTAAATTTCTGAAATTAACCAAAAAGATATAACCACTTTTCTCTTCACAAACTCAAGCCGGGGAGGGTAAGATTTTGGGTTTAAAAACTAAATGCAAATGGCATAATTTCTGATGGGCAAAAATGTCTTTAGCTAGTGCCTTAAACCCTAAGAAAAACCCTGCATAAATAGGCAGTGAGATGAGAAACCTTCTTCTTCCCGGATAGCTCTTGAGAAAAATATATATATATTATATAAATATAATACAAGTGAAGAAAAGATTTGAAGGCAGAGGCTTACTAGTCAACTAGGAAGTGAAAGAGAGCTAGGTGAGAAAACTCACTCAAAAATCTAAGGCAATAAGTCCTAATGTAGGCAGCCAGTTATAAGTAATTTTCTTGAAAGTGTATTTTCATATGTGAATGCTTATCTGTGATTTTAGAACTGAAAATGTTTTGATTCTCTTTGGTTGTTCTACTTGTTTTATTATATGAAAGTTTTAAGTATTGTTAGTATACATATATGTTTTATAAACCCAGATCTCTGATATGTTAATGTTTAGGAACATAAACAAATACCCAGAAAATAAAATGTTGAAAATAGGCAAGTAGTATTGGTTTTGGCTCAACCCAGAAAGATGTAAACAATGTTGAGCTGCAATATACTCATATATAAGTGCTGAGGCTTGAGACAAAAAGGAATTAGGGGTGCAATAGGGTTGCCTATGAGCTGATGTTCCTGATTCAGTGAAAATATAAAAATGTTCATATACATAGCAAACAAATTTTGTGATTCAGTGAAACTTGGTCATTCTGAGTTTAACTCAAGCACAAATGTTTGCAAAAGGAAAAACTCTCTCAAAAGCCATAAGCCAATGTTAGTTGCCTATACCCCTTTTAAAATACCAGAATATATATATATATATATATACATACAGAATCTTATTTATTTAGTCACCAATGGTTGTTTGCCTGTTTGTCTCTGTTTGGTTATGAATAATATGAGATGCCATGATATGGATTTTTTAGTTAGTGAAATGGATCACTGAATGGTTTAGTCATGAAAAAAATCAAAAGGGTTATTATTAACTTAAACCTGATTAGGAAATTGGGGTCAAGAACACTACAGGAATGACTTGTTTTCTTGAGTAATACAAGTTGACACATGGCTTGTTTAAGTCCTGAGATCTTTGTGTAATGGAGTGAATTAGTTCATTACAGTGTGTCCATTGATTCAATTAATTGCAGATGAGACCAAGATTGATGAATATATCAAGGTAAGAGAATTTGATATAAAGAGGAACTAGAGTTTTCCTGGAATGAAATATGGACAGTGAATAAATGACTTAATTCATTTTGGGTGATTTCCTTGTTTTGTATGGGTGTTTATTTGATTCATGAATGAATTATATGAATGTATGAATGTACCATGTTTTTTTGAGGTTTCTGGAAAGGCAGATTTAAGTGTGCACCTGCACACTGACACAGAACATGCACACATGGATTTCTTGTTTGCAAAGGGCAGAGTTATATAAATATATTCATGTTTTAACTTTAACTTGATTTACAAATTGTTTTAGTGGATTTTCTCATACCAGACATATGTCTGACCCTAGTGTGCTAATGGCATATAGGGTGTCCCATTTAATATGGGGCAGCTTCAAATGCATTTTCAGGGATTGCAGCAACTAAGTAGGAGTAGGAGCAAGGCTTTGAGAAGAAGATTATAACATGCTAAACTTAGTTAGATAAGAGCCTAAATGATGAAATCTGCATGTATTGATAATTTAAATTGCTACTTGTATTAAGTGTTGAATATTGGATGGATATTTTACTAAGTATTTTGTTAAGAAATTGACTTGTATCTGGTATCTATAAATGTAACGACCCACTATTTTGCACTTTTCGCATCTGCACATGTCGGACTTGAATAATTTAAAATACCAAATTGTTAATTTAAATTGGCAAAACTGAGCATATACAGTAAATAAATAATCATAGATCATAGACACAGAGTAATAATTTGCAGCGGAAACAAAAGATAGTAGTTCATGAAGCTGGATCTCCAAGCGAAGCTCCAACTCCAAAGGTGAGTCTCGAATACTGGTACACTCAGTCTGACCCGAGCGTAAAGCAAAACACAAAACACTCGAGTCAGGATTAACATTCTTATATCAATAAATCCAACTCAAGTGAAATAGGAATTGAAATACAAGTAACTTAAAGGATGTTTGGAATAACCATCCTTTAAGGATCCGTTAAACTATCTACTATGTAGTAGTGTACGATAAGTAGATAATGCCTATCAGTAATATAAGATATCAAAATAGTGTTAAGGCGTTACCATTATCCCCCTTAACACATTTTATATAAGCGTTATAGTCTATACAGCACTGTAAACTCCACCGTAAACTTGTGGGATATCAGGGAGTACTCCATAGGTATAACACAAAACAAATCGTAGTGGTCGCGTATATAGGGATCCAAGTATGACAAGGCACATGAGGCAATACCCAAGGTAGTGAAACTACCATTTGCCTGATCCGGACTGGTGAAAACACATCGCCGCAGCGATCGCAACACCGCGAAACAACACTCCCAAAATCAAGGGTGCACCAATCGACAACAAGTAATGAGTAGTTTTCGAAGAAGTGTGTTCGCTCGAGGTAGCTAACCCCCATTTGGCCCGGCTCGGCTCCTGTTTTAGTCATTTCCAATTTGACACAAGTGTCAAGGCTATCCATTATCGTTCTCTTTCTTCAGTTATCACGTACATCATTCCAACCACTTCATTCTGGATCACACTCCGCGTGTAGTTATTAAAGTGGTTTTCGGTTTAGACAGTGAGTATGTCCCTAACCGATTCCGGTCTCTTTAATAACTTTCGTAATTATTACACCGATTGGTCGTTTAGTAAATTTCAAAACCAAATCAAATTTAATTTCAAATAGAATTTGTAAACCAACATTTCATTTCCCTTTCTAAATCAATTTCCATAATTTACGTTTCAAAACTTCCACATTCATAATTTCAAAATCTTATAATTCCATTTCAATTTCTATTTAAACAATTTCAATATTCATTTAAATTCGTATATAAGTTTCATTCCGAAATCATTAAAATGATTTAATCTATTTTCAAATCAATTTAAGTTCATTTATCGATTTCATTCAATATTCCTTAAGTAAATTTGTCATTCAAAACAATATCTATTAAATTTCCAATTTATTAAATCAATCATTTAAGTTCAACTTCATTATATCAAACTTACAAATTGCATTAAATTAAATTCATCAAATCCAATTCTTTACATTTCAAGTCTTACATTAATTTCGATAAAACACATATTATTTCTTGTTAGAGAAATTCAATTTCACTTATTTATTCACTTAGTTACAATTTCAAAACTCAATTAATAAAGAAACTTAATTTCACTTATTCAAGAAGTTCAATTTCACTTAATAAAGAATTCAATTTTATTTGACTATTAAATAATTCAATCTTATTTAATTATTAAATAATTTCAAAACTTAATTATTAATAATTCCAAATTTAATTATTAAATAATTAATTTTAAAACAACATTCTTTCAACAACTACTATGTTAATATTTTATTTCGGATTATTAAATATTAACATTTCCTTCTTTAAAATTCAAATTCCAACTTCATTTCAAAACCGTATCATTTATTCAAATAAAATCTTTATTTTATTTTTAAATCAAATCATTGACCAATCGGGTTTTATTTAATTCTCTATCCTAAGTCAAGTTCATTTGGGTATTTATCATTTCAACCCGATTCCAATTCAATTCAAATCAAAACATAGCAAAGAGAACTTGTAGTGTGATAACTGGGATGGTGTCAAAGTAAATAAACAAGCAATAACAATAATCAATGACCACAATCCAATAATTAATTCAAATAATCCCGAAATAATCGTATTAATTCACATTGTTGTTTGTGCAAATTAATATAATCATTTCTAGAATCTACACTATCATTTCATGTAGATTAAAGATTTATTTCACTAATTATTCATACGGTTCTTCACTTGTAATTCAATTTCAATTTTATACTACAACAATTATACAACATACATTAAATGGTTCAAGGTGTAGTTATCACTATTCTACGTGTCAATTTATTTAAAATTGAAAGGGGTCATATTATACAAATGTCATCAATCAAATTAACATATATATCAAATCTAACTATCCTACGTCAATTTCAATTTCAAATTATTTATTACTTACAACATTAACAATTTAACGTCCAATGTCAACATCAAACAATCAATCATTTATCAACCAAACTAGATTATCATTTCATAATTAACAGTTAACGGTGCAAGATGTCACAAGTAAACTGATACAGGTGATAGCATATAAAACAGTGTAAATAACTAACAACAACATATTTCAATTGTCGTTTCAATTGAAATCAAATTTAATAAATAAAAGAACATTAATTGTGAGTGATTGCTCACCTTTCGAGGCTAGAGAACGATAAGAATGGAAACCGTGACATAGACACGCACACGGATGAGCGATAAGGCTAGAGAACTGCTGCGACAAATTTGATATTGAGAATGAAAGTCGAGATGGACCAGAGATTGATGAAACAGGCTGAAAATTTGAAATTGATAAACGGAGTCAAAATTTACGTGATAAAAAGGGAAACAGAATATATATTATATCCTTCTTCTAAAACTCAATATTCAATTTAAAGTTCGTATTAAAATAAGATCTACATATATTTTAAAACTAAATTTTTTTTATATAAAATAAAATCTTTATATATACAAATATTCAATTTGAATCACGTATAGAAATAAATTCTCTTATATATGTTTCGAAATCAAAATTTTTATTTTTTTATTTATAAATCAAAACCCATAATATATAACATAATATAGTTTATATCGCATAAAATGAACAACTTATAAATTATGAATCTAACACAATATATATATACACGGTGCAAAACATAGTTGATGCATCCTCTAAACGAATAAATGTATATATGTGATATTATGCCGTGAACAAGTCATAACATATATTATACTTAAACAACATATAATACTTAAAATATACTAACATAGTGTAGCAACTTATATAAATACAAGGTAGAATATATATACGGTAACCAATATAACTTGCTTTATATACATATATAACCCATATGTACATACGAAACAACACAAACAAATTTTTAACTTATATAACATATAAACTGGGATAAACATATCATATACACATCTGAAGTTAATAAATGTGTACCAGCAACACTACCATATATATAAACTTGTATAGGCAGTACATATCTTAAATTTATAATATAATACAAAGTACTAATATATGTAAATAAGCCATGACAGTAGAGAAAACAATAGGCCGAGCACAGTACTAATACAAGTAATCCAACTATATAAATGCTTATGTATATATTCTTGTTTCTTTTAAATCAATGCTAAACCAATACTTAACAAGATATTGTAACATGCTTTTTAAATATACCATACAAACCAGAGATTTTGGATATAGGACACAAGTTTTATAACACATATATTGAAATTGCAAAATACATATATATAAATTATTATTATAAAATCTAACACAACACATATATGCTTAAAACACAAGTAGAGAAAACCCATGACAAATATATTCAAAATAAACACGTATGGGAGTTAAAACAAACCCAATTTGGTTTCAATATTGTTCTCAAAATCTAGAGTCACTGTACTTACTGCTTTCGGAAAAACAGGTGGCGCGCGAGTGAAGGGAGAGGGAAGGAAGCAGGGTAGCGGCAGTTGCTCGGCAGCCGGGGTTAGTCTTGGAGTTCGGCGATACGGAGGTGGTGATGTATAACGGCCGAAGTGGGTTTCAAGGCAAGTCGGCGAGATTGGTCGAAACGAATGGTGGGTCGGGTAGGCTGCTCGCGGGCGTTGTTGGTAGGCGGTGAAGTGATTATCGGGAGAGGAGGAGATGAAAAGCTGCTGACCTGAGGGAATGAAGAAGGCGATGAGTGCGGTTACAGTGGAGCAAGTTTTGAGAATGGAACAAGAGGCACGGCTAAAAAAATGAATTGATAGTGAGGCAATAGAAGAGGAACAGATTCATATCTTAAGAAATGAGTGCAAGTGATTCGTAAGGAATGAATGCAACAGGAAGGTCACGAGTATTGAACGAAGGGAAAACACGCCTTGAATTCCACAAATATTAAATGCACATAGCCGTTGGTTTTTTGGACAAGTATGGAGATGAAAGGACAGATAGAAACCAAAAGATTTTAAAACGTGTATCGATACGGTTACCGATACGGTTATCCGTTTTGCGGGTTCCGCCGCGTACCGGACACCGAAACACAAATATGAATATATTATGGAGGTCAGCACGACGAGACGATCAAAACGGTATAAAAATATCAGTGGTACGATTGAATTATAAAAATTCGAATTTTTCTACTAGCGGAAAATGCAAGAAAAACGTAGAAAAATAAGATCGACGGAGCCAAAGAAATCTGAATTTGAAAAAACGAAAAATGATATTTGCTCAGAAGATGGTTTAGAATTTTTCTATGTAAAAAATTTAGGTTCCGAAAACGTTTTATTTTCATTGATTACTAACTGATTAAATTGAAGTAAATTTACGCGCGAAATAAACTTTCATATTTTCGGACGAAAATTTACCAGTTGCTATGTTTAACTAGACGCATTCCAAATATCAAATTTATATTTCAAAATTTTATCGTTTAAAATTTCGCAAAATTCCAATTAATAACGTTATTAAAACAGTTGAAATTTTACGGGTCGTTACACTCTCCCCCACTCAAAACTTTTCGTCCCCGAAAAGGAAGGAGGTAGGAGAATAGAACCAACCAGAAAGAAAAATGGCTTTGAAAACAAAATAAACAACTAATTTAAAGCCATATAAATTTCAACTTAAATTCATTAATATTCAATAATTTAATTTAATCCATTTGATTTCACTTAAGTGAAATCAATCTTAATTATTTCTAAATTCATTATCATTTTATCCAATTATGTTTAATTAACAAATTTCTAAAATCATAAATTAGAATAGTCGTTTTATAAAATCATATTTATTCATCAAATTTAATTTTTCTTTATTCCAAATTATTATTAAGTTTATTTCACTTAATATATCTTATTACATATATTTAAACCATATAAATTAATTTAAACCATATAAATAACAATTTAAATTAATTTATATTTTTTTCAATTTGGTTAAATCCATTTATATTAGATCAATAAATAGTCATTCAATTTAAGTTTGTTAGTTCAACTGTTAATTCTAATCATATAAATTTCATTTTAAATCAATTAATATTCAATAATTGATCTTAATTCAAGGTATTTCATTAAGCTGATTCAATTCAATTTGTTTTTTTATTCAGAACAAAAGTTACTTTATTTATCACATTCAATTAACTTATTATTCTATCATCTTTATTAGCATTTTTTTATAATTAAAATCTAAGTGCATAACATTTATTATAAACACTCAAATTTTATTTATAAAATTATTTTATATTGTATATTATCCAATTACATTTTAACTTATGAATAATTTGGGTAAGTTATATTGAAATGCAATTTAGTACTATACAAATAAAATTTTCAAATTCAATTATCTCAAGTTTAAATACTTATTCAAAATTTAGCTTTATTTATAATTGAAAACATCCCTTAACATAATTTTAAGAATTAAATTTCCGTTTAATTTCAAACCCTTTAGAATAATTTTGTATATACTATATATATTGAATTAAATTAAATTTAAAATAGTATACCCATATATATATATATATATATATAAAGTCATATTTAAGAAATTCAAATCAAAATATTTTTCCAAACAAAACCGTAGCAAAGCTACATAATGGTTTCTCCACTTCGAAACTCGAAAATGAATGTCGATGACGCGGCCGCCATCACCGAAATTATTTTCCAGCGACAAAGAGAAGAGCACTGGTTTCAACATTTTAAAATTCTTTGAAAACGATTTATATTCGAAAATATTTAAATACTATACACTTTAAACTTTCAAATCAAAGTTTGAAATCACCAGAAATTTAATTCTCAAATTCTTTATTTAAATTCCTTTCAAATCCCAAATTAAATTATAACCAAGTTTCATAAATTCATTTATTTATATTATGCAATAATCAATGGTTTACAAAACAAGAAATGAAAATCAAATTATTATCATTTCTGACAACAAACTTCATTAACAATTTAATTTTAGAAAAATTTATACTTGTATATATAATATAATCATTCAAAAATTTATTTTGTTTACCAAATTTTAAAACGATATTGTGTCGGTTTGCTCTGTTAAAGTGTTTTGGAAATCCTATCGATAGCGTTGATCAGACGAATCGATCGAAAACCCAAATCAACATCAACAACTCAAACAACACAGCATATATTAAAACATTTTTAGTATTAATTTACAAATACACTTCCTTGCTCGACGATTCAAGAATGGATTCAAAGCAAGATAGAGATTCAAATTTGATGGACTCAAATCAAAGAGAATTCCGATTCGAAGATAAGTTCGAAACAGAAGAAAAGATGATTAAATAACGAAATAACAAGATGGATAAGTTTATATAAGTCGCGGGCAATCTTAACTGGGTCGACCGTGACTTCAAAAATAAGATTGATGCAAAATTTTGAGGCAAATCTACATTTGATCTCAAGAAATAGCCTTTAAGCATAGCAGGAGATAAATAGCATCGTAAACCGAGGATACAGGAATCTCCGGTAAATCAATACTATTGTAAAGGAGTTTCACTCCTAAAAAAATCAATTTGAGATTGGCGAGATCGCCGACTCATTATAAAGATCATTCGAAGTGGAGTTATGTGATACTCCAGAATTCAGAAGAATACGAATAGTGAGGGACAAGAATGAATTTCGGAACCGCAGGAAATTTTCCAAAATTCAAAGGAATCGAGTCAAAAGAAAGAGATTCAACTCGAATGAAAGTGATTCTGTAAATACATTTACCCTATAAGCTAAGTTTTGCCTAGAGCTACCAAAGCTCTGATACCAACTGTAACGACCCGCTATTTTGCACTTTTCGCATCCGCACATGTTGGACTTGAATAATTCAAAATACCGAATTATTAATTTAAATTGGCAAAACTGAACATATACAGTAAATAAATAATCATAGATCACAGACATAGAGTAATAATTTGCAGCGGAAACAAAAGATAGTAGTTCATGAAGCTACTATATACATATCAGAGTTAAATAAGGTACAACAGATGTCTCGAATACAATAATCAAATACAAGAATCAGAATACAATCACTGGAATCAACTGGATATCTGAAAGCTGGATAGATAGCTGGATCTCCAAGCGAAGCTCCAACTCCAAAGGTTAGTCTCGAATACTGGTACACTCAGTCTGACCCGAGCGTAAAGCAAAACACAAAACACTCGAGTCGGGATTAACATTCTTATATCAATAAATCCAACTCAAGTGAAATAGGAATTGAAATACAAGTAACTTAAAGGATGTTTGGAATAACCATCCTTTAAGGATCCGTTAAACTATCTACTATGTAGTAGTGTACGATAAGTAGATAATGCCTATCAGTAATATAAGATATCAAAATAGTGTTAAGGCATTACCATTATCCCCCTTAACATATTTTATATAAGCGTTATAGTCTATACAGCACTGTAAACTCCACCGTAAACTAGTGGGATATCAGGGAGTACTCCATAGGTATAACACAAAACAAATCATAGTGGTCGCGTATATAGGGATCCAAGTATGACAAGGCACATGAGGTAATACCCAAGGTAGTGAAACTACCGTTTGCCTGATCCAGACTGGTGAAAACGCATCGCCGCAGCGATCGCAACACCACGAAACAACACTCCCAAAATCAAGGGTGCACCAATCGACAACAAGTAATGAGTAGTTTTCGAAGAAGTGTGTTCGCTCAAGGTAGCTAACCCCCATTTGGCCTGGCACGGCTCCTGTTTTAGTCATTTCCAATTTGACACAAGTGTCAAGGCTATCCATTATCGTTCTCTTTCTTCAGTTATCACGTACATCATTCCAACCACTTCATTCTGGATTACACTCCGCGTGTAGTTATTAAAGTGGTTTTCGGTTTAGACTGTGAGTATGTCCCTAACCGATTCCGGTCTCTTTAATAACTTTCGTAATTATTACACCGATTGGTCGTTTAGTAAATTTCAAAACCAAATCAAATTTAATTTCAAATAGAATTTGTAAACCAACATTTCATTTCTCTTTCTAAATCAATTTCCATAATTTACGTTTCAAAACTTCCACATTCATAATTTCAAAATCTTATAATTCCATTTCAATTTCTATTTAAACAATTTCAATATTCATTTAAATTAGTATATAAGTTTCATTCCGAAATCATTAAAACGATTTAATCTATTTTCAAATCAATTTAAGTTCATTTATCGATTTCATTCAATATTCCTTAAGTAAATTTGTCATTCAAAACAATTTCTATTAAATTTCCAATTTATTAAATCAATCTTTTAAGTTCAACTTCATTATATCAAACTTACAAATTGCATTAAATTAAATCCATCAAATCCAATTCTTTACATTTCAAGTCTTACATTAATTTCGATAAAACACATATTATTTCTTGTTAGAGAAATTCAATTTCACTTATTTATTCACTTAGTTACAATTTCAAAACTCAATTAATAAAGAAACTTAATTTCACTTATTCAAGAAGTTCAATTTCACTTAATAAAGAATTCAATTTTATTTGACTATTAAATAATTCAATCTTATTTAATTATTAAATAATTTCAAAACTTAATTATTAATAATTCCAAATTTAATTATTAAATAATTAATTTTAAAACAACATTCTTTCAACAACTACTATGTTAATATTTTGTTTCGGATTATTAAATATTAACATTTCCTTCTTTAAAATTCAAATTCCAACTTCATTTCAAAACCTTATCATTTATTCAAATAAAATCTTTATTTTATTTTTAAATCAAATCATTGACCAATCGGGTTTTATTTAATTCTCTATCCTAAGTCAAGTTCATTTGGGTATTTATCATTTCAACCCGATTCCAATTCAATTCAAATCAAAACATAGCAAAGGTAACTTGCAGTGTGATAACTGGGATGGTGTCAAAGTAAATAAACAAGCAATAACAATAATCAATGACCACAATCAAATAATAAATTCAAATAATCCCGAAATAATCGTATTAATTCACATTGTTGTTTGTGCAAATTAATATAATCATTTCTAGAATCTACACTATCATTTCATGTAGATTAAAGATTTATTTCACTAATTATTCATATGGTTCTCCACTTGTCATTCAATTTCAATTTTATACTACAACAATTATACAACATACATTAAATGGTTCAAGGTGTAGTTATCACTATTCTACGTGTCAATTTATTTAAAATTGAAAGGGGTCATATTATACAAATGTCATCAATCAAATTAACACATATATCAAATCTAACTATCCTACGTCAATTTCAATTTCAAATTATTTATTACTTACAACATTAACAATTTAACGTCCAATGTCAACATCAAACAATCAATCATTTATCAACCAAACTAGATTATCATTTCATAATTAACAGTTAATGGTGCAAGATGTCACAAGTAAACTGATACAGGTGATAGCATATAAAACAGTGTAAATAACTAACAACAGCATATTTCAATTGTCGTTTCAATTGAAATCAAATTTAATAAATAAAAGAACATTAATCGTGAGTGATTGCTCACCTTTCGAGGCTAGAGAACGATAAGAACGGAAACCGTTACATAGACACGCACACGGATGAGCGATAAGGCTAGAGAACTGCGACGACAAATTTGATATTGAGAATGAAAGTCGAGATGGACCAGAGATTGATGAAACAGGATGAAAATTTGAAATTGATGAACCAAGTCAAAATTTACGTGATAAAAAGGGAAACAGAGTATATATTATATCCTTCTTCTAAAAATCAATATTCAATTTAAAGTTCGTATTAAAATAAGATCTACATATATTTTAAAACTAAAAAAAAAAATATATAAAATAAAATCTTTATATATACAAATATTCAATTTGAATCACGTATCGAAATAAATTCTCTTATATATGTTTCGAAATCAAAATTTTTATTTTTTTATTTATAAATCAAAACCCATAATATATAACATAATATAGTTTATATCACATAAAATGAACAACTTATAAATTATGAATCTAACACAATATATATATACACGGTGCGAAACATAGTTGATGCATCCTCTAAACGAATAAATGTATATATGTGTTATTATGCCGTGAACAAGTCATAACATATATTATACTTAAACAACATATAATACTTAAAATATACTAACATAGTGTAGCAGCTTATATAAATACAAGGTAGAATATATATACGGTAACCAATATAACTTGCTTTATATACATATATAACCCATATGTACGTACGAAACAACACAAACAAATTTTTAACTTATATAACATATAAACTGGGATAAACATATCATATACACATCTGAAGTTAATAAATGTGTACCAGCAACACTACCATATATATAAACTTGTATAGGCAGTACATATCTTACATTTATAATATAATACAAAGTACTAATATATGTAAATAAGCCGTGACATTAGAGAAAACAATAGGCCGAGCACAGTACTAATACAAGTAATCCAACTATATAAATGTTTATGTATATATTCTTGTTTCTTTTAAATCAATGCTAAACCAATACTTAACAAGATATTGTAACATGCTTTTTAAATATACCATACGAACCATAGATTTTGGATATAGGACACAAGTTTTATAACACATATATTGAAATTGAAAAATACATATATATAAATTATTATTATAAAATCTAACACAACACATATATGCTTAAAACACAAGTATAGAAAACCCATGACAAATATATTCAAAACAAACACGTATAGGAGTTAAAACAAACCCAATTTGGTTCCAATATTGTTCTCAAAATCTAGAGTCACTGTACTTACTGCTTTCGGAAGAACAGGTGGCGCGCGAGTGAAGGGAGAGGGAAGGAAGCAGGGTAGCGGCAGTTGCTCGGCGGTCGGGGTTAGTCGTGGAGTTCGGCGATAAGGAGGTGGTGATGTATAACGGCCGAAGTGGGTTTCAAGGCAAGTCGGCGAGATTGGTCGCAACGAATGGTGGGTCGGGTAGGCTGCTCGCGGGCGGCGTTGGTAGGCGGTGAAGTGATGATCGGGAGAGGAGGAGATGAAAAGCTGCTGACCTGAGGGAATGGAGAAGGCGATGAGTGCGGTTACAGTGGAGCAAGTTTTGAGAATGGAGCAAGAGGCACGGCTAAAAAAATTAATTGATAGTGAGGCAATAGAAGGGGAACAGATTCATATCTTAAGAAATGAGTGCAAGTGATTCGTAAGGAATGAATGCAACAGGAAGGTCACGAGTATTGAACGAAGGGAAAACACGCCTTGAATTCCACAAATATTAAATGCACATAGCCGTTGGTTTTTTGGACAAGTATGGAGATGAAAGGACAGATAGAAACCAAAAGATTTTAAAACGTGTATCGATACGGTTACCGATACGGTTATCCGTTTTGCGGGTTCCGCCGCGTACCGGACACCGAAACACAAATATGAATATATTATGGAGGTCAGCACGACGAGACAATCAAAACGGTATAAAAAATCAGTGGTACGATTGAATTATAAAAGTTCGAATTTTTCTACTGGCGGAAAATGCAAGAAAAACGTAGAAAAATAAGATCGACGGAGCCAAAGAAATCCGAATTTGGAAAAACGAAAAATGATGTTTGCTCAGAAGATGTTTTAGAATTTTTCTATGTAAAAATATTTAGGTTCCGAAAACGTTTTATTTTCATTGATTACTAACTGATTAAATTGAAGTAAATTTACGCGCGAAATAAACTTTCATATTTTCGGACGAAAATTTACCAGTTGCTATGTTTAACTAGACGCATTCCAAATATCATATTTATATTTCAAAATTTTATCGTTTAAAATTTCGAAAAATTTCAATTAATAACGTTATTAATGTTATCCCGCCATTTGGCAAGGCCATGACACCAAGAAATAGACTGGAAAACTAAAGACAGTTCGTTGTAAAATTCGTTATACACTGTTTCACCATGGATATCAATGAATTTTGTCCGAGTCCGGATCGGGCTACAATTGATAAGACACGTCAAGCAAGGTCAGTAAAAGCAACGTTCCAAGTTTCAAGTCGATCTGAGGTCTATGCTCAAGATATGATCGATGCAAGATGAAGGGGAAGACCACAATTTCGTATCCATCGATATCGTCTTCTTCGTATCCATCGATATTGTAATGACCCTAGATTTTTATTTAATTTAAGTTAATAATTAAATAAATTTTTGGATAAAAATAGTAAAATAAATCAATAAAATGGAGCGAGTTTCCTCGGATTCTAATATATTCTATATAAACCATTTCGAATTGTTAAATGTGTAGTTTACTTTAAAAATAATAAATAAAAATGTACATATAGGCATATAAGATTTTTAGTGATAAGTAGACATAGAAATAAAATATACATAAGTTGAACTTTTATAGCTTTGTAAAATTTAAAACCAATACACTATAAATAATCAAATAACATGTTAGGGACAACATTCATTTGCATTTCAACCAGTAACATATGTTTGTATAATACATAAGAATTTGGCCAGCCTTCAAAAATAAAACCTGCAAGTCAAAAATAATAGTAACTTGTTAGAAAAGCTTGCATAAGATAAGTATGTAAACAATGGCTCGAATACATGGGCAGGCAGTCTTAAGTACAATAAAATCAACAAAATATAAAAGAGATATAGGCTGGTAAGTAAAAATAGTATGCATATGGCTTGTAAACTAAGGCTCAGGCAAGTGTAAAAATAAGGAAGTATGAGACATAAAGTACAATAGCATTTAATGTTCCATTTATTAGCAGCAAACAAAGTCTATTCGAGTTGTAGAAAAATCCTTCAGCCTCCATTTTGTTAAAAAAAATCTCTGAAATTGTACAAGTGTGTACACTGCTTTGTATAGGATATTATACCCTGAAACTTGTTTAAACATCACTCTGTAAACTTCTTTCCCTTATCACCTTTTCATTTCGATTCATAAAAACAATACAAAGCAAAACAACAACCCTGTAAACCATTTTCAAAAGCCTGAGCAAGGCATTTCAGTTTTTAAAGAAAAATAAAGCATCTTTCACTAGAAATCTCTGAAGCCATTCCAGTATCAAGTGAAAAAAAAATCAAGTTTTCAACTTTTCAAAGTTAAAAAGATTTCAACTTGAAGCTCTGTTCATTCTTCAACAACACTGTGAGCAAACTTTTAAACTAGCCTTCTCTATATCTTTTACCTGTGAGTAAACATCTGTTTTAAAAAACTTGAATTCTGATCATATGCTGATGAATGTGATAAATTCTTGAAGTGATAATATTTGTGTAGATGTGAAATACATCTGAATATCTATAGATAATTTGATGCCTGTCTGTGAATAAGTATATCTGCTTTGTTCTAAGATTACAGACTTAGATTTACTTCAAGATTCAATCTCTCTTCCTTTCCTTTTGGTTTCTGGAAATGATTGTGACAAAGTTAAAACATTGTTTAAACCTATATTTTATTCCAGTAATAAATCAAAGCAAAGAAACATGTTTTATTTTATTTTATTTCTGGAAAATGTAAAACACAGTCACAACTTAAAATATGCAGAGATTCGAACCTCAAAATTTTGATTTTTGTAATATCATTGGAATCATCAATGGAAATGATGATTTTTGAAAGCAAAACTAAATTTTTTCGTTAAGTTTTCAATGAGATATGGGGATTGATTAGAAAATGGGATTATTGCCAAATTCCGATGATCAAAACGATGGTGGGTCTCGAGTTCATCGTCACAGCTAGAACGAACGTTCGACATCACTAGAAAAATGCGAGTAGAATTTATAAAACCTTAGATTTTGAATTCGAGATCAAATTAGGGTTTAAAGCTTGTGTTTATCTGGTCGAAGTCATGAGTTAATCGCGTCGTCCCCACCGTGTTTCTGGCGATCGCACCAGGGGGAGCAGGGAGTGGAGGCTTTGGCGAATGCAGGGACGGGTCGGCGAGGTTGCTAGGGATCGATAGTGGTTAGGCGATGGGTTCTTGTGGTCGGAGTTTGGTTCCAGTGTTGAGTTGAACGACTCGTTTTCGAATCGTACTCGGTTTTGGTGATTTGAGTGTTCGTGGCAACTCAGGGGTTGATGAGTGATCGGTCACCGATCGCAATGTTGGCCGAAACTCCGGCGAGTGGTTGTGCATGTATACGTGCATTCGTGTGTAACTGGGTTCAAACATTTTTGGGGAAGGAGGAAGAAACTCGGGGGAAATGGGAGAGAGCTCGGGTCTGAACTCGAAGTAAATGGAGTGTTGGCTCGAGTTATTTGTTTTGTTACAGTTTAAACCTGTAGCACTTTAAAATTTAGATCTGGGTTTTAGATTGAAAGCAGGGATTTAAATTAAGTTTAAAACCAAGTTTAATTCTGATTCAAATCTAGTTTGAACCCGAGTTTCGAAAAATAATAATAATAATAAAGTTTATAAAATTTAAATTTGTTTAACCACCTAAAAATATTTAAGTGGGTTGAATTTTAAAGATAATGATTTAAATTTGTAAGTAAGAGTTAATCTGGATTCAAATACAGATTTGAATTCTTATGTTGAAATAAAAGAAGTTTTTAAATTTAAAATTTGTTTTAAACAGTTTGAATGATAAAGTGAATTTTTTAAAATTGATTTAATGAATAAGTGATGCAGGTCAAGTACTAAGTCATCACCGACTTAAGGAAAATGAAGCTATAAGTCGCGACCGACTTAACATGATGGAAATGAGTCGTGACCGACTTAACAAAGTTCAAGGCATGAGTCGTGACCGGCTCAAGGAAGCAGAAGACATAAGCGTAAGTCGTGACCGACTTAACATAATGGGGGACTTAAGTCGTAACCGACTTAAGAGAGTGGAAGACCTAACTCGTGAAGAGGTTCGGGTTATCAAAGAACTTAAGTCGCCAGGACGGCCTACCGAGTTACTCAGAGAGAAGGCAAAGCAAACTGTTGAAGTAATAAGTCGTAAACGACTTAACGAGTCAAACGATAAGTCGGAACCGAGTTACGACTTAGTTAAGTCGTACCATCTTAGGGTGCAGAAGCCTGAGCCGTTGATTCCTCTGTCGAGTTAATCTCTATCGTGGATTTCTTAAGTCGTAAATCTGGGATGCCGCATGTTTTAAATCGCTGAAGCTGTTGCCGTTGATCTTTATGCCGAGTTAATCTGGACCGCTATTCTTAAGTCGTTACTAGTTGGGTCGCGTAGAGTTGTTAAGTCGGCAACGACTTAAGTGGTTCTGTTGTAATAAGTCGTATGCTTTGGAGGTGTCATAAGTCGGAGTATTTTAAGTCGCAACTGTTATAAGTCGTAAGTCGTCTGTTCCATATGTCATCTGTTGTAAGTCGTATGGTCTGTATTCTGTAGAGTTATAAGTCGTGTACGACTTATGTTGAGTCGGAGTCTTTGTTAAGTCGGAACCGACTTAGGAGATGTAAATTTTTGTTGTAATTTCGTGTGAGTTGTAAAATGCCTATAAATAGGCCGTGAGTCTCATTTGTAAAGGTTGTTGATTTTTGAATAAAATTCTCTTTTGATTGCTTTGTGCTTTCATTCAAATTGATAGTTGAGTGTAATCTCCTATCTCCTCTTTCGGATAATCGAGTGCGCTCGATTCAACGATTGTAGAAGCCGATTCGCGGAATCTAGTGCGCTAGATCAACGCTCGAAGAATTGAAGATCTTTGAACCTGGTATCGTGCGCGATCAACGAGTTCGGGATAGCTAGAATTCAGTATCTTCGGATCAACGAATTTGGGCATTTCAGTATCTTCCAATCCACCGATTACTACTTTCATCGATTGAAGATCGTTTTGATTAATCCGCTGCGTCAGTTTTTGGTATCAGAGCTTGTTCTAGCCAATCATAGCTAGATCGAGACTTGGAGCCTATTCATTTAGAAGTTGAATAGATTTGCCGAGCTTGAAGTGAAGATTCGAATTTGTTTATCACGGCCGAGAGTAAGAAGGCTTATTCGAAGATTGATTGATCGAAATTATTTGGAAGCCGAAACTTTGTCCATCGTGTTCATCGCGATTTGCTACAAAGTGGAAGTTTCCGATCCGTTTCATTTTGGATCAAAGTCCGAAAAGTGTTTGATTTTGAAGTGTTGAAGTGTTTGGAGGATTTCAAGTATGCCGCCAAGGAGAGCTAATCGTCACCAAAACGTAGAAGCTTTGTATCGAAGAGAAGAAGCTGAAGAGATGGAACAAAGAATCAATGAAAACTTTAGTGAGAAGCTTAACGAAGGAATTGGCCGGTTAGAGAAGCTTATGACAGAAATGAATCAAAATCGGAGAAGGGTTTCACCTGAATCTAACCATGGGGGTAGTAGAGTCTCGCCACATTCCAATCGAGACCGAAGTGTTGAAAATGATCAAGGGCGTGGGAGGAACGTGAATGGTCATGAACGGAGGAATGTAGATAGAAGGGATGCTGGTGGTAGACAAGAAGGTAGTAGAGATGTGGGTGGACGAGATAGACAATGATATACATCTGATTTTGAAGAGGAGTATGATGGTGATAGTGTTCGAGGACAAGGACGAGGACAAGGAAGAAATTACTCTGAGTATGATCACAAGTGGGAGTCGGGGATGAAGACTGAAATTCCTGAATTCAAAGGTGGTATGCAAGCAGAGGAGTTTCTAGATTGGGTGGCTAATGTCGAGGAGATTTTTGACTTCAAAGAAGTTCTAGAACGTCGTAGAGTGAAGTTGGTTGCTACAAGGTTGAGGGGTAGAGCTTTGGCATGGTGGCAGCAGACCAAACTTACACGTGATCGGATGGGAAAGTCAAAAGTTGAATCTTGGGAGAAGATGAAGAAATTGATGAAAGCAACGTTCTTACCTTACAATTATCAATCTTTGATGTATCAACGTTTGAAAAACTTGAGACAAGGGACGAAATCTGTGAATGACTATGCTGATGAATTCTATCAACTTATTGCAAGGAATGATATTATGGAAACAGAAGAGCAGCTGACATCTAGGTTCATTGGGGGATTGAGAATGCAGATCCAGGATATGGTTAATATGTTCGATCCAAGATCTGTAGCGGAAGCACATCAGAAAGCGTTGGCTTGGGAGAAACAGGGTAGACGAGGAGGTGGTGTGTTTACTAGTTCCAACAATCAAATGAAGGGTGTTAGTGGAAGTTCTAATGTGTCTAAACCTATCAGTAAACCGGTGGTGAAAGAGGCTGAGAAGGCAAGGGTTAACAATGGTTTCAAATGTTACAATTGTCAGGAAATGGGTCATAAAAGCAGTGAGTGTCCAAAGCCGAAGAAACGAACCATGATTGTAGAAGTTGAAGATGAGGATGTTGATGGGGAGTGTTCTAGTCCAGTTGAGGAAGATGAACAGGATATTGCGTCAGGAGATGAAAGTTGTAATCTAATGCTGAGGAGATCGTGTTTAACACCGAAACAGGAGGAAGCTAGTTGGTTGAGAAGTAATATTTTTCAGTCAACATGTACTATTCTGGGGAAGGTGTGTAAGTTTGTGATTGACGCAGGAAGCTGTGATAATATTATTTCAACCGAAGCTGTGACAAAGTTCAAATTGAAGACAGAGAAACATCCGAGTCCATACAAGTTAGCATGGTTGAGAAAAGGAGGAGAAGTGAAAGTGGATAGACGAGTTCGTGTTCCATTCTCTATTGGGAAGAAATACAAAGACGAAATCTGGTGTGATGTAGTAGAGATGGATGTTTGCCCCTTATTATTGGGAAGACCATGGCAGTATGATCGAGCAGTACAACATGACGGTCGGACCAATAGCTACAGTTTTATGTTTGAAGGCACGAAAATTATCCTAGTTCCAAAGAAGAGATCACAAGGAGAAAGTAAGTCAGAAGAGATTGAAGAGCTGAAAACTTTATTATCTTTGAAAGAGTTTGTTAAGGAGGTTGAGGAAGAGCCTGAAGTGTTTTTGCTGATTGGGCGAGAAAGCAGTGAAGAGGTTGAAATACCAGAAGAAGTTAAACCAGTTTTGAAAGAATTTGATGATGTATTTCCAGAGGAGTTACCAACGAAATTGCCACCGTTGAGGGATATACAACATCAGATAGATCTTGTTCCAGGTGCTGTGTTGCCACACAGACCACATTATCGAATGAGTCCAAAGGAACATGAAGAGTTGCGGAGGCAGGTAGAGGAATTGCTTGAACAGGGGCGTGTGCAGGAGAGTTTAAGTCCTTGTGCTGTACCAGCTTTATTGGTACCCAAAAAGGATGGAACGTGGAGGATGTGCACCGACAGTAGAGCATTGAATAAGATCACAATCAGATACAGATTTCCAATGCCGAGGCTTGATGATTTGTTGGATCAGATCAGTGGGTCCGTAATCTTTTCTAAGATTGACTTGAAGAGCGGTTGTCATCAGATTCGCATTAGACCAGGGGACGAATGGAAGACAACATTCAAGACGAGGGAAGGCTTGTATGAATGGTTGGTAATGCCGTTTGGTCTATCGAATGCATCGAGTACATTCATGAGGGTGATGAACCAAATTTTCAGACCGTACATTGGGAAATTTGTGGTGGTTTACTTTGATGATATTCTAATCTACAGTGCTAGTAACGAAGAGCATGTTCAGCATTTGAAGAAAGTGTTAATTATACTTCGTGAAGAACAATTCTATGCAGCAACAAAGAAATGCGTGTTCATGACGCATAGCGTTTTATTTCTGGGATATGTTGTGTCGGAAAAGGGAATACAGGTTGACCAAAGTAAAGTTGAAGCAATTAGAGATTGGCCGCAGCCCAAGACGATAACGGAAGTTCGTAGTTTTCATGGGTTGGCTTCATTTTATCGAAGGTTTATTCCACACTTTAGTAGTGTGATGGCGCCTGTTACAGATTGCATGAAAGGTAAACAGTTTGCATGGACAGAGGAAGCAGGGAGTGCTTTTGAGAAGATCAAGGAGTTGCTGGCATCTGCACCTATTCTAGTATTACCAGATTTTCAGTTAGTGTTTGAACTACATACTGATGCATCCAAGGTTGGGATTGGAGGGGTGTTGAGTCAGAAGGGGCGTCCAATTGCATATTTCAGTGAGAAGTTGTCAGGAGCGAAGATGCGATACAGTACATATGATGTGGAATTCTATGCTGTTGTACAATCTATTAAACACTGGAGACACTATCTATTTCAGAAGGAGTTTGTTCTGTATACTGATCATGAATCATTGAAGCATTTGCAAGGGCAAGACAAGATTTCAGCGAGACATGCATCGTGGATTACATATCTGCAACAATTTACATTTGTTGTGAAACACAAGTCGGGAGTGACGAATCGTGTTGCGGATGCGTTGAGTAGAAGAAGTCACTTGTTAACTACATTGAAGGTGGAAGTGACAGGGTTTGAAATATTGCCAGAATTATTTACCGATGATCCTTACTTTGCAAAGTTTGTTGATAAAGTCAAGGATGGAGAGACGGATGAGTTCGTGATGGTAGATGCTTTTCTTTTTAAAGGAAGTCGATTGTGCATACCGGAGGGTAGTCTGAGAATGAAGATTATCAAGGAGTTACACGAAGAGGGACATGTTGGGAGAGACCGTACCTTACAGTTGATTTCACAATCCTACTTTTGGCCATCGATGAGGAAAGAAGTAGAGAGGTTTGTGGAGCATTGTCATATTTGTCAGGTTTCGAAAGGAACCGCGACTAATGCTGGTTTATATATGCCGTTACCCGTGCCTGTAAAACCATGGGTGGATATCAGTATGGACTTTGTGTTGGGGTTGCCGAGAACGCAGCGTGGTAATGATTCCATTTATGTGGTGGTTGACCGATTTTCAAAAATGGCACATTTTATTGCTTGCAAGAAGACGGCGGATGCTGTTCATGTTGCTCAATTGTTTTTCAAGGAGATCTATCGACTTCATGGATTGCCAGAATCTATTGTGTTGGATAGAGATACTCGATTTCTGAGTCACTTTTGGTTAAGTTTGTGGAAAATGGTGGGAACGAAGTTGAAATTTAGTAGTGCTTATCATCCGCAAACTGATGGACAGACCGAGGTTGTAAACAGATCATTGGGAAACTTGTTGAGGTGTCTTGTTCAAGATAATCTGAAGAGTTGGGATGTGAAGTTATGCCAGGCAGAGTTTGCCCATAATCATGCTGTAAATCGAAGTACTGGGTTCAGTCCATTTCAGATAGTATATTCAAGTTTACCGAAGGGACCATTGGATTTAACGGTAGTGCCACAATCAAAGAAGACAGTTAAGAAAGCTGCTGATTTTGTTGAGGGGTTGACGGAATGTCATAAAATCGTTCAGGAACGATTGAAGAAAGCAAATGAGAAGTATAAACAATCTGCAGATTTGAAACGAAGGAGTGTTGAATTTCATGAAGGTGATTTGGTTTATGCAGTGTTAACAAAAGATCGTTTTCCAGTAGGCGCTTACAATAAATTGAAAGCACGAAAGATTGGTCCAGTGGAAATTTTAAAGAGAATCAATGAAAATGCTTATAAATTGAAACTACCAGATGATGTGTATACGTCTGACGTATTCAATGTTAAGCATCTCGTACCATATCACGGGGATGAGAGTATTACGGGGGAAGAAAGTGCAAATTCGAGGACGAATTTTTCTCAACCTGGGGAGGATGATGCAGGCCAAGTACTAAGTCGTCACCGACTTAAGGAAAATGAAGCTATAAGTCGCGACCGACTTAACATGATGGAAATGAGTCGTGACCGACTTAACAAAGTTCAAGGCATGAGTCGTGACCGGCTCAAGGAAGCAGAAGACATAAGCGTAAGTCGTGACCGACTTAACATAATGGGGGACTTAAGTCGTAACCGACTTATGAGAGTGGAAGACCTAACTCGTGAAGAGGTTTGGGTTATCAAAGAACTTAAGTCGCCAGGACGGCCTACCGAGTTACTCAGAGAGAAGGTAAAGCAAACTGTTGAAGTAATAAGTCGTAAACGACTTAACGAGTCAAACGATAAGTCGGAACCGAGTTACGACTTAGTTAAGTCGTACCATCTTAGGGTGCAGAAGCCTGAGCCGTTGATTCCTCTGTCGAGTTAATCTCTATCGTGGATTTCTTAAGTCGTAAATCTGGGATGCCGCATGTTTTAAATCGCTGAAGCTGTTGATCTTTATGCCGAGTTAATCTGGACCGCTATTCTTAAGTCGTTACTAGTTGGGTCGCGTAGAGTTGTTAAGTCGGCAACGACTTAAGTGGTTCTGTTGTAATAAGTCGTATGCTTTGGAGGTGTCATAAGTCGGAGTATTTTAAGTCGCAACTGTTATAAGTCGTAAGTCGTCTGTTCCATATGTCATCTGTTGTAAGTCGTATGGTCTGTATTCTGTAGAGTTATAAGTCGTGTACGACTTATGTTGAGTCGGAGTCTTTGTTAAGTCGGAACCGACTTAGGAGATGTAAATTTTTGTTGTAATTTCGTGTGAGTTGTAAAATGCCTATAAATAGGCCGTGAGTCTCATTTGTAAAGGTTGTTGATTTTTGAATAAAATTCTCTTTTGATTGCTTTGTGCTTTCATTCAAATTGGTAGTTGAGTGTAATCTCCTATCTCCTCTTTCGGATAATCGAGTGCGCTCGATTCAACGATTGTAGAAGCCGATTCGCGGAATCTAGTGCGCTAGATCAACGCTCGAAGACTTGAAGATCTTTGAACCCGGTATCGTGCGCGATCAACGAGTTCGGGATAGCTAGAATTCGGTATCTTCGGATCAACGAATTTGGGCATTTCAGTATCTTCCAATCCACCGATTACTACTTTCATCGATTGAAGATCGTTTTGATTAATCCGCTGCGTCAATAAGATAATTAAGGAATGACTTCTTTATTTAATTTATAAATTAATGATCTAGATTAATTTATAATTAGGGATTAATTTGAAAAGTAATTAATTTGGTATAAATTAATTATAATCAGATATTAATTTATCTTACTTATGGATGTTTGGATTCTAGTGAATGTTGAATTGTTTGATATCCCTGATATATGATGCTTTGTGATACATCCTGATTTATGTTGTAATTGATTATCTGCGATATATATATCTGTGATTTCTGTTTCTATGATATATTACTGTGAATATGAAACCCTTGACCCGTAAACGACATTTGAATTTCGATGCGACAGTGAGTCGGATTCCAGTTGGTTATCCGAAACCCACATCGAATTATAATAGTGAATCTTTGTGACTGATAAATTTATTTTATCTATGAATCTGTGAATGAAGATAAGCGTTATCGATTATACCGCTTATCGATATATCTGTGATGATTGATGTTGCACTATTGTGTGTAATACCCCTGGACTACACCATACACACACCAATATGGATTTCACGTGGAAATCGGTTAAGTCACAGATAATTTAAATTTAATGTTTTTGAAATTGAAATTTTAATTTCAATTGATTTTGAAATTTGAAATTCGGTTTAAAGTGAAAAGCTTTTGAAATGGAGTTTCAAAGATAAGACTTATTTTTGAATAATTTGATAAATTTTTGAAGTTTAAATAATTTTGATTTAAACTTAAATTCAAAATTTGAAATTGAATTCTATGATTTGAAACTAGGGATTAAAGATGCTGTACAAGTTATATATGGGTTAAAACCATTTTAAAAGTATTGATTAGGGAATTTGAGTTTAATTCAAGAGTTTTAACTCGTGTAAATATAACTGGATTTTTCTGAAATGAAACTATTTGTTTTCAAATAGTAAAAGCTTTCACATAAGTAATGAACTTCCAATTTGTGTTGAACGGTTTCAAGTTTGAAATGGAATTGAAATGTTTTGAAAACTATGAAATGAGTCTTTGATTTCAAAGACCGGACTAGTTAATCCAACTTGAAATAGAATGTTTTGGAAGACTATGAATGAATCTTTGAAAACGAGTTTTGAAAGCTATAAGTTAAATCTTGACTTAAAGATTTAACGAGTTGAAATGGAAATTGTTTTGAAAATCTATGAATGAATCTTTGTGAATGGGGCGAACTTTGTGAATTGAATCTTTTTGTTTATAAGACTAAAGTGTGGAATTTGTTTAAACCATTGAAGGTTTTTGAAATGAATCTTTTTGTTTAAAAGATTGGAAATGGTAATTTGTTTTAACCATTCGAATGAAAAGTTTTGGGCTTTAAGCTGTGATTTAACTGAGACCCCAGTATCCATATGATTTTTAATTGCGCTCGTTATTCGGTTTAGCCGGGAAAGGACCTTTGTGTCATATAACCCATTCCAAATAGTGATACGACATAAATGGATCGCATTTGAAGACCGGTGGTGAAGACCGGGTATTTGCGAGAGCGATAGGATGACCTGTCGATTGTCTCTGCACTGAGTAGCTACGGTATAGAGATTCCCTAAGTGATGGGAAGTCCGATCGAGATTGTGAATACCCGGATTTGCAAGGGCTTCTTCGGAAGTGCCTTCGGTTCTGTTCAAACCCGGAACAGACTTGTATGGATGTGTGTCTGACGTTACACTTTGAGATGTAAAGCTGGTTTCTATCAAATACATTTCTGTTGGTGGCGGAGAATTTATTCTCTTAGCTTAACACCCTTCTATGAGACGTACGAGCTCAGAGGTTATGTAGTTGATGGTTACTAGTGATACATTCCCAATTTGGTAATGTGGCATACGAAGTGCTGATGATCATTTGTTGGTCAAAGCGTGGCTTTGTGAAAAAGCGTGGCTTTGTGGACGAGACTTCGTCGAGCCTCACAACCCGGTAATGGTCGAAACAGGAGTGTTGCGACAAAGGTTTGTAGGGGTAGCGCCCCTACGGTATGTCATTTCCTTCTGGATAAAAGGTGATATCATGGTATGGAGCCCAGATATTTTACCTATGTTGATTATACTTTGTGGTTGTTGCTTTGTTGGTTTTCGGGATCCCGGATAAAGGTCGGTAATGACCGGGGGATGACATGACTCGTGTGTTAGTTACCTAGTTACAGCTGTATAGCGTGAGGTAGCGTCAGTGTGTTAGTTACCTAGTTACAGCTGTACAGCGTGAGGTAGCGTCGGCCTTTTGTTTGCAGAGATCCGGTTAGGATCCGGGGCGTCTTTCCAGAGGCGTTTCTATTTCGGTGTAAGGAAATTCCTTAGCCTGATCATTTGTTGGAAATCCAAAGAAACAATACGAACCATGTACGATTTTTAGTTGTATTACCTGCTATGGAATGTGGCGGTAACCTGCTATTGAACGTAGTAGCTATAGTAGGCATACGATGAAATGTTGTATGCTGGCTAAGATTAATATTATATTTTCGAAATGGTTTTCGACACTATGCACTAATGATAATAATATCGAATGATTTTGCGTAGTAAGCATTTTTGACTATCATAAGAAGAAATCTCCTCCAATTCTACGATTGCATTATGTGTGTGGTGGGAGGTCTTATGGTAGTTTCATTTTCGAAAAGCATTGCGGGTTTCAATGTTTAAAATGCTTTTGTTTTAAAGATAAACTGTTTTTGTTGCTCACACCAGTCCCATGACTGACCCGGAGTTTATTGTTCCCTTCCTAAACTCTGGGTGCCCACAATTTTCCACACGGGCAGTCTAGAGTTGGGTTTTCTCAGATATTCAGGTTTAGTAGATTATCTGGAGCTAGTTCAGTTCTTGGAGTTCATGGACTGACGTTGCTTATCTTGGAGCATTCTATTGGAGACATTCTATCCGCTGCTGGTGTTATCTATTTTTTTTTCGCTGCTATTTATTGTATCATATCTCTGATGTATATTGATATTCATTGTATCACTCATATTGTATCAGATTTTGTATCTGTCATTGTATCAATGTTATATATATTGATATATTCTTTTTCTTCCGCTGTGTTATTTACTTAACTGTGTTATAAGCTCCGGCGACTCGGATTTGAACGGTCGAATCTATGGCATTCGAGTACGATGTAAAGTATGGATGTCGATTTTCGAGTGGGCAAAATCCGTATCGTTACAAGTGGTATCAGAGCTAAGGTTGAACTTTAGCTCAGGAGTGTAACACATTAAGTAGCTCATTAGAGATAGGGTGAAGTATACCCTAGAATGAGTAATCTCTCAGATATCCGTCCGAATGCCTCAGTAAATTCTCTTACTATCCACTGATAGTGAGTATGAGTGTAAGAAGAGGATGAGATAGAGGACAGGGAAATACGACTATAATTGGTCAATACTCTGTAACAACAAGGAAGTAATCTTTTCTCTATCAATCTCTTTTGTTCAGCATCTCTTCTCTATTCTTCGATGATTTCTGGTAGATCCAGAAAGAAGAAATTCGATATATTTGTATGGGACATAAACTCCAAATAGGCCAAAATTGTTGTTTGGATGAATTGGTTGCATTGTATGCTATGGTTGATAGGTATAATTTAGTTTCTAAACTAAAATTTTGAAATTGTATCCATATATCTATCTATTCTTTGGGATTCCGATTTATTCTACGAATGGTTAGTTATCACTTCGAACTAACCGATGCTTAAAACACAACACATATATGCTTAAAACACAAGTATAGAAAACCCATGACAAATATATTCAAAACAAACACGTATAGGAGTTAAAACAAACCCAATTTGGTTCCAATATTGTTCTCAAAATCTAGAGTCACTGTACTTACTGCTTTCGGAAGAACAGGTGGCGCGCGAGTGAAGGGAGAGGGAAGGAAGCAGGGTAGCGGCAGTTGCTCGGCGGTCGGGGTTAGTCGTGGAGTTCGGCGATAAGGAGGTGGTGATGTATAACGGCCGAAGTGGGTTTCAAGGCAAGTCGGCGAGATTGGTCGCAACGAATGGTGGGTCGGGTAGGCTGCTCGCGGGCGGCGTTGGTAGGCGGTGAAGTGATGATCAGGAGAGGAGGAGATGAAAAGCTGCTGACCTGAGGGAATGGAGAAGGCGATGAGTGCGGTTACAGTGGAGCAAGTTTTGAGAATGGAGCAAGAGGCACGGCTAAAAAAATTAATTGATAGTGAGGCAATAGAAGGGGAACAGATTCATATCTTAAGAAATGAGTGCAAGTGATTCGTAAGGAATGAATGCAACAGGAAGGTCACGAGTATTGAATGAAGGGAAAACACGCCTTGAATTCCACAAATATTAAATGCACATAGCCGTTGGTTTTTTGGAAAAGTATGGAGATGAAAGGACAGATAGAAACCAAAAGATTTTAAAACGTGTATCGATACGGTTACCGATACGGTTATCCGTTTTGCGGGTTCCGCCGTGTACCGGACACCGAAACACAAATATGAATATATTATGGAGGTCAGCACGACGAGACAATCAAAACGGTATAAAAAATCAGTGGTACGATTGAATTATAAAAGTTCGAATTTTTCTACTGGCGGAAAATGCAAGAAAAACGTAGAAAAATAAGATCGACGGAGCCAAAGAAATCCGAATTTGGAAAAACGAAAAATGATGTTTGCTCAGAAGATGTTTTAGAATTTTTCTATGTAAAAATATTTAGGTTCCGAAAACGTTTTATTTTCATTGATTACTAACTGATTAAATTGAAGTAAATTTACGCGCGAAATAAACTTTCATATTTTCGGACGAAAATTTACCAGTTGCTATGTTTAACTAGACGCATTCCAAATATCAAATTTATATTTCAAAATTTTATCGTTTAAAATTTCGAAAAATTTCAATTAATAACGTTATTAATGTTATCCCGCCATTTGGCAAGGCCATGACACCAAGAAATAGACTGGAAAACTAAAGACAGTTCGTTGTAAAATTCGTTATACACTGTTTCACCATGGATATCAATGAATTTTGTCCGAGTCCGGATCGGGCTACAATTGATAAGACACGTCAAGCAAGGTCAGTAAAAGCAACGTTCCAAGTTTCAAGTCGATCTGAGGTCTATGCTCAAGATATGATCGATGCAAGATGAAGGGGAAGACCACAATTTCGTATCCATCGATATCGTCTTCTTCGTATCCATCGATATTGTAACGACCCTAGATTTTTATTTAATTTAAGTTAATAATTAAATAAATTTTTGGATAAAAATAGTAAAATAAATCAATAAAATGGAGCAAGTTTCCTCGGATTCTAATATATTCTATATAAACCATTTCGAATTGTTAAATGTGTAGTTTACTTTAAAAATAATAAATAAAAATGTACATATAGGCATATAAGATTTTTAGTGATAAGTAGACATAGAAATAAAATATACACAAGTTGAACTTTTATAGCTTTGTAAAATTTAAAACCAATACACTATAAATAATCAAATAACATGTTAGGGACAACATTCATTTGCATTTCAACCAGTAACATATGTTTGTATAATACATAAGAATTTGGCCAGCCTTCAAAAATAAAACCTGCAAGTCAAAAATAATAGTAACTTGTTAGAAAAGCTTGCATAAGATAAGTATGTAAACAATGGCTCGAATACATGGGCAGGCAGTCTTAAGTACAATAAAATCAACAAAATATAAAAGAGATATAGGCTGGTAAGTAAAAATAGTATGCATATGGCTTGTAAACTAAGGCTCGGGCAAGTGTAAAAATAAGGAAGTATGAGACATAAAGTACAATAGCATTTAATGTTCCATTTATTAGCAGCAAACAAAGTCTATTCGAGTTGTAGAAAAATCCTTCAGCCTCCATTTTGTTAAAAAAATCTCTGAAATTGTACAAGTGTGTACACTGCTTTGTATAGGATATTATACCCTGAAACTTGTTTAAACATCACTCTGTAAACTTCTTTCCCTTATCACCTTTTCATTTCGATTCATAAAAACAATACAAAGCAAAACAACAACCCTGTAAACCATTTTCAAAAGCCTGAGCAAGGCATTTCAGTTTTTAAAGAAAAATAAAGCATCTTTCACTAGAAATCTCTTAAGCCATTCCAGTATCAAGTTCAAAAAAAATCAAGTTTTCAACTTTGCAAAGTTAAAAAGATTTCAACTTGAAGCTCTGTTCCTTCTTCAACAACACTGTGAGCAAACTTTTAAACTAGCCTTCTCTATATCTTTTACCTGTGAGTAAACATCTGTTTTAAAAAACTTGAATTCTGATCATATGCTGATGAATGTGATAAATTCTTGAAGTAATAATATTTGTGTAGATGTGAAATACATCTGCATATCTATAGATAATTTGATGCCTGTCTGTGAATAAGTATATCTGCTTTGTTCTAAGATTACAGACTTAGATTTACTTCAAGATTCAATCTCTCTTCCTTTCCTTTTGGTTTCTGGAAATGATTGTGACAAAGTTAAAACATTGTTTAAACCTATATTTTATTCCAGTAATAAATCAAAGCAAAGAAACATGTTTTATTTTATTTTATTTCTGGAAAATGTAAAACACAGTCACAACTTAAAATATGCAGAGATTCGAACCTCAAAATTTTGATTTTTGTAATATCATTGGAATCATCAATGGAAATGATGATTTTTGAAAGCAAAACTAAATTTTTTCGTTAAGTTTTCAATGAGATATGGGGATTGATTAGAAAATGTGATTATTGCCAAATTCCGATGATCAAAACGATGGTGGGTCTCGAGTTCATCGTCACAGCTAGAACGAACGTTCGACATCACTAGAAAAATGCGAGTAGAATTTATAAAACCTTAGATTTTGAATTCGAGATCAAATTAGGGTTTAAAGCTTGTGTTTATCTGGTCGAAGTCATGAGTTAATCGCGTCGTCCCCACCGTGTTTCTGGCGATCACACCAGAGGGAGCAGGGAGTGGAGGCTTTGGCGAATGCAGGGACGGGTCGGCGAGGTTGCTAGGGATCGATAGTGGTTAGGCGATGGGTTCTTGTGGTCGGAGTTTGGTTCCAGTGTTGAGTTGAACGACTCGTTTTCGAATCGTACTCGGTTTTGGTGATTTGAGTGTTCGTGGCAACTCAGGGGTTGATGAGTGATCGGTCACCGATCGCAATGTTGGCCGAAACTCCGGCGAGTGGTTGTGCATGTATACGTGCATTCGTGTGTAACTGGGTTCAAACATTTTTGGGGAAGGAGGAAGAAACTCGGGGGAAATGGGAGAGAGCTCGGGTCTGAACTCGAAGTAAATGGAGTGTTGGCTCGAGTTATTTGTTTTGTTACAGTTTAAACCTGTAGCACTTTAAAATTTAGATCTGGGTTTTAGATTGAAAGCAGGGATTTAAATTAAGTTTAAAACCAAGTTTAATTCTGATTCAAATCTAGTTTGAACCCGAGTTTCAAAAAATAATAATAATAATAAAGTTTATAAAATTTAAATTTGTTTAACCACCTAAAAATATTTAAGTGGGTTGAATTTTAAAGATAATGATTTAAATTTGTAAGTAAGAGTTAATCTGGATTCAAATACAGATTTGAATTCTTGTGTTGAAATAAAAGAAGTTTTTAAATTTAAAATTTGTTTTAAACAGTTTGAATGATAAAGTGAATTTTTTTTAATTGATTTAATGAATAAGATAATTAAGGAATGACTTCTTTATTTAATTTATAAATTAATGATCTAGATTAATTTATAGTTAGGGATTAATTTGAAAAGTAATTAATTTGGTATAAATTAATTATAATCAGATATTAATTTATCTTACTTATGGATGTTTGGATTCTAGTGAATGTTGAATTGTTTGATATCCCTGATATATGATGCTTTGTGATACATCCTGATTTATGTTGTAATTGATTATCTGCGATATATATCTGTGATTTCTATTTCTGTGATATATTACTGTGAATATGAAACCCTTGACCCGTAAACGACATTTGAATTTCGATGCGACAGGGAGTCGGATTCCAGTTAGTTATCCGAAACCCACATCGAATTATAATAGTGAATCTTTGTGACTGATAAATTTATTTTATCTATGAATCTGTGAATGAAGATAAGCGTTATCGATTATACCGCTTATCGATATATCTATGATGATTGATGTTGCACTATTTTGTGTAAAACCCTTGGACTACACCATACACACACCAATATGGATTTCACGTGGAAATCGGTTAAGTCACATATAATTTAAATTTAATGTTTTTGAAATTGAAATTTTAATTTCAATTAATTTTGAAATTTGAAATTCGGTTTAAAGTGAAAAGCTTTTGAAATGGAGTTTCAAAGATAAGACTTATTTTTGAATAATTTGATAAATTTTTGAAGTTTAAATAATTTTGATTTAAACTTAAATTCAAAATTTGAAATTGAATTCTATGATTTGAAACTAGGGATTAAAGATGCTGTACAACTTATATATGGGTTAAAACCATTTTAAAAGTATTGATTTGGGAATTTGAGTTTAATTCAAGAGTTTTAACTCGTGTAAATATAACTGGATTTTTCTGAAATGAAACTATTTGTTTTCAAATAGTAAAAGCTTTCACATAAGTAATGAACTTCCAATTTGTGTTGAACGGTTTCAAGTTTGAAATGGAATTGAAATGTTTTGAAAACTATGAAATGAGTCTTTGATTTCAAAGACCGGACTAGTTAATCCAACTTGAAATAGAATGTTTTGGAAGACTATGAATGAATCTTTGAAAACGAGTTTTGAAAGCTATAAGTTAAATCTTGACTTAAAGATTTAACGAGTTGAAATGGAAATTGTTTTGAAAATCTATGAATGAATCTTTGTGAACGGGGCGAACTTTGTGAATTGAATCTTTTTGTTTAAAAGATTAAAGTGTGGAATTTGTTTAAACCATTGAAGGTTTTTGAAATGAATCTTTTTGTTTAAAAGATTGGAAATGGTAATTTGTTTTAACCATTCGAATGAAAAGTTTTGGGCTTTAAGCTGTGATTTAACTGAGACCCCAGTATCCATATGATTTTTAATTGCGCTCGTTATTCGGTTTAGCCGGGAAAGGACCTTTGTGTCATATAACCCATTCTGAATAGTGATACGACATAAATGGATCGCATTTGAAGACCGGTGGTGAAGACCGGGTATTTGCGAGAGCGATAGGATGACCTGTCGATTGTCTCTGCACTGAGTAGCTACGATATAGAGATTCCCTAAGTGATGGAAAGTCCGATCGAGATTGTGAAAACCCGGATTTGCAAGGGCTTCTTCGGAAGTGCCTTCGGTTCTGTTCGAACCCGGAACAGACTTGTATGGATGTGTGTCTGACGTTACACTTTGAGATGTAAAGCTGGTTTCTATCAAATACATTTCTGTTGGTGGCGGAGAATTTATTCTCTTAGCTTAACACCCTTCTCTGAGACGTACGAGCTCAGAGGTTATGTAGTTGATGGTTACTAGTGATACATTCCCAATTTGGTAATGTGGCATACGAAGTGCTGATGATCATTTGTTGGTCAAAGCGTGGCTTTGTGAAAAAGCGTGGCTTTGTGGACGAGACTTCGTCGAGCCTCACAACCCGGTAATGGTCGAAACAGGAATGTTGCGACAAAGGTTTGTAGGGGTAGCGCCCCTAGGGTATGTCATTTCCTTCTGGATAAAAGGTGATATCATGGTATGGAGCCCAGATATTTTACCTATGTTGATTATACTTTGTGGTTGTTGCTTTGTTGGTTTTCGGGATCCCGGATAATGGTCGGTAACGACCGGGGGATGACATGACTCGTGTGTTAGTTACCTAGTTACAACTGTACAGCGTGAGGTAGCGTCAGTGTGTTAGTTACCTAGTTACAGCTGTACAGCGTGAGGTAGTGTCGGCCTTTTGTTTGCAGAGATCCGGTTAGGATCCGAGGCGTCTTTCCAGAGGCGTTTCTATTTCGGTGTAAGGAAGTTCCTTAGGCTGATCATTTGTTGGAAATTCAAAGAAACAATACGAACCATGTAGGATTTTTAGTTGTATTACCTGCTATGGAATGTGGCGGTAACCTGCTATTGAACGTAGTAGTTATAGTAGGCATACGATGAAATGTTGTATGCTGGCTAAGATTAATATTATATTTTCGAAATGGTTTTCGACACTATGCACTAATGATAATAATATCGAATGATTTTGCGTAGTAAGCATTTTTGACTATCATAAGAAGAAATCTCCTCCAATTCTGCGATTGCATTGTGTGTGTGGTGGGAGGTCTTATGGTAGTTTCATTTTCGAAAAGCATTGCGGGTTTCAATGTTTAAAATGCTTTTGTTTTAAAGATAAACTGTTTTTGTTGCTCACACCAGTCCCATGACTGACCTGGAGTTTATTGTTCCCTTCCTAAACTCTGGGTGCCCATAATTTTCCACACGGGCAGTCTAGAGTTGGGTTTTCTCAGATATTCAGGTTTAGTAGATTATCTGGAGCTAGTTCAGTTCTTGGAGTTCATGGACTGACGTTGCTTATCTTGGAGCATTCTATTGGAGACATTCTATCCGCTGCTGGTGTTATCTATTTTCTTTTCGCTGCTATTTATTGTATCATATCTCTGATGTATATTGATATTCATTGTATCACTCATATTGTATCAGATTTTGTATCTGTCATTGTATCAATGTTATATATATTGATATATTCTTTTTCTTTCGCTGTGTTATTTACTTAACTGTGTAATAAGCTCCGGCGACTCGGATTTGAACGGTCGAATCTATGACATTCGAGTACGATGTAAAGTATGGATGTCAATTTTCGAGCGGCCAAAATCCATATCGTTACAGATATCGTCTTCTTCGTATCCATTGGCAGGGTTTATGTTCGAATCCATCCAAGACATCGCTAGTTCGAATCCATCGAGTTACCCCTGTACAAAACCATAGCACTCGAATCAATCAGAAGGGAGATAGCTTTGCTTCCTTCCGTTTCGTATCCATCCAAATTGAGGTCATTCGAGTCCAAAAAGCCACTTCTCTTCGAATCCATCCGAACCCCACCAGTTCGTATCGATTAACTGGATCCCATCATAATCGATACGAACAAAGCTCTACCTCGACCCCATGCTTAAGTGGTATACTCGAATCCACCAAGGTGCCTTGCTTCAAATCCACCAAGTCAAAGCAGCGAAGCCCATGGAATGACTCGATCCACTCGGCGAGAAAAGTGGATCGATACGAAGATTGCGCTCCACGTCATCAGGGAGGCGCGCAGCACCATCGATTCGAAACAATCGATTCGAATGAATCGATTCGAACGAGATGTTCTGGCGAGAATCATTATCTTGAATCGATCATAACTCGAGATATATAAGTCCAAATGCTATGAAATTTTCACAGAAGCTTGCACACATGTTGAAGAATGTCCACACCAAATTTCAGCTCGATTGGACAATTTCTTGATCGATTTGAATGGACTTCGAATCGATCCCAAAGTGGGCCCGGATTTCCTGAAAGCGGGCGTATGGGCCCCCTCACGTGCCAGAACTGGTCTCCCTTCAATTTACGCGAAATATTAGCCTCCTACACCTATAAATAGAGACCTTGGTCATTCAGAAAGGAGGTCGGACAATTTTAGGAGCTAAAGAGCGCCCAGACTCTACTAGAATTACTCAGAATCACCACTGCTTCCTTAGATTCAGATTATAATCATAAAATCAGTTGTACTACATCAGAAGAAATTGTAATCATCAAGTGAACATCAATAAAATCATCAACTTCAGAGTGGACGTAGGCAAGATCGCCGAACCACTATAAATCCGGTGTCATTTACTACTTTCATCTAATTTTTCGGAGAGTTCTTCATTTTTATTTCTCTACATATTTGATATTTGTGATATGTGATTGCGAACTGGTGCTTTCACGACATTCGGGGTTTGTGACCAATTTTGGCGCAAACACTTTGGTGCTTTCACTGAGAACGCTAATTCAGGAGTTCTATCATTTAGAAGTTGAATTTGAAGACTTAAGAGCTCAGATCTGAGAAGGTATGACAAGGCAAATTAGTAAAAGACAAAGGCCGGAGCAAAGTCAGCATGAAGGGAGTCAAAAGGCTTCCTCGGGGGCAAACCAAGCATCGATCTTAATCACCAGGGATGAGATGGAGACAATGATGAAGAGACATGAGGAAATGATCCAGAATTTGCTTCAACAGATTGGACAACTTGGAGCGCAAAATCAAGGAGCAACCAGAATCCAGAACAGAGCAGGACCATCTGGCGCAGCGCCGGAGCTTGGGGCACACACTTAGAGCATGTTGATCCAATCCTGGAAAGAGATTCAGGGACATCCGAGCAACCTGGTGGCAATAGAGGGATGAACGCTCAACCAGGAGGGCAGAACGAAGGTAACACTCAAAGATCACAGCCTGATGACAACGGCAGGTTGGCAGAGATGGTCAGACGAGCCATGAGAGGTGGATTAGTAAACAAAGATCTTGAAGACGTGAACAGGAGTCCCTTTTCTCCCGCGATTAGGTTGGCTAGGAACCCACCAGAATTCAAACTGCCAACAGTAGAAAGGTATGATGGGAGGACGGACCCTGCGGTCCATCTAACGAGGTATATAAGGCACATGGAAGTGCTGGGGGCATCACAGGAAGTCATGGCCCGGTTCTTCCCATTGTATTTGACAGACATAGCAGCTTTATGGTTCAGACAACTAGAGAGCGGCTCCATTGGGACATGGACCGATTTGATTGAGAAATTTATGAGGCAATTCAGGGTTCACATTTCAAGACCCAAGAATGTGATGAGTTTGGCAACGCTAAAGCAGAAAGCTGGGGAGTCTTTGAGGAATTTCCTGACGCGGTTCAATGCGGCAGCAACATCGGTGGATCGGCCAGATCCATCCATGGTTATGATGGCAGCTGTGTCCGGAGTAGCCGACGGCACAGAATTCAAAAATTCATTAACTAAGGATCCGCCTATGGATCTAGGAGAATTCTATCACGAGGCAGAAAAGTTTTTGCGATTGGAAGACGCTAATGCTGAAAGAGAAGAAGGAGAGGGAATAGAAGTTTATGCACTTAAAGACAAAAAGCCTTTTGAAAAAGATTCAGACCAGGATAAAAGAAAACGAAAGGCTGAGGACAATGGTGACAGGCCAAAGCGACTACGGAAAGAGCCACGATTCACCACTTATTCAGAGTTGAATGAGAGTTTGGAGTGAATCTACCAAGATACCCGAGAGCAAGTCCCCTACCGTAGGCCAATACGAAGGGACCCCACTGTTGACGAAAGGAAATCGGACAGATATTGCTTATTCCACGAACTAAATGGTTATAACACTAACGACTGTAGACATTCGAAGGATGAGGTGGAAGGGCACATCAGGAACGGTACGCTACTTCAGTATGTGAGGAGGCGAGCTCCAACGATTGAGCCAGAGCGACCACCGTCTACATCAGCTAGGGCTGACCCCGAGTCGGGACACCGTATGATTATCAATTAATTGAAATAACGATGAACAAGTCGTAAACCACTCACCAACACGGGTAAGTCATTTGCACATGTGCAAGATCACGAACGGTCCATAAGCATGCTCTGAATGACTACTAACCCTATCGTTGTGGGAGTTTACACTTTGACATCCTTGCTTTGCTTTTGTTTCGTCTTGATTTGAACATTTGAACTTGATTCTGTTTAACATTTCTGCTAAAGACTTATTTTCAATAAAAAAATTGCTACTTGTGATTTCATAACGGCTAAGCCACTTACACATGTACGGGATCGCGAACGGTCCCTAAGCATGCTCTGAGATGGCGATAAACCATTGCAACAAACAATCCGGGAATTCACCCGAACGTGAAACCTGGTATTGATGATACTAAGTCCCTCCCCGGGCACACTCAATTCGCCTCGAACGGCACCTGACCGCGAACGGTCACAAATCGCCTCGAACGGCACCCGACCGCTAACGGTCACAAATCGCCTCGAACGACACCCGACCTCGAACGGTCACCATTAGCCTCGAACGGCACCCGACCGCGAACGGTCACAAATCGCCTTGAATGGCACCCGACCACGAACGGTCACCATTAGCCTCGAACGGCACCCGACCTCGAACGGTCACCATTAGCCTCGAACGGCACCCGACCACGAACGGTCACCATTAGCCTCAAACGGCATCCGGCTTCGAACAGTCCCATATTACCTCAAATGACATACGGTCACGAACGATCGTCAATCATGGTCAGGAAAAACTATCAATTTCTTTGCAGGTCATCAACAGGATATGAACATCCAGCTTATGGCATTACAAAACACACCTTACTATCGCAAGTCATGTTTTGGGGGGCAAATGTTATCCCTCCTTTTGGGAAGGCCGTGACACCAAGAAACAGACTGGAAAACTAAAGACAGTTCGTTGTAAAAGTTCGTTATACACTGTTTCACCATGGATATCAATGAATTTTGTCCGAGTCCGGATCGGGTTACAATTGATAAGACACGTCAAGCAAGGTCAGAAAAAGCAACGTTCCAAGTTTCAAGTCGATCCGAGGTCGTATGCTCAAGATATGATCGATGCAAGATGAAGGGGAAGACCACAATTTCGTATCCATCGATATCGTCTTTTTCGTATCCATCGATATCGTCTTCTTCGTATCCATCGGCAGGGTTTATGTTCGAATCCATCCAAGACATTGCTAGTTCGAATCCATCGAGTTACCCCTGTACGAAACCATAGCACTCGAATCGATCAGAAGGGAGATAGCTTCGCTTCCTTCCGTTTCGTATCCATCCAAATTGAGGTCATTCGAGTCCAAAAAGCCACTTCTCTTCGTATCCATCCGAACCCCACCAGTTCGTATCGATTAACTGGATCCCATCATGATCGATATGAACAAAGCTCTACCTCGACCCCAAGCTTAAGTGGTATACTCGAATCCATCAAGGTGCCTTGCTTCGAATCCACCAAGTCAAAGCAGCGAAGTCCATGGAACGACTCGATCCACTCGGCGAGAAAAGTGGATCGATACGAAGATTGCGCTCCACGTTATCAGGGAGGCGCACAGCACCATCGATTCGAAACAATCGATTCGAATGAATCGATTCGAACGAGATGTTCTAGCGAGAATCATTATCTTGAATCGATCATAACTCGAGATCTATAAGTCCAAATGCTATGAAATTTTCACAAAAGCTTGCACACATGTTGAAGAATGTCCACACCAAATTTCAGCTCGATTGGACAATTTCTTGATCGATTCGAATGGACTTCGAATCGATCCCAAAGTGGGCCCGGATTTCCTGAAAGCGGGCGTATGGGCCCCCTCACGTGCCAGAACTGGTCTCCCTTCAATTTAGGCAAAATATCAGCCTCCTACATCTATAAATAGAGCCCCTGGTCATTCAGAAAGGAGGTCGGACAATTTTAGGAGCTAAAGAGCGCCCAGACGTTGCCAGAATTACTCAGAATCACCACTGCTTCCTTAGATTTAGATTATAATCATAAAATAAGTTGTACTACATCAGAAGAAATTGTAAGCATCAAGTGAACATCAATAAAATCATCAACTTCAGAGTGGACGTAGGCAAGATCGCCGAACCACTATAAATCCGGTGTCATTTACTGCTTTCATCTAATTTTTCGGAGAGTTCTTCATTTTTATTTCTCTACATATTTGATATTTGTGATATGTGATTGCGAACTGGTGCTTTCACGACATTCGGGGTTTGTGACCAATTTTGGTGCAAACAATTAAAACAGTTGAAATTTTACGGGTCGTTACAATAAATCTAGTTAATATCTGATATGTCAAAGAATTTAATCAAAATCTTGTAAGTGGATTTAGCAAGAACACTATGTTAAAATTGAATGATTACATTTTATAAATGTATTAGTCAATCTTGAGTCTTTAAAAAAGATTTAAGTTTTGGGAAATCTGGATAGTTGATTCTCAGAAAAATTAAATGGTTTTATTTTTCTACCATGGCATATGTATACAAAAGATAATAAGCATAGGGAGAATGTTTTTATATGACTGTAATGTTTCCATAATTCAACTTGTTTTATACAAATGGTTCATGCCTTATTTTTAAATAAAGGAAGAATCTGTAATATGGGAGTTGAAAGCCAGATCCAAAATAGTTGCAGTTATATACACACATAAACATGTTTTATACAGATATTAACACACCTTTTCCTTTGTATTTTTACATGAATCTGAAGTCCATTTCACTCAGGTTTCGATAATATGCATTTTTAAGACCCTATGGGTTACACCAGAACAAAGAGCCTGGTTGAACCATGTTATGGATGCTCATGGCTACAGGAAACTCAGACATGTTTGCATTTGTTTTAGCTTAGCATCCTAGTATCAAAGAGTTATGTTTTGAATGTGATATATCACTTAAAAATATTCCAGAATAGGGCCTGTACTCTAGACAAATTTTATAAGAAAATCAAACATAGATAATGATAGGAACTTATATCATTTTCCCAGAGCACAAGCACCAAACCATTAATTTATAGACAATCATATTACAATTATCTGGGTTCTAGGATTTATACTCCCTCGAGAATTTAGCAAAGAATCAGGAGTTTAAAAATATATATAGAAATTTTATTGCATATATTTGAACTGAACTATGTGTGGATTGATTAAACTTAATAAATCAAATATCCTCTTGTTTTCCAGAACTCTGATTCAAACAAGAGAGGCACATGCATCATCATATGTATGTGCATATCCTTATGAATGCACTGATATGTTTATATTGGTAAAGACTTTGATCCTGGATATATGTTGTTTGATAGAAAAAAAATGACTCTAGGCTTCAGAAATATGTATATGTATGTCTCATATATATATACATCTCTATGTAAAAAAAAATTACTTACAAATTAAGGTATAAAAGAGAGGGTCATTTCATTTGGTATCAGAGCTATGTTACTAAAACATAGTTGAAAATTAAAATCAAATCTTTCTATGAAATTATAAACTTAAGAAACAAAAGTATAAGTAAAATATTTTGTAGGGATTGATCACTGGATGATCAAGTTTGAGTAAAAAAAAACTAACATGCTATGTAAATTATTATAGCAAACTATGGTAGGAAGACCACCAAATCAGGGAGCAGGATCCTCCAATGCACCACCAATGGTCAATCTGCAAGATTTGGTGAGAGCATTTAGGGATGGGGCAGGACAAGGGCAAGAAAATCCCCATGAAGAGCTCTCCAAATTACTCAAGACTTATACTCATTTAGGAGGCAAAAGCTTTGAAGGGACAGAAAGTATTATGGAAATTCAGGCATGGTTGAGAACATTGGATAGGATTTTCAATGACATGCAGCTTGATGATCAAAGGAAGAGGCAAGTGGCTTCAAGGCAGCTGAAAGGAGCAGCTTTAAGCTGGTGGGAAGTAATCATTGCAGGGAGAGGTGAGAATGAAATCACTTGGAATCAATTCAAAGAGATGTTGGAAGCAAGATTCGTACCAGCATCAGCTAAGACCACCTTACTAGAAGAATTTATTAGACTTAGGCAAGGAACTTTGAGTGTCACTGAATACACTCAAAAGTTCGAGGGGCTTTCCATATATGGAGCAATGCTTGTGGCAGATGAAGCATCCAAGAATGATAGGTACATTAAAGGTTTGAACCCAGGGCTTAGCAGAGCCATGTTACCTTATGCTTACAGGACATTTGATCAAGTAATAGACTTGGCTTTGAGGTTAGAGCAGCATGACAAGGAGAGGGAGAAGTTCAGAAATTTTAAGAACAATAACACCAAGAAGGGTAAGGGGAGATATCACCCTTATGATAAGAAGAAGGAAGAGGTCAGTGACAAAGGCACTAGAGATGTCAAGACTAAGGAAACCAAGAAGAAAATTGTGTGCCATCAGTGTGGAAAGGAAGGACATATCAAGCCTAGGTGTCCAGAATTGAAAGGAGGAGCTTTCAAGTGCTATCTATGTGGGAAAGAGGGGCATATGAAGAGGAATTGTCCTGAGTATAAACAGCAAGGAAAATTGGCAAATTTGGAAGGAAAAGGCAAAGCCACAGTGGAGAGTAATGCTGAAAACCATAGCCAAGTGGAAGGTACATTACTTATTTGTACCATACCCATAGCAGTAGTATATGATACTGGGGCAACTCACTCTTTGATTTCTTATGAACTAGTTAAAATGCTAAAACTAAATTGCATATTGGTTGAAACCCCATGGCATATACAAAGTCCATTGGGAAGTTCTAGTGTTTTAAATATGATTTGTGGGGATGTGGAATTAAACATAGGTGGAAACATTATTATTTCCAATTTATATGTTTTGAATTACCCAAATATGGGTGTTATATTGGGGGTAGACTGGTTAAGGCAATTTAAAGCCATAATTAATTTAGACTCATCCACCATATCATTGCAAAATTCTAGAGGTCATCACGGTTTTATGTGAAGTAGCTAAGGAAGGAAAACTATATCATTTAGTTGACTCAGAAAAAGATTACAGTGAACTAACCATTGAAGAAATTCCCATAGTCAATGAATACTTGGATGTGTTTGGGGAAGTTAAGGGTGTTCCACACCATAGACCAGTAGAGTTTCAAATCAATCTAGTTCCAAGAGCAAGCCCAGTGATTAAAAAGCCAACTAGAATGGGGCCAAATGAACTAAAAGAATTAAAGAAACAATTAGAAGAATTGGAAGAAAAGGGTTATATAAGACCAAGTAATTCTTGCTGGGGAGCACCAGTGGTATTTGTTAAGAAACAAGATGGTTCCTTAAGACTCTATATAGATTATAGAGAATTAAACAAAGTAACTATTAAAAATAAATACCCATTGCCAAGAATAGATGATCTTTTTGATCAATTAGCAGGGGCAAGAGTATTTTCTAGACTAGATTTAGCATCTGGTTTTCATCAAATGAAGGTGGAGGAGTCAAGTGTTAAGTACACTGCCTTTAACACTAGGTATGGGTTGTATGAATTTCTGGTTATGCCATTTGGTTTGACTAATGCACCATCATACTTTGTGGATTTAATGAATAGAACTTTTAGAGAATATTTAGACAAGTTTGTGCTGATTTTTATAGATGACATTTTAATTTATTCCAAAACAGTGGAAGAACATAAAAATCATTTGCACCTGGTTTTGTCTAGATTAAGGGAAAAAGATTTAAAGGTGAAATTTTCAAAATGTGTATTTTGGAAAGAGGAAGTACATTTCCTTGGCCATGTCATTTCTGCCAAAGGGATTTCTGTAAACCCCAATAAATTAGTGGCTATTCAAGCATGGAAGAGGCCTAGCACAGTGAGTGAAGTGAGATCATTTATGGGGATGGCAGGATATTATAGGAGATTTATAAAAGACTTTTCAAAAATTTCTACACCACTTACTAACTTAACCAGGAAGAACCAAGCTTTTGTTTGGTCAGAGAAGTGTGAGAAATCTTTTGAACAGTTGAAGGAGGCATTGGTGAATGCTCCAATTCTGAAAGTACCCCAGGGAAATGAAGAATTAGTGGTATATACTGATGCTAGTGGATTTGGCTTGGGTGCAGTGTTGATGCAAAAAGGCTAAGTCAATGCATATGCATCCAGACAACTTAAACCCCATGAAGTAAGGTATGCCACACATGATCTTGAATTAGCAGCTGTGATCTATGCTTTGAAACTTTGGAGACATTATTTGTTAGGCACTAAGTTTGAACTGTACACCGACCACAAGTCTTTAAAGTATTTATTTTCACAAAAAGATTTAAACATGAGGCAACATAGATGGGTGGAGTTCTTAGCTGCTTATGATTTAGATATACTCTATACACCAGGTAAAGCAAACAAAGTTGCTGATGCTCTAAGTAGACAACATGCTAAGTTAGCCATGATAATGATAAAAGAATTTAAAGACTTGTCTTTGCTCGCTGAATTAGAAATTGGGGAGAAAGACTGTGTGCACATAGATGTACATGTGCATGGTGCACAGGAAAATAGAGGGAAGTTGAGTTTGATAACCTTTCAACCTGAACTAACTTTTAAGGTGAGTAAAATGCAAGAACAAGACACAAACTTATTGGAGAAGAAAATTCTCATATTAAAGGGGGAGGAAGTGATAAATTACCATATTGATAAAAATGGTTATTTGAGAAACCAGAATAGAATATGTGTGCCAGAAAACATGGAGTTGAAGGAGGAAATATTGAATGAATATCATAGAAGTAAATACTCCATACACCCAGGCAGTACAAAGATGTATCAAAACTTAAAAAGAGATTTCTGGTGGAAGGGAATGAAATCAGATATAGCCAAATACATTGCAAAATGTATGACTTGCCAACAAGTCAAGGCTGAAACACAAAAACCATCAGGGTTATTGCAACCTTTTAGCATACCACAGTGGATGTGGGAAGATATATCTATGGATTTCATAGATGGACTGCCTAGATCTAAAAGAGGAAACACAAGCATATGGGTAATAGTTGATAGGCTAACAAAAGTGGCACATTTCATCCCAGTCAAATCAGAAAGGAATGCACCAAAGTTAGCACAAGTATTTGTGAAAGAAGTGGTAAGATTGCATGGCATTCCCAAAACCATTGTGAGTGATAGGGATACCATCTTCACCTCAAGATTCTGGAAAAGTTTTCAAGAATCCATGGGAAGTGAATTGTGCTTAAGCACTGCCTACCATCCACAATCAGATAGGCAGACTGAGGTGCTGAACAAGGTTTTAGAGGACTTGTTAAGGGCATGTGCACTGGATTTTGGAGGCAACTGGGAAGACCATCTCCATTTAGCTGAATTTACATACAATAACAACTATCAAAGCTCCATAGGAATGGCTCCATTTGAAGCCTTATATCGCAAGCCATGCTTGTCACTTGTATGTTGGGTAGAAGCAGGGGAAAGAGCTATTTTAGGGCCTGAGTACATATAAGAAACTAAAGAGAAAATTGAGTTGGTAAGGAGAAGAATGGCAGCAGGTCAAGATAGGAAAAAGAAATTTGCAGATATGAAAAGGAAGCAGGTGGAATATGAGGTAGGAAATTTTGTTTTCATCAAAATATCAACTATGAAAAATGTATTGAGGTTTGGGAAACAAGGCAAGTTAACCCCAAGATATATTGGGCCGTACAAAATTCTAGAAAGAATTGGTTCCTTGGCATACAAGCTGGAATTACCAGAAAACATGCAAGGGATGCATGATGTTTTTCATGTATCACAATTGAGAAGATGGGTTCATGACAAGGCAGAAATTCTTAAGACCCCAACCCAAGTGCAGATAAATCCTAATTTGATTTATGAAGAGGATCTAGTGGGAATTTTGGCAAAAGATGAGAAGAAGTTGAATAAATCTCTGAAACTTGTGAAGGTACAGTGGAGTCTTGATCCTAGTGATTGCACATGGGAATTAGAAGAAAAAGTTAATGTGAATTATCCTAATCTATTTTCAGATTAAAGGTAATTCTGATTTTTGATTGTTTTTCCTTTTTAGGTGTATATATTTTTAGTTATTATGATAGAACTAAAAATCTATTTGGTTGAGAATGTACTTGTTCTCTGAATTAAGTTTAAAATTTATTTTAAGCTTAGGAAGATTGTGGGACACAATTTCTAAAAGGAGGGGTGTATGTAATGACCCAAGATTTTAGGAATTTATTTTGAAAAATATAAATAAGTTTAAAATAATTTTTAAACAAATATTAAAGGGGAATTGATATAGCTTGATATAGTGTATCTGTATGTGTGTACATGTGTGCACAGGAAATGCACATGAACTAAAGCTAAATTCCTGAAGTTTAAAAATAAATACATGTTGATGTGTATGGAAATATATATATATATAGATTAAATCCTTAAAAGCTATATGCATAAGTAAATATATATATATGGATGCTACTGAGTATTTTTGAGTGTACATGTACATGTGTGTGTCAGTACAAAATAATGTATAAATATATACAGATGAGTATACTAATTAATTCAGTAAGATTTATATACATATATATAGATATGTTAATAAGGTACTAGAGTTCAAATCAGCAAAATAAAATATACCAACATATTTTAAATATTGGCAGAAAGAAAAAGAATGAAGATATAAAAAGGAGTAATCCTCTTATAAATAAATGAAGGAAGTACATACCATTTACATGAAAGCTAAAAATAGAAAAAAATAAGATCAAACAGAGAAATACTTGGTATAGGCAGAATTAGGAAGAGTATTTGATAAATAATAAAATCAAGTCACACTTTTGGCATGATAGTAGACAAAGGAAAAAGTATTTTCTGGAAAAGCAAATTTCTGAAATTAACCAAAAAGATATAACCACTTTTCTCTTCACAAACTCAAGCCGGGGAGGGTAAGAATTTGGGTTTAAAAACTAAATGCAAATGGCATAATTTTTGATGGGCAAAAATGTCTTTAGCTAGTGCCTTAAACCCTAAGAAAAACCCTGCATAAATAGGCAGTGAGAGGAGAAACCTTCTTCTTCCTGGATAGCTCTTGAGAAAAATATATAGATATTATATAAATATAATACAAGTGAAGAAAAGATTTGAAGGAAGAGGCTTACCAGTCAACTAGGAAGTGAAAGAGAGCTAGGTGAGAAAACTCACTCAAAAATCTAAGGCAATAAGTCCTAATGTAGGCAGCCAGTTATAAGTAATTTTCTTGAAAGTGTATTTTCATATGTGAATGCTTATCTGTGATTTTAGAACTGAAAATGTTTTGATTCTCTTTGGTTGTTCTACTTGTTTTATTGTATGAAAGTTTTAAGTATTGTTAGTATACATATATGTTTTATAAACCCAGATCTCTGATATGTTAATGTTTAGGAACATAAACACATACCCAGAAAATAAAATGTTGAAAATAGGCAAGTAGTATTGGTTTTGGCTCAACCCAGAAAGATGTAAACAATGTTGAGCTGCAATATACTCATGTATAAGTGCTGAGGCTTGAGACAAAAAGGAATTAGGGGTGCAATAGGGTTTCCTATGTGCTGATGCTCCTGATTCAATGAAAATATAAAAATGTTCATATACATAGCAAAAAAAATTTGTGATTCGGTGAAACTTGGTCATTCTGAGTTCAACTCAAGCACAAATGTTTGCAAAAGGAAAAACTCTCTCAAAATCCATAAGCCAATGTTAGTTGCCTATACCCCTTTTAAAATACCATAATATATATATATATATATATACACACATACAGAATCTTATTTATTTAGTCACCAATGGTTGTTTGCGTGTTTGTCTCTGTTTGGTTATGAATAATATGAGATGCCATGATATGGATTTTTTAGTTAGTGAAATGGATCACTGAATGGTTTAGTCATGAAAAAAATCAAAAGGGTTATTATTAACTAAAACCTGATTAGGAAATTGGGGTCAAGAACACTGCAGGAATGACTTGTTTTCTTGAGTAATACAAGTTGACACATGGCTTGTTTAAGTCCTGAGATCTTTGTGTAATGGAGTGAATTAGTTCATTACAGTGTGTCCATTGATTCAATTAATTGCAGATGAGACCAAGATAGATGAATATATCAAGGTAAGAGAATTTGATATAAAGAGGAACTAGAGTTTTCCTAGAATGAAATCTGGACAGTGAATAAATGATTTGGGTGATTTCCTTGTTTTGTATGGGTGTTTATTTGATTCATGAATGAATTATATGAATGTATGAATGTACCATGTTTTCTTGAGGTTTCTGGAAAGGCAGATTTAAGTGTGCACCTGCACACTGACACAGAACATGCACACATGGATTTCTTGTTTGCAAAGGGCAGAGATATATAAATATATTCATGTTTTAACTTTAACTTGATTTACAAATTGTTTTAGTGGATTTTCTCATACCAGACATATGTCTGACCCTAGTGTGCTAATGGCATATGGGGTGTCCCATTTAATATGGGGCAGTTTCAAATGCATTTTCAGGGATTGCAGCAACTAAGTAGGAGTAGGAGCAAGGCTTTGAGAAGAAGATTATAGCATGCTAAACTTAGTTAGATAAGAGCCTAAATGATGAAATCTGCATGTATTGATAATTTAAATTGCTACTTGTATTAAGTGTTGAATATTGGATGGATATTTTGCTAAGTATTTTGTTAAGAAATTGACTTGTATCTGGTATCTATAAATCTAGTTAATATCTGATATGTTAAAGAAGTTAATCAAAATCTTGTAAGTGGATTTAGCAAGAACACTATGTTAAAATTGAATGATTACATTTTATAAATGTATTAGTCAATCTTGAGTCTTTAAAAAGGATTTAAGTTTTGGGAAATCTGGATAGTTGATTCTCAGAAAAATTAAATGGTTTTATTTTTCTACCATGGCATATGTATACAAAAGATAATAAGCATAGGGAGAATGTTTTTATATGACTGTAATGTTTCCATAATTCAACTTGTTTTATACAAATGTTTCATGCCTTATTTTTAAATAAAGGAAGAATCTATAATATGGGAGTTGAAAGCCAGATCCAAAATAGTTGCAGTTATATACACACATAAACATGTTTTATACAGATATTAACACACCTTTTCCTTTGTATTTTTACATGAATCTGAAGTCCATTTCACTCAGGTTTCGATAATATGCATTTTTAAGATCCTATGGGTTACACCAGAACAAAGAGCCTGGTTGAACCATGTTATGGATGCTCATGGCTACAGGAAACTCAGACATGTTTGCATTTGTTTTAGCTTAGCATCCTAGTATCAAAGATAAGTTTTGAATGTGATATATCACTTAAAAATATTCTAGAATACGGCATGTACTCTGGACAGATTTTATAAGAAAATCAAACATAGATAATGATAGGAACTTATATCATTTTCCCAGAGCACAAGCACCAAACCATTAATTTATAGACAATCATATTACAATTATCTGGTTTCTAGGATTTATACTCCCTAGAGAATTTAGCAAAGAATCAAGAGTTTAAAAATATATATAGAAATTTTATTGCATATATTTGAACTGAACTATGTGTGGATTGATTAAACTTAATCAATCAAATATCCTCTTGTTTTCCAGAACTCTGATTCAAACAAGAGAGGCACATGCATCATCATATGTATGTGCATATCCTTATGAATGCACTGATATGTTTATATTGGTAAAGACTTTGATCTTGGATATATGTTGTTTGATAGAAAAAAAAATTACTCTGGGCTTCAGAAATATGTATATGTTTGTCTCATATATATATACATCTCTATGTAAAAAAAAATTCCTTACAAATTAAGGTATAAAAGAGAGGGTCATTTCAACCCCGTAAACATCTTTGATGCTATTACACTCTTTATTAGTGTTATTAACTTAACTTACATAAGATCTTTTAGTACTGACTCGAGTGTTTTGTCTTTTCATTACGCTCGGGTCAGCCTGAGTATTATAGTATTTGAAGACAATATTTCCTGAAGATGAAGATGGAGCTCGCTAGACCGTATTTATTAATATTATTATGCTGCATTATTTTGGTATGTTATTTGATTGTACTCTATTATGTTGTAATAGTTGTGTAATCAAATGTACAGTGTAGAATAGCTTCATGAACTGTTTATTTGATTATTATATTTTGTCATTCAGCTGCGAGATTTTGAGTTTTATTTTCCTTCTTTTCCCTTATTTTCTTATTTACCCCATTGATAATCTACCCTTTTGAATGGTTTGAGTTAGACATGTGTTGTTTATTGTCGATGTAAACCGTCCAAAAAGGTGGGTCGTCACATATATTTATCTCAAGAACAAAAGACAAGGGGGCATGGCATGAATAGTATGCATGGTAAGGCGGGGTACAAGTGTGGGCGGAAGTATGGATTGGGGGGGTACGGTTGCATGCATATGTACATACATTTAACTCAAGCACTAATACATTTTTAAATATTTTCCTAAGCCTATATATACACCCCTTACCTCTCATATTTCTCATTTTTCAATCCTTCTCTTCACTTTAAATTTTTCCTAAGAGCTTGAGAAAGTTTTCATGGCTTCCTACATATTTTCTATGTTGTAACAATCTCACATTTCCACTTGAAAATTCTTTCCATAACATTTTAAAACCCTTCTTCATCCATTTCTTCACTTTCCATCCAAATACAAGCACCATCATCCACCTAACCCTACATAGCCGAGCTCAAATAGTGCATGGCAGAGCCCAAAGTGTCCAAGTCCGAGCCCATTTTTAGTGCGTAGGCATCCAAAGTATTCATTTTGCAAAATTCTAGCTTATATCCAAGTTTTAGCAAAAATTTGGTTTGAATTAGTAAGCTTCGGTGAGTAAAACTTTCATTTTTGGAAATGATATTGACTTCATTATATTGAACTATATGTTGTAAAAATATGGTGCTTGTTGTGTTGAAAAATCATGTTGCTTTGATGACATATGATTATAAGTTGTGATTGAGTTTGGATTTGTGATTTAGATGTTGAATGATATGTTTGGATTTGGATATCTGAATGATTGGTTATGATATGATGATAGTGTGGTTATGAAACCAAAAAAAAAGTGTTTGTGATGAAATTGTTGTGAACTTAGCACATTTAAATGTCGCAAAGGACTTAAGATCATATTTGAAAACAAAAGCTCATTTTCTAGTTTTGATTTAGAAATATGTTTTCCAAGTTTTCACCTTTGTTTTAAGTTTTCAAAACTTTTCCGTTTGTGTTTCCCAATATGTTGTAGCTAGAGTTAAAGTGAAGTTTTCACCTAGAAATCAATTCTAGCGAACCGCGTTCATAGCGATAGTTGCTATAGATGCAATTTGGAAAATTTCACGATTTCAAGTTTTAAAGTGTTTTCTTTTGGATTGTTTTTTTGAAAACTCATTGAAAACTAATTAAGTAAGTCAAAAGTTTAAGTTTTTAATTATATGATAATTTATTTATTTAATTTATTAAGAAGAGTAATTATTACTTAATTAATTAATTAAGTTAAGTAATTAGAGTTTAAAAAATTATTAACCAAGTTAAGGAAGTTTTAAATAATAATTAAGATAAAAGAAAATTAATTTTTATTTTATTAGGTTTATTACCTTAATTAATTATTTAAATAAAAATTAATTAATTATTTTTTAATTAAAGGTTAGTTATTCACTTAATTATCACTCAATTATGGTTTTATTTTAAATGGATGTTTAAATAATTAAAGTTTAATTATCTATTATCTATAATAGAAAACAGGAAACCACTCCTGCTGAGTTGGACAACTTGCCTTCTTTCCTTCCCACCCTTTCTGCAATTTTACGTTTCCTTTTTTTTCCTTTCGTCGCTTTTCCAATGACCGGTTCGGCTACATCCTTTTTAACGCAAATTTTTTTCCCCATTCCCTACCCTTCCAGTCGCTCACCCCATCTTCCCCCCACGTTTTCTTCCCTTTCCCATTATCTCCCCATCCTTTCCATTCTCAAACCCTAATTTGATTGTTACAGCTCTTTTCTCCCGCTCTTCCTCCGTTCTCTATTAATTTCCAACATTCATTCAAACCCTCCATTCTTCCTTCTTCTCCCGTCCCTACAGCTACCCCTCCACTTCCTTCCGTTCCTCCACTTTTTCCACCACCGACCGCTGCCGTTACTCTCCTCAACTTTTCTTACTACCAATACTAAGTTATCGGGTACCTAATTCCTTTGTTCGCTGTTCTTCCCGTCAGAAGCTCTTCCGGTCAGAAGTGGCGACAGGTTAGGTATGAAACTCCTACATCTGTTGAATTTCTTATTTCCGTCTGTATTGAATCCTTCGTTCGCATCTGTACAGGTATACTGATTGTTTACATTTTTTAATTGTACCCGGTTTAATAGATTTTTTAAACGCAATTCCCATTTAGTTTTCAGCAAGAATGAAATGATGAATTCTGCATTGCATCTTGCTTAGAAGATGAAGATAAGTTGATTGATTCAATCAATGAAAATTTTCGGGCAGCTAAAGAAGCCTCCAAAGTTTTCGACGATTTAACGAAGAACATAAACTTAAAAGGCTTAAAGGAGCTATGTCAGATGCTAAAGGTACTGCAACCGAGACAAAATGTCTTCTGCCATAGTATGCTTGCTTGGATTATCTGATTGAAAAACCTGGTACTATCTTTGCTGTTTTAATCTACCATCAGGAACTTTTAATGTGCTCACGCTTGATAAATCCAATGCCTTTTGTAAAATTCATTTCATTCAGGCTAAGGTTGCAGCATTCATCTTCATTATCTTCATGCCAATAATGTAGATAAAAATAAAATATGCCACTTTAGTCATAAAAATACTGATTTGCTTTGTAACTTAAATTACTGACTATTTGGTATTATAAGGTATTATAATATGCAACTTGAACCAGCATTTTAGGTATTCGCAGTTAACTCATAGGCGGCACAGGTACTTTCCAGGTAATTACTCTACTTCTTCGTACTATTTGAGACATTGTTGACCCGGATAGCCCAATCTCTTTAGGTATTCTAATTTGGACAAAAGCTGCTGTTTTTTTTTCACCAACCTGAATATTTCTGATGATATGGAGAACAATTTCTGACTTGCACGATCACAACTGTTGTCAATTAGTAAGTAAACCTACATCGTTTCAATACTTTTCAACAAAAATCTAATAGATCTTCCTCATTTCGTTATAACCAACAAATTAAGTTTCCTACGTCCACTCAACCCTACTACCTACTCACTGCCAACACATGATTATTCTCTTTTGTGATATATAACTAATATTTTTGTTTGTTCTACCTTCACCCACATACAACTACACAATTGTACATGATTTACAACCCTACTGTTCTGCACCATCTTCATTGCCTTTACTACCAGTACCACACATACACTGTTGATTTATAGTTTTACATTCTTCATTTTACAATCTGCAGCATTGTCGGCTGTTCCGTGCAAAACGAAGACTGATACTGAGGGAAAAAAGAGTCAGACAAGATGCGTACAAAACCTGGTTTAATTGCATAGCTTGCTCCTATAACTCTCTTACTATTGGCTTATCTGACTGCAAAAGCTATCTGTGCAAAGATCATAAAGAATCCTTGGTATGCATTTTCTGCCTACTAGAGAAACATAAAAGCGTAGGCGAGTATTACTTTTTTCTTTTCCACGCTTCTACTGGATGACTATGTTGTATTTGACTGTTTGCGTTTACAGTATGCAGAGTGAACCACCATTTTAGGTACTCACATATCAAACATCGACGACACAGGAAATCTCTAGGTATTTTATCCTCTACTACTTATACTGTATAAGTAGTACGTTGTAATTTTTATGTCTGTATGTGCAATATTCAAGTTCGATAACATGGAACACCATAATTACCTTTTTGACAGACTCATCTACATTCATGTTCAACCTTTTATTAGTTCTATACCGTATGGAACAATAGCATACCTTGCATTATGTGTTCAATCATAGTTCATGTAATAGTACCATTTACCTATGAAAATTACTAAACAATAGTGATTGGCTGTTGGGATTAAAAAAATATTACTTGCTTAATGTTTGTTTATCACATACTATACATTTTCATTTTCAACCAAAAAGGCCCTAACTATTTTCTTCCATGTCGCTTAGCTGGTGATCCTACGATGATTGGATGCCCTAAATTGTCCATCCCTTCTTTCGATTACGGCTCCATCAACTATAACCCTCATTGTCAGGATCGTGTTTATTTGCAAACAAGTTCTTTCATTGGTGGGCCTCTAAAAGTTCGTATGTTGAACCTGCGATTACTTTACTACTTTCTTTTCTGTTGTTTCTACAATATGCTAAATGTAATATTTCTGTTGCAGGAAAAATGTTTTCTGCGCAAAACCTAGGGCCTCCTGCCTGTACATGCAGCCAGTGTGGTGCAGTTTTGTGGTTTCACGAAAGGGTTAAAAAAGGAAGCACAATTTCTACTCCTTTATTCTCTATTTGCTGTCGAAAAGGAAAAGTTCAACTCCCATTATATCAGACCTGCCCACAGTATTTGATGAATTTAGTACGGTACAACAGCGGCCAACGTTGTAGAAAGTTCAAGGAGAACATTCGAACTTACAACTCGATATTTGCTTTCACATCAATGGGTGGGAACGTTGATAACTCTATAAACAACGGTCGATCATCATACATTTTTCGTATAAACGGTCAAAATTACCACATAATAGGATCGTTGTTGCCCACGACCGGTAAACCTAAATTTGCGCAACTATATTTTTATGACACTGAAAATGAAGTTGAGAATAGGTTAACAACACCTGGTGCGAATGCAAAAGATAGACTGGATGTAGAAATTGTTAATAATTTAATATGCATGTTTGACCGTTGCAATGTGCTAGCGCAAGTTTTCCGAATGGCAAGGGAGCGATTTCATAACACCGAATACCAACCAATATGTTTGACGCTGTGTGAGAGAAGACAAAGGGATGGTAGACAGTATAATCTTTCGACTTCATTCGAGATTGCGGCATTAACTGACATTGCAAATGTAGACTCCTGTAGGCACAGAGACATTATTATAGAGGAGCGAAGCGGTTTATTAAAGCGAATAAATGAGAAGCATCCTTCTTTCATGGCTATGTAGTATCCAGTTTTATTTCCGCATGGTGAAGATGGTTTTCGACCTGATATACAGTATAGGGCTTGTGATAACAGTAGAGAAATGAAGCGGTTAACGGATACAATGCAGGAGTACTATGCTTATCGACTTCACTACAGAAATGAAGATGGATCCATATTGTTGATGGGTGGACGACTTTTCCAGCAGTTTATTGTTGATGCATATACATGTATTGAAGAAGACAGGTTATCATGGGTAAGAGGTCATCAGGGCAAGCTAAGATGTGAAGTTTATAGTGGTTTGCATGATGCGATAGGCGTTGGTGACACATCTGCATATTGCATAGGGAAAAAGATTATACTACCATCTTCTTTCACCGGTGGTCCTAGGTACATGGTGCAAAACTATCAGGACGCAATGGCAATTTGTCGGTGGGCTGGTTCTCCCGATTATTTTTTAACATTTACCTGTAATCCAAAATGGCCAGAAATTGAAAGTGCGTTGGAACTTATTCCTGGTCAGCAAACAGAAGACAGACCTGATATAGTTTCCTGTGTGTTTCATATAAAGCTGATGGAGCTAATGAATGATATAAAGGAGAAACAATACTTTGGTAAAGTAAAATCAGGTAAATTTTATTTTATCCATAACATTATTTTTCATGTATACGTACTATTATTTTTTTTCCTTTGCAGTAATCTACACCATAGAATTTCAAAAGAGAGGACTTCCACATGCTCATGTGCTTATATTTGTAACTGCGAATGATAGGCCAAAGACGGTTGCAGATGTAGATGGAGTTGTTTCTGTCGAAATTCCCGATATAAATTCTGATCCTTTTGCTTATCAATCAGTATGTCAGTATATGATTCACGGGCCTTGTGGAGAGGTAAATCCTAATTTTCCATGTATGGTTAGTGGAAGTTGTTCAAAGCATTATCCAAAAAAATATTGTGAGCAAACAAATTTTGACAAAAAAGGTTACCCTTTATACCGTCGTAGAAATAATGGGAGGTACACCCCTGTTGCTAATGATTTTCGTCAAGACAACAGTTGGGTTATTCCACACAATGTTGATTTGGTGGTGAAATATCAAGCTCACATTAATGTCGAAATATGCAACAGGGCACGATCAGTTAAGTATTTGTTCAAATATATTAACAAGGGTCATGACAGAGCTAGCGTAATCATAGACAACAACGTTAATAATGGTAAAACTTTTGTTCGTGAGGTTGATGAAGTTAAGACATATCTTGACTGTAGATACATGTCAGCTTCTGAAGCAACTTGGAGGATTTTTAAGTTTGACATTCAGTATCGTACACCAGCCGTTGAGAGACTAATGTTTCACCTTCCTGGTGAGCAAACTGTGTTTTTCGATGATACAGATGATTTGACTGATTTGCAAAATAGGCCTAATTTGGAGAAATTAATGTTTACCGAATGGATGCAAACAAATAGGTCTTGCGACAGCGCTCATGAGCTTACATACATTGAATTTCCTACAAAGTGGGTATTGGATAAAGCAAAAAATAAATGGAAAGTAAGGCAGAAAGGTGACATGATAGGACGTATATATTATGCTCATCCTACATCCAGAGAGAGGTTTTACCTTCGTATGTTACTAAACATAGTTAAGGGTCCAACTTCCTTTGAAGATATTCGGACAGTTGACGGTGTGTTGTATGATAACTTCAAAAATGCTTGCGTTGCTCGTGGATTACTGGAAGACGACAATGAGTGGGATGAAGCACTAAATCAAGCAGCTATATGGGCGTCCCCATCATCGTTTCGTGATATGTTCGTGATGATGCTTATGTTATGTGAGGTATCTAAACCTGAACAGTTGTGGGAAAAACATTGGGAAAATTTATCTGAAGACATAACATGGAGAGAGCAAGAAAAGTTAGATAACAGTACTACCCTGCACGTAAACCATTATTTGAAATGTGCTTCGCTTATTGAACTGGACAAAATATTACATAGAAGAGGTAGAAATATTAAAGAGTTTTGGAATGTTAACTTGGAATATATTTTAATGGAGCATCGTAAAGATAATGCTTTAATAGATGAGGAAGAGGGATATGATTCTCTGTTACTGAACGAGGAAGCAAACAGCCTATTACCATGTTTAAACATTGATCAAAAAAGGTATTTGATGTTGTTTGTTCTGCGGTTCGTATGTCGTTGGGTGGTTTTTTCTTTGTTTATGGAAGTGGAGGTACTGGAAAAACCTTTTTATGGAAGACTATTACAGCTTGCTTACGAGCGGAGGGGAGAATCGTACTAGTAGTTGCTTCATCTGGCATTGCATCCTTGCTTCTTCCAGGTGGAAGGACTGCACACTCTAAATTCAAAATTCATATTAATTTAGATGACTCCTCAACATGTGATATTTCAAAGCAATCTTCTCTTGCTGATCTTCTGCGTAAAGCTGATTTAATTATATGGGATGAAGCACCCATGATACACCGTAATGCATTAGAGGCTTTCGAGAAAAGTCTTAGGGATATTTTAAGCACTGATTCACATGCTCCTAACAAAAATATTTTTGGAGGTAAGACAACCTTACTTGGAGGAGATTTTAGACAGACATTACCGGTTGTTCGTAAAGGATCTAGACAAATGATTGTGTGTTCTGCTATTAACCAATCTTATTTGTGGAGCCAATGTAAAGTTTTCACATTAACGGTCAACATGCGGTTGCAGTGTGGTAATTTAACTGAAACCGAAATTGATGACCTCAGCAAATTTTCGCAATGGATTCTGGATTTGGGCAATGGTAAAATACCCACTTTTTCTTTGGTTGATGGTGAAGAGCCAAATTGGATTGCAATCCCTCCTAAGTATCTTCTATCTTCCAGTGGAAATGCAGTAAAGGATATAGTTGATAGCATTTACCCTAATTTAAATAATACTAATATAATGAACCATGCGTACCTAAGAGATAGGTGTATACTGGCACCAACCAATGACTGTGTGGAGGAAATTAATTCTTATGTGCTAAGTGTTTGTGGTGGGTGTCTCACAAGCTATTTAAGTGCAGATTCAATTAGTTCAATTTCTTATTCAAATGAAGATATACACAATCTGTATCCAACGGAGTTCTTAAACAGTCTTAAAATTTCAGGTCTTCCTAATCATGAACTTTGTTTGAAAATTGGTGTTCCAATAATGTTGCTTCGCAATTTAAATCATAATTTGGGTTTGTGTAATGGTACAAGACTTATTGTCACCCAACTGTCAAAAAGGGTTATAGAAGCTGAGATCGTGACTGGGACCAATATTGGCAATAAAGTTTTGATCCCGCGAATTGTTCTTACATCAACTGATACAAAATGGCCTTTCATTTTACGACGAAGACAATTTCCAGTAAGGGTTTGTTTTGCGATGACGATCAACAAAAGTCAGGGTCATACTTTAAAACATGTCGAAATATATCTGCCCCGTCCAGTATTTACGCATGGGCAACTGTATGTTGCTATATCCAGGACATCTTCTAAACAGGGGTTAAAGATATTACTAGGGCAGCACACCGACGAGCGTAGAAACTACACGCAGAATGTAACGACCCTGGATTTTATATAAATTTAAATTAATAATTAAATGAATTTTTGAATAAAACCGTGAAATTAATTGATTTATTGATGCGAGTTTCCCCGATCTTCGAATAAATTTTGGATGAATAATTTAAATTTAAAAATATTTTATATATGTGATTTGGATTTAAATTTTGATTAAATGGTTTAAAATATAAAAAAATATATCTTCATGATGCTTGTATAGGAAGTATTAAACAATTGTGTACACTTGAAAAAGAAGAAAACTATTATCTAAGTACATACGAAAGGTAGGGGATGAGTGTTTGTAGACATAAGGACATAAGCATTAAATGTTTGTATCTTTAGTACCTTTTATATCTCATTTCAGCCTCCTCTATAGAAAAATATCTCTGACTTGATAATGTTTAAAACAAATAATATCACTGTAAGCTTCTTTTGTATATTTAAACTTCCTCATCTCAGTTTCGTTTATAAAAGAAAGAAAAAAAACTGAGAATCTAAAGTAAGTCCCATCTTCAATGTAAACAACACTTTAGTTCAACTCAAAGCCAACAGGAGAATCAAGCTAGCAACTTTCAAACAATTTTCCAATTTTAAAAGCCTGTCTCAAAATGATGTTCTGTTATTCTCTGCCATTTTCAAGGTGAGCAACTTTGTCTTTCCTAGAATCCTTTTTTTCACCAGTGAGTAACTTCATTTTAAGCTTCAATTTAGTTGTATGGTAAAATCTGATACTTTGTTGATTGGGTGAGATATACATATATATATATATATTGATGGATAACTTGTACATATATACAGAGCCTCGGGATAGATTTTAAAACTGGAAGTGCTTATATATGTTTACCCTTTGATGCTCTGGAAACAAGATTTGATTTCAAAAACCATTTCTTCCCAAACCATTCAATAATTGGACTTGGAATCAAAATGAGTATTGTTTGTTTAACTCTGAATTAAATTTAAAAAATAAATTCAAATGGAAACCACTTGGTATCACCTCTGGAAAGAATATTTTCGAGCACAACTTCAAATTGGTCAAAAATTGAATCTCGCCATTTTCGAATTCAAATATATAGCTTGAATACTCACTTGAAGACGTGAATTTTAAAGTTCTTATCGAAATTTTTAGTGATAAAATGTAAGAGCAGTTTGGGTTTCTTGGTTTTTGGCATTTCGAGTTGCCGTGGTTGATCGAGGCGGCTGGAAGGGCCGGCGCTTGGGCTGGAGGTGGAGGAGCGAACAGGGAGTGTGGGAAAAATAGTGGGTGAGGGTGCAGCGCCTTATGGAAGCGGCGGCGAAGGGATTTGCTACGGTGACCTAATTTTGGGATGGCCGGAGTTTTTGTTTTGCGCGTCGTCGACAGTGGATCGAGCGCCATGTGGTTTTGGGAGGTGGTAGAGGGAGATGATGGCGAGGCGAGGCCGAAATAGCTAAGCAAATTGTGGTCGAGGTTGTGTGGATGTGGTGATTTTCTCTAACGCATTCGAGTTGCAGTTTCGTTCGATCACGCATATTTTGATTTCGTAATTATCGCGTCGAACTGGGTTTGGATTTCGAACGTAGGGTCGTTACGTGGTTTGCTGGGGGCGTCGTGGGTCGCTGAAGTGGTGGCGAACCACCGTGCACGTGCACGGTGACGTGTGAGTGTCAGTGACTACGGGTAGGGGTCGTCTCAAGTGATACTCGAGAAAAATGGGAGTTGCTTCGGGTTTCTCTAGCATATGCGAGTGTGATTATTTAACTGCAGTTAAACAGTAGAGGAAGAAGAAGAACATGAGTAGAAGAAAGAAGGAACAAGGGGAAGACGCGAATTTGACTCGCGTAACTCGAGTATTTTACTCGGGGGTTTCCAGTGTTGGCCCGAGGCCAATATTGTACTGACTCGGGAAATTAAAATTCAAGTTTTAAAGCAAAGTTTAAATTAAAGTTTCAAACCAAAGGTCTAAATATAAATTCAAGTTCAGTTTTGAAATTTAATTTGGAAATGGTTTTTACAAATTCAAATTGTTTTGATAATGTAAAGGAATTTGAATTTAAATTGGGGTTTGAAATGTAAAGAAACGATTTAAACAAAGTTAAATCGTAGTGGTAATCTGATTTAAATCTAAATTTGAGCCTTAGTTTTGAAATAAATTTAAGTTCATAAGTTTAAAAGTTTTAACAATTTTGAATGTTAAAATAAAAATCTAAATGTTTTAAACTTATATTTGAAAAGGGTTTATTTTAAATAAAACTTAATTGAGTAATTAAGAAGTAATTTTTTTATAAGTTGATTAATTTGTGATTAATTAAGCAGAATAAATGATAAAGTAAATTAAGTTAATCAAACTATATTGATATTCTGTTTGATTGACTCTGATATTTATTTGGTGATGTTCTGTGATACTCAGTGATATATATTCTGGATATATTTGTGATGACTGTATATGATTTATCTATGATAAATGTTATTTGGGTTCAAAGTGTTGGATTAAAACTGTTTAAATCAATTAGACAACTTGGCCTTTAAAAAAACACTTGAATTTCGATGCGACTGGGAGTCGGATTCCACTTGGTTATCCGAAACCCACATCGAATTGTAATAGTGAATATTTGTGACCGATAAATTTAATTTATCTATGAATCTGTGAATGAAGATAAGCGTTATCGATTTTACCGCTTATCGATATATCTGTGATGATTGATGTTGTGCACTATTGTGTGTGAAACCCCTGGACCACACTCTTACACACACAAATATGGATTTCACGTGGAAATCGGTTAAGTCACAGATAGTGTAAATTTAATGCTTTTGAAATTGAAATTTTAATTTCAATTGATTTTGAAATTGGAAATTTGGGTTTAAAGTGAAATGCTTTTGAAATGGAATTTCAAAAATAAAAGTTATTTTGAATAACTTAATTAAGTTTTGAAATTTAAATAATTTGATATAAATTTGAATTCAAGTTTGAAATTGAATTCTATGATTTGAAACTGGGGATTAAAGATGCTGTACAAGTTATATATGGGTTAAACCATTTTAAAGGTATTGATTTGGGAATTTGAATTTAATTCAAGGGTTTTAACTCGTGTAAATGTAACTGGATTTTTTCTGAAACGAAACTATTTGTTTTCAAATAGTAAAAGCTTTCACATAAGTAATGAACTTCCAATTTGTGTTGAAAGAATTTCAACTTTGAAATGGAATTGAAATGTTTTGAAATTTATGAAACGAGTCTTTGATTCAAAGACCGGATGAGTTAATCCAACTTGAAATGGAATTGTTTTAAAAGCTACAAGTTAAATCTTGATTTAAGGATTTAACGAGTTAATTCAATTGAAATGGAAATTGTTTTGAAATCCATGAATGGATCTTTGTGAATGGGGTTATCTTTTTGAAATGAATCTTTTTGTTTAAAAGATTGGAAATGGTAATTTGTTTTAACCATTCGAATGAAAAGTTTTGGGATTTAAGCTGTGATTTAACTGAGACCCCAGTATCCATATGATTTTTAATTTGCGCTCGTTATTCGGTTTAGCCGGGAGAAGACATTTGTGTCATATATCCCATTCCGAATAGTGATACGACGATATGGATAGCATTTGAAGACCGGTGGTGAAGACCGGGTATTTGCAAGAGCGATAGGATGACCTATCGATTGTCTCTGCACCGAGTAGCGCCGGTATAGAGATTCCCTAAGTGATGGGAAGTCCGATCGGGATTGTGAATACCCGGAATTGCAAGGGCTTCTTCGCAAGTGCCTTCGGTTCTGTTCGAACCCGGAACAGACTTGTATGGATGTGTGTCTGACATTACACTTTGAGATGTAAAGCTGGTTTCTATCAAATACATTTCTGTTGGTGGCGGAGAATTTATTCTCTTAGCTTAACACCCTTCTCTGAGACGTACGAGCTCAGAGGTTATGTAGTTGATGGTTACTAGTGATACATTCCCAATTTGGTAATGTGGCATACGAAGTGTTGTTGATCAGTTGTTGGTCAAAGCGTGGCTTTGTGAAAAAGCATGGCTTTGTGAAAAAGCGTAGTGTATGTGGACGAGACTTCGTCGAGCCTCACAACCCGGTAATGGTCGAAACAGGAATGTTGCGACAAAGGTTTGTAGGGGTAGTGCCCTAGGGTATGTCATTTCCTTCTGGATAAAAGGTGATATCATGGTATGGAGCCCAGATATTTTACCTATGTTGATTATATTTTATGGCTGTTGCTTTATGATCGAGGTACCTCGGATAAAGGTCGGTGACGACCGGGGGATGACATGACTCGTGTGTTAGTTACCTAGTTACAGCTGTACAGCATGATGTAACGTCGGCCTTGTGTTTGCAGAGATCCGGTTAGGATCCGCGGCGTCTTTCCAGAGGCGTTTCTATTTCGGTAAGGAAGTTCCTTGGCCTGACCATTTGTTGGAAATCCAAAGAAACAATACGAACCCTGTACAGTTTTAGTTGTATTACCTGCTATGGAATGTGGCGGCAACCTGTTATTGAACATGGTAGCTATAGTACGCATACGATGAAATGTTGTATGCTGGCTAAGATTGATATTATACTTTCGAAATATTTTCACACTATGCACTAGTAATAATATCAAAAGAGTTTTGATTTTGCGTAGTAAGCATGTTTGACTATCATAAGGAGAAATCTCCTCCAATGCTGCGATTGCATTGTGTGTGTGGCGGGTGGCCTTATGGTAGTTTCATTTTTGAAAAACATTGCGGATTTCAATGTTTAAAAGCCTTTGTTGCTTGTTTTAAAGATAAACTGTTTTTGTTTGCTCATACCAGTCCCATGACTGGTCCAGAGTTTATTGTTCCCTTCCTAAACTCTGGGTGCCCACTGTTTTCCACACGGGCAGTCTAGAGTTGGGTTTTCTCAGATATTCAGGTTGAGTAGATTATCTGGAGCTAGTTCAGTTCTTGGAGTTCATGGATTGACGTTGCTTATCTTGAAACATTCTATTGGAGACATTCTATCCGCTGCTGGTGTTATCTATTTTCTTTCCGCTGCTATATCTTGTATCATATCTCTGATGTATATTGATACCTGTTGTATCATCATATTGTATCAGATTTTGTATCTATCATTGTATCAATGTTATGTAATTGATATATTCTTTTTCCGCTGTGTTGTTATACTTAATGGTGTTATAAGCTCCGGAGAACCAGATTCGGCATTTGAATCTATGGCATTTTGAGTACAAGCAAAGTACGGATGCCGATTTTCGAAGGTCAATTTTTGGGTCTTTACAAGTGGTATCGGAGCTAAGGTTGAACTTTAGCTTAGGAGTATAACACATTAAGTAGCTCATTAGAGATAGGGTGAAGTATACCCTAGAATGAGTAATCTCTAAGATATCTGTCTGTATGCCTCAGTAAATTCTCTTGCTATCCACTGATAGTAAGTATGAGTGTAAGAAGAGGATGAGATAGGGGACAGGGGAATACGATTATAAATGGTGAATACCCTGTAACGACAAGGGAACAATCTTTTCTCTATCAATCTCTTTCGTTCAACATCTCTTCTCAATTCATCGATAGTTCCTGGTAGATCCAGGAAGAGATTCGGTATGTTAATATGGGACATAAACTCCAACTGAGCCAAAAATGTTTGTATGGATGTATTGGTTGCTTTGTTTGCTATGGTTGATAGGTATACTTTAGTTTTAAACTAAAAATTTTGAAATTGTATCCACATATCTATCTATTCTTTGGGTCCCGATATGTTCTACGAGTGTTTAGTTATTTCTTCGAACTAACCGATGCTACTGTATATTTCGTAGATCTGGATAACCCGAGTATCTTGTGAAGTGTCAAACAGATTCGTTCTTGTATCTGTTATCGATATTCTGATTTGGTAAACCAAATGTAGAATAGATGTTCAGTTTGATTTGATGAAACATTCTTCATCTATCCTTGTGTCTCCCAGGCAAATTTCGAGGACGAAATTCTTTTAAGGGGGGAAGTCTGTAACGACCCCGGATTTTATATAAATTTAAATTAATAATTAAATGAATTTTTGAATAAAACTGTGAAATTACTTGATTTATTGATGCGAGTTTCCCCGATCTTCGAATAAATTTTAGATGAATCATTTAAATTTAAAAATATTTTATATATGTGATTTGGATTTAAATTTTGGTTAAATGGTTTAAAATATAAAAAATATATCTTCATGATGCTTGTACAAGAAGTATTAAACAATTGTGTACACTTGAAAAAGAAGAAAACTATTATCTAATTACATACGAAAGGTAGGGGATGAGTGTTTGTAGACATAAGGACATAAGAATTAAATGTTTGTATCTTTAGTACCTTTTATATCTCATTTCTGCCTCCTCTATAGAAAAATATCTCTGACTTGATAATGTTTAAAACAAATAATATCACTGTAAGCTTCTTTTGTATATTTAAACTTCCTCATCTCAGTTTCGTTTATAAAAGAAAGAAAAAAAACTGAGAATCTAAAGTAAGTCCCATCTTCAATGTAAACAACACTTTAGTTCAACTCAAAGCCAATAGAAGAATCAAGCTAGCAACTTTCAAACAATTTTCCAATTTTAAAAGCCTGTCTCAAAATGATGTTCTGTTCTTCTCTGCCATTTTCAAGGTGAGCAACTTTGTCTTTCCTAGACTCCTTTGTTTTCACCAGTGAGTAACTTCATTTTAAGCTTCAATTTAGTTGTGTGGTAAAATCTGATACTTTGTTGATTGGGTGAGATATACATATATATATATATATTGATGGATAACTTGTACATATATACAGAGCCTCAGGATAGATTTTAAAACTGGAAGTGCTTATATATGTTTACCCTTTGATGCTCTGGAAACAAGATTTGATTTCAAAAATCATTTCTTCCCAAACCATTCAATAATTGGACTTGGAATCAAAATGAGTATTGTTTGTTTAACTCTGAATTAAATTTTAAAAATAAATTCAAATGGAAACCACTTGGTATCACCTCTGGAAAGAATATTTTCGAGCACAACTTCAAATTGGTCAAAAATTGAATCTCGCCATTTTCGAATTCAAATATATAGCTTGAATACTCACTGGAAGACGTGAATTTTAAAATTCTTATCGAAATTTTTAGTGATCAAATGTAAGAGCAGTTTGGGTTTCTTGGTTTTTGGCATTTCGAGTTGCCGTGGTTGATCGAGGCTGCTGGAAGGGCCTGCGCTTGGGCTGGAGGTGGAGGAGCGAACAAGGAGTAGGGGAAAAATAGTGGGTGAGGGTGCAGCGCCTTGTGGAAGCGGCGGCGAAGGGATTTTCTATGGTTACCTAATTTTGGGATGGCCGGAGTTTTTGTTTCGCGCGTCGTCGACAGTGGATCGAGCGCCACGTGGTTTTGGGAGGTGGTAGAGGGAGATGATGGCGAGGCGAGGCCGAAATAGCTAAGCAAATGGTGGTCGAGGTTGTGTGGATGTGGTGATTTTCTCTGACGCATTCGAGTTGCAGTTTCGTTCGATCACGCATATTTTGATTTCGTAATTATCGCGTCGAACTGGGTTTGGATTTCGAACGTAGGGTCGTTACGTGGTTTGCTGGGGGCGTCGTGGGTTGCCGAAGTGGTGGCGAACCACCGTGCACGTGCACGGTGACGTGTGAGTGTCAGTGACAATGGGTAGGGGTCGTCTCAAGTGATACTCGAGAAAAATGGGAGTTGCTTCGGGTTTCTCTAGCATATGCGAGTGTGATTATTTAACTGCAGTTAAACAGTAGAGGAAGAAGAAGAATACGAGTAGAAGAAAGAAGGAACAAGGGGAAGACGCGAATTTGACTCGCGTAACTCGAGTATTTTACTCGGGGGTTTCCAGTGTTGGCCCGAGGCCAATATTGTACTGACTCGGGAAATTAAAATTCAAGTTTTAAAGCAAAGTTTAAATTAAAGTTTCAAACCAAAGGTCTAAATATAAATTTAAGTTCAGTTTTGAAATTTAATTTGGAAATGGGTTTTACAAATTCAAATTATTTTGATAATGTAAAGGAATTTGAATTTAAATTGGGGTTTGAAATGTAAAGAAACGATTTAAACAAAGTTAAATCGTAGTGGTAATCTGATTTAAATCTAAATTTGAGCCTTAGTTTTGAAATAAATTTAAGTTCATAAGTTTAAAAGTTTTAACAATTTTGAATGTTAAAAATAAAAATCTAAATGTTTTAAACTTATATTTGAAATGGGTTTATTTTAAATAAAACTTGATTGAGTAATTAAGAAGTAATTTTTTTTTAAGTTGATTAATTTGTGATTAATTAAGCAGAATAAATGATAAAGTAAATTAAGTTAATCAAACTATATTGATATTCTGTTTGATTGACTCTGATATTTATTTGGTGATGTTCTGTAATACTCAGTGATATATATTATGGATATATTTGTGATGACTGTATATGATTTATCTATGATAAATGTTATTTGGGTTCAAAGTGTTGGATTAAAACTGTTTAAATCAATTAGACAACTTGGCCTTTAAAACAACACTTGAATTTCGATGCGACAGGGAGTCGGATTCCAATTGGTTATCCGAAACCCACATCGAATTGTAATAGTGAATATTTGTGACCGATAAATTTATTTTATCTATGAATCTGTGAATGAAGATAAGCGTTATCGATTTTACCGCTTATCGATATATCTGTGATGATTGATGTTGTGCACTATTGTGTGTGAAACCCCTGGACCACACTCTTACACACACAAATATGGATTTCACGTGGAAATCGGTTAAGTCACAGATAGTGTAAATTTAATGTTTTTGAAATTGAAATTTTAATTTCAATTGATTTTGAAATTAGAAATTTGGGTTTAAAGTGAAAAGCTTTTGAAATGGAATTTCAAAGATAAAAGTTATTTTGAATAACTTAATTAAGTTTTGAAATTTAAATAAATTGATTTAAATTTGAATTCAAGTTTGAAATTAAATTCTATCATTTGAAACTAAGGATTAAAGATGCTGTACAAGTTATATATGGGTTAAACCATTTTAAAGGTATTGATTTTGGAATTTTAATTTAATTCAAGGGTTTTAACTCATGTAAATATAATTGGATTTTTTCTGAAACGAAACTATTTGTTTTCAAATAGTAAAAGCTTTCACATAAGTAATGAACTTCCAATTTGTGTTGAAAGAATTTCAAGTTTGAAATGGAATTGAAATGTTTTGAAATTTATGAAATGAGTCTTTGATTCAAAGACCGGATGAGTTAATCCAACTTGAAATGGAATTGTTTTAAAAGCTATAAGTTAAATCTTGATTTAAGGACTTAACGAGTTAATTCAATTGAAATGGAAATTGTTTTGAAATCCATGAATGGATCTTTGTGAATGGGTTTAACATTTTGAAATGAATCTTTTTGTTTAAAAGATTGGAAATGGTAATTTGTTTTAACCATTCGAATGAAAAGTTTTGGGCTTTAAGCTGTGATTTAACTGAGACCCCAGTATCCATATGATTTTTAATTTGCGCTCGTTATTCGGTTTAGCCGAGAGAAGACCTTTGTGTCATATATCCCATTCCGAGTAGTGATACGATGATATGTATAGCATTTGAAGACCGGTGGTGAAGACTGGGTATTTGCGAGAGCGATAGGATGACCTATCGATTGTCTCTACACCGAGTAGCGCCGGTATAGAGATTCGCTAAGTGATGGGAAGTCCGATCGGGATTGTGAATACCAGGAATTGCAAGGGCTTCTTCGCAAGTGCCTTCGGTTCTGTTCGAACCCTGAACAGACTTGTATGGATGTGTGTCTGACATTACACTTTGAGATGTAAAGCTGGTTTCTATCAAATACATTTCTGTTGGTGGCGGAGAATTTATTCTCTTAGCTTAACACCCTTCTCTGAGACGTACGAGCTCAGAGGTTATGTAGTTGATGGTTACTAGTGATACATTCCCAATTTGGTAATGTGGCATACGAAGTGCTGTTGATCAGTTGTTGGTCAAAGCTAGGCTTTGTGAAAAAGTGTGGCTTTGTGAAAAAGCGTAGTGTATGTGGACGAGACTTCGTCGAGCCTCACAACCCGGTAATGGTCGAAACAGGAATGTTGCGACAAAGGTTTGTAGGGGTAGCGCCCTAGGGTAGGTCATTTCCTTTTGGATAAAAGGTGATATCATGGTATGGAGCCCAGATATTTTACCTATGTTGATTATATTTTGTGGCTATTGCTTTATGATCGAGGTACCTCGGATAAAGGTCGGTGACGACCGGGGGATGACATGACTCGTGTGTTAGTTACCTAGTTACAGCTGTACAGCGTGAGGTAACATCGGCCTTGTGTTTGCAGAGATCCGGTTAGGATCCGGGGCGTCTTTCCAGAGGCGTTTCTATTTCGGTAAGGAAGTTCCTTGGCCTGACCATTTGTTGGAAATCCAAAGAAACAATACGAACCCTGTATGGTTTTAGTTGTATTACCTGCTATGGAATGTGGCGGCAACCTGTTATTGAACATGGTAGCTATAGTAGGCATACGATGAAATGTTGTATGCTGGCTAAGATTGATATTATACTTTCGAAATATTTTCACACTATGCACTAGTAATAATATCAAAAGAGTTTTGATTTTGTGTAGTAAGCATGTTTGACTATCATAAGGAGAAATCTCCTCCAATGCTGCGATGCATTGTGTGTGTGGCGGGAGGCCTTATGGTAGTTTCATTTTTGAAAAGCATTGCAGATTTCAATGTTTAAAAGTCTTTGTTGCTTGTTTTAAAGATAAACTGTTTTTGTTTTCTCATACTAGTCCCATGACTGATCCGAAGTTTATTGTTCCCTTCCTAAACTCTGGGTGCCCACTATTTTCCACACGGGCAGTCTAGAGTTGGGTTTTCTCGGATATTCAGGTTGAGTAGATTATCTGGAGCTAGTTCAGTTCTTGGAGTTCATGGATTGACGTTGCTTATCTTGGAACATTCTATTGGAGACATTCTATCCGCTGCTGGTGTTATCTATTTTCTTTCCGCTGCTATATCTTATATCATATCTCTGATGTATATTGATACCTATTGTATCATCATATTGTATCAGATTTTGTATCTGTCATTGTATCAATGTTATGTAATTGATATATTCTTTTTCTGCTGTGTTGTTATACTTAATGGTTTTATAAGCTCCGGAGAACCAGATTTGGCATTTGAATCTACGGCATTTTGAGTACAAGCAAAGTACGGATGCCAATTTTCGAAGGTCGATTTTTGGGTCTTTACACAGAACATAGTGTACAAAGAATTCTTTGACAACCTGACAGGTCTGGTTTCCATCTATCTTATTACACTACGTAATTGAATCCCCATTTCAGTTATGTTTTTCTAATATATATATGTGTATATATATATATGTATATATATATATATATGCAGATCTGCCTCATACAGAAGACTGTGCACAACCAACTGAGCAAGCTTAGTAGTTCTCATACGATATCCACGCCCCTGTCTTTGTCTTCCGAGTTTCTTATGGTATGAAACCGATGACTTTTACTATGAGCTGCATTGTTCACTGCTTATGTTTGTACATTTTAATATTTTCTGCATGGCACACAATGGGTAGACGGTCCTTTTTTGGTTTTGTAAATTTCCCTTTTTTCTTTGGATGTTGGTTGCTTGACTGTTGATAGAGTACTTTGAATTTAACTTGATTTAACTAATCATCCAGTTGAACTATAACTATAATACTGTCACTTTTTCCATTATCGTTTTGTTGCATTTTAAACAAAATTCTGAATATTACTGTCATCCAAATTACTGTCTTTCCTATTTTATGAACTGCTTGATGTCTGTGTTTATGCAACATAAAAATGTGCCGAGTTGTTCTACTTTTTCTTAGCTGTGCCTGTATTTTTGTTAAAATTATGCTTCTGCTAACAGTGGAAAAGTTTGCTGTATGACTTACCAGCCATTTTTAACCTCTCATATTTGAAATATATCCAAACCTGGTGGTTACTGTATGTGTCTTTTTACTTCAAAATTACATTTTGAAATATTATCATTCAATCCTCAATGCATTTCCTGCATAGAAATTAGAATAGGCTGCTTTCAACATGTTAATGTTTGTTAATACATTCTTTTAATCCTTGAAAATGATTTATACTTTGACCCAGACTTAATACTATATTTCTTTAAATTTGAAATTTGCACAGTTGGTGACTTTGACATATTAATAAGGTTTTTTGAAAAATGTATCATTTTTATTGCCTTCACTCATTTTATGGAACAACTCCAAATAATTTCTGATTTCAAGTTGCATACAAACGTTGTCTAATTTTGTCATGTAGTAAAAGATTTGTCTATTTGGCAAGTATTGTTATGATAACAGGATTTATTTCTTATGGGCATTAACGTGGAAATGGTAAAAATTAACTTTGTTAATGAAGGGAATTACTGATCTATACAACTCTTTCTGATATACATGTCTTTGATTTTCCAGATTTGCATGTAGTACGCTTACTACACAAGGAATGAAACAAATTATAGTTACCTTGGAATCACCAGAAATTTTAGCATTGGAGAAAGAGGATATGAGTAAGCAATTTGTAAGGTATGATATTATTAACTATCATGCCTTCTCATGTTGATAATTTTCAAGAATCAGTGATAGTTGAATTAAATTTTTCATAACAACCTTTTTTCCCACTTTACTGTATGCGCACATGCTTATTTCTTCCAGTAACAAAAGTTAATTTTATTTATTACACTTTTTCCCACGAACACTGCCTACTACATCACTTTATTAATACATTCTTATTGCTAATCTATTACTACCGTAGCATATGGAGAAGACATTGAGAGATTTCACACCTCTTTGACATCTGGATTTGCAGCTTTAGATGGGAGCAGTATATTGCTGATAGTTATGTTTATTCATCTGTACGAATATATCATTAGAATTTTAGACGTTGTATTTAAATTTTAGCCAGTATTGCTATGATCTGTTTGTAGAATGTAAATAATATTGGTGACAAATATTGATTAGACAAGTCTTAGGAAGAGATTAATTTAAAATTTGATCATTTTGTTGTACATGCGTTTGCACCATTTCTTAATTAGGCAATAATGTATAGTGTGATGAACATGGTTTCCATTTTTTAAAATAAATTAATATGCTGCAAAACAGTCTACAGATATCTACATCACAACCCATTATTGTTTCACTATATTACTTTACATAATTGCATGCCATAATTGTGTGGACGCACTGATTTACACGTTCAAAGTTCTTTGCTGGCAACTTATTACCTCCAATTCATATTTTCATAAGCTTATTTATTTTACAACTAAATCTGTATGTAACAGATAGATCTAATTCAACTTCCATGTAACTCGCGTGAATGATTAAAACGTTTAGCAAAATACATTACCTCAAAATAAGTAAGTGTAAAATAATACAGTTCAACTATCCACGTCAGCATGCGTTCAAAAATTTATATGTGAACTTACTGTCATGATGTATATGTGATGTCGTGGTCGTCTATGTGCAATGCATGAAGTTATAGAAAATAAAAGGGACAAAACAAATATTACTATTAGAAAAACCTTTAGAAAAACTATTCTATGTCATCTCAAATTTGCAAGTACCATTCGTACTTCTTGTGTGGACACAACGATTTACACGTTCATGATAATGTGCTGGCATTTATAACATACAGTTCAGATTTTCAAAAGCTCGGTTAATTTTTATAACCATATTTTTAACTGGGTATAATAATTAATTACAACTGTTTTACACGTTCAACATATACCGTGTTTCCACCATTTTAAAACTTAATGTGTTGTTGTCAACATCTCAAGTCAGAAATGGCAGAACATTGTTTTTTTTTCTTTCTAAAATAACACTGGCCTCCTCCAACTTTCGGACTTCTGAAGCCACATTAGAATATAAAACCAAAAAATGGTTGGAACAATTAGCGTCTAAAATTTTGTTTTCTATACAGACTACTACAAGTGGTACCTGAACATTTTTTACGTGTCACTAATAGAAGCACATGCAATTTTTTTGAAATTTTTAAGTGGTACTTTAACGTGTATACAACCGGCTGATGTCAAATTCTATAGTACAGACAAACCTGTGGTATAAATGCGTAAAACATGTTTTCTACTAAACAACGAATAACATATTTTATAACAGATACTAATTATAAGTATAAAAAAAATATGCCCATACAATAAATCGCAACGGGCCATGCTCAGTCATATGATGATACAATCACCACAACTTTTAAACCAATAGGTTTTATATATGCTATAATAATTGGTCAGCCTGTTTTCGTTACTGCACTGACGTAAAATAATTGGTCAGCCTGTTTTTCGTTACTCCACTATCCGTTTCATTTTTTAATTTGAACTCAATATAACGTTGTACACGCATTTTACCGTTGTATGGGTGACATCCACCATTATATATACTTTATTTCTGTCTACCCTTCCATTCATATCAAACTGCTAATTAGCCTTCCAGGTAAATACTATTTTTTCTTTCCTGCTTGCACACTTATTTTTATACGTCATACTACCAATAAATTTGAAAAGTTGCTAACTTTCATTGCTATGTTTTCTTTATGAAGATACAATGGACAATAATTTTCAATTGCTTTCCAACTTAGTCTATGGTACCAACTGAAACACAATCAAAGTTCGAGTGGGAAGACTTTGGATTTTGGTCAGCCAGAAGACAAATGAACCTTACTCTCTAAACTTGCAACTTCTGGACAGAGAGGTAAAATCTCCATCTACATTTATTAACACCCAACCTATCTGTTCATTTATGTGTTTATATGGACTGTCTTCTATAGGGGAATCAGAAAATGGCAGTTGTACGTAAGCATAATTTACATCGATTTGAAAATATGTTCGAGGAGCAGTCTGTATATGAGATTACCAGGTTCAACGTACAAGACTCGGATAAAGATTTTAAGGCTATTGACGAGCCATTAACTATTATCATTAGGGTGGACACTCAAGTAAGGAAGGTACATGAAGATACAAACAACATTCCTCGCTACAAATTTGGATTTGTGGATGATGACATACTTCCCTCTCAAATTAACAAGAAAGGTCAACTTACAGGTTCGTCTACAATATTTTTTGTTTTAAACTCTCTTAGCTCACCATTTGTCAGTTGGAATAGTACCTAACCAATGTTTTAACCGGATTAGACGTATGAGGCATTCTCTGTGCTATTACCCCTGTTCTTCATATTACTAGACAAGATGGAACTCAATCACTCAAAAGACAACTTCACCTTGAATTAACAAGGTTTTATATAGCTGTCTACCTACATTACAGTTTATCCAACATCATTTTTTTAAAATATGTCCATCTTACTTATAAATAATTGATGTTCCTTTATATGCGCAGTGGGAAATCATCTATTGTATCTCTTTGGTTTGAAAAAAAAAATTTGATCGATGAGTCATTGCTTCAAACATACTCCCATCCAATACCAATAGTTGTTACATCTACCTCAGTTTCTGTTTATGCAGGTAAGTACTTGCTTATTTAATCATAGATATAATAATTATTTGTTCACTGCTACCGTTAGTGTGCTTATTACATATCTACTACCTTCAACTGCAGGATCGATAGTTTATGACTCCACTAAAGCAACCAAGATATACACTAATATAAAAGTCTCCCTCGTCTATGAATATTTTGAGAGGTATTTGCTTAAACCTTAATTATACTCTTACTGCACTTACTGTATTAGCTTTGTTTATAATTTTTTGTCTGGTTTTAATTTCCTCTCTCAGTACACAGTGTGCCATCAATAAAAAACTGCTTCTTCTTAACAAGACTCCTTCTACTGACGAGAACGCTGATGTAGAAACTGTTCAGTCCACTATAGCACATCTTCAAGAAGAGGTTAGAGCTGCAAATTGTCGGGTATTTTTTTTTCCTTCGTCGAAACCCAACATTACGTTCATGATTACAATCACATTTGCCTGCTTACATGATGCAGTTTAAATGACCATAACACTATAACTGCTTCCTACATATTATTCCCTCCCGTACTTTTTTAAAGCATTATAAATTGTTTTTTAATATACCTTTCCGTTATGTTTTTAATATTCGATCCTTTTGCCTATTTGTTAATGTACTGTCTTATATGTTTAGGAAAAAAATTACATTGTTCATGCTACAATCACTAAATTGAGGACCTCTTTACCTTGGTTTTACATGTCATGCATGATGTGTAAAGGATCTGCATATCTTGAAGGAACACAATACTTATGTTCAAGATGCCACCAACCGATGAAAGAACCTCTTAATAGGTTGATATCTATTTACCTTAGCCAAACTATCATTATTATATATTTTAATTACCTATTCTTCCACAGGTATTGTTTGAACATCGATATTGTTGATGGTACTATCTCATCTACTGTGACCGCGTTTGACAAAGAGGCAGAGAAACTTCTTGGTGTGAACGTAGATGAAATGATCAAAATCTCAAAGATGGTTAAAAAATTTCATAAATTAATATTATCTTTACCGTTACATTTTCACCATTTTTTCATTCCCTTTAGTGTTTTTGTTTTTCTCTGCTTCAGGAAAACGGAGATAAGAAGGTGGAAAACATTTTTCAGCAGCCAGTAGGAATAGACGCTATTTTTGAATTTAGGCCGAACAACTACAAAATGAATAATAAAGATACAATCCTCACTTCTCGAAAAATAACAAAGAAAATCGTGTCTTCTCAGTTATCTTCTTCGGCATCACAGGTAAAATGTTCGTGTAATTATATGTGCAATGATATTTGACTATAGTTAAATTTTTAAAACACCTACCTTTTTTAACATTTTTCTCTTTTATGATTTGTGTACCACATTTTAGACCACAACCTTGACTACACAAAATACAAACATTGATAATGGTTCAACCCAATCCACCTACACCACTTCAACTATGTCTGATTACAAAGGAAAGAAGCCGGTAATAAAACATTTGACTACTCTAACAAAGTGGTTGAAGTTCTGTACTCAAACTATTTATGTTCGACATTATTTTAAAATTCATGTAGGCCGTTGATGATGTTCTCAATAAAAGTATTGAAAGCAATCCTCCTCCATCAACTACAAAAAAGGGTGGAAGAAGAGAAATTTACATAGCTGTACGTCTGCTGACACACTTTGCATTAACCATTTCTACCATTTATATAGTTTTAATTTATTATTATTTTCAACATATATTCCACTGTCAACTTTTCATTATAATACTGTACAAGTCCATATTAACCTTCCCATTTCTACTATAAAACTATTCTGATCTTTGTTTTTCCATAACTGTAATTGCTGGTACCAACCTAAGCAAAGGTACTAAACAACATTTTATTTTTTGTAGGATGAAGAAAATGTTGGCAGTCCACTACGCTCTGTCCGCACTCAATGTGGAGAAAAGCGCAGAAAGAAATAAATATAACCGTCCAGTAATTAAGTTGGAGAAAGACGCAGGACAAAAAATAAATAATTCCATTGTCACATAATAAACTTCCTACTCTTCCTTCTGTATTTAACATTCTGTTTTTTTTTCTCGCTCTTCTCTATCACTATATGCTCTTCCTTTGTCTTTTAATAACATTCATGTACCTATTGCTATTCATTAAGTAATTTTCCAACATGACTTTTTACTATCATGGTTACAAAAATCAGATATATTCAAATTGCTGCATTGCAATCATAATGAATACCGTATACCTTATTATTAAGCTTTGCATCATACCAAAACAAATACAAGACAACAGGAATAAGAACTCATATAATACACCACCGTTAAACCCTCCACGTACCTGTATGCGAAGCACGGGCCTCAATCTAGTTAATTAGTTAAGACTTAACCAAACTTAATCGAGATTTAAATTTTTAGTTAAATATATTAAGAGTTAGCTAAGCTAGAAGAGATCAAATAGCAAATAATAGAGCTGAAAAAACCCGAGAAAATGGCATCTGCATCCTCTTCGTTTCCGATAATATTTTCTTCGTGTCCGCCTTCTTCTTCTCCTATCTTTCCAGATTCTCGCTCTCTTATTGATCGCAACTGTTCTTCCTTTCGTTCCCATGCTCGTTCATATGCTCTGGTGGTTAAAGATCGTCATTTATCTTATCCTCATTCTACCTCGCTAAAGCCCGGACCCAAGAATTGGGTTGATTCAAGAAGGGGGAACAAGTTTTGTTATCGATGTGGAGATCTTTCTCATTTACCTAAGGATTGTTGTGACCCTATTAGGTGTCTTGGGTGCAGTTCCTTTGGACACAAAAAGATTGAATGCTCGATGAAATTAAATTCTGCTTCTAACAGGCATGAGAATCTTTCTATTACAGATTATGGTTTTCAATCTGTTTTTAAATGTATGTAGCTTAAGAGAATTTTATTGGATCACTTGTGGACTCAAAGAAGAGAAGGTATTGATTTCTTAGAGGATTTGTTCAAGCACTTCGATGTGATAAATGCAATTAATATTGTGAAGAATTATAGAATGAAACACGATATTGAACCAATTGATTATTTTGGGAATTATGCTTCTTCTTTAAAAGGTGATGATTCGGCTATGGATTCCTTATCAGTTTATTGTTAAAATAGTTGAGATCTGAACATTGTTTCAGATGATTATGTATCTTCAGACATCTCTGGTGTGGTACATAAGGATGAACTTATTATCTTTGATCCTTTGTTATTGAATCATGCTGCTTCACAATATAGGTTGGATTCTCATTCTTTGAATATCATTGATACTGGTTGTGACAGTGGGTATGTGGGTTTCTCTAAAGGAAATTCCATCTCTTCAATACAGTCGAGTGATTTGAATAAAATTTTTGATTATGTTCATTGTAAAAAATTCAGTGCTAGATCTCGTGATGTGGAGAGTTTTAAGTTAGTCACCTCTAATCGCTTTGATTGTCTCAAGTCTTTGGAAGATTTAGAAAAGAATTCTGTGCCAAGTACTGTTTATGAGGATATTCATAAGACTATTGAATTTGTTGGCGATGCTACGTTCTAGGCAAAGGATGATCGATTAAAGAAAATAAGAATTTCAGGTATTTCTGTTAATATAAAGGATATTCTTACTGAGAAGGACATGGTTCATTTTCCTAAGGTTTCTGTAATTGATGAGTTCAAAGATAGTAATTTTGCATTTTCTGATGTTCATGCTCTCAAGTCTGGACATGATGCAGATATTTTTATGGATGGGGTTGGTGGATTGGTTACGGGAAGAAACGCTGGTGTAGTTCTTTTCCAATCTGAGGCAGTGGTGAATCATGTTTCTGATAAAGCTGAGGAGATTCAAGCTAAGGAGGACATTGTTGTTGCTGATGTTCATGCTTTGGTTGTGACATTAAGTTTCTAATGTTGGTTTTAAGGTAGAAGTTGCTTATCAGTGTGTACAAGATACAATATCACAATGTGCACAAAGCACTTCAGCCGTGGATACTTTGTTTCAAGTTGAGATTGATGAGTTTCCTGTGATTGAGGATGGTAATATGTTAGAGATTATATCACAACGTACTCGAAACATTGATGCAGTAAATGGTGTAGTGCAGTCCCAATCTGTGGTAGTAGTGAACCCTGTTTCTGATAATACAGTGGAAGTTCAGGGTGTACAAGATACTTCAACAGTAAATGCAGTGATTCAGTCTGAGATTGTAGATGAAATTGTTTTTTCAGATGATGTTAAGGTAACAGGAGATTTATTATAGTGTGCAAATAACATTTCAGTAGTAAATATTCAAGCTGAGATTGGTGATGTAGATGTACAATATGAAGGTATATATGATGAAGTATAGGATTATAATGGTGCTTTAGTGTTATATGGGAGCAATATTGATTCGGATAATCAGGAAGGAGATGATATTCTTAATCAGTGCATTATTGAGCACGCTGCTGATGTGGATGAGCAAGTTACTATTGAGGATATTTCTGAATGCAATTTTAATTAAGACAATCCGATAGAAGAAGTTTCAATCTGCTACGAAGGTTTTCATGTTTTTGAAGTTGATCTCAATTCTTCATACCTCTTAGAAGTTGTTAACGTGCATCGAACCGGTGATATATATGATTCTATAATGGATGACATGCACATGATAATTGATGATGTGGATAACTTGCAAAGGATAAATGATGTTAATTCTGTATTTTATGGAAATAGAGTTAGTGGAGTTGGATATTTTGATGTTGTTTGCGCAAAAAATGGACAAACACCTCAAAGTCGTTTGATTTAATTGATTTTATGTTGTTTTTAGTGATTTGAGTGGTCTATGCAAATATATGAAAAGCAGGGACTAAACTGTAAAAGACACGCAGATTTATAGTGGTTCAGCCAGAATGTGCCTACGTCCACTTTATATATTATTTCTCTTTTCTTGCTTAGATTACAAGTACAAAGCTTTGATACAAGTAAAAGAAAGTTGTTTGAAAGTTCTCTCCATGCTTTAGCTCTCAAACTTGTCCCCTGTTGTTGTACCCCTGCCCCTCTATTTATAGAGTGAGGCTGGGGGTAGGGGTCTTAGATATGCATAGCTGCTGGTGGGCCTGGGATGATCTGATCTGGCCTGGTGGAACTGGTCCGGTTTCCCTTGGTTCGGTGGAGAGAGATGAGTGGACCGGTAGAACCTTGGTTCGTTGGTAGGAGTGTGGTGGTTCGGTATTTGCTTCATTCGGTGGTTGAACCGGTGGTTCGGTTTTGATGTGGAGATGTTTGGTTCGGTGGAGAAGGCGGGTTTGGTCCGGTAGGTGTTGGTTAGGGAGGTGGTTCGGTGAGGCATGGATCGGTAGCCTGTAGACTTTGATTCGGGCGTTAGTTGACTCGGTAGCTTCGTTGGATTGAGTCTGATTCGGCAGTGAGGTTTGGATCGGTAGCCTGTAGACCTTTGTTCGACTATTGTTGGTCCGGTGGTGAGAATTCACCCAACATTTGCCCCCCAAAGCAGGGCATATGTTTAACATATGTCGTGCTTTGTTTCAGTTTGTCAATCTCATTCAGCCTGAGAACCGAACCGGCTGGTCCGGTCAACCAACCTCCCCCTATAAGTATGGGCCTCATGTCTCCACCATTCCTTACCGTTTGAAAACAGCCAAATCGAAATTCTCGTCTGCCGAATCAAACTCATTGTCGGATCATCCTTGACTACCGAATCAGGTAGTTACCGAATGGCTCTTATATTTTGAATTACCGAATGAATTTGCACCATGGGTAATTGAGTGCAGAATGAGCTTTGATATTAGGAATGCCGAACGAACCGTGGTATTGGGAATGCCGAATGAACCGTGGTATTGGGAATGCCGAATGAACCGTGGTATTGGTAATGCCGAATGAACCGTGGTATTAGGAATGCCGAATGAACCGTGGTATTAGGAATGCCGAATGAACTCCTAGGCCTCTCAGGCTTTTAAATCACAAACGAAAACCCCAGACTGTACGCACTTGCTTGTCAGTATTTCTACACCTCCTCGTCCTAATAATGTGCTTCTCTTGTGTTGCAGGTAAATGTCTCACAAAGTGGAAACCCGATCAGAGAAAAAGAGATCTCATGACAGAGAAGAGCCTTCCGCCGTGCCCCCAGCTCAGCCAGGACCTGTCCATCACGGGCCCACCCCGAGATCATTAGTGGATGGATACATTCCTCAGGAACTTCTTAAACTGCCTCCTGATTGCTTCCCTAGCTTACTTAAGGGCGAGCAACTTGATGTTATATCTCGCTCCTTCGGGATCGACCGAGCACGCATGTTATTGCCGGACGCGGGAGTGATGCCGTATGATCCTCCCGAAGGATATTTTGCCTACAGCAGATACCATTGCATGTGCGGGGCCATCCCACCTCTCAACGCCTGGGTAGTCAGCTTTCTCACCTATCTAAAGGTAGCTCCATTCCAGCTTCAGCTCAACTCTTATGCCATTCTAGTGAGTCTCTTCGTCATCTTCCAGAGGAGATATGGGCGTCCTCCTTCCAACCGGGAGATCCGGTATTTGTACAACTTGAGAGGCTACAAGAAGGGGTCTCCCTACATCAGCTTGGAATCAGCCGTATCCTTTAAGCCGGTCCTGGATTTATACTCCAAGTACAACATGTTTAAGAAGGAGTGGTTTTTTGTCAGGGATGATTCTGTTTCTATTCGGCGCTTCACCTTCGGATGTAAGTCAAAGCTTTATTTTTAATTCCCGTTCTGGTTGCAATACTCTTTCTTATGTGTTTTAATTTTTTGCTAGCGACAGGTGGTTTTGCGGTCGTGGAGAATGACCGCCTGGTTCAGACGGCAGCAGAAATAGAAGCTATTACTGGGAGAGATAGGTCGGCTGCCTACCTGATCAGGAACGCTACACTCTTGGAGTACAACTTGATCCTTCCACAGCAGTCCGTGGTCAAGCAGAGGGACACGGCTGAAGAGAAGGCTGCCCAAGCTAAAGAAGGGGCCGAGTTGAAGAGTAGCAAAAGGAGGCCCTTTCCGAAACACCCGGTTGCTGGGGGGAAGAAGCTCAAAAAGTCTAACGGCCCCTCTCCCAGCTCATGTCCAGATATCCCGGAGGAGGGAGACGTGGAGGAGGAGCAAGGCGAAGATGGAGGAGAAGGCGCTGGAGGTGGTGATGGTGTCGAAGGTTTGGAGGGGACGAAGAAGTCCAAGAAAGCCGATAACGTTGGGACCGGCGTCGATCTGTCTTCCGGGAGCGTCTCTACTGAAGCAACTTCGGCGGTTCAAGGTGAATTTCACTTTACTCTTTTAATTCTTGAATGATGGCTCAATACATGTTGGTGACACTTGGTTTTCATATCAGGAGCAGGTAAAACGGCCAAGACCTCAGATCTTCGGCACAGGCTCGAACAATACAAGCTCTCTAAAGCTTCCGCCAAGCCGAAGCCTCCGACCCACCATTCTGGGGATGTAGTCGGCTACCGTCCTCTTCTCGGGGTTATTGGAGAGGATATTCAAAAGAGAAAGAGGAGTTGCCCCTATCCGAGCCTTCACCTGGTCCTCAGCCCCCAATTCAGCCTCTTCATGATATCACGGAGGAGGATACTGAGTTCACACCCTCTCCGCACCCGTCTGAAAATCCTACCGTTACTCAATTTGATCGTCCTGGCTTGGCTCGTAATCCATTTGCGGGTCATCCTGATCTGGATCCAAGTTCTCATGATATTTCCTTCGACGAGGTTACCGGTGAGCACCTTCTTCCTCGCAACCCTATGGTAAAGGTGCTTGATGAGGCCAAATCCCTGGACCTTGATTTGCTTACTACTCGGGTTGTCGCTATGGGGAATGAAGCTAAAGCAAATATCGACCGGGTTGCTGAGGAGACCAGGAAGTTGATGGGGCATCATGCCCGATTGGTCAAGGCCGGGGAGGAAATTGGGAGTGCCAACATAAGACTACGGTTAGTGGTTTCCGAACAGGCCAAGCAACTCGCTGATCAGGCCATCTAGATCTCTCAGCACGAGGCCGCCTCCGGACGTCTAAAGAAAACTATGGAAGAGGTCAGCCGGGCCGAACTGTGGAAAATGGAGGCTACTTGCAAGGAACGGATAGATATGGCCATTGCCACGGTGGACGAGGTTCGTAAAGCGGATCTTGAGCAGATAGAGGAGTTATCCGGGAAGCTTGAGGCTGCAGAGCTTGCTCAAGCCAAGTTGAGGGAGGAGATGGAGGCGATGCAGAAATCCCTTCAGGCTGACTGCTCGAGATACCAATTGGAGAGAGATGCCGCCGTCGTAAGGTTGTCGGATTCCGAGGCCCGGGCGAGGGAGTTTGAAGAGAACGAGGGGCTGATGGAGAGGATGCTCCAGGATATGTACTTCCGTACTTGGAGGCAGGGTAACTTGTCCTGGATGGATGATTACCCTCGGGTTATGGCTAGGATCTATCTCAGGGCTCTAGAGGAGGCCCAGGCTGAGGCAGATAAGGAGGGTAGCGTGGCCTTTAGGATGGATGCTGTTACCGCCCAGTTTACCAAGGAGGAGAAGGTGGCGGTGAAGGAGGGCATGCGGTTGCTTGCAGCTGAGGAGATAGGTGTGCAAGCGGAGGATGATGATCAAGCTGATCAAGGAGCAGATGCTGGTAAGTCTTCCTTTCTAGTCTTTCCGTTAACTTGGATGCTTATCACTAATGAATTCTTGTTCTGACCGGACAGGTGGGCAACAGGACAAGGATAAGACTCCAACGCAGCCGGCTCCTTGATTAGACCTGGAAAATTCTTTTTGTGGACTTGAAATGGTTGTATATGTTAGTCTTAAAACAGTAGAGTAACTCTTAGGTTGTATTTTTTGCTACTTGTAATAAATAGCTCTATTCTTGACGTGTAATTCTTTAACTTAAGCTGATTTTGTCGTCTTTTGAATGTTTTTTGCTATTTTGACGTGTTGTATGAGAAATATAGCTATGCATATTCTTGTAATCAAATTGTGTTTGATGTCAGGTTCTTGTTTAAAACATAATTTCATGACTTGCAATGTTAGCGTGAGGTGTGAATAAATTATAGTCATGTGTTTACATATGAAAGAAGGAAATACCGCCCTTTGTATTTTGCTTGTAGATGGCAGCTTTGAATATCCTGTGTGACCGAGTAAGGGATGCGGTCCAGTATCTTGCTGTGAGTATCCGCTTTTATTAGTGAGTGTCTCCTGTTCTGTGTCCTGTACTTTAGGGATTGTTACAGAGGATAGGAGAAAAGTTTCTTAAGTAAAATTGAAATATGTGAAAAAGTAAAACTTCCAATCACGGAAGGACTTCGATGTGCTTAAGTTCGTGGCAAATGGGCTTTGTAGTCACTTTCCCTAGCTGTGGGTCTTGGAGACATTTGTCACCCATCTTACGCCTCCGCGGGGAGTTAATTCTTTTTTACCATAGCCGCACTTAAGACACATCGGAGCCGAGATCGCGCACAGTAACTACCCGGGCCATTATGGCCCATAAACGTGGGTATTATTCGATTTACTGTGGCCGGCTAGCGTGGGTGCCGATCATCAACCGTGAACTGCCCCTGGCTGGCCACACCTTATGTTGGGGCTTATAGTCGGTTCACAGTTGCCGGCGAGCCGAACGCCGTAATGAGCTTTCTCGGCTATAGTCGGCCTTCTCGGTGGCTTATAATCGGCTCATTACAGTTGGCTTTAAGGGCTGTCGCGAGCAATGAGTTAACCCGCAGCAGACGGATGCCGGAGCAAAAGTGTCTCATTGGCGAGGGCATAGATTCGCATAGTACCTGTTAGGTCTTGTCCAGGTGAAGTTGCGCTGTGGAGTGCATTGAGTGGAAATGCTATACGCATAGGATTTTATTCAACAGAAAAGGATAAAGTTAACAAGCAGCCAAGATATAAAGGAACAAGTTAAAAAAGAGACAAGGTTTTTTAATGTGGTTCGGCACGAAAAGGCCTACGTCCACTGATTCTCTTTGTTAATTCACTTCATATGGGCAGTACAAGTTAAGAAAAGTATCGACGGAGGTGTTGGATTTTCCATGCCCTCTGGAACACCTCTTCGTCCACTGTTGACAAAATATAAGCTCCATTGTGGAGATCTTTATGAATTACATATGGTCCATCCCAGATTAGGTCTAGTGCTCCGGGGCGAGGGAAGATTCGCTTGAGGACAAGATCCCCTTCTTGTAAGGTACGATGCTTGACTTTGGAGTTGTATTGTGCTGCCACTTTTTGCTTGTGGGCTGCTGCTTTAAGGATTGCATCATTTCTTCTCTCCTCAACTAGATCCAAAGACATGTGAAGGAGTTCTTCGTTCTCTTCTGGGTTATAGTGGATCCTACGGTGGGAAGGCACGATGGTTTCAACTGGGAGCATAGCCTCCGATCCGTATGCCAAAGAGAAAGGAGTATGCCCTGTTGACGTTTTGAAAGATGTGCGATAGGCCCACAGTGTCGTAGGGAGTTCATCCACCCAAGCGCCCTTTGACTTTTCGAGTTTCTTTTTTATTAGAGTTTTCAGAATTTTGTTGACGGCTTTGACTTGTCCGTTTGCCTGGGGATACGCTACAGATGAGAAGCTTTTGTGAATTCCGTGCTCTTGGCACCAGTTGGCGAATTGCTCGCTGTCAAACTGAAGTCCATTGTCTGATATGATTTTGAGTGGGGCTCCGTACCTTCACAGAACATTTTTGATCAAGAAGTTAATAACTTTTTCTGAAGATACTTTATTCAGAGGTTCTGCTTCCACCCATTTGGTGAAATAGTCGACTGCTACTATAGCATATTTGGCCCCGCCTTGGCCCATTGGTAGTTCGCCGATTAAGTCAATTCCCCATACTGCAAAGGGCCAAGGGCTGGTCATTTGAGTAATCTCAGTTGTTGGTAGCCGCGGAATCTTAGCAAACTTATGGCATCTGTCACACTTTTTGACGAAATCCAAGGCGTCCTTGCTTAAGGTGGGCCAGAAATATCCATATCGGAGTGTCTTTTTTGCTAATGTTTGCCCTCGGGTGTGATCTCCACAGCTTCCTTGATGAATGTTGGATAAGATTTCCTTGGCTTCCCTCCCAGCGACACACCTTAATAATGGGTTAGAGGGCGCCGATAGAGGATGTCTTCTTGTATTGTATAGCGGGAAGCTTTCCTCAAGATTTTCTTGACTTCGTTACTCCCGTTGGGTAGTGTGCCGCTTTGTAAATAGTCTCGGATGGGAGTCATCCAAGTTGCTTCTTCGGTTGCAGCTATTAGATTTACTTGCTCAAAACTTGGGGTCAGTTGCTTTGAGATGGTTACTGCCCCGAAGATGGCGCTGTCTCTCACACTTGCTTGCTTTGCCAATTCGTCGGCCTCTTGGTTCTCTTTCCGAGGGATGTGTTTGACTAAGTAGTGGTCCAATCGGCTGAGAAGTAACTTGGTCTTCTTTAAATATGCTATGAGTCGTTCTTCTCGGGCTTGGAATTCTCCTAGTATTTGATTAACAATAAGCTGAGAATCGCTATGAAGACACAAAGAATTGGCTCCGATTTCTATGGCAAGTTCTAATCCAGCTATCACTGCTTCATATTCTGCATCATTGTTGGTGGCAGCGAAATCCAACCTTATAGCATAGTGCAGCTTATTTCCCCTGGGAGTGATTATTACCACACCTGCCCCCGAGCCTTGTTCGTTTGATGCACCATCCACAAAGAGATTCCACTTGATGTCTTCTGCTATTTTCAATTGCTCCTTATCTTCGTTGGTAGTGAATTCTGGAATGAAATCAGCCATGGCTTGTCCCTTGATAGCGGTGCGAGGGTGATAGGTGATATCATACTGACTTAGTTCAATGCACCATTTAAGTAGTCGCCCAGAAGTGTCGGGACGATGGAGTACCTGCCTCAGTGGTTGATCGGCCAGAACTTTGATGGAATGGGACTGGAAGTAGTGACGCAGTTTCCGTGATGTGATTAGTAAACAGTATGCTAGCTTCTCAAGTTTAGGATATCTGACTTCTGTCCTCGTAAACCTCTTACTGACGAAGTAAACTGGCCGCTGCGTGCGGTTGTCTTCCCTTACCAAGGCAGCGCTTAGGGCGTGAGATGACACATCAAGGTATATGTATAACTCTTCGCCTTCGCTTGGAGTCGAGAGTACCGGTGGTTTCTGGAGGTGTTCGATTAAGTTAAGGAAAGCGGTTAAGCATTCGTCAGTCCATTCGAACTTTCCTTTGTCTTTCTTTAGAGCTTCGAAAAAGGAGACGCACTTGTCCGTCGCTTTGGAGATGAATCGGCTTAGGGCGGCCACTTTTCCATTCAGGCTTTGCATTTCCTTTCGATTGGAAGGTATCTTGATATCCCTTAGCGCTCTGACTTTTTCAGGGTTTGCTTCAATCCCTCTGGCATGGACGATGAATCCTAAGAACTTTCCTGATGATACTCCGAAGGAGCATTTTAGAGGATTCAACTTCATTCCATACTGGCGAAGTACATGAAACATCTCGCCTAGGTGGCTTACGTGATCGTCGGCTTTCCTTGACTTTACCAGCATTTTATCCACGTATACTTCCATAGTTTGCCCTATTAGCCCTACAAACATCTTGTTGACGAGGCGTTGGTAGGTGGCTCCTGCATTTTTAAGTCCGAAAGGCATTACCTTATAGCAGTATAAACCCCGGTCGGTGATGAAACTAGTGTGGTCTTGGTCGAGAGCATGCATAGGAATTTGGTTATATCCTGAGTATGCGTCCATAAAAGATAAGAGCTCATGCCCGACTGTGCTGTCTACAAGTTGGTCGATTCGGGGAAGTGGGAAGCAATCCTTTGAGCAGGCGTCGTTTAGGTTAGAGAAGTCAATGCATGTTCGCCACTTCCCATTAGCCTTCCTTACCAGCACCGGGTTAGCGATCCATTCCGGGTAGATGGCTTCTCGTATGAAGTCATTGGCGAGTAGATTCTTTACTTCTTCATCGAGGGCTGCTGATTGCTCTACCCCCATACTTCTCTTTCTTTGTTTTACAGGCGCCTTGGTAGGATCAATGCTATGTCGGGGGAGATTCCGGTCATGTCATCGTGTGGCCATGCGAATACATCCAAGTTGTGGCGGAGAAAGTCGATGAGTTGCTCCTTCAACTCTGCTTTTAGTTGGGACCCAATTTTCAATAGTCTACTCGAGTCGTGCTTGTCTACAGATACAAACTCCATAGCCTCTGCAGGCTCGGCGGTGGCCTCCTCCTCTTTGTCCCTGGGGTCTAATTCATTGAAAGGGTCACTGGTATACCGAAGAGGAGGGGCTTTCTTTAGTTGCTATGCTTCTAGACTTTTCGTGCAGAGGGCAACCTCTACACCCTTCCCTTTATCCTTCCTGTGGTTGTTGCGAAGTTCAGTCACATAGCAGTCTCGAGCAACGTCCTGGTCTCCTTCTACTTCCCCTACTCCATTGTCCGTTGGAAATTTCATCTTTAGGCACCATGGGGCTAGGACAATTTGGAAGTCAGACAAGGCTGGCCTTCCTAAGAAGGCGTTGTAGGCCGAGTGGTTTTCTATTAGCACAAACGTCTGTCTCCGTACAACAAAGTGGGGATGGCTTCCAATTTCAACAAAGAGGTCCAGTTGCCCGAGGGGCATCTTCGCATCTCCAGTGAAACCGTGTAGTGGTTTATCGCAGGGAGATACATCCTTCATTGATAGTTTCATTTTGTCGAATGCATGTTTGAACAGGATATTTACTGAGCTTCCAGTGTCTACTAGAATTCGGTAAACTTCGGCGGGACCGAGCCGGGCAGAGATAACCATGGGATCCATGTGAGGGTATTGCGTTCCTTCTAGGTCATGCTTACCGAATGTGATGTCATCACTTTCTTTCCTCTTCGGGTGGCGCTCTTCTATAACCGAATTGACACAGTCTTTATTGTCTCTAAGCGACTTTCCATATCTTTCCATCTCTTTCTAGCTTCTGTCTGCTATGTGCGGTCCTCCCGAGATGGTATGGACCATTATCTTCTCTTGACTAGAGCCGCTAGTGTTGCGGTTTCCTCTGCCGGTCTCCGGTGAGGGTAGCCTTGGGTTCTCATTGGCAGGAGTTGGAGTCCTATCCTGACCTTTTACATAGCGTTCCAGTTTCTTCCTTCTGATGTGTTCCTCAATCAAGTCCAGAAGATGATGGAATTCATTGGTATCATGCCCATGAGTTTCCTGGAAGCGGCAGAACTTTCCAGACTTCTGCGCGTTATCTGATTCCTTCTTGTATGGTGGGCGTTTGTATCTAACTTCGCCTTGGGTGGCAAGGAAGATATTTTCGACGGTCTCGTTCAAAGGAGTGTAAGTGTCGAATCTCGGTCCTGGCCGATATAGGCGCTTTTCTCCCTTCTTGCCCCCAGCATTGTCTCTGGAATCATTTCTTCGAACGTCCCTTGCCACAGCAGGGGCGTTGCTGTGAGTTGCCTTATTTTGTTGTCCTGACTGTCCCTCAACGGCAGCATCCTCAAGCCTCATATATTTCCCGGCTTCATGGAAGAAATCGGGTAAAGTAGCTGGTTTTTCTTTTGTCAACCTTCTAGCAAATTTAGTGTCTGGATGCACACCACTACACAGGGCCATTAGGATAAGCTTCTCATCGGCGTCTTGAACTGCGGCCGCTGCGGCATTGAATCGGGTTAGGTATTGCTACAGTTTCTCTCCGGGTTTCTGTTTGATGCTGGATAAGGAATAAGCGTCCTTAGGTTGTTCCACATGAATGCGGAACTGACTGATAAACTTTTCTTTCAACATTTCCCACGAGCTGATGGATCCCTGGGGTAAATGACAGAACCAGGAGGTAGCGAGATCTGCTAAGAATAGTGGAAAGCATTTGCACAGTACTCCCTCTGTTGCTCCACTCATGAGCATATGTTGTGTGTATCTCTGTAAGTGTACAACGGGGTCGGAGGTTCCTTTGTAAGGTTCCATTGTTGGCATCTTCCATTCTCAGGGGGTGATAGCAATTTCGATATTGCGGGCAAAAGGGCTGGTTACTCTAGCGCCTATCCCTCGATCCCTTTGCTCCCGTTGGACGCACTCTCTGAATAAGCGTGCCATCCTTTCATCAGAATTTGGAGCAGATAGAAACGAGTTTGGTTCTGTTCTGTGGGATTGATTCCGTCCAGATGACCTGTAGGGATGGTATCGTCTATCATTCCTCATATTTTCCAGTGGCTGCCTTTGGTCTTCTAGGAGCATGCTAGGGTCAGCTACTGTTGGCCCTTGCCTTGATCTTCCCCTGCTGGGTTCTGATCTAAGCACTTCCTCGGGTCCAACTTCGGGCTGGACTCTAGCTCGGCCCCGTTCACTGGCGTTTCCGTGGTTAGGTAGTATAACAGGCTCAGCCACAGTTGACCTTCGCCCGGTACCTCCCTCGTTGGGTTCGGTTCCAAACGTTTCCTCAGGCCTAACTTCGGGCTGTGCTCGATCTCAGCTCCTACCATGGCTGCTTCTGCCGTTAGCTCCTTCGAAGAAGGAAGATCTTTGTTGTCTCTGAGATCCTCCAGACTAGGACTCGCCCCATGATTCAGTGTTGCGGTTGGACTCTTCAGCATCCCTTAAGCGTGACATGAGATGATCCACCAAGGCTTCCTGTTGGGACGTGAAGCGATTAGTTACTTCAACCACAATCCTGTCTAAATCTGCCCTAGTAATTTCTGCGAGCTGTTCTGTGGCAGGAGTGGTCGGATTAGCCTGTCCTTCATTTGGTACTGCTGCTAGAGGAGGACGATTTACTTGATCCGTGACAGCTGGATCTGGAAGACTGCTGGATGCGATGTTTTTTCCTTTGTTAACATCTTTTTTCTGCTTGGGAGGCATGTTTTCCAAGCGGCGAACGATGCTGTTAGGAAAAATGTTAAGTGGTTGAAGCTGAAGCTTCGAGCTTCTAGTTCTCAATGAAAGCACCAAAAATGTTTGCGCAAAAAATGGACAAACACCTCAAAGTCATTTGATTTAATTGATTTTATGTTGTTCTTAGTGATTTGAGTAATCTATGCAAATATATGAAAAGCAGGGACTAAACTGTAAAAGACACGCAGATTTATAGTGGTTCAGCCAGAATGTGCCTACGTCCACTTTATATATTATTTCTCTTTTCTTGCTTAGATTACAAGTACAAAGCTTTGATACAAGTAAAAGAAAGTTGTTTGAAAGTTCTCTCCGTGCTTTAGCTCTCAAACTTGTCCCCTGTTGTTGTACCCCTGCCCCTCTATTTATAGAGTGAGGCTGGGGGTAGGGGTCTTGGATATGCATAGCTGCTGGTGGGCCTGGGCTGATCTGATCTGGCCTGGTGGAACTGGTCCGTTTTCCCTTGGTTCGGTGGAGAGAGATGAGTGGACCGGTAGAACCTTGGTTCGGTGGTAGGAGTGTGGTGGTTCGATATTGCTTCATTCGGTGGTTGAACCGGTGATGCTGGTTCGGTTTTGATGTGGAGATGTTTGGTTCGGTGGAGAAGGCTGGTTTGGTCCGGTAGGTGTTGGTTAGGGAGGTGGTTCGGTGAGGCATGGATCGGTAGCCTGTAGACTTTGGTTCGGGCGTTAGTTGACTCGGTAGCTTCGTTGGATTGAGGCTGATTCGGCAGTGAGGTTTGGATCGGTAGCCTGTAGACCTTTGTTCGGCTAGGGTTGGTCCGGTGGTGAGAATTCACCCAACAGATGTAATAGCTGAGTTGACATGCTTAGATGATCGGTTAGCTGGAGATAATGGTATGATTGGGAGGAGGCAGTCTAATTTGGGTGTAGTGGAGGAGGGATCGAAACATGTCATTATTCATGCGGTTGGTGATATTGCTCTGTCTGATGAATCGATGAATGAGGATTTCGAAGGCAGAATTAATATAAGTCCTACTGTTCTTCCAGTAAGTGGTGTTGATTGCTCAGTGGGCGGTTCTAGTACAGGAGATATTTGTACTTCTAGCATTTCAGTGGACTTTGGTAATATTGGCAACAGTTCTTCTTTTTTATCTTCTTCGTCAAAGATAAGTAGACATAGAAGATTAGTTGTTGTTAGTGGAGTTGTTCGTCGTAGTGCCAGGATCCGTAGCAGTCATTCTGCTTTAATGGGTGAGTCACCTGATTCGAGTGCTATGAGTGGCACTGCCGATTCAGGCTCAGGTATGGTTTTTGTTATGGGTAGTACTTATTCTTCATATGCTTTAGGTTGTTTATCCACTAGTGAGTTATGTCAGATAGGTAGGAATACTGCTTTTGTATTTACTAATGTTGAAGTAGATACTGCATACATTAGGAGTAGGGAAATAGAGAGGGTTAGATCATCTGGATTATGAGGATTATTAGCTGGAATATTAGAGTTCTTAATGACTTAAATAAATGTGATAAAATTAGAGCTTTTTTTAAAGATTGTTTTATTGATATTGCCCTTTTATAGGAAACTAAAATAGATTGTCCTAATATTCGTTTTTATAGAAGACTAGGTGGCTATCATTTTAGACATTGGGCCTGTTTACCTTCTATTGGAGCTTCTGAGGGTTTATTTATTGGGTAGCGTGATAATTCATTTAAACTTCTTCAAACTATTACTAAGCAATACTCTTTAGTACATATTATTCTCATTAACCTTAGTGATAACTTTTAATTAAATATTTCTAATGTTTATGGACCAAACTCTAAGATTGGCCATCGAGTTCTATGGAATGAATGTCTAGAATGTAGATCATTTGCTCATGGATCTTGGATTATGGGCGATGACTTCAATGTTACGCATCTTTTAGGGGAACATTCTTCCCGGGAATGGGATTTCTCTTCTGTGGAAGAGTTTGACCAATTTATTATAATACAAATTTGATTGAATTACCACTTACTACTAGAGATTTCACTTAGAGTAATACTAAAGAGTCCCTTTCTATGGCCCTTCTAGATATATTTTTCATCAATGATGAAATTGAGGATAAATTTCCTATTTGTAGAGTCGCTGGTTTGCCTTATACTTATTTTGACCATTTCCCTATCATTCTTACGTGTGATCATCATAAAATTGTTAATAAAACTTTTAAATTTCAAAAAATGTGGTTATTAGAATCTAATTTTCTAATCTAATTAAAAGCAATGAATTTTTGTAATATCCAAAATATGGATAACTCTGCAAAATATTTTGTTTCAAAACTTAGGGTTCTTAGGAAGTTTCTTAAAATTTGGAGTAAGAATGTTTTTGGCAGCACTAAAATTTAAAAAGAAAATTTACTTTCTGAAATGCTTAATATAAACAAGATAGAAGAAACTACACAACTAAATCTTAGAGAGCGTAATGTTCTCGCTAATTTAGAAGAAGAGCTTAATTCAATTTTAGAAAAAGAAGTGATTATGTGAAAATAGAGATATAGAATTCAATGGATTAATGAAGGTGACAATAATACAAATTATTTTCATAATATGACTAATGGTAGAAAACGTAGTAACATAATAAATTCTATTTTTGTGAATAATGTAGAATTGGTTGATCAAAGGGATCTTTATAAGGCATTTACTGATTATTATAAGGATATTTTTGGTAATAAGAATAAGCATAGAATTAACGTTAGATGGAATGATCTTTATCCTGTTGAATCTAGAATTGACCTTACTGATTTTGATAATCCTTTTTCTGAAGAGGAAATTTTTAAGGCTATTAATGACATGCCCAGTGATAAAGCCCTGGATCCAGATGGGTTTCCTATTTTATTTTACAAATTATTTTGGGATTTTTTAAAGTTTGATTTAATTAGTACGTTTAATAAATTTACTGAAGGAAAACTGCAATTAGGAAGATTTAATTTTGCTAACGTCATTCTATTATGTAACAACCCGTATTTTTGATAATTAAAAATATTAAATTTAATAAGGTTTTGGACTTTAATACTGTCAAAAATTAAAATTTATGATTTATTAAATTGAATCTTATTAGATTATAAATTTTGACCCTAAGATAAATCTTAAAAGAACCAATTTTAATGAGATAAATCTTATTGATTGAATGTAATCGACTACTGTAATATGTTAGCGTAATTTCAATCAATTTAATTAATAAAGGTTAATAAGGAATAGAATAAATGATGTAATCATATGTTATTAATTGCAATTGGTTTTAATATGGAGTATGAAATCAATTATTTTGTACGCAAATTTATTAACCTTTGTTTGTAAACAATAAGTTAATAGATATGGATTATTAATGTATAACCGTGGTTTTATTTATTATCTTATTATTTAATCTATTAGAAATTTATTTGGTAATTAATGGAGAATTAATGTAATTGAAATATTACAATTGATATAAGAAGAAACGTTAACTGTTGAGTGATGAGTGTAATAAAATGAAAACATGTGTTAATCAATTTCATAAGGGAGTAGTTGATTTGATAATAAGAACGTACATCAAAATAAAAGGATTTGTTTGGAATTTAAATATATAATGAACGGGTTTTATTATAGTTGTAATTAAATGTTGGAATTAATTTAGTACATAGATATTGGGTTTAACATGGAAAATTGGATTTCAAAGGAAAACAGTTGGATTAATTATTTTCCCTATATTAGGGTATGTTTTGAGATTTAATTATTGTAATTAATAATATCTTGCCATTAATAAGAAATAGAAGTAAATGGTAATTAATTAATGATATGTGCAACTTACGTTTTGTGTTAAAAATATAATGAGAATTTCAATGAGAAATATTACGTTCAAATTGTAAGTACTTAAATTTGTTACAAATATAATGATAATAGGAAATCAATTGATAAAGAAACGATGTGGTTGTACGAAGTATTATTTCTGTGACTCTTTAATGGGATAGCTTTAAATATAAGTTGGTTTTAAAGAGGATGTGTTAATTGTAAATTAATGTGTAATAAAATGAAATATGTTTCAATAAAAATAAAAGAAAAGGATTGGTTTCTTGAAAATAATATTTTTATCAAATAAAGTGAATATTTCATTTGTGAATGTAAATTTAATTTCATTATAACAAAGAATTGAATTTTGTTGTTTGTTTCTAGTTGGAATATTTGATTTATTTAAATATTCAAACTTGATTTGAATTTAATTTATAAAAAAATAACAATAATAAAATGGTAAGAAAACAACTTGAAGGTTTGGTTAAATTTTTGATTTGGAATAGTTAGCATATTTACATAGAAAATTTATTTCGTTTCAAATTTGACTTTGGAGTCTCAGTTCATCTTTTAATGTGTGGGGTGGTAGTACCCACTATGTTAATTGTAGTGCTTAATTTTATTTACTGTGTACTAAATAAAAATACATATATGTGTGTAAATTTGAGCGTATTAGGGTTAATAAAATATGTTAAAATGAACCGTTTTTTAGTATATTAGACTTGTGATTTCTATGTACGGTCTACGTTCTCAAATTTAAATTATCACTTTCATTTATTTTATTATTACTTTCTTTTATTAAATACATGCCTCTTTTGGTTTTTCAGTAAGTTTTATTTATTTACATGCGAGCCTTGCCTTGAAATGTTTCATGTGTGTTGATGAAATTAATTGAGGTAGCACATGTTTTGAAATTTTATACAAAAAGATTTACTTGCCATGTAAACACGTCTTATCAAATTCCAACGTGTGTCTTTCATCTTTTGTTAATTACCTGCATGTTAGGCTCTTTTTATTTTGTAAATTTACATCTTCTTGTATCCTTCCCTTTTCATATTCCAATTTCCAAACGTGCTTTACCCTTATTCGTTTCCTATTTCATAAATCTCTTCCTCTAACTTTCCATTCCCAAAATGTGCTTCATTTATTTCTTTTGCCTAAAGTTTTCTTTCTCTTCTAAAAAAAGGAAAAAAAACAAACAAATGTGAGCAACTTATTTTCATGAAGCCAATCTTTTCCATTTGTTTACAAATCCATTTCCTAAAGCCAACTTCCTCTATGTGTGAGCCATTATGTCATTTTTTTCGTTGATTCTCCAGAATTTAGAAACATGAGCAGGCTTCAAAATTCTTAATGTGAGTAACTAACTTGTTTTATTTTATTATTAAAATGTGTGTACATGGTTTTCTATTTCATTTCCATAATATTCTTATAACATGGATATCTTCCGCATATGATAATGCACGGTTTCTTCCTTTGGGTTCGTATCAAAATTCCGGACAACATGAAACTAGTTTGGTTGAATTTCGAGACCGTTGAAATTTTAGGCTTTTATTGGATTTTCAGTTGGCTATAAATCATAGGTGAGTGATTAAACCCACTCCACAATAATAAAAATTCCATTGCAAGTTAAATAAAATATACGATGTGATATATAAATTTTTTTTTTGCTGTTTGTTGATTTTAGTTGACATTTGAATTGATATTGAATCTGAATTGACACTTAATTTTATATTGGAATTTAATTGATAGTTAAACACTGATATTGATAACAATTATATGTTGAAATATATTGGTTTATTTGGATTTTGTTTGAAATGGATGCTTATTGATTGATATGTTGGATGTATGGTTGTTTATTTATTTTAATATGTCCCTTTTATCACCTTATATATTATTGACATCATTTAAATGGTCCTCTGAATCATTTTAGAATTGGATAATTAAGACATTTAATTTATAGGTTTAAATGATATACCCATAAAATTTCTTGAATTTGGATTATTTATTAAAACTGAATTATTTAAAAAGTTTAAGTTTTTAATTTAAACTTCGGATTTATTTTAAATAAAGTGGTTAAAATTTGTATTTCAAATTATTTGAAATCTCGTAAGTTATTGCACTCACGTCGTACACTTGATAGGAGATGAAAAATCCCGTAACATCTCTGAAGCCATTGCACTCATATTTTTATTTGAGCTTGATTTGACTTACATAGGAATTTTTTTAGTTCTGACTCGAGTGTATTGTTTTTCATTATGCTCGAGTCAGCCTGAGTTTTTTAGTGTTGAAGACTATTTTCTGGTGGACGAAGATGAAGATTCAGTATATTATTGCTATTTATTATTCCACTACATTCTGTGTTCCGCTGCATTATTTGTTTATTTATGATGTATGTATAGCTCTGATTTGAATTCGTAAAAGTGTAATCAAATGTTATTTTTAAAACAGCTACATGAACTGTTTATTTGATTATTATATTTTGTCGTTCCACTGCGAGATTCCGTGTTTTGTTTTTTTCTTTCCCTTTTTCTTTTTTTCTTATTTACTCCATTAACAATCCTCCCTTTTGAATGGTTTGAGTCTGACATGTGTGGTTTATTATCGATTTGAACCGTCCAAAAAGGTGGGTTGTTATAGTTGGTATCAGAGCTTTGGGTTAGACATACCTTAGCCTGTTGGGGTTAACTCATTTGAGATGAGGTAGTAATATCCTAGAATGAGTTTGTCTGAGTGTATATATATACGAGAGCGCGTACTTGTTAGTGTTATAAAAATGTTTTATATAAGTTTTGAAATGAAATAATTTTCCTAGTATTATATGTTATTATAAAAGAATTTTTTTATAACTAATATAGTTATTTGTAATGTGTTTGTTTTGTGAAATGGTAATATCTAATTATAATCATTTATTGTTGACTTGTTGTATTTAATCAAATTACAAACATTGACTATTATTGTTGATTGAATATTTGGACTAAACACTAGTTTAATAATGGTAAATTTAGGAGAATGAAGTGGATAATTAGGATCTTCGATATGAAATTTAAATGCTCTTGTGAATTTTGTTGTTTATTGGCCTGTAGTTTCAACTATTGAAAAAATGAAATATCTGGATATTTTTGGATAATCAAAACATTCTAAATTAATATATGAGTTGAAACTTAAAAATTGTGTTGAATTATGCAGTTGAATTTGATAACCTTAATTTGAAAGCAAGTGAAACAAGGTTTAATTTGTTATATCTATGTCTAGTAAATGAATAGAATTTTTGTATACATTCTTGGCATGTAATGTAATAATATACAAGTGTGAACTTTAAGCCTTAGGATGTTTAAATTGAAACTGTGATTAAGGAAATGTCGTAAATGAGATTAAATTGGAAAAAATATGTTTATAATTTAATTAATATTTATGAAGTGTGTCATAAATAAATGGAAAGGTAAAGGTGAAACTAAATGGGATAAGCAAATATAAATTAAAAGTGAAATGATTATAAATAAAGCCTTGACTTGTAAATTGTTATGAAATAAATGGATGTTGCAATAAATGGTTATAAATAAAGTTGTGATAACTTTAAACTCGAATAATGTCTTATAAAAGAAAGGAATAAAGCCTTTATAAATTGGTTATAAACTGAAGGAAATTTCTCATGAAATGATTCTCAAATAAATGTGGTATTAAATGAGAAATATTACATGTGAAATGAATGTAATTTAAAATGAAGAGAAATATAAGCAATGTTGTGAGAATGAATATGTTAATGTTTTGTACTGAATAGAGAAATTCTATGAAACAAATATTAAAATATGAAGTGATACTTGTATTAATCAATGAGATTAATAATGAATTTGATTAAAATGTAATTGTGATGAAACAAATTGGAATAATTATGTAAGTATTATGTATATTGTTTTATTCGCAAAATTAGTTTGATCTAGATTTGAGTACACAAGTTCTATGTGAATTACACCACTTCGTGTTTGGATTTTTCATTCGATTCTTGATGACGAATATTTGATATGGATTTTTGGTTTGATTCTAGAATTCTCTATCATAGTATATGGCTATGTAAGGAGAATGATGGTTTCTAGTCAAGAAACCTTATCGAAGTCCGCATTAGAGAAGTCGAATGATAAATACTAGTTCGAAACGAACTTGTGTAACCAAGCGAGCGATCAAAAGTGATTTTGCGAAATGATGACATATGTACATCTTTTGTTCTAATATTATTGATATGCTTTGACGTTGAAATTGAAAGTTGTTGGGTTGGATATTCTTTGTAATTTAAATTGGAAATTTTCTTTTATGCAAAACTACTATTAATTTAAAATTATTTTACAAAACTATTTTCTTTTATTTTTCTTATACAAACTAGTTTATTCTATTTTATATACAAAACTATTTTACAAACTATGTTACAAACTATTTTATTTACAACACTATTTTATTTACAAAACTATTTTACAAACTATTTTATTTACAAAACTGTTTTACAAACTATTTTATTTACAAACTATTTTACAAGACTATTTTATATACAAAACTATTTCACAAAACGATTTTATATACGAAACTATTCAAAATTCAAAACCTTTTATAAAGAAAAGATATTGAATCTCATATGGCTTTTCATACAGCGAAATTGATTTTGGAAAATTTTTGATTCTTGTATAAGACGGACTTTATATAAGTATAAGGTGATTTTCAAAACTATTGATTTTGGAAGGTATTCGATCTGAAGAGAGAAATCTTATATATAACAGAATTTATATAAGAATGATTTGATATATTCGAGATTATTAATTTTGGAAAGTACTTTATTTGAAAATGAAATCTTATATATAATGGAATTTATATAAGTGTGATATTTGAAACTATGATACTGTATGTGAAGACCCAAATTATTGAGATAAAAATAATTTTAATAAAATCAGAAAATGAGAATTTTTAAGAAAAGAAAAATATAGACTGACAATAATAATATTAGGAGTAAGTGAAAATGATCAAATATGAGTGAGTTTTTATATACAGATATCTCCTATATATATATACATATATATAAATATATATGTATTAGATATGAGTAGCCAAGATGTATAAAATGATAAAGTCCTTTTGATAACTAAATTGCATGAGAACCAGTTTAGTATTATTGTGCATAAATACCTTCTTAAAAATAAATCAGGAAATAAATGGTTTGAAATAATATAAGAGAACCATTCAGGCCTAACAAGGTATACAATGTATCTGAGTCACACAAAGACGATGTGTAGGTGGATCATGCAAATAGCATGTGCACAGAAAAGCAGAGAAGCAACTGCTTTTACTAGAAATAGAAATCAAGAGAAAATGGCACATTTGGCCATAACAACACACACATAATTCTCTGAGTAATGTGAGGATAAAATGGGTTTTTCCTTTAGTAAAACCCAAGCCAAATGATTTAAATCAAGAGGGAAGCAGAGGTTTTCTCTGAGGGAAAACAGAAACACACTAAAAACAAAATAATAGAAAGGAGAGCTCACCCTATTTTCAAGCTAAGGCATTCTCGGGGAAGAGAGGAGGAAGGTGAGTGATTAATCACTTATGATCTGTAAGGCATTAAGACCCATGTTAAGGGCAGCCATGTTATTTTATATAAACACTACATTATGTTTTTCTGTTTGATTTTGTTCTCTGGATGAAAATATGTTGATCATGGATGGTATTCTGGTTGGGTTTTTGGATGAGATTTAACCTGTTTTGACTTGTTGTGATGGTTTCAGTTTTTGTTTTAAAATAATAGATAATCAAACAAATACACTAATCACAGCAATAGATTTTATATATGCTAGTTTTGATATGAAAAATGAATCAAATGTTTTACTATGGAATAGGGTATCAATGAAAGGAAAGAAGTAGGCAGTGTGAATAATGAGATTCATGCTTATGTCTAGTCTATATTAAAAATGATATGAACAATGCAATATTACAAATATGTGCTGATTTGTTAAGATCATAAACCAATAAGTTTTTATGGGTTTTTCTCAAAAACCATTCCCTATGTTCACAGTAAAAGAATAAATATAGTTATGCATATGACTTCTTCAGATCTGTGTAAGCAATGGAAAATTACTAGAAATAAAAATATAAGCAGGTTTCTAGAAAAATGTGATTAAAGCAAAAATGGCTTTGATATAAGGTGTGCAATTTTACATGAATGCTTTGTATGTCTGGATATGATCTTTGGGTGATTTTAATAATTCTTGACCTATATAAGGAAGGAAAGAATACGAGTATCTCTGGAATCAAGAGAGAGATTCCCCAGAAAGAAATAAATAAGCATGGTCTCTAAATTATAAAATAATTTAGGAGTAGTGCCTTGATCTACTCATCAGCAGGTGGTTGATGGGTATGTGCATGACTTGTTTAAGTCCTGTAGGCCTCTGTGTAAAGGGTTAACAGAACTGAGCCCCTTTGCAATGCACACATGGTGTTCAATGGCAAGAGTTCAGACCAAACAAAATGAAAAGATGAGAAAGAGAATTATGCTATGGAATTTAGGGAGTTAATCCATAGGAGTTTGTACATGTACAACTGAATGAAGTAAGTGGATGAATGCTTGGGTGTATGTTTATAGATAAACTTAAATATACACATTCTCAGATTCTAATTGGGATTTGAATAGCATTTAATAGAAAAGTTCTCTGTACAGCCTTAAGAATTTAAAAGGTATTTTGCATACTTGATTTCACTCACACCAGAATTTATTTCTGACCCTATTTGTTGCCTTTGCAATACTTGGGGTGTCTCATTTTATTGGGGCAGTTCAAAGTTTTGCTGCAGGGAAAGATGCATGAATTGCTTGCTTGCTTGCATGGATAATTGGAGATCTTGAGGAATTTAAAGTGTTTAAGAGAAGTAGCAGTGTCATTGTAATAAATAAGTTAGACAAACTCTAATATGTTCTAAGTATTTTCATTAGTGTCTTTTGCTTTGTTATCTGGAAAATAGTATGTAAGAAGAAAAAGAAACTTAAATGTTATATGTGTTTGTGAGCTGTGGACTTAAGTAACAAGTTCTGAAATAGTTTTAGTAGATAATGCTGAAGGAGAAGATGCCATTTAATCTGATGTGTGAACATGTTTTTCTTGACAGACATGAGGCAGTTCAATTATGATACTATAAAACTGATACTAGGTAGGAAATATCTGATACTATAAAACTGATACTAAGTAGGAGAAATCTGATACTAGGTAGGAAACATCTGATACTATAAAACTGATACTAAGTAGGAGAAATCTGATACTATGAAACTGATACTAGAGAGGAAATATCTGATACTATAACTACTGATCTAATACTAAGTAGGAAAAATCTGATACTATAACTTCAAAACTGATACTAAGTGGCAAGACAAAAATTAAGAGTAGAAAACATGTATACCAATCAGTAGGCAGGGAAATGTTGCAAAGTGTTTATAGGTTCAGAACACCATTTCTATAAGTTTTAGTCCAGAAGAGTGCAAATATCTTTCAAAAACCAGATTCAACACTTTTCTAGCTCCAGATATAAGAAGTTGTATGATTTATAAAGTAGGTCACAACACCATCACTCATGTGATGATTAATTGCTCAGTTAACCAGGAAATATGCATTTTGTCTGTCATGATTGGTTTGTGCTTGTTGTGTCTAAACCTTGATCACATGTGTTGTTTTTCTCTGCTTAGACTTCAACCTAGTTTATCACCTCAGTATTCATATGATAAGTATCAAATCACAGAAGAATTCTGGAAATTAAATGTATGGCTTGTAAACCCAGAAACCAATTAATTTGAGAAGTAAGCAAGAAAATAATAAGTGGCAATATTTGAATTTAATATTAATCAAGCTTAAGATCAAAAAAGGGAATGTAAAAATAGAAATGGCTATGTGACACCAATTCTCTGAAAAATAAGAAATATAGTGTGATTGAATTTTCCTTGTTAATTTTAATACTCTGATAAGCAAGGAAACATTTATATATCTTCATATATATAAATGACTTGAATTAACTTATATACTAATATTTTTATATTGGTAAGAATTTGGATCTTGGGGGAAATGAATTAAAGAAGTGATCACTTGATTTGGAAAAAAAAAATTCTCAACAGTAAATCACTGAAAAATAACAATCCAAAGAAGTGGGTCACTTCAGTTGGTATTAGAGCTATGTTATTAAAACATAGCATAAATATATATATATATAATAATGATAGAAGTAAATTTCAGAAAATAATTAAATTAGAAATATGACTAACTAGCTATGCAATTGATTAGTGAATCATGGTAGGAAGACCACCAAGTCATGGAGCAGGACCCTCCAATACCACACCAATGGTTAACTTGCAAGATTTGGTGAGGGCATTTAGAGAAGGAGTAGTGCAGAGGGAAGAGAATCCTCATGAGGAATTAGCTAAGTTATTGAAGACATTTTCAAATTTAGGAGGTAAGGATTTTGAAGGCACTGAGGGAGTTATGGGAGTGCAGACATGGTTGAGAACTTTGGAAAGGATATTTGCAGATATGCAAATTAATGACCAAAGGAAGAGGCAGGTAGCTTCAAGGAGACTCAAAGGAGCAGCCTTAGATTGGTGGGAGGTGATCATCACAGGAAGGCCAGAAAATGAGATAACATGGGATCAATTCAAGGAGATGCTTGAGGCAAGATTTGTTCCAGCAACAGCTAAGGCAACATTGCTTGAGGAATTCATAAGGCTGAGGCAAGGGCCAATAAGTGTGACTGAATACACTCAAAAATTTGAGAGTTTGTCCAAGTATGGAACTATGCTCATAGGGGATGAAGAATCAAAGAATTCAAGATTTATCCTAGGATTAAATGCAGGTCTGAGTAGAGCAATGTTACCATACAAGGATAAAACATTTGATCAAGTCATAAACCTTGCTCTTTCTTTTGAACAACATGACAATGCAAGGGAAAAATTTAGGAGCATGAGGGCTAATAATCAAAAGAAGGGGAAAAATAGAGCACATCCCTATGACAAAAAGAATATGGATAAGAAAATGGAGGGAGCAGCCACTAGGGAAGCTAAGAAGAAGGTTACTTGTTATAATTGTGGCAAAGAAGGACACATGAGTAATAGGTGTCAAGCAGCCAAGAAGGCATTGTTTAGCTGCTATAACTGTGGGAAAGAAGGTCATATTAAAAGAAACTGCCCAGAGTTCAGAAAGGGAGCAAAGGTAGGAGCACTGGAGGGCAAAGCAAAAGCAACTGCAGTGGGAAGTTCTGGACAATTGGAAGGTATACTACTAATTAAAGATCACCCCATCTCAGTTATATATGACACTGGAGCAACACATTCACTAATATCCCAAGACATAGTGAATAAATTAACTCTCACATGCTATTTAGTTGATAATCCCTTGTTTATTCAGAGCCCACTAGGTAATTCTTGCATGCTAGAGATTAAATGTTTGGGAGTAGAGTTAAACATAGGTGGAAATATGTTTAGTTCTGATTTGTTTGTGCTAAAATATCCTGGAATAGGAATTATTCTAGGAGTAGATTGGCTAAGAAAATACAAAGCAATTTTAAACTTAGAAAATCTTACTATTTCTCTGAAAACAGAAAATGGTAAAAATATTATAGTTATGAGTGAAATTGCTAAAATCAATTACTGTAACCACATATGTAGCATGACTGAGAAGGAATTAACATTGGAGGACATAAAAATTATAAATGAATACCCAGATGTCTTGGGTGAGGTCATAGGTGTTCCAGAAAATAGGCAAGTAGAATTTCAAATAAGGCTAATCCCAGGAGCAGGCCCAATCATCAAGAAGCCGACTAGAATGGGTCCTAAAGAATTAGTGGAGTTGAAACATCAGTTGGAAGAACTGGAGCAAAAAGGCTTCATAAGGCCTAGTAGTTCAAACTGGGGTTCCCCAGTTGTATTTGTGAAGAAGCATGATGGTACTTTAAGGATGTGTATTGATTATAGAGAACTAAATAAAGTTACCATCAAGAACAAATATCCACTCCCCAGAATTGATGATTTATTCGATCAATTAAATGGAGCTAAGATCTTATCAAGGCTAGATTTAGCCTCTGGGTTTCATCAAATGAAGGTAGAGGAAGAAAGCATTAAGTATACTGCCTTCAACACAAGGTATGGATTATATGAATTTTTGGTGATGCCTTTTGGATTGACAAATGCACCATCATATTTTGTAGATTTAATGAATAGGACATTTAGAGATTTTCTAGACAAATTTGTGGTTGTCTTTATAGATGACATATTAGTGTATTCTAAATCAGAAGAAGATCATGCAAAGCACTTGCATCTGGTTTTGTCTAGACTGAGGGCACATGATTTAAAGGCCAAATTCTCTAAATATACATTTTGGCAAAATGAAGTAAAGTTTTTGGGGCACATTGTATCACAACAAGGAGTTAGTGTAGATCCAACTAAGGTGATAGCAGTGCAGTCATGGGGTAGACCCAAATCAGTGACTGAGGTGAGATCATTCTTGGGAATGGCAGGCTACTATAGAAGGTTTATAAAAGACTTTGCAAGAATAGCCATCCCATTGACCAAGTTAACTAAAAAGGAGCAACCATATGTGTGGACAGAGAAGTGTGAACAAGCTTTTTCATCATTAAAGAAGGCACTGGTGGAAGCTCCAGTCTTACAGGTTCCAGAGGGTAATGAAGGGTTAGTGGTTTACACAGATGCTAGTGGATCTGGATTAGGGGCAGTGCTTATGCAACATGGTAGAGTCATAGCATATGCATCAAGGCAACTCAAGCCAAATGAAACCAGGTATGCTACACATGACTTAGAACTAGCTGCTGTAGTATATGCATTGAAACTATGGAGACATTACTTGTTAGGTGCTAAGTTTGAATTATTTACAGATCACAAGTCACTTAAATACTTGTTTTCCCAAAAAGACTTAAACATGAGGCAACATAGGTGGGTAGAATTTTTAGCTGCCTATGATCTTGATATATTATACACCCCAGGAAAAGCCAATAAAGTGGCAGATGCATTGAGTAGGCATTAAGCAAAAGTGGCAAGCTTGATGATGAGTGAATTCAAAGATTTGACAATCCTCAGTGAAGTAGAAATAAGAGCAGAAATTAGAGTAGCAGATAAGGTACATAGTGATATGATTGAATATGGAAAACTAAGCCTCATTTCTTTAAAGTCAACTCTGGTTGATAAAATAGGAGAAATGCAAAGTCAAGACTTAAATTTAAAGGAGAAAAAGGACATGTTATCACAGGGCATGACAGTAGAGAATTATGAAGTAGATGATAAAGGATACTTAAGGAAAAAGGGGAAGCTCTGTCTGCCAAATATAGAGGAACTGAAGCAAGAAGTTATGGATGAGCATCATAAAACAAAATACACCATCCATCCAGGTGGTACAAAAATGTACCATGATCTCAAGAGGAATTACTGGTGGCCAGGGATGAAAGGAGCAGTAGCAAAATATGTGGCAAATTGCTTGACATGCCAACAGGTCAAGGCAGATTATAAAAAACCCTCAGGTTTACTGCAACCTTTGGAAGTGCCTACTTGGAAGTGGGAAAGCATTTCAATGGATTTTGTGGATGGTTTGCCAAGAACAAGAAGAGGCAATGATAGTATTTGGGTAGTGGTTGATAGACTCACAAAAACAGCACACTTCATCCCAATAAGTTCAAACAGAAATGCTCACAAGCTAGCTCAATTATTTGTGAAAGAGATAGTGAGATTGCATGGCATCCCCAAGACTATCATTAGTGATAGAGATACTTTGTTTACTTCAAGATTTTGGAGTAGCTTTCAAGAAGCTATGGAGACAGAACTAAGCCTAAGCACAGCCTACCACCCACAAACAGATGGGCAAACTGAGATTGTTAATAAGGTTTTAGAAGATTTGCTGAGAGCATGCATACTTGATTTTGGAGGCAACTGGGAGGATCACATTTATTTAGCTGAGTTTGCTTATAATAATAGCTACCAGTCCACCATAGGAATGGCTCCATTTGAGGCTTTGTATGGAAAGCCTTGTTTATCTCCTGCATGTTGGATGGAGGCTGGTGAAAGGGTGTTGCTTGGACCAGATAATGTGAAGGAAACTTCTGCAAGAATTGAATTAGTGAGGCAAAGAATGAGAGTAGCTCAAGAGAGACAGAAAGCCTATGCAGATAAAAGAAGAAGGCCAGTAGAATTTGAGTTGGGAGACTATGTGTTTCTCAAAGTTTCACCAATGAGGAGAATACTGAGATTTGGCAAAGCAGGGAAACTAACACCAAGGTATATAGGACCATATGAGATTGTTCAAAGAATAGGAACTTTGGCTTATAGGTTGAAGTTACCAGAGGAATTGAGCAAAATACATGATGTATTTCATGTATCCCAATTGAGGAAATGGGTGCATGATAAGGAGGCCATTCTTGAATCTCCTACACATGTTGAAATTCAAGAAAATCTGGTTTATAAAAAGGAACCAGTGGGCATTGTGGCTAGAGAAGAAAAGAAACTGAGAAATAAAATAATAAAACTAATTAAAATCCAATGGAGTTTAGATGAAAATGACTGCACCTGGGAGGCTGAAGATAGGATAAGGGATAAGTATCCTAATCTGTTTTCTACTTAAAGGTATGTTTAAAAAATTATGATGAGACCTTAAAATTATTTATGTATGTTTGATTGATTTGGAATGAATGAGTTTTTGAAATCTCATTCAATTGAAATTATGCTTTGTATACATTTGGATGGAAATGTATGAGAGAATAATTGTGGGACACAATTCCTTTTAGGAGGAGAGTATGTGAAGACCCAAATTATTGAGATAAAAATAATTTTAATAAAATCAGAAAATGAGAATTTTTAAGAAAAGAAAAATATAGACTGACAATAATAATATTAGGAGTAAGTGAAAATGATCAAATATGAGTGAATTTTTATATACAGATATCTCCTATATATATACATATATATAAATATATATGTATTAGATATGAGTAGCCAAGAAGTATAAAATGATAAAGTCCTTTTGATAACTAAATTGCATGAGAACCAGTTTAGTATTATTGTGCATAAATACCTTCTTAAAAATAAATCAGGAAATAAATGGTTTGAAATAATATAAGAGAACCATTCAGGCCTAACAAGGTATACAATGTATCTGAGTCACACAAAGATGGTGTGTAGGTTGATCATGCAAATAGCATGTGCACAGAAAAGCAGAGAAGCAACTGCTTTTACTAGAAATAGAAATCAAGAGAAAATGGAACATTTGGCCATAACAACACACACATAATTCTCTGAGTAATGTGAGGATAAAATGGGTTTTTCCTTTAGTAAAACCCTAGCAAAATGATTTAGATCAAGAGGGAAGCAGAGGTTTTCTCTGAGGGAAAATAGAAACACACTAAAAAAAAATAATAGAAAGGAGAGCTCACCCTGTTTTCAAGCTAAGGCATTCTCGGGGAAGAGAGGAGGAAGGTGAGTGATTAATCACTTATGATCTGTAAGGCATTAAGACCCATGTTAAGGGCAGCCAAGTTATTTTATATAAACACTACATTATGTTTTTCTGTTTGATTTTGTTCTCTGGATGAAAATATGTTGATCATGGATGGTATTCTGGTTGGGTTTTTGGATGAGATTTAACCTGTTTTGACTTGTTGTGATGGTTTCAGTTTTTGTTTTAAAATAATAGATAATCAAACAAATACACTAATCACAGCAATAGATTTTATATATGCTAGTTTTGATATGAAAAATGAATCAAATGTTTTACTGTGGAATAGGGTATCAATGAAAGGAAAGAAGTAGGCAGTGTGAATAATGAGATTCATGCTTATGTCTAGTCTATATTAAAAATGATATGAACAATGCAATATTACAAATATGTGCTGATTTGTTAAGATCATAAACCAATAAGTTTTTATGGGTTTTTCTCAAAAACCATTCCCTATGTTCACAGTAAAAGAATAAATATAGTTATGCATATGACTTCTTCAGATCTGTGTAAGCAATGGAAAATTTCTAGAAATAAAAATATAAGCAGGTTTCTAGAAAAATGTGATTAAAGAAAAAATGACTTTGATATAAGGTGTGCAATTTTACATGAATGCTTTGTATGTCTGGATATGATCTTTGGGTGATTTTAATAATTCTTGACCTATATAAGGAAGGAAAGAATACGAGTATCTCTGGAATCAAGAGAGAGATTCCCCAGAAAGAAATAAATAAGCATGGTCTCTAAATTATATAATAATTTAGGAGTAGTGCCTTGATCTACTCATCAGCAGGTGGTTGATGGGTATGTGCATGACTTGTTTAAGTCCTGTAGGCCTCTGTGTAAAGGGTTAACAGAACTGAGCCCCTTTGCAATGCACACATGGTGTTCAATGGCAAGAGTTCAGACCAAACAAAATGAAAAGATGAGAAAGAGAAATTATGCTATGGAATTTAGGGAGTTAATCCATAGGAGTTTGTACATGTACAACTGAATGAAGTAAGTGGATGAATGCTTGGGTGTATGTTTATAGATAAACTTAAATATACACATTCTCAGATTCTAATTGGGATTTGAATAGCATTTAATAGAAAAGTTCTCTGTACAGCCTTAAGAATTTAAAAGGTATTTTGCATACTTGATTTCACTCACACCAGAATTTATTTCTGACCCTATTTGTTGCCTTTGCAATACTTGGGGTGTCTCATTTTATTGGGGCAGTTCAAAGTTTTGCTGCAGGGAAAGATGCATGAATTGCTTGCTTGCTTGCATGGATAATTGGAGATCTTGAGGAATTTAAAGTGTTTAAGAGAAGTAGTAGTGTCATTGTAATAAATAAGTTAGACAAACTCTAATATGTTCTAAGTATTTTCATGAGTGTCTTTTGCTTTGTTATCTGGAAAATAGTATGTAAGAAGAAAAAGAAACTTAAATGTTATATGTGTTTGTGAGCTGTGGACTTAAGTAACAAGTTCTGAAATAGTTTTAGTAGATAATGCTGAAGGAGAAGATGCCATTTAATCTGATGTGTGAACATGTTTTTCTTGACAGACATGAGGCACTTCAATTATGATACTATAAAACTGATACTAGGTAGGAAATATCTGATACTATAAAACTGATACTAAGTAGGAGAAATCTGATACTAGGTAGGAAACATCTGATACTATAAAACTGATACTAAGTAGGAGAAATCTGATACTATGAAACTGATACTAGGGAGGAAATATCTGATACTATAACTACTGATCTAATACTAAGTAGGAAAAATCTGATACTATAACTTCAAAACTGATACTAAGTGGCAAGACAAAAATTAAGAGTAGAAAACATGTATACCAATCAGTAGGCAGGGAAATGTTGCAAAGTGTTTATAGGTTCAGAACACCATTTCTATAAGTTTTAGTCCAGAAGAGTGCAAATATCTTTCAAAATCCAGATTCAACACTTTTCTAGCTCAAGATATAAGAAGTTGTATGATTTATAAAGTAGGTCACAACACCATCACTCATGTGATGATTAATTGCTCAGTTAACCAGGAAATATGCATTTTGTCTGTCATGATTGGTTTGTGCTTGTTGTGTCTAAACCTTGATCACATGTGTTGTTTTTCTCTGCTTAGACTTCAACCTAGTTTATCACCTCAGTATTCATATGATAAGTATCAAATCACAGAAGAATTCCGGAAATTAAATGTATGGCTTGTAAACCCAGAAACCAATTAATTTGAGAAGTAAGCAAGAAAATAATAAGTGGCAATATTTGAATTTAATATTAATCAAGCTTAAGATCAAAAAAGGGAATGTAAAAATAGAAATGGCTATGTGACACCAATTCTCTGAAAAATGAGAAATATAGTGTGATTGAATTTTCCTTGTTAATTTTAATACTCTGATAAGCAAGGAAACATTTATATATCTTCATATATATAAATGACTTGAATTGACTTATATACTAATATTTTTATATTGGTAAGAATTTGGATCTTGGGGGAAATGAATTAAAGAAGCGATCACTTGATTTGGAAAAAAAAAATCTCAACAGTAAATCACTGAAAAATAACAATCCAAAGAAGTGGGTCACTTCACTGTATATGGTATGTTATATTTTGAAGTAAGAGGTATAAGGAAGTACCCTACGTGAAGAAGTATAGTATGATGTGCTTCGACCTAGATGGACTTGGGGAATCCAAGAATGGATTCGACCGATGAACCCTAATATACTTGGGTGAATTCAGAAATGTATTCAAACCGATGTGGTTGTCCGGACATAAACTCATAAGTTCCTTGATTTTTTTGCAGGGTCGATGGTTCTTTAGTTTACCCAATGGGGGCGCTTTCGATCTTGGGATATGTTGTTTATGGATATTCCGAGAAGGAAGTGTATCCATTGCGTAAATTATTGAATCAGTAGTTACCACTGCAGTAGGGGTCGATGGTCCCTTGTTTATGAAATGGCTACGATATTTTTCTGGAATCCGAAAGGTGGAAGGATCTTCTGGAAAGTTTTTTGTCCATTGCGTAAATACTGGATCAGCAGCGGGCCACCGCTATTGTAACATCATCGTTTGACATTAGATTTTGAGCAGTACTTCTCATACTTGTTTTTAAGTATTTTTCACTGGATGTTGAAACAGGTCTACTAAGTACTTGGAGATTTCTAGTCTTACGCCTGATCAACGTACGACTAGAGTCTGCAAGAACGAGGATAAACCTGTTAAGACATTAAGTTATAAAAGTATTTTGATAAAGTATTATATAAAGGATATTTTGGTCATCTTTTTATAAATACCTTAAAATGTTTAAAATATCGTCTGTTTATGTACAACATGGTTTATTAGTGTTGTAAATATCGTGAGAAATTATTAATTCAATAAAACATATTTAAAGTAAATGATTATTGATTTATTAATAATGTTTGAAAAGTACCTTGAGATAAAACTAATAAATTTATAAATAATGGATTTAAGGTTTTCGATAGCTTCTTTGTAAATATAAGTAATGATGTAAATAATTATTTTCAAATAGTTTGCATATATGTGATGCCCCACCTCTATACTCACACTAGCCAAGGACACTACGGGGTAATGTCGTCGACTAGCGCGAAGATTAATGCGGTTGAGCAGCGACCATCTGTGTAATTGCTTTGTGCGAGTACCGATACATCAAATAGTATGACATGCATTTCATTTCAAGAGGAAATCCGACGTATCAAATGCAAACTCAAAGCTACTACACAGTGGCTATGTGGCCTTCGGAAACAAATATAGAAGTAAGCATGACACAAATCAGTCACAAATATTCATATCACAAGACGGAAATAGATATGAATATAACACATAGAAGTGTACATCAAAGTAGTGGTCATACAAGATCCACTACATCACAAAAGAATAGGTACAAGTGATAGACGAAAGAATATGTATACATCAAGCAGTCTCTATCTCGAATGTATAACAACAAAAACTACTAAGCTAAAGTAGTTAGCCAAAAGTCAAATGTCGGGCCCTGATAAGAAGTCAAGTGAAAGCACCTGTAACACCTCGGTCTGACCCGAGTATTATTTAAGAAGAGAAATAATAAATGGATCAGTCTAGCTATAAATATCATATAAAATGAGATAGAATAAGAGATATGACAAAAACATATGATAACAATAATGCCATACTGTGACAAGTATACATCAAATAACAACAAAATCATACAATATCTCAAATCGTCTCAAACATCCAAAAAGAATCACATTCTTTAAATTATTCACCAAAACACAAATATTGATAGAGCCCATCAATGCCTATCATCAAAATTGGTGAAACACAAATTCTAGAAATCATCAACTAGAAATCAAGAAATCAAAGGGGGGGCGGGGCAGAGGCCTATCACAAACGGGAGCATGAAAATTCACCAACACGTGCATCACAAACGGAACGCTATTCCATGGTCGCTAACTATCAAATTTGAGCCGAAGCTCCACAAACGGCCTGAAGACCATGGGTCGCTACCCCACCAATTTTGAGTTGAAACTCCATAAACGGGGTTTAACCCCCACACAAACAAAGAGACGTCACACATCGCTAGTCTAAATCACAAAATGATCATCATTGATCAATAAAAAGTGTCAATTACACTAAGCTAGTAAATAAACTTCATGTCCCATAACCACTGGCTTAACTTAAATATTTATGAACAAATTGTAGATTTCCACTCAAAGATTGTCACAAGAGTTCAATCGAACAAGTCCAAGAATTAACCGACGAAGTAAACGCAAGCGTTTCATACCACTTGTTTTGCTAAGCCTTTAATTAGATTTCTCATACGAATTAGGTAAAGGTTTGTATATACTAATAGATTGGAAAACTGTTTTTATAAATGAGATTTGTATTAAAAATAGAGTTGGAATCATCTTTGTGAAAGAGTTTGAATATTTACTACTAGTATAGAAACCTTTGTATTTTAAAGTGACAAATCACAAAAATGATTGTAAAAATAATCAATCACCAAAAATTCACATACGACGATGTGAATTAAATCCATAAAAATCGATATCAAATCCATCAAATGGATATTCCCAAAAATCCAAAGAAAGAAGTCATCAAAGTCGATAATAAGTGATAACAATTAACCGGATCAACAAAAAATCGATCAAAATTGGAAATCCACTCAAAAACAGCCAAAATAGGCAAAACTGCACATTTCAGACGTCTGAAATTACCAACCAGACGTCTAAACCACTAACCAGACGTCTGGATGGATTTCTAGACATCTGAATTTTGTCTTTGCCTTTTTGCGTTTTCCAGGGACTAATTACAAACATCTTGATTTCCAATCCAGACGTTTGAATTTAAATCCAGATGTCTGAATAAATCCACCTGTAGGCAAAAATCAGCCTAGCCCGTAAAGGGCAAAAAATACAAACGAAATACGATCGATCGAGCGATGAATGCTAAGGGTTTATGCCAATCGACACCCCAGCCCTATAGGCTCTTCAATACACCACCAAAACATGTCCAAACATCCAAGATAGGTGTAATGCCCAACCTCTATACTTACGCTAGCCAAGGACACTATGGAGTAATGCCGTCGACTAGCGCGAAGAATAAGGCTGTTGAGGAGCGACCATCCGTGTAATTGCTTTGTGCGAGTACCGTATGTCAGATAGTATAACATGCATTTCATTTCAAGAGGAAGCGACATATCAAATACAAATTCAAAGCTACCACACAGTGGCTAAGTGGACCTCGGAAAAAAATATAGAAATAAACATACCATAAATCAGTCACAGATGTTCATATCTTAAAGGCGGAAACAGATATGAATATATCACAAAAAAGTGTTCATCAGAGTAGTGGTCAAACAAGATCCACAATATCACAAAGGAATAGGTACAAGTGCTAGTCAAAAGAATAATTATACATCAAGGAGTCTCTATCTCTAATGTATAATAACAAAAACTACAAAACTGTGTAGTTGGACAAAAGTCAGAAGATGATCCCAGATAAGGAGTCAAGCAGATGCACCTGTAACATCCCGGTCTGACCCGATTATTATTTAATAAGAAAATAATAAACGGATCAGTCTAGCTATAATTATCATTAAAGAAATGAGATATAGTAAGAGGTATGACAAAAACATGTGATAACAATAATGCCATACAGAGATAATATATATTTGAAAATCAACCATTAATCATTCAATATCACAAGAATCTTCTCAAAGATCAAAGATAAATGAGTATCATATTCTTTATTTTTGTTTGCCAAGTCACAAATGTTGGCAAACATCTCAATGCCAATCGTAAAAGTTGGAGAAACACAAATTCACCAATGCACAAATATTGATAAATCTTATCAATGAAACCACGAAAATTGGTGAGACACAAATTCTAGAATTCATCAATGGAAATCCAGAAATCACAAAAAGGGGGGAGGCCTATCACAAACGAGAGCATGAAAACTCACCAACACGTGTATCACAAACGAAACGCTATTCCATGGTCGCTAACCATAAATTTTGAGCCGAAGCTCCACAAATGGCCCGAAGACCACGGGTCGATACCCCGCCAAATTGAACCGAAGTTCCATAAATGGGGATTGTAATCCCCAAACAAACAAATAGACATCGCACATCGCTAGTCTAAATCACAAAATGATCATCATCGATCAATAAAAGTGTCGATTACACTAAGCTAGTAAATATACGAGTTTAGCTTCATGTCCCATAACCACTAGCTTAACTTAAATATTTACGGACAAATTGTAGATTCCCACTCGAAAATTGTCATAAGAGTACAATCGAACAAGTCCAAGAATTAACCGGCAAAGTAAACGCAAGCATTTCATACCACTTGTTTTGCTAAGCCGTTTAATTAGATTTTCTCATACGAATGAGGTAAAGGTTTGTATATACTAGTAGATTGGAAAACGATTTTAAAAGAGAGCTTTATATTTAAAATAGTGTCGAAATCGTTTTGATGAAAGAGTTTGAAAATTTATTACTAGTATAAAAACCTTTGTATTTGAAAGTGACAAATCACAAAAATGATTGTAGAAACAATCAATCACCGAAGATTCACATTCGAAGATGTGAATTAAATCCAAAGAAATCGATACCAAATCCATCACAATGTATATTCCCAAAAATCCCAAAAAAGAAGTCATCAAAGACGATAATAGTGATAACAACTAATCAGATCGATAAAAAATCGATTAACATTGGAATTTTACTCAAAATTAGGCAAAACTAGGAATTTCCAGACGTCCGAGGGGTTGATCTAGACGTCTGGTTTTGGTTTCTGGAAATATTCCACAAAACCATCCAGACGTCTGAAGCCTAAAATCAGACGTCTGAAATCCTTTCAGACGTTTGGAGGTAAATTCAGACGTCTGGTTTTAGTTTCTGGAAATATTCTAGAAAACCATCCAGACGTCTGATATCACAAATCAGACGTCTGACATCCTTTTAGACGTCTGGAAGGATAATTTAGACGTCTGAAATTAGTCACTGCTCTTTTTTATTTTCCTGCCGAGTATTATTTTTGTCCAGGAGGCAAAACCAGACGTCTAGCATTGGTATCCAGACGTCTGAACTCCTGGTAAAGGCAACAATTTGCCTAGGCCATAATGGCCAAATCGATTCGGGAGCGATTGAGCAAGCAACGACGACTAAGGATTTACGCCAAACGACAACCCGGCCTTATAAGCCCTTCGATACACCCCAAACAACATATCCAAACATCCATTGTATGTTTTTCATAGAAATTGGACTTCAAATTCAAAAATTGGTAATCAACCATATCAATTCAAATCATAGGCAAATGATTATGAATAGATGTTAGGAATTCATACCTAACAACAGAGATAGATATAGACATAGATGTGAGATAAAAATCTCACCTTTACACAAAAACAAGGAAGAAGAAGCTTGAAAACAAAGGAAGATCAACCACTCTTCAATCTCAACTCAAAAAGCTTGAATCTAAGCTCAAAAGAAGAACATTTCCTAAGTTAGGTTTAGGAAATAACTGAAATTAAAGAGAGAATGAGTTGGAGAAGAAGATGGAGATGCTTACCTAGCTCCACTTTGAATTTGGAGCAAGAATTTGTATTTGCTAAGGAAACTAGGGTTTTGGATTTCTAATTTCTCATTCCTCTCCCCATTTTCAGTTGCTTGAGTGTTTAAGAAAATAGAAATGAAGTGAAGAGGAGAGGGGTTGAACTAGGTTATAGAGTGAGTTGGGATGAAACCCAAACCCAAAAACCCAACAGAAAATAGCAGAAATCACTTACTCCAAACATATTGATGCTTATACTCAAAAAGGTCGCAAACGCCAGTTTGCAAAAGGTAGCTTTTCGGACTTTACTCCGGCTAATGATGCTATATTTAAATAAAATATTTAAATATACAATCGTAAAAATATGCGGGTTGTTATAGACTCCCCTCCTTAAAGAAATTGCGTCCTCGCAATCTTTAAGAAATAAATAAGAAGTAACAACAATAAAGGTGTATCAATACAAAAAGAAGAAATTTAAAATAAAAAGTTCACCTTTAAAGAGCACGAGTGAGTAAGTCCGGATGTGTTCGCTCGATGAATTCTCTGGATTTCCAAGAGCAATCCTTAGGATTTGAAGACCATTGAACTTTCACAAGAGGAACATTTTTATTTCGAAGGCGTTTAACCTCCGAAGCAATAATACGAATAGGATGTTGCTCATAGGTTAAATTTGGCGAAACTTCAATTTCTTCAATAACACCGGGCTCAAGAACAGAATCGGAGTCTCGAAGGCATTTCCGTAGTTGAGAGACGTGGAATACGTCATGAATAGCAGAAAATTGAGCCGGTAATAAAAGGCGATAAGCCACGGAACCAATGCGTTCGGTGATGGGAAAGGGGACAATATATCGAGGTGCTAATTTTCCGGATCGACTGAAACACACAACACCCTTCATAGGTGAAACACGAATAAACACCAAATCTCCCACAGAAAATTCTAATTTCCTTCTTCGGTTATCGGCATAGGATTTATGTCTACTTTGAGCTTCTTTCATCCTATGACGAATAAGGTCGATCTTTTCTGTGGCATCACGAATAAAATCTGGACCTAAAACTAACTTCTCACCGGCTTCAAGCCAACACGAAGGAGATCGACATGGCCTTCCATATAGTGCCTCGAAAGGAGCCATACCAATACTAGATTGGAAGCTATTATTATAGGAAAATTCAACAAGAGAAATATGATCTTCCCAAATTCCACCAAAATTAAGAATACATGCACGAAGAAGATCTTCAAGAGTTTGATTCACATGCTCGGTTTGTCCATCGGACTGAGGATGATAAGCGGTGCTAAAATTAAGCTTTATTCCCAAATCTTTTTGAAGACCCTTCCAGAATCCACTAGTAAACAATGGATCACGATCGCTAACAATAGAAGTAGGAACCCCTTGCAATTTAACAATTTCCTTGACAAAGAGTTTAGCCAAAATAAGTACGGTCCGATTGGACCGAACGGGAAGAAAATGGGCGGATTTTGTAAGTCTATCTACAATCACCCATAGGCTATCATGGCCCGAACGAGAATGGGGAAGACCGTCAATAAAGTCCATAGAAATTTGATCCCACTTCCATATTGGAATTTCCAAAGGTTGCAATAACCCACCGGGCCTTTGATGTTCGGCCTTAACGAGTCGGCAAGTCATGCAACGCTTAACAAAGTTAGCAATATCTGATTTCATCCCATCCCAATAATAAAGTCGCTTCATGTCCGTGTACATTTTACTACTACCGGGATGAATGGTAAATTTAGATCGATGAGAATCTTCTAAAATGTCTTTACGAAGATCAATAGTATTTGGCACAATAAGTCAGCCAAATTTTCGAATACGCCACGAGTATCAATATCAAAGTCTTTTAAACCTTCAATATCAATTTTATCCTACAACTTTGGCTAAGAAGAACAATCCGGGATCATACTTTTGAGCTTCAAGAATGCGGTCTAAAAGAGAAGGATGAGCCTCAAGGCTACATAAAACAAGAGATGAACATAAATCGGATTCACGATCTCGAATCTCACAAGTGGACAAAGTCTCGAGATCATTCCACTCGGATATCATAATAGAAACAACCGCTTGTTGCTTACAGCTAAGGGCATCGGCAACAAGATTTCCCTTTCCGGGAGTATAAAGAATATCAAGATCATAAGATGCAAGGAACTCGAGCCAACGTTGTTGACGCAAATTAAGTTCCTTTTGAGAAAATAAATACTTCAAAGATTTATGATCGATGTAGGGAACAAATTTCTCTCCCAAAAGATAATGATGCCAAATTCTAAGGGCGAAAACAATAGCCGTGAGTTCTAAATCATGAGTGGCATATCTAGCCTCGGCAGGCTTTAATTGCCTAGAAGCATAAGCGATAACACGTTCCCTTTGGATGAGAACGGCTCCCAAACCAACACGACTAGCGTCGGTATAAACAATAAAATCTTGGTTCCCATCGGGAATCACAAGAATAGGAGCATCGGAAAGGAGTTCTTTTAGTTTCTAAAAAGCCGCTTCATATTTGTTAGACCAAATGTATTTAACTCCCTTCTTTGTCAAATTAGTAAGAGGTACAGAAATTTTAGAAAAGTCTTTTATGAACCGACGGTAATAGCCCGCCAATCCGAGAAAGCTACGAATTTCCATCACACTCTCCGGTCTCTTCCAATTTTGAATCGCTTCAATCTTCGAAGGATCCACGGAAATTCCGGATTCAGAAATAATATGCCCCAAAAATTTCACACGAGATTGCCAAAAGTGGCATTTAGAAATTTTTTCTTTCAATTGGTTGCTCCTAAGAGTTTCCAACACAATCCGAAGATGATTTTCATGCTCTTCCTCGGTTTTAGAATAAACAAGAATATCATCGATAAAGATGAGAACAAATCGATCGAGGTAGTCTTTGAAAACTCGATTCATAAGGTCAACGAAATAAGCTGGAGCATTCGTCAAACCAAATGGCATAACATGTCATTCATAAGATCCATAACGAGTACAGAAAGATGTCAGAGGAATGCTATCCTCTGTAATACGGAGCTGATGAAAACCGGTTGCTAAGTCTAACTGTGAAAAGACTTTAGCACCACTAAGTTGATCGAATAAATCATCAATCCGCGCTAAGGGATATTTATTCTTGATGGTGAGATCATTAAGTTTGCGGTAGTCAACGCAAAGCCTAAGTGTACCATCAGATTTCTTCAAAAAAATAGTCGAATCTCCCCATGGAGAGGAACTAGATTGAATGAATTGCTTCGCTTCCAATTCGGATAATTGTTTACGCAACTCCTCATTTTCTTTATTGGACATACGATAAGGAGGAAGAGTAATAGGTAGAGCCCCAAGGATTAGATTAATTCTGAACTCAATTGCTCGCTTAGGTGGTAATCCTAAAACGGGCTCAAATATGTCGGGAAATTCACGAACAATGTGAATGAGAGAAATGACATCTTCCTCATCATCATTATCGTCATCATGAGGATTTAGAGAATACAAGGATGCTTTCGAACTGGAATTTGAATCTTTCATAACAAGAGAAATCTGCTTAATAGATTAAGGATGCCAAAGATATATAGTCCGCTCAGGACATAGGATATGGGCTTCATAACGGTTAAGCCAATCCATCCCCAAAATCATTCCGAAACCAAGGTAACGCATAACATGCAAATTGGCACGGAAAGAGTAATCACACAAAATAATTTTGACATCTTTACAAAGTAAACTGAGTGTTGCGGATCCACCAACCAGATTCGCAATTCTCAATGAAGTCATCAAGCTAATAACATTCAAAGACAAAGCATCAACAAGTTCTTTTGATATAAAAGAGTGAGATGCACCCGTATAAAAAAGAACTCGAATAGGAAGATCACGAAATATAATAATGCCATCAAGGATAGAATGAGAAATACCTTGACCACGAGAAGTGTTAGTAGGGGCTTGTACAACATTTAGCTTGCCCTCATTCTTGCCTTTGAAGTTTGGGACACATGGATATAGTATGACCCGAACTCTTGCAATAGCGGCAAGAAATAGACTTCGGACATTTGTTTGCATAATGGTCCTTAGAGCCACAATTGTAACATTCTCCCCAACGAGAGTTAGCAGTATTTGCTACCGAAGTTGTTTGCTTCCCCTTTTTGTTGGGATTAGGCTTGAATTTTAAAGGTCTCTTCTTATTGATGTTTTGTTTGACCTCAACATCACTTTCTTTATCGGCCTCTTCGAGTCGAAGAGCGATATCCACTAGCTGATCGAAAGAAACTTCTAATTTCAGAAGTAATGGCTTTTTGAGGTACTTGTTCAATCCATAAACAAATCTCTGATTTTTCTTCAATGGGGTATTAATATACTCGACCCCATATTTAGATAGAGATTCGAAAGAAGCGATGTAATCCGTCATAGAAGATTCACCTTGAACAAGGTCAATGAATCGTCGAGCTAAAGATACTTTCTCAGCTTTCGGCACGAATTTCAACTCGAACCTTTCCAGGAATTGCTCCCAAGTAAGGTCCACTTCATTAATTTCAGAGATGTAAAGCTCGTACCAGTCTAACGCTCTTTCTTGGAGCATACTAGAAGCCACTTGGACTCGATGAATATCAATAAGATTCATGCGAGAAAAGATGCGATCGCATGTTCGCAACCAAGCCTGGACTTCTATAATGCTCTCGGAACCTTTGAATGGCTTTCCACCTAAGTTGGTGTAATCACTGCACAAACGTGCAAACCCAGATTTAGGATGGGTGGGCTCTGGAACGGGTCCGGCATCTTGAGCATTTCTCACAAGATCTAGAAGTTGCTGAGCAGACATAAATACTCCATCCTGGGGAGTAGCACTAGATTGACCGGCGCTGGGACGACCAGGTCTAACCATTTCTTTTCTTTAAGAAAGAAAGAAAAGAGAAAAAGGTTATTCTCAAAATGAATATCAAACAGACTTGATTGATAAAACAAGGCATCATAAAAAGAAATAGGATAGAATGGTACAAAGACACGAATTAAATCCTATGGCACAATTCCTAAGAAAGACTTAGGACAATGATCCTTGCTAGATTATTCTATATTGTTCCGAAGTTTGGCTCTGATACCAAGCTGTAACGCCCCACCTCTATACTCACGCTAGCCAAGGACACTACGGAGTAATGCCGTCGATTAGCGCTAAGAATAAGGCTGTTGAGGAGCGACCATCCGTGTAATTGCTTTGTGCGAGTACCGATATGTCAGATAGTATAACATGCATTTCATTTCAAGAGGAAGTCCGACATATCAAATACAAACTCAAAGCTACCACACAGTGGCTAAGTGGACCTCGGAAACAAATATAGAAATAAGCGTACCATAAATCAGTCACAGATGTTCATATCTCAAAGGCGGAAACAGATATGAATATATCAAAAAAAAGTGTTCATCAGAGTAGTGGTCAAACAAGATCCACAATATCACAAAAGAATAGGTACAAGTGCTAGTCAAAAGAATAATTATACCAAGGAGTCTCTATCTCTAATGTATAATAACAAAAACTACAAAACTGTGTAGTTGGACAAAAGTCAGAAGATGATCTCAGATAAGGAGTCAAGCAGATGCACCTGTAACATCCCGGTCTGACCCTAGTATTATTTAATAAGAAAATAATAAACAGATCAGTCTAGCTATAATTATCATTAAAGAAATGAGATATAGTAAGAGGTATGACAAAAACATGTGATAACAATAATGCCATACAGAGATAATATATATTTGAAAATCAACCATTAATCATTCAATATCACAAGAATCTTCTCAAAGATCAAAGAAAAATGAATATCATATTCTTTATTTTTGTTTGCCAAGTCACAAATGTTGGCAAACATCTCAATGCCAATCGTAAAAGTTGGAGAAACACAAATTCACCAATGCACAAATATTGATAAATCTTATCAATGAAACCACGAAAATTGGTGAGACACAAATTCTAGAATTCATCAATGGAAATCCAGAAATCACAAAAAGGGGGGAGGCCTATCAGAAACGGGAGCATGAAAACTCACCAACACGTGTATCACAAATGGAATGCTATTCCATGGTCGCTAACCATAAATTTTGAGCCGAAGCTCCACAAACGGCCCGAAGACCATGGGTCACTACCACGCCAAATTGAACCGAAGTTCCACAAATGGGGATTGTAATCCCCAAAAAAACAAATAGACATCGCACATCGCTAGTCTAAATCACAAAATGATCATCATCGATCAATAAAAGTGTCGATTACACTAAGCTAGTAAATATATGAGTTTAGCTTCATGTCCCATAACCACTAGCTTAACTTAAATATTTACGAACAAATTGTAGATTCCCACTCGAAAATTGTCACAAGAGTTCAATCGAACAATTTCAAGAATTAACCGGCGAAGTAAACGCAAGCGTTTCATACCACTTGTTTTGCTAAGCCGTTTAATTAGATTTTCTCATACGAATGAGGTAAAGGTTTTTATATACTAGTAGATTGGAAAACGGTTTTAAAAGAGAGCTTTATGTTTAAAATAGTGTCGAAATCATTTTGATGAAAGAGTTTGAATATTTACTACTTGTATAAAAACCTTTGTATTTGAAAGTGGAAAATCACAAAAATGATTGTAGAAACAATCAATCACCAAAGATTCACATTCGAAGACGTGAATTAAATCCAAAGAAATCGATACTAAATCCATCAAAATGGTTATTCCCAGAAATCCCGAAAAATAAGTCATCAAAGACGATAATAGTGATAACAACTAATCAGATCGACAAAAAATCGATTAACATTGGAATTTTACTCAAAATTAGGCAAAAAGGCAAAACTAGGAATTTCCAGAAGTCTGAGGGGTTGATCCGGACCTCTGGTTTTGGTTTCTGGAAATATTCCACCAAACCATCCAGACGTCTGAAGCCTAAAATCAGACGTTTGAAATCCTTTCAGACGTCTGGAGGTAAATTCAGACGTCTGGTTTTGGTTTCTGGAAATATTCCAGAAAACCATCCAGACGTCTGATATCACAAATCAGACGTCTGACATCCTTTCAGATGTCTGGAAGGATAATTCAGACGTCTAAAATTAGACACTGCCCTTTTTTATTTTTCTGCCGTGTATTATTTTTCTCCAGGAGGCAAAACCAGACGTCTGGCATTGGTATCCAAACGTCTGAACACCTGGTAAAGGCAACAATTTGCCTAGGCCATAATGGCCAAATCGATTCGGGAGCGATCGAGCAAGCAACGACGACTAAGGATTTACGCCAAACGACAACCCGGCCTTATAAGCTCTTCGATACACCCCAAACAACATATCCAAACATCCATTGTAGGATTTTCACAAAAATTGGACTTCAAATTCAAAAATTGGTAATCAACCATATCAATTCAAATCGTAGGCAAATGATTATGAATAGATGTTAGGAATTCATACCTAACAACAAAGATAGATATAGACATAGATGTGAGATAAAAATCTCACTTTTTACACAAAAACAAGGAAGAAGAATCTTGAAAACAAAGGAAGATCAACCACTCTTCAATCTCAACTCAAAAAGCTTGAATCTAAGCTCAAAAGAAGAACATTTCCTAAGTTAGGTTTAGGAAATAACTGAAATTAAAGAGATAATGAGTTGGAGAAGAAGATGGAGATGCTTACCTAGCTCCACTTTGAATTTGGAGCAAGAATTTGTATTTGCTAAGGAAACCAGGGTTTTGGATTTCTAATTTCTCATTCCTCTCCCCATTTTCAGTTGCTTGAGTGTTTAAGAAAATAGAAATGAAGTGAAGAGGAGAGGAGAGGGGCTGAACTAGGTTATAGAGTGTGTTGGGGTGAAACCCAAACCCAAAAGCCCAATAGAAAATAGCAAAAATCGACTTACTCCAAACATATCGATGCTGATACTCAAAAAGGTCGCAAACTCCATTTTGGACTCAATGGAAGTGGTCTAAAGTCCTAATTCGACTGTTTGCAAAAAGTAGATTTTCAGACTTTAATCCGGCTAACGATGCTATATTTAAATAAAATATTTAAATATATATTCGTAAAAATATGCGGGTTGTTACAATAGGATTTTTAAAGATTTTTAATTCAAAACACCAAAATTGGAAAATTCACCAAATCAATTCAAATCAAAAGCAAATGAACATGAATAGAAGTTAGAAATTCATACCTAACAACAATGAAAGTTATAGACGTAGATGTGAGTTCAAAAACTCACCTTTGAACTCAAAACACAAGTGAGAAACTTTAAAACAAAGGAAAGATTAATTCCTCTTCAATAAACCTCTAGAATCTTCAATCTATTACCAAAGGTGAAGTTTTTCCTAAGTTAGGTGATGTGCACATAAATGTGCATATATTTACATCCATATTTTATCTCTTTTTATTTAAATAAACATCATATTTGGGCATTTTAACATGTTTAAAACAAAAATTCAATTATTTTCAAACCATCATATTTTCATCTTCATTCAGGGGAAAAATGGTCATTTTTGTGCTTGTGTGAATTTAAAAATTTTTACTTGGACATTTTTTGATAATTTTTATAGGAATTTGGATGCATATGGAAGAGGCTTATATGAAGATACATGCATGCACAAATGAAATACAAAGGAATGAAGAGGAAATAATTCAAGTTGAAGATCATGAAGGACCCCACCCACTTACCTAAATGTACAATTGTGAGCTAATGGACAACTAAGTGGAGGTTAAAGCTTCATGCACAACAAATGATGGATTAATTAGTGGCTAATGGTTACTTGGTGGTCACATTTCCTAAAGGGAATTTTAGGAACCTCCCCTAAAAATAGAATTAAGGTTTTATGCATGTATATATATCCCTCTTATGTACATGAACTATCTTCTACTCTTTCATTTTACTTAGGAAATTAAGAGATCAAATTGTAAGCTCAATGTTATATGAAATAAAAATGGCTTCCAAGCCTCTTTCTTCTCCTTTTTCTACATGCTTTTCTTTGTTTCTATGTTAATGCTTTTATTTATGTTCTTTTCTTTTCTTTGTTAGTAGAATAGTTTTACATTCATGCAAGTAGTGTAGCTTAATTGCTTTTGTTGTAAGTAGTTTAATTACATTCTCTTCTTTGTTTATTCTCTATTTTCTTCTCTTTTTAATGTTGAAAGTTACTTGTGTTGCTTCAATGCCACAAATGAGTAGCTAAACCCCTTCAATTTAGGGGTATTGAAGCTCTCAAATATTATGTAATTTCAACATTTTATGATTTATGATCTCATTTGGTTTATGCTTCATGAAGTGAGTTTTGATGCAAGTTTATACACGTGGATTTGATAGCTTATATTGTTTATGCAAAGAAGCTATTCTTATTCAACATAAACACAATTTTCATCATTATTTGCTAATCCATTTTTGATTGTGAAATTAAAGTAAAATGAAATTTGATGATCTATATTACTAGTTACAATAGTATATAGATCATACTTAAAATAGCTTTTGCTTTGGCTTCATTTTCATGAGAATTATAAGTGGTTAATTTTTGTATTATAGTTTGATGGTTTGAGTTATGTTAATTAATAATATAAACAAACCATACTTATGATAAATACAACAATATTTCACTTAATATCAAAGCTAGAGATCACAAATTGTTTGTTTGTTGATTTACAAAAATATGAGAGTGGATTTGCCTCTAAATTGTTCTCTAGTTCAATAGTTTTTAAATCACATTTTAATTTTAGCTTTAGCTTCTTTTTGTAGTTAACAACTTTCATCTCACTTTGGTCTAGTTGATTGAATAGATTTTTAATCTCTCATAATTCCCTACGGATCGACCCGTATTCGCCACGTACTATAAAGTGTACACCGTGCGCTTGCGGTAAATTTTAATTTAAATTCGTTCGACGGTTTTCTAAACCGATAGAATTTATGTCGACAAACATTAGGTTATAGGAATTTCTGAATATTGAAGAGAGATTGAGATGTAGAAGATGAAGATGATGCTTACCTAAGCTTCTCCTTGATTTTAGAGCAAGAACTTGTATTTCCTAAGAGAACTAGGGCTTAGGAATTTCTAATTTCCTTTCTTTTCCCCCATTTTCCTTTAGCTTGAGAGTGTTAGAAAAAGTTATGAATGAATGAAGAGGAGTGGAGGGGGAGTTAGGGTATTAGATGAGTTGGGTTCTCTTGTTAGGAAATTGGGCTGAAACCCAAACCCAAAGCCCTAAATGAAAATATCAAAATTCTATTCAACTCCAAACATATCGATGTTTATACTCAAAAAGGTCGCAAACGCCATTTTGGACTCAATGGAAGTGGTCTCTAGTCCTAATTCGACTGTTTGCAAAAAATGATATTTCGGACTTAAATCCGACTAACGATGATATATTTAAATAAAACATTTAAATATACAATCGTAAAATATGTGGGTTGTTACAGACTCCCCTCCTTAAAGAAATTGCGTCCTCGCAATACTTTAGAAGAAAATAAAAGTAACAACCAAAAAAAAGCATATCAACACAAAAGAAGAAATTTTGCAATGAGAAGTTCCCCTTAAGAAGCACGGGAGAGTAAGTCCGGATGTGTTCGCTCGATGAATTCTTTGGATTTCCAAGAACAATCCTTAGGATTTGAGGACCATTGAACTTTCACAAGTGGAACATCTTTATTTCGAAGGCGTTTAACCTCCGTAGCAACGATACGAATAAGATGTTGCTCATAAGTCAAATTAGGCGAAACTTCAATTTTATTCAATAACACCGGGCTCAAGAATAGAATCAGAATTCCGAAGGCATTTCCGTAATTGAGAGACGTGGAATACGTCATGAATAGCAGAAAATTGAGCTGGTAATAAAAGGCGATAAGCCACGTAACCAATGCGTTCGGTGATGGGAAATGGTCCAATATATTGAGGTGCTACTTTTCCCGATCGACTGAAAAGCACAACACCCTTCATAGGTGAAACACGAATAAACACAAAATCTCCCACAGAAAATTCTAATTTCCTTCTTCGATTATCGGCATAGGATTTTTGTCTACTTTGAGCTTCTTTCATCCTATGACGAATAAGGCCAATCTTTTCTGTGGCATCACGAATAAAATCTGGACCTAAAACCAACTTCTCATCGGCTTCAAGCCAACACGAAGGAGATCGACATGGCCTTCCGTAGAGTGCCTCGAAAGGTGCTACACCAATACTAGATTGGAAGCTATTATTGTAGGAAAACTCAACAAGAGAGATATGATCTTCCCAACTTCCACCAAAATCAAGAACACATGCATGAAGAAGATCTTCAAGAGTTTGATTCACACGCTCGGTTTGTCCATCGGACTGAGGATGATAAGCGGTGCTAAAATTAAGCTTTGTTCCCAAAGCTTTTTGAAGACCTTTTTCAAAATCCACTAGTAAATAATGGATCTCGATCGCTAACAATAGAAGTAGGAACTCCATGCAATTTAACAATCTCTTTAACATAGAGTTTGGCCAAAAGAGGTACGGTCCGATTGGACCGAATGGGAATAAAATGGGCGGATTTTGTAAGTCTATCGACAATCACCCATAAACTGTCATGGCTCGAATGAGAGCGGGGAAGCCCGTCAATTAAGTCCATGGAAATTTGATCCCACTTCCAAACTGGAATGTCCAAAGGTTGCAATAACCCACCGAGCCTTTGATGCTCGGCCTTTACGAGTTCGCAAGTCTTCCAACGCTTTATAAAGTTAGCAATATCAGATTTCATTCCATCCCAATAATAAAGTCGCTTCATGTCCGCGTACATTTTACTACTACCGGGATGAATGATAAATTTAGAACGATGAGAATCTTCTAAAATATCTTTACGCAGATCACAAATGTTTGGCACGATAAGTCTACCAAATTTTCGAATGCCACCACAAGCATCGATTTCAAAGTCTATCAAACCATCATTATAAATTTTATCCCTACAACTTTGGCTAAGATGAGCCAATTCAGGATCATGCTTTTGAGATTCAAGAATGCGGTCTAAAAGAGAAGGATGAGCCTCAAGGCTACACAAAACAAGAGATGAACATAAATTTGATTCACGATCTTGGATCTCACAAGTAGACAAAGTCTCGAGATCATTCCATTCGGATATCATCATAGAAACAACCGCTTGTTGCTTACGACTAAGGGCATCGGCAACACGATTTACCTTTCCGAGAGTATAGAGAATTTCAAGATCATAAGATGCAAGGAACTCGAGCCAATGTTGTTGACGCAAATTAATTTCCTTTTGAGAAAATAAATACTTCAAAGATTTATGATCGGTGTAGAGAACAAATTTCTCTCCCAGAAGATAATGACGCCAAATTCTAAGGGCGATAACAATGGTCGCGAGCTCTAAACCATGAGTGGCATATCTTGTCTCGGCAAGCTTTAATTGTCTAGAAGCATAAGCGATAACACGTTCCCTTTGCATGAGAACGACACCCAAACCAACACGACTAACATCGGTATAAACAATGAAGTCTTGGTTCCCTTCGGGAATCACAAGAATAGGAGCATCGGAAAGGAGTTCTTTTAATTTCTGAAAAGCAGCTTCACATTTGTTTGACCAAATATACTTAACTCCCTTCTTTGTCAAACTAGTAAGAGGTACGGAAATTTTAGAAAAGTCTTTTGTGAAAGGACGGTAATAACTCGCCAATCCGAGAAAGCTACGAATTTCCATCACACTCTCTGGTCTCTTCCAATTTTGAATCGCTTCAATCTTTGAAGGATTCATGGAAATTCTGGATTCAGAAATGATATGTCCCAAAAATTTCACACGAGATTGCAAAAAGTGGCATTTAGAAAATTTTGCTTTCAATTGGTTGCTCCTAAGAGTTTCCAACACAATCCCAAGATGATTTCATACTCTTCCTCGGTTTTAGAATAAACAAGAATATCATCGATAAAGATGAGAACAAATCGATCGAGGAAGTCTTTGAAAATTCGATTCATAAGGTCAACGAAATAAGCTGGAGCATTCATTAAACCAAATGGCATAACAAGCCATTCATAAGATCCATAGCGAGTACGGAACGATGTCAAAGGAATGCTATCCTCTGCAATACGGAGCTGATGAAAACCGGTTGCTAAGTCTAACTGTGAAAAGACTTTATCACCACTAAGTTGATCGAATAAATCATCAATCCGAGGTAATGGATATTTATTCTTGATGGTGAGATCATTAAGCTTGTGGTAGTCAACGCAAAGCCTAAGTGTACCATCAGATTTCTTCACAAAAATAGCCGAAGCTCCCCATGGAGAGGAACTAGAACGAATAAACTATTTTCCTTCAAATTCGGATAATTGATTACGCATCACCTCATTTTCCTTATTGGACATACGATAAGGAGGACGAGTAATAGGTAGAGCTCCAGGGATTAGATTAATTCTGAACTCAATTGCTCGCTTAGGTGGTAATCCTAAAATAGGCTCAAATATGTTGGGAAATTCACGAACAATGTGAATGAGGGAAATGACATCTTCCTCATCATCATTATCGTCATTATGAGGATTTAGAGAATACAAGGATGCTACCAAATTGGAGTTTGAATCTTTAAGAACAATAGAAATCTGCTTAACAGATTGAGGATGTAGAAGATATATAGTCCGCTCAGGACATAGGATATGGGCTTCATATCGGTTAAGCCAATCCATTCCCAAAATCATTTCGAAACCTAGGTAACGCATAACATGCAAATCGGCTTGGAAGGCATAATCACATAAAATAATTTCGACATCTTTACACAATAAACTGAGTGTTGCGGATCAACCAACCGGATTTGCAATTCTCAATGAAGTCATCAAGCCAATAACCTTCAAAGACAAAGCATCAACAAGTTCTTTTGATATAAAAGAGTGGGATGCACCCGTATCAAAAAGAACTCGAATAGGATGATCACGAAACATAATAATGCCATCAAGGATAAAATGAGAAATACCTTGATCAAGAGAAGTATTACCGGGGGCTTGCACAGCATTCAGCTTTCCCTCTTTCTTGCTTTGAAGTTTGGGACATGAAGATATAGTATGACCCGAACCTTTGCAATAACGACAAGTAAGGGGCTTCAGACACTTGTTTGCATAATGGTTCTTAAAACCACAATTGTAACATTCTCCACGACTAGAGGTAGGAGTCTTTGCTACCGAAGTTGCTTGCTTCCCTTTCTTGTTGGGATAAGGCTTGAACTTAAAAGGCCTTTTCTTATTGATGTTTTGTTTGGCCCCCACAATTTCAACATCACCTTCTTTATTGGCCTCTTCGAGTCGAAGAGCGATATCAACAAGCTGATCAAAAGAAACTTCCAGTTTCAGGAGTAAAGGCTTTTTGAGGTTCTTATTCAACCCATAGACAAACCTCTGATTTTTCTTCAATGGGGTATTAATATACTCGACTCCATATTTAGAGAGGGATTCAAAAGATGCGACGTAATCCATCACAGAAGATTCACCTTGAACAAGGTCAATAAAGCGCCGAGCTAAAGTTACTTTTTTCAGCCTCCGACACAAACTTCAATTCGAACCTTTCTCGGAATTACTCCCAAGTAAGATCCGCTTCGATAATTTTCGAAACCAAAAGCTCATACCAATCTAATGCACTTTCTTGGAGCATTCTAGAAGCCACTTGGACTCGATGAAGATCAATAAGATTCATGCGAGAAAAGATGCAGTCGCACGATCTAAGCCAAGCTTGGACTTCTATAACGCTTTCGGAACCCTTGAATGGCCTTCCACCTAAATTGGTATAATCACCGCACAAGCGTGCAAACCCAGATTTAGGATGAGTAGGCTCTGGAATAGGTCCGACAGCTTGAGAATTCTTTACAAGATCTAGAAGCTGTTGGGCAGACATAAATACTCCATCCTGAGGAGTAGCACTAGATTGACCGGCGTTGGGACGGCCAGGTCTAACCATTTCTCTTCTTTAAGAAAGAAAGGAAGAAGAGGAAAAAGGTTATTCTCAGAATGTATATCAAACAAACTTGATTGATAAAACAAGGCGTCATAAAAAAAAGGATAAAACGGTACGAAGACTCGAATTAAATCCTATGGCACGATTCCTAAGAAAGACTTAGGACAATGATCCTTGCTAGATTATTCTACATTGTTCCGAAGTTTGGCTCTGATACCAAGCTGTGGCACCCCACCTCTATACTCACACTAGCCAAGGACACTACGGGGTAATGCCATCGACTAGCGCGAAGAATAAGGCTGTTGAGGAGCGACCATCTGTGTAATTTCTTTGTGCAAGTACCGATACGTCAGATAGTATGACATGCATTTCATTTCAAGAGGAAATCCAACGTATCAAATGCAAACTCAAAGCTACTACACAGTGGCTATGTGGCCTTCGGAAACAAATATAGAAATAAGCATAACACAAATCAGTCACAAATATTCATATCACAAGGCGGAAACAGATATGAATATAACACATAGAAGTGTACATCAAAGTAGTGGTCATACAAGATCCACTACATCACAAAAGAATAGGTACAAGTGATAGACAAAAGAATATATATACATCAAGGAGTCTATATCTCGAATGTATAACAACAAAAACTACTAAGCTAAAGTAGTTAGCCAAAATTCAGGTGTCGGGCCCTGATAAGAAGTCAAGTGAAAGCACCTGTAACACCTCGGTCCGACCCGAGTATTATTTAAGAAGATAAATAATAAATGGATCAGTCTAGCTATAAATATCATATAAAATGAGATAGGATAAGAGATATGACGAAAACGTACGATAAAAATAATGCGATACTGTGACATGTATACATCAAATAACAACAAAAATCATACAATATCTCAAATCATCTCTGTTAACCCGCCTTTTGGCAAGGCCGCGGACAGACGGATTTAACTTAAACAACTTCACAACTATCGAGACTAAAGTATGATGGGTTCGGTTTAAAATGATGAAGTTCACTTGAATATGTCGTTGGGAAAAGGAGTGGAGAAATTACATGGCTCGGCCTAGGCAGTTTGGCAGATGTCGCTCGGCATTGGGATGGTTCGGCGTTGGAGGTTGTTCGGCATAGAGAGATTGTCGTTCGACATAGAGGGATCGTTCGGCATTGCAGGAGCACTCGGCATTCAGTAGCGCTCGGCATCCAGGAGCGCTCGGCATTTAGAGGCGCTCGGCATTAGTGATCGTTCGGCATGATGGGCGCTCGGCATCAGACATGGTTCGGCATGACGGCGGTTCGGCATTAAGTATCGTTCGGCATTGGATGAAGCACTCGGCATAAATCTCGTTCGGCATTGGATGGATCGTTCGGCACTAGGGAACGTTCGACATTGGATGGGTCGTTCGGCATACCTCACCTCGCTCGGCATTGCACCTCGCACCTCGATACCTCTGCACCTCGCACCTCCATACCTCTACACCTCGCACCTCCATACCTCGCACCTCCATGTCTCGGTACCTCGCACCTCGGTACCTCGCACCTCCATACCTCGATACCTCGGTACCTCGGTACCTCGCACCTCCCAACGTTCGGCATGAGGAGATCGTTCGGCATTCACACCATGTTCGGCATTCAGCGTTCGACATCTATGGTTCGACATATGGAGACCACTCCATTTGGGCTGAGGTACTCGGCTGCCAGGCCCACAAGGGAAGTCCAACCCATCTTTGTCTATAAATAGAGAGGCAGGGGCACAGTAAAAGGGGATCTTCTTTCTACTCTCTTACTTTCTCTTTTCTAAGGCTAAGGCAACTCTGCCATTTTGTAACTGTAATCGATTATTACAGCAATAAAAAGAAAACTTCTGGAGTGGACGTAGGCCGGAGTTAGCCGAACCACTATAAAATTTGTTGTTCTTTACTGCTTTCATTTCAGTTTTAACTGTTCTTCACATTATTACTCTCTACATACATTCTATCTCTGAGCTGTGATTGGTATTTGGTGCTTTCATCTGGATTTGGGGGTTAGTGACCAATTTTGGCGCTAACACTTTGGTGCTTTCACTGAGAATTGAAACACTCAGGAATTTTGGAGTTAGGAACTTGGATCTTAGAAAGCAATGGCAAGACCACCAACGAGGAAGCAAGCAGTGGAAAGGAGCAATCAGGAAGGAAGTCAAGCGGCATCTTCTGGAGCTGGAGAGGGTCATGCATCCATCTACATAACTCGGGACGAGATGCAAGTGATGATGAATTCCATGCAAGAGCAGATGATGAAACGGCAAGAGGAGATGATGCAGGCTCTTCTTAGGCAATTTGGACAACCAGGAACTGTAGGTGCTCAAGATCGTGGAGCTGGACCAGAGGAACTCAACCAACGGACAGATGGAGTGAATCAGCAGGGGGCAGCTCCCAATCAACAAACAGTTAACAATCTAGATGGACATAGACTCTGGGGCACACCACCAGGTGATGCTGGACCAGTTCATGGAGGGATACCGGATAATGCTACGCGGCCTGACATCGATAGGAATACAGGAGTATGTGATGAAGAATATGTGCCAGAATTTCCTCGGGGACTTGGGGGGCAGTCTGGATTGGTTGGAAACACTGGATTGGCTGACATTATCAGGCGGACTATTCGCGGAGGTCTGACAAATAGGGATTCAGAGGGAGTTAACCAAAGTCCATTTACCCGGAACATCAGGACAGCTAGGAATCCGCCCGATTTCAAACTACCCACTCTGGAAGTATACAACGGGAAGACGGATCCCACCGACTACTTGATGAGGTACACTAGGCATATGGAAGTGCTGAGGGCAACGGAGGAGGTTATGGCCCGATGTTTCCCCCTGTACTTGACTAAAATTGCTGCTATGTGGTTCAGAGAGCTGGAGGATGGATCCATTGGAACATGGACAGAACTGGTGGACAAGTTCTTAAGTCAGTTTCGAGTTCACATAAAAAGGCCAAAGAACGTGATGATGCTAACGTCAGTCAAACAGGGGGCAGATGAATCGCTAAGGACATTCTTAACTCGATTTAATGCAGCAGTTGCTTCGGTGGATCGGCCAGATCCATCAATGGTTCTGATGGCTGCGGTATCAGGAGTCAGAGATAATTCGGATTTCAAAGTATCACTGGTACGGGACCCACCGTTGGATCTTGGGGAATTCTTTCATGAAGCTGAAAGAATTCTTCGACAAGAGGATGCATGTTCGGATGTAAGGTCAAAGGAAGTAAACATGACTAAGGATGGAGGATTACTCGGCGAAAGCTCAGGTGGGGGCAAGGATAAAGGGAAAAGGAAGCGCTGGGGAGAACCAAAGTTCTCCACTTACACAGGATTGAACGCAACGTTGGAGCGGATTTTCTTAGATACTCGAGATCGCCTTCCCTATCGAAGGCCATCGAGGAGGGAACCCACAGAACGTGAAAGGGCATCAGGAAGGCACTGTCTCATTCATGACCTGGACGGGCATGACACTAACAGCTGCCGACATCTAAAGGATATAATCGAGGAGCATATAAGGAATGGTCAGTTGCGACAGTATGTCGGAACTCGGAATGCGGCGGTGGAACAGGAGCAGCCACCGCCTACCTTGAACGACGAGGGCATGAGGCCCAGGAATGGTGGCCGATTGGTCATCAACTAATTTTAATGGTTTGGAATAAGTAACAAACTCCGGGCAAACGGTTAAATCACTTACTCATGTACGGGGTCGGAGATAACCCTTAGGCATGCTCTGAGATGATGGCTTACCGAGACGCCCGGGTTTGCGAAATCTGTTTTTTCCTTTGACTTGGAAATTTGCTTTTTCTGGTTTGGTTTTGGAGTTTGGTTTGAACTCCCTGTTTTGCTCATTTTCTGGTTTGGATGTTTGTTTTTTGGTATGGATTTTCGATATGGGTTTCTGGTTTTCTATTTTGGATTTGGATTTCTAACGCAGCGGATATTACAAAAATGATGTAGATCGTTGAATGTAGCAATCGGTGGATTGGAAGATGCTGAAATGCCCAAATTCGTTGATCCGAAGATACCGAATTCTAGCTATCCTGAACTCGTTGATCGCGCACGATACCGGGTTCGAAGATCTTCAATTTTTCAAGCGTTGATCAAGCGCACTTGATTCCGCGAATCGGCTTCTACAATCGTTGAATCGAGCGCACTCGATTATCCGAAAGAGGAGATAGGAGATTACACTCAACTACCAATTTGAATGAAAGCCCAAAGCAATCAAAAGAGAATTTTATTCAATATTCAACAACCATTTACAAATGAGACTCACGGCCTATTTATAGGCGAACAATTTTACAACAGAAATTTCTCCAACTCCTAAGTCGTTTCCGACTCATAGCTACGCTCTACGACTCATCATAAGTCGTATACGACTCATCACATTACAACATGACTTACGACTTATACAAAACGTTACAATACTAATCTTCAACGACTTATCAACATACAACACGACTCAAAAGTAAACGACTCATAATCAGACGACTCATCTTAAGTCGTTTACGACTTATCAAATTACAACACACTACGACTTATGATTTATAACAGATGCGACTTAGAAACAATCGGTTCAGATTAACTCGTCAGGAGAATCTACGGCATGGATTAAAGCGGCATCAGACTATACAGCTCCAGGCCTCTACGACTTAACCCAGTTTTGATAAGTCGTGGACGACTTATACCAGCCTCGCCCTTGAGTCGTGGATGGCTTATCTCCTCACCTTCCTTGAGTCGTAGACGACTTATCACTTGTGTATTCTTCCCCTTGAGTCGTGAGCGACTCATCTCCCTGTTAAGTCGTAGACGAGTTATAGTTGCTTCGTTAAGTCGTAAACTCGTCACATCTTTCCCTTTGGTCTTCCGGATGAGTCGTGGACGACTCATCACCGCCTCCTTAAGTCGTAGACGACTCATGCCTGTCTCTATGAGTCGTGGACGACTCATCACCGCTTCCTTAAGTCGCATACGATTCATGCCTGTCTCTATGAGTCGTGGACGACTCATCACATTGCCCTTAAGTCGTAGACGACTTATATCTGCCGTGTTAGTTTTATCTCGTGGACGACTCAGGACTTCATCTTTGGGTTTAGCTGCATCATCCTCCCCAGGTTGAGAGAAATTCGACCTCGAATTTGCACACTCTTCATTCCCAACAAACTCATCCCCATGATATGGTACGAGATGCTTAACATTGAATACGTCAGATGTATACACATCATCTGGCAGCCTTAGTTTATAAGCATTTTCATTGATTCGTTTCACAACTTCCACCGGACCAATTTTCCTGGCTTTCAACTTGTTGTATGCGCCCACTGGAAAACGATCTTTTGTTAATACTGCATAAACCATATCACCTTCATGAAATTCAACATTCCTTCATTTCAAATCTGCAGATTGTTTATATTTCTCATTTGCTTTCTCTAATCGTTCTTGAACGATTTTATGACACTCCGTCAGCCCTTTAACAAAATCAGCAGCTTTCTTAATTGTCTTCTTTGATTGTGGCACTACCGTTAAGTCCAACGGTCCCTTCGGTAAGCTCGAATAGACTATCTGAAATGGACTGAACCCAGTACTTTGATTCATAGCATGATTATGAGCAAATTCTGCCTGGCATAACTTCACATCCCAACTCTTCAGATTATCTTGAACAAGACACCTCAACAAGTTTCCCAATGATCTGTTGACCACTTCAGTCTGTCCATCCGTTTGTGGGTGATAAGCACTACTAAACTTCAGCTTCGTTCCCACCATTTTCCACAAACTTAGCCAAAAATGACTTAGAAAACGAGTATCCCTATCCGACACAATCGATTCTGGCAATCCATGAAGTCGATAGATCTCTCTGAAAAACAACTGAGCAACATGAACAACATCCGCCGTCTTCTTACAAGCAATAAAATGTGCCATTTTCGAAAATCGATCAACCACCACATAAATGGAATCATTACCACGCTGCGTTCTCGGCAACCCCAACACAAAGTCCATACTCACATCAACCCATGGTTTAGTTGGTACCGGTAACGGCATATATAAACCCGCATTAGTCGCAGTTCCTTTCGAAACTTGACAGATATGGCATCTCTCAACAAACCTCTCCACTTCTTTCCTCATCGATGGCCAAAAGTAGGATTGTGAAATTAACTGTAAGGTACGGTCTCTTCCAACATGTCCTTCTTCATGTAATTCCTTGATAATTTTCATTCTCAAACTACCCTCCGGTATGCACAATCGATTCCCTTTGAACAGAAAACCATTTACCATCACGAAATCATCCGTCTTTCCCTCCTTGACTTTATCAACAAATTTTGCAAAGTAAGGATCATTAGTAAATAAATCTGGCAACATTTCAAACCCCGTCACTTCAACCTTCAGTGTAGTCAACAAATGACTCCTCCTACTCAAAGCATCAGCCACACGGTTTGTCACCCCTGACTTGTGTTTAACAACAAAAGTAAACTGTTGCAAATATGCAATCCACGATGCATGTCTCGCTGAAATCTTGTCTTGCCCTTGCAAATGCTTCAATGCTTCATGATCAGTGTAAAGAACGAACTCCTTCTGAAATAGATAGTGTCTCCAGTGTTTAATAGATTGCACAACAGCATAAAACTCCACATCATATGTACTGTATCGCATCTTTGCTCCTGACAACTTCTCACTGAAATAGGCAATTGGACGTCCCTTCTGACTCAACACCCCTCCAATCCCAACCTTGGATGCATCAGTGTGCAGTTCAAACACTAGCTGAATATCAAGTAGCACTAGAATGGGTGCAGACGTCAGCAATTCCTTGATCTTCCCAAAAGCACTCCCTGCTTCCTCTGTCCATGCAAACTGTTTACCTTTCATGCAATCTGTAACAGGTGCCATCACACTACTAAAGTGTGGTATAAACCTTCGATAGAATGAAGCCAACCCGTGAAAACTACGAACTTCCGTTATCGTCTTGGGCTGCGGCCAATCTCTGATAGCTTCGATTTTACTTTGGTCAACCTGTATTCCTTCTTTTGACACAACATACCCCAGAAATAAAACGCTATGCGTCATGAACACGCATTTCTTCGTTGCAGCATAAAACTGTTCTTGTCGTAGTACCATCAGCACTTCCCTCAGATGATTCAAATGTTCCTCTGGACTTCCACTATATATCAGAATATCATCGAAATATACCACCACAAATTTCCCAATGAATGGTCTAAAAATTTGATTCATCACCCTCATGAAAGTACTTGGTGCATTCGACAGACCAAACGGCATTACCAGCCATTCATACAATCCTTCCCTCATCTTGAATGCTGTCTTCCATTCATCCCCTGGTCTAATGCAAATCTGATGATAACCGCTCTTCAAGTCAATCTTAGAAAAGACAGTAGCTCCGCTTATCTGATCCAACAAGCCATCCAACCTCGGCATTGGAAATCTATATCTCACGGTAATCTTATTCAATGCTCGACTGTCAGTGCACATCCTCCACGTCCCATCCTTCTTGGGTACCAATAAAGCTGGTACAGCACAAGGACTCAGACTCTCATGCACACGTCCTTGCTCAAGCAATTCCTCTACCTGCCTTCGCAACTCTTCATGTTCCTTCGGACTCATTCGATAATGTGGTCTGTGTGGCAACACAGCACCTGGAACAAGATCTATCTGATGTTGTATATCTCTCAACGGTGGCAACTCCGTTGGTAACTCTTCTGGAAATACATCGTCAAATTCTTTCAAAATTGGTTTTACTTCTTCTGAAATTTCAACTTCTTCACTGCTCTCACGCCCAATCAACAAGAATACTTCCGGCTCTTCTTCAACTTCTTTAACAAACTCCTTTAAAGTCAATAAAGTTTTCAGCTCTTCAATTTCTTCTGACTTACTTTCTTCTTGTGATCTCTTCTTCGGAACTAAGACAATCTTCGTGCCTTTAAACATAAAACTGTAGCTATTGGTCCGACCGTCATGTAGTACTGCTCGATCATATTGCCATGGTATTCCCAATAATAAGTGGCAAACATCCATCTCTACTACATCACACCATATTTCATCTTTGTATTTCTTCCCAATAGAGAATGGAACACGAACTCGTCTATCCACTTTCACTTCTCCTCCTTTTCTCAACCATGCTAACTTGTATGGACTCGGATGTTTCTCTGTTTTCAATTTCAACTTTGTCACAGCCTCAGTCGAAATAATATTATCACAGCTTCCTGCGTCAATTACAAACTTACACACCTTCCCCAGAATAGTACATGTTGACTGAAAAATATTACTTCTCAACCAACTAGCTTCCTCCTGCTTCGGTGTTAAACACGATCTTCTTAGCATTAGATTACAACCTTCATCTCCTGACGCAATATCCTGCTCATCCTCCTCAGCTGGATTAGAACAATCTTCATCAACATCCTCATCGTCAACTTCTGCAATCATGGTTCTCTTCTTTGGCTTTGGACACTCACTGCTTTTATGACCCAATTCCTGACAATTGTAACATTTGAAACCATTGTTAACCCTTGTCTTCTCAACCTCCTTCACCACTGGTCTACTGATAGGTTTAGAAACATTAGAACTTCCTCCAACACCCTTCGCTTGATTGTTAGAATTAGTAAACACACCACTTCCTCGTCTCCCTTGTTTTTCCCAAGCAACGCTTTCTGTTGTGCTTCTGCCACAGATCTTGGATCGAACATATTAACCATATCCTGAATCTGCATTCTCAATCCCCCAATGAACCTAGATGTCAGCTGCTCTTCTGTCTCTATAATATCGTTCCTTGCAATAAGTTGATAGAATTCATCAGCATAGTCATTAACGGTCTTTTTGCCCTGCCTCAAGTTCTGCAAACGTTGATACATCAAAGATTGATAATTGTATGGTAAGAACGTTGCTTTCATCAATTTCTTCATCTTCTCCCAAGATTCAACTTTTGACTTTCCCATCCGATCACGTGTAAGTTTGGTCTGCTGCCACCATGCCAAAGCTCTACCCCTCAGCCTTGTAGCAACCAACTTCACTCTACGATGTTCTGGAACTCCTTTGAAGTCAAAAATCTCCTCAACATTAGCCACCCAATCTAGAAATTCCTCTGCTTGCATACCACCTTTGAATTCAGGAATTTCAGTCTTCATCCCCGACTCCCACTTGTGATCATATTCAGAATAGTTTCTTCCTTGACCTCTTCCTTGAATACTACCACCATCATACTCCTCTTCAAAATCAGATGCATAACGATGTCGATTCTGACCACCAACATCTCTACTACCATTACGCCTTCCACCTTCATCCCTTCTATCGACATTCCTCCGTTCACTATCATTCATGTTCCTCCCACACCCTTGATCATTTTCAACATTTCTGTCTCGATTGGAATGTGGCGAGACTCTACTACCCCCATGGTTAGATTCTGGTGAAACCCTTCTCCGATTTTGATTCATCTCCGTCATAAGCCTCTCTAACCGGCCAATTCCTTCATTAAGCTTCTTACTAAAATTCTCATTGATTCTTTGTTCCATCTCATCAGCTTCTTCTCTTCGATACAATGGTTCTACGTTTTGGTGGCGATTAGCTCTTCTTGGCGGCATACTTGAAAATCTTCCAACACTTCAAAATTCAAACACAAGTCGGACTTTGATCCAAAATGAAACGGATCGAAAACTTCCACTTTGTAGCAAATCGCGATGAACACGATGGACAAAGTTTCGGCCTCCAATGCAAATCCGAACTTCAATCTTCAATCAAATGCAAACAACTTCACTTGCTCACGGCTCAACTTCAAACTTCTCGATCAAACAACTTCAAACTTCAAAACTCTTCAAAATGATTAGGCTCCAAGACTCGATCTAGCTATGATTGGCTAGAACAAGCTCTGATACCAAAAATGACGCAGCGGATATTACAAAAATGATGTAGATCGTTGAATGTAGCAATCGGTGGATTGGAAGATGCTGAAATGCCCAAATTCGTTGATCCGAAGATACCGAATTCTAGCTATCCTGAACTCGTTGATCGCGCACGATACCGGGTTCGAAGATCTTCAATTTTTCAAGCGTTGATCAAGCGCACTTGATTCCGCGAATCGGCTTCTACAATCGTTGAATCGAGCGCACTCGATTATCCGAAAGAGGAGATAGGAGATTACACTCAACTACCAATTTGAATGAAAGCCCAAAGCAATCAAAAGAGAATTTTATTCAATATTCAACAACCATTTACAAATGAGACTCACGGCCTATTTATAGGCGAACAATTTTACAACAGAAATTTCTCCAACTCCTAAGTCGTTTCCGACTCATAGCTACGCTCTACGACTCATCATAAGTCGTATACGACTCATCACATTACAACATGACTTACGACTTATACAAAACGTTACAATACTAATCTTCAACGACTTATCAACATACAACACGACTCAAAAGTAAACGACTCATAATCAGACGACTCATCTTAAGTCGTTTACGACTTATCAAATTACAACACACTACGACTTATGATTTATAACAGATGCGACTTAGAAACAATCGGTTCAGATTAACTCATCAGGAGAATCTACGGCATGGATTAAAGCGGCATCAGACTATACAGCTCCAGGCCTCTACGACTTAACCCAGTTTTGATAAGTCGTGGACGACTTATACCAGCCTCGCCCTTGAGTCGTGGATGGCTTATCTCCTCACCTTCCTTGAGTCGTAGACGACTTATCACTTGTGTATTCTTCCCCTTGAGTCGTGAGCGACTCATCTCCCTGTTAAGTCGTAGACGAGTTATAGTTGCTTCGTTAAGTCGTAAACTCGTCACATCTTTCCCTTTGGTCTTCCGGATGAGTCGTGGACGACTCATCACCGCCTCCTTAAGTCGTAGACGACTCATGCCTGTCTCTATGAGTCGTGGACGACTCATCACCGCTTCCTTAAGTCGCATACGATTCATGCCTGTCTCTATGAGTCGTGGATGACTCATCACATTGCCCTTAAGTCGTAGACGACTTATATCTGCCGTGTTAGTTTTATCTCGTGGACGACTCAGGACTTCATCTTTGGGTTTAGCTGCATCAATTTCGGATCGGATTTTGATTGGATTTTCTCTGGATTTTGGCTAAAAGGTCATCGAGTATGGACTATGCTCGGCAAGGGTCCGAAGAGACCAGGATTCGGCCTAGGACTTAGGCCATATATTATCGGTTACTATTTTAGATCATCGAGTATGGAATATACTTGGCAAGGGTCCGTAGTGACCAGGATTCGGCTTAGGACTTAAGCCATGGCATTCTTCGACGTTCAGGGACACTGAACCATGAACACCATGGAATTACTTAACGTAGGTCGTCAAGTGTGGATTGCGCTTGGCAAGAACCCGGAGAGGTTACGGATTTGGATATTGGCTATGAATAGCTAAGGATTCAGACAAGGACCCGGAGCGGTCCCGGATTTGGATATCGACCCGGAGAGGTCATGGATATGGTTATAGGTTATTGGATATGGATGGATTGGAACTCGGTAGTCGGGTTCAGATGGATGTGGAATTGGGTAAGGACTTGGTTACTGGATAAGAATCGGACGTCGACTCGGAACAGTCGCGGAAATGGATCAAGATATGGCCGTGGTACTTGGATAAGATGGCTTGGTAATGGATTGGATTATGAATCGGAAAGTATGGATGTGGATAACATACATACTTGGGATATTGGACTTGAGGCTATTCAAAACACACCTTTCACAGCTAGGCATGTTTTGGAGGGCAAGTGTTAACCCGCCTTTTGGCAAGGCCGCGGACAGACGGATTTGACTTAAACAACTTCACAACTATCGAGACTAAAGTATGATGGGTTCGGTTTAAAATGATGAAGTTCACTTGAATATGTCGTTGGGAAAAGGAGTGGAGAAATTACATGGCTCGGCCTAGGCAGTTTGGCAGATGTCGCTCGACACCAGATGTCGCTCGGCATTGGGATGGTTCGGCGTTGGAGGTTGTTCACCATAGAGAGATCGTCGTTCGACATAGAGGGATCGTTCGGCATTGCAGGAGCACTCGGCATTCAGTAGCGCTCGGCATCCAGGAGCGCTCGGCATTTAGAGGCGCTCGGCATTAGAGATCGTTCGCCATGATGGGCGCTCAGCATTAGAAACTGTTCGGCATCAGACATGGTTCGGCATGACGGTGGTTCAGCATCAAGTATCGTTCGGCATTGGATGGAGCACTCGGCATAAATCTCGTTCGGCATTGGATGGATCGTTCGGCACTAGGGAACGTTCGACATTGGATGGGTCGTTCGGCATACCTCACCTCGCTCGGCATTGCACCTCGCACCTCGATACCTCTGCACCTCGCACCTCCATACCTCTGCACCTCGCACCTCCATACCTCGCACCTCCATGTCTCAATACCTCGCACCTCGGTACCTCGCACCTTCGTACCTCGATACCTCGGTACCTCGCACCTCCCAACGTTCGGCATGAGGAGATCGTTCGGCATTCACACCTTGCTCGGCATTCAGCGTTCGGCATCTATGGTTCGACATATGGAGACCACTGCATTTGGGCTGAGGTACTCGGCTGCCAGGCCCACTAGGGAAGTCCAACCCATCTTTGTCTATAAATAGAGAGGCAGGGGCACAGTAAAAGGGGATCTTCTTTCTGCTCTCTTACTTTCTCTTTTCTAAGGCTAAGGAAACTCTTCCATTTTGTAACTGTAATCGATTATTACAGCAATAAAAAGCAAACTTCTGGAGTGGACGTAGGCCGGAGTTAGCCGAACCACTATAAAGTTTGTTGTTCTTTACTGCTTTCATTTCAGTTTTAACTATTCTTCACATTATTACTCTCTACATACATTCTATCTCTGAGCTGTGATTGGTATTTGGTGCTTTCATCTGGATTTGGGGGTTAGTGACCAATTTTGGCGCTAACAATCTCAAACATCCAAAAAGAATCACATTCTTTAAATTATTCACCAAAACACAAATATTGATAGAGACCATCAATGCCTATCATAAAAATTGGTGAAACACAAATTCTAGAAATCATCAACTAGAAATCCAAAATCACAAGGGGGGGGGGAGAGAGGCCTATCACAAACGGGAGCATGAAAAATCACCAACACGTGCATCACAAACGGAACGCTATTCCATGGTCGCTAACCATCAATTTTGAGCCGAAGCTCCACAAACGGCTCGAAGACCATGGGTCGCTACCCCGCCAATTTTGAGTTGAAACTCTACAAATGGGGTTTAACCCCCACACAAACAAAGAGACGTCGCACATCGCTAGTCTAAATCACAAAATGATCATCATCGATCAATAAAAAGTCAATTACACTAAGCTAGTAAATAAATGAGTTTAGCTTCATGTCCCATAACCACTGGCTTAACTTAAAAATTTACGAACAAATTGTAGATTTCCATTCAAAGATTGTCACAAGAGTTCAATCGAACAAGTCCAAGCATTAACCGACGAAGTAAATGCAAGCGTTTCATACCACTTGTTTTGCTAAGCCGTTTAATTAGATTTCTCATACGAATGAAGTAAAGGTTTGTATATACTAATAGATTGGAAAATGGTTTTATAAACGAGATTTGTATTTAAAATAGAGTTGGAATCATCTTTGTGAAAGAGTTTGAATATTTACTACTAGTATAGAAACCTTTGTATTTTAAAGTGACAAATCACAAAAATGATTGTAAAAACAATCAATCACCAAAAATTCACATACGACGATGTGAATTAAATCCATAAAAATCGATATCAAATCCATCAAATGGATATTCCCAAAAATCAAAAGAAAGAAGTCATCAAAGTCGATAATAAGTGATAAAAACTAATCGGATTAACAAAAAATCGATTAAAATTGGAAATACACTCAAAAACAGCCAAAATAGGCAAAACTGCACATTTCAGACGTTTGGAATTACCAACTAGACGTCTAAACCACTAACCAGACGTCTGGATGGATTTCCAAACGTCTGGATTTTGTCTATGCCTTTTTGCGTTTTCCAGGGACTAATTCCAGAGCAATCCAGACGTCTGAATTGGAATTCAGACGTCTGAAATCCACCTGTAGGCAAAAATCAGCCTAGCCCGTAAAGGGCGAAATATCCAAACGAAATGCGATCGATCGAGCGATGGATGCTAGGGGTTTATGCCAATCGACACCCCAACCCTATAGGATCTTCGATACACCACCAAAACATGTCCAAACATCCAAGATAAGATTTTTAAAGATTTTGACTTCAAAACACCAAAATTGAAAATTCACCAAATCAATTCAAATCAAAAGCAAATGAAGATGAATAGAAGTTAGGAATTCATACCTAACAATAATGAAAGTTATAGACGTGGATGTGAGTTCAAAAACTCACCTTTGAACACAAAACACAAGTGAGAAGCTTTAAAACAAAGGAAAGATCAATTCCTCTTCAATACACCTCTAGAATCTTCAATCTATTATCAAAGGTGAAGTTTTTCCTAAGTTAGGTTATAGGAATTTCTGAAAATTGAAGAGAGATTGAGATGAAGAAGATGAAGAGGATGCTTACCTAAGCTTCTCCTTGATTTTAGAGCAAGAACTTGTATTTCCTAAGGGAACTAGGGCTTAGAAATTTCTAATTTCCTTTTTCCCCCCATTTTCCTTTAGCTTGAGAGTGTTAGGAAAAGTTATAAATGAATGAAGAGGAGTGGAGGGGGAGTTAGAGTATTAGATGAGTTGGGTTCTCTTGTTAGGAAATTGGACTGAAACCCAAGCCCAAAGCCCTAAATGAAAATATCAAAATTCTACTCAACTCCAAACATATCGATGTTTATACTAAAAGGTCGCAAACGCCATTTTGGACTCAATGGAAGTGGTCTCGAGTCCTAATTCGACTGTTTGCCAAAAGTGTTATTTCAGACTTAAATCCGACTAACGACGCTATATTTAAATAAAACATTTAAATATACAATCGTAAAATATGTGGGATGTTACAATATATTAATAAAGATGTTATTTAAAATATTTAAATGGTATTTATAAATGAAGCAAGAAATTTTACAAATGAATTTTTGTAAAGTATTAAAGTATTAAAGATGATTGATTTGCAAATGTAGTTTTCAAATGAATATTTCAAGTAAAATTTATATAAGTTTCTTTGAATGTATAATTTAAAGATATTATATAAATTAAAAAAAAATTGATTTGCGAAGTTTATTTATAGTAATATACTTGACAAATAAATTTGAATCTCTATTTTGGAAGTATACTTTGAAATATTTACTTGATTTCAAAGTACTAATAGTAAATTTATTGGTTTATTTACTATTTGAATTTTGTATTAAACCATAATAAGTGTTTTCCATGATTTGAATATTCATTTTAAAACAAGTGTGTAAAATTAAATATGAAGATATGAAATTTTATACTTTGATTTAGAAATATAATGTAAGATTTGAGTATACTATTAGTTTCAGTTTAATAATCTTGAGTTTATACTTATTTTAAAAATAATGAGTCTAATAAATTATCGGATTTAAGAAACTTTATTTTAAAGCTTATTATAATGTTTTGATATAAATTTCTAACATTGTTTTAGACTTTTGAAAAATCTTTGCATAATTGTAACGATCCCAAATTTTAGATATTTTTAAATTAATAATTGAATTAAATTTTGATTTAAAATTGGTGAAGTTGTTTGAATTTTTCAAGTTTAATATGAAAAATATATTTGAATTTAAATTTGAATTGGGAATTATAAATTCAGATAACATATTAATTATGGAAAGTCGTTTATAATGCAAGCAACAAATAGAGTCAATTTGTTTAAAAATTTGCTAAAAGAGTTAAACGGGCTTCAATTGAATCTTGGGCCATGATATCTTTTGTTAGTGGTACCATGTTATATTTAAGTGAATAACCGGTTCCCTTATTCACTTTCCCATTCATTATCTTCAAACCCTAAACCTAAAATCGAACGAAGAAAAATAATGGCGGCTTCGTTTTCCTCCATTTTCAGCTACGCCTAGAATCACGATGTTTCTCTCTGCAAAAACATGACTCCCCTCTCTATTTCAATTTATTCGTAAAACCCTAAATCTAAGAGCAAAAGAAAAAAATGGCGACAAAACTTAGGGCTTCGGCGATTTTTTTCGATCTTCTGCTCCTCGATTCTCTGTCGCTGGCGAATCTGGCTCGATCTTCTTCAACACTTGTTCGTTCTGGCGAATTGGAGCTTCGTCTTCCTTTGTGACGACTCTGGCGATTCTGGACTTCGGCTCCTTCAATCTGCGCTCGACGAAAGGTGAGTGATTCTAATTATCACTCACATCCAGTACAACTTAGCACTTGATTTTACGTTTGATTTGGTTTCATCGCTGATGGTTTTAATTCACTCAAGTTCTCCGTTTTCTGCTTTGGTGATGTTGTTTTTCTCAAATTTAATTAAATTTATATAAAATGAACTTGCGATTTTGACTGATTCATGTATATGTTTTTGATGATTTTTGAGGTGTTCGAATTCCTTAGCCGTTATAGCTTAACTTTCATTTTGCCTTCTTGGCTACTACTGCTTCGAATTTTAATGATTTTGAACTCGTGATCACATGTTTTCTCGGTTGAATTGATGTTGGACTTCAGTAACTTGGATTTTTGTGAAAATGCTAATTTCTTGAATTTCAAGACTCTGACTTTGCTTGATGTTAAATTCTTTGACGATGATGTTGTTTCGTTTTGAGCTCGACTGTGGCCATCAACTGTTGGCTTCGGCTTTGACAATTTAAAACTTGATTTTGTTCACTATATAGTTGCGTTTGAAACTGTACTTTGTTTGATTTTGTCCCTGTGACTTCGGCCATCACCATTAAATTGATATTTAACTATTTTTGATGATTTTTGACTCCACTCTCTGATTTCATGAATTATGACTTGCTTCGGCCTTGACTTGGAACTTCATTGACCTTGGTCCTGAGTTGTTCGACTTCTTTGATTTGTTTGCATTGAAGTTGTATGTAGTTGTGTTCATGTTGTTACTGCAATATGTTTTCAGTCTGATAGCACTGTGCCCTAGCCTTGCTCTTTGTTGCTGTAGCATGCACTCGAGTCATGGTAGCATTTGCCTCTGTACTGATACATACATTTGTAATCTTCCCTGCACCCTGTGGTTTCATTCACCTCATGTCTGCATTTTTTTTTGCCCTGTTGCATTTGGTATACTTCATATGCATACTTTGTTTGCTATTTGGTTGTCTATACCTCTGTAAGCTTGAGTTTGCATAGTTTCATCATTGTTTGCATTTTGATGCTCTTTGAGTATCACTGAGTCTTTGGAATTTGGTCATTCTTTGTACTACCTGATCCTTCTGGAGTTTCAGTTTGTACATTCGATTGTTGTATGTTGGCAACTTGTATTTGTGATGCTTGTTTCATTAAGCTTGATAGGTTTGTCTTCACTGTATTCATTTGATTTGGTCATTGTTTGTAGTTGGCCTTGTTTAGTTTCTGGGTTTCACCATACTTTTGTTTGCATATATCAGTTTGCTTGTACACGTGTCTGTGGTCTTCATATATGTGTTCTTTGCATTTGTGTACATGTATACCATGTATTTGAGTTTGGTTCTTGTTGCACTTCACCTGCTATGTCTTTTTTCATGTTGGTTTAGTGTACTTGAATGTCTACTGTCTCATTTCTAGTTTGCATTGCCTTTGTGATCTTCACTTATGTGTAGTCAGCACTTTGATAATCATGTAGCCAGGCATGTGTATAGATTTGTACATATTCTATATTACTTCGGCATTAAGTCAGATTTTGAGCCTGGTCCTTGATGATGTTTGACTACTTGTTGCATCAAGAGTACATCTGAAATTTTGGCGAGGCAGTACACGCGAGCGTGTACTGCAGCCACACGTTTTAAATGTGGTGAGGCCGTACACGTTAGCGTGTACTGCAGCCACTCAGTATTAATTTTAATTGATATTTCTTTCGTTTTGATTCATTGATTCGTTTCATATTTCGGATGTTGTATTGGCGAGACTGTACACATTAGCGTGTACGGCAGCCAATCAAAATTGATGTTTTAAATTGATGTTTTCTATTTCTAAAAGTGTTTTATGTTGCCAATTCAATATATTTTGAATCATATTTTGATTTGGATTGATTTGATGATTTTTTGTTGTTAATCGCCATTTCGGCAATTCTGTTCTTTTCAAAATCATCTTCATTTTAAAGATCATTTTTATTTATCTCTGCTGATATTTAAATCTGTTGAATTGTTGTTTAACACTGTTAAGTGTTATATTTACCGTTAGCCGATTCCTTTGTTAAAAGGATTGGATAGACGGGAATTATTGTTGACTGTCGTCTATTTGATTATTATTGCCTCTATGCACTAATAACTGAGTTTGAATTAGATTGACCTGTGTATTATTTTCATTTGAATGTAATACTCGGGTCAGACCGAGTATTTTTACAGCTTGAAGATTTTCGGGCAGCGAAGTTAGAGAGAGAGAGGGTAAAAGAATCATTTTAGTTTGAGAAAATTTTGTATTTTAAAGATATTCCGCTGTATCAATTTAATACATTGTATAAACTCTGATGTATGTAAAAGAAATTCATAGTAATGAAATATTATTATTTTGTGTTTCTGTGGCTGATTCTGTTTAAATTACATAAACTAAATAACAATCCGTCATTTTGAACGTTTCAAGTTGGTTTAATTACCAACTAGGGGCGGTCAGAAGGGCGGGATGTTACAAAGTGGTATCAGATCTTTGGTTTACACAAAGCTTAGTTTATGGCGTTTAATATGAATAGTTACTAGAATCACTTTAAAGAAAACGTTTTTCAAATCTAAAGAAGTATAAAATTGTTTTTGAAAATAAAAAGTATTTAGAAAATTCAAATCCTTTTTGGAAAAATTCCCCTCTCTAAATTTTGGTTTACGATAGTTTCTCTTCGGCAAGGTCTTCTTAGATTTGAGTCCCGATCATTCGAAAACCCATTGTCGAATTGCAGAGACTTATGAAAAGTAAAATATGAAAAAAAGATATTTAACTTAAGAAAAGTTAAATTGAATTGAGTTAGCATTAATAAATATATGATTTGAAATTTAACTAAAGGAAAGTTAAATAAATTGAACTGGATTAGATAAATTATTGAAATGGAAATTTATACTTAAAAGATAAGTGATTGTATAATATGAACTGGGAAGTTTAAATTAATAAGTTGTAAACTTATAAAATGAGAAAATTTAAGTAAAACCAATGGTTAAAATGGTTAAACAGTTTTGTTAAGTAAAACAAAATCTGAATTTTGGATAGTGATATGAATTTGACTTTAGAAAAAGTTAAATAAAATGACTTTAGAAATGAAACATAGCTTAAGTAATGTTGAATGAGGTTGAATTTGATACCAAAATGAATTAATAAAGTGAAGTAATGAATATGAATTTGAGTTATATAAAGGAAATTCAACTTTAATTGTAAAAGTGAATTAGTGAATAAACATGGATTAGAAATGTTGTGTTAAGAGTTGAATAAAACTTAAGTTAAGAAGTTGTGAATATAGTGAGTATAAGAATTCAATCTGAATTAGAATATAAACCAATTAAAATTAAATGTGTTAAACCAAATTGAATGTAAGCAAAGTAAATAAATTTGGTTATGTTGAATGTGCACTGGTTGTTAGATGGTTGCTAGTTGATTGTATAGAAATTCATTAAGTGTTAATGAAATTGAATTAATGGAAATTGAAAGATAAGTAAATCTAAATAGAATCAAGTTTGATTTGAATTGAAAGCAAACTAACTTGAGTATAAATTAGTGAAAGTAAACTAATTGAATATGGAGGAATGTTAGTAAAATCCAATGTGAATGAATCAAATGTGATTAAATTGAAAACCAAGTCGATGAATGGTTTACTAAAGAACTAGTTGATTATATTGGAAATAGAAAATTGATAAATCCAAAAATGACTTATTTTGGATAAGTAAATCTTTATAGCTTGTTAAATGTAGTATATTCACGATTTTGGACAGTGAATATATTATTGAATAAAATGGACATGTTTTGGGAAATCGATATTTTAAAACAAAGATAATTGTTTTAAAAGATGTTTTAAAAGGCATTGAATATCGAAACCATAGATTTCAACATTCATTGTTGAAATAGACGTTTTCGAGAAATAAGGAAATGGTGGACTATAACACTGTTGTTATAGTAAATGATTTCCGACAGGAAATGTTTTGTATAGTATTGGGATTTATACATCTATATAAATTTCGAATCCCTATACTACTGATTTTGAGTTGTCGTAACGATGTTTTACGTAACATTCGTTTTGACTCAAATAAATGTGTGAAAGAGAATGATTTCCTTAGAGAATGAAATATATACTTAATTATGATTTAAGTATATCGGATATTTTCAAATGTTGAAAATAAATTAGATTTGTGAATTACTTTTTTTTTAAATAAGTATGGAAATGTTTTTCCAAATATGAAATGTTGTGAATATATCCCGTGAGTGATAAATGATTTGAATTCATTTTCAAAGTCGAAGTTGAAATGTTAAATGAGAAATTTGAACAATTAGTTCAACTTGTAATTTTTCAAAAAGATTGAATCGTTGAGTTAAATTGAGTTTAACTTCGACACCAAAGACAATATAAGTTGAGTTTTGAATTTCAGATGATGGTTTGGATTGTATGTCTAACATTCTGAATTGATGACATAGCAATTGATCTCTATTAAATATATATCTGTTGGTGGCGGAGAATTTATTCTCTTAGCTTAACACCCTTCTCTGAGACGTACGAGCTCAGAGGTTATATATCGATAGACATCAATTCTGTGTTGAGAATTGACGATGTAACGTGAAATCCAAATCGAATGTGAAGTCGATAAAAAAAATGGAATTATGAATATGAATTGGGTTTGAGATAACCCTAAATTTCCAAATCGACTTAGAGGAAAATTTGGAAATCCTCTATTTGTTATGGATATAGGATATGTAGGTTTTCAGAACTTATATGTATGAATGCGGTAAATTTGAAAACCGTCAGTTTGGAAAGTAATTGTTATGGAAATCTTATGTAAGCTTACATAGATATGATATGTATGAAATATGAAATGTAGTACTACATATATATGATGTTATGTTTTCTAAACTGAGGATATGGAAAAGTACCTTCCATTTATTATTTGTGAAGGTGTTGGAACTCGTTATTAGTGTCCATTTGAAATTCGTAGCTACGTAGAATTTCCATTAGTCGAAGTGACTATTTGAATTGGAATCCCTCGGGATGGATCATGTCGATGGGATCATGTTGATTATGATGTATGCTAGCGTAATTTGAGGGGCGAGATGCCCACAGTTACAAGCGATTCCACTGGGATAGTGGAGCAACCGTCGGGTAAACTGCAATGTAGATGCCAAGCGAAATTTGAGGGGCGTGATGCCTACAGTCACAAGCGATTCTATTGGGATAGTAGCGTAACCGCCGGGTGAACTACGATCTATGGCGACAACCATGGCGAAATTTAAGAGATGAGAAATCTACAGATTACGAGCGATTCTACTGGGATAGTAGCGTAACCACCGGGTAACTGTAATCCATGGGGGAACGTGCTTTCCATATCCATTTTTGAAAAAGAATTTTTAAGTATTTTCACTGGGAGTTGAAGCAAGTATATTTAGTACTTGGAGATTTTTAGTCCTACGCCTGGCCAGCGTATGCCTAATGTCTGTAAGAACGACAATAGACTTGTTAAATTTCAAGTTAGTAAGTATTTTCAAACTTTAAATAGCAAATTAATAGTCTGAAATTAAAATTACATAATTCAAACTTAATGAACTAAGGAAGAGGATCTTTGAAATGTTTTGAAAGTCCACAGCTTTGGAAAAGATATAGTATGCAAATCTCTAACATGAAGAATTTTAAGTAAAAAAAATCTGAGTTTTGTAAATCGAAAAATTTGGTAGACTTTTGCGTTTGATGGTAGAAATTAATGAACAAAGCTAGTGAGATTAAACAAATGAAATGAATCCTATATTTAATAAGTTTTGAGCTTAGTAAAAAAAATTGTGTAGGGTATAAATATTGGTGAAATTTTAACAACCTTTCCTTTTCGTGGACGAAAAGTTTTAAGGAGGGAAGATTGTAACGATCCCAAATTTTAGATATTTTTAAATTAATAATTGAATTAAATTTTGATTTAAAATTGGTGAAGTTGTTTGAATTTTTCAAGTTTAATATGAAAAATATATTTGAATTTAAATTTGAATTGGGAATTATAAATTTAGATAACATATTAATTATGGAAAGTCGTTTATAATGCAAGCAACAAATAGAGTCAATTTGTTTAAAAATTTGCTAAAACAGTTAAACGGGCTTCAATTGAATCTTGGGCCACGATTTCTTTTGTTAGTGGTACCGTGTTATATTGAAGTGAATAACCGGTTCCCTTATTCACTTTCCAATTCATTATCTTCAAACCCTAAACCTAAAATCGAACGAAGAAAAATAATGGCTGCTTCATTTTCCTCCATTTTCAGCTACGCCTAGAATCACGATGTTTCTCTCTGCAAAAACACGACTCCCCTCTCTATTTCAATTCATTCGTAAAACCCTAAATCTAAGAGCAAAAGAAAAAAATGACGACAAAACTTAGGGCTGTGGCGATTTTTTTCGATCTTCTGCTCCTCGATTCTTTGTCGCTGGCGAATCTGGCTCGATCTTCTTCAACACTTGTTCGTTCTGGCGAATTGGAGCTTCGACTTCCTTTGTGACGACTCTGGCGATTCTGGACTTCGGCTCCTTCAATCTGCGCTCGACGAAAGGTGAGTGATTCTAATTATCACTCACATCTAGTACAACTTAGCACTTGGTTTTACGTTTGATTTGGTTTCATCGCTGATGGTTTTAATTCACTCAAGTTCTCCGTTTTCTGCTTTGATGATGTTGTTTTTCTCAAATTTAATTAAATTTATATAAAATGAACTTGCGATTTTGACTGATTCATGTATATGTTTTTGATGATTTTTGAGGTGTTCGAATTCCTTAGCCGTTACGGCTTAACTTTCATTTTGCCTTCTTGGCTACTACTGCTTTGAATTTTAATGATTTTGAACTCGTGATCACATGTTTTCTCGGTTGAATTGATGTTGGACATCAGTAACTTGGATTTTTGTGAAAATGCTAATTTCTTGAGTTTCAAGACTCTGACTTTGCTTGATGTTAAATTCTTTGACAATGATGTTGTTTCGTTTTGAGCTCGACTGTGGCCATCAACTGTGGGCTTCGGCTTTGACAATTTAAAACTTGATTTTGTTCACTATATAGTTGCATTTGAAACTGTACTTTGTTTGATTTTGTCCCTGTGACTTCGGCCATCACCATTAAATTGATATTTAACTGTTTTTGATGATTTTTGACTCCACTCTCTGATTTCATGAATTATGACTTGCTTCGGCCTTGACTTGGAACTTCATCGACCTTGGTCCTGAGTTGTTCGACTTCTTTGATTTGTTTGCATTGAAGTTGTATGTAGTTGTGTTCATGTTGTTACTGCAATATGTTTTCAGTCTAATAGCACTGTGCCCTAGCCTTGCTCTTTGTTGCTGTAGCATGCACTCGAGTCATGGTAGCATTTGCCTCTATACTGATACATACATTTGTAATCTTCCCTGCACCCTGTGGTTGCATTCACCTCATGTCTGCATTTTTTTGGCCCTGTTGCATTTGGTATACTTCATATGCATACTTTGTTTGCTATTTGGTCGTCTATACCTCTGTAAGCTTGAGTTTGCATAGTTTCATCATGGTTTGCATTTTGATGCTCTTTGAGTATCACTGAGTCTTTGGCATTTGGTCATTCTTTGTACTACCTGATCCTTCTAGAGTTTCAGTTTGTACATTCAATTGTTGTATGTTGGCCACTTGTATTTGTGATGCCTGTTTCATTAAGCTTGATAGGTTTGTCTTCACTGTTTTCATTTGATTTGGTCATTGTTTGTAGTTGGCCTTGTTTAGTTTCTGGGTTTCACCATACTTTTTTTTGCATATATCAGTTTGCTTGTACACATGTATGTGGTCTTCATATATATGTCCTTTGCATTTGTGTACATGTATACCATGTATTTGAGTCTGGTTCTTGTTGCACTTCACCTGCTTTGTCTTTGTTCATGTTGGTTTAGTGTACTTGAATGTCTACTGTCTCATTTCTAGTTTGCATTGCCTTTGTGATCTTCACTTATGTGTAGTCAGCACTTTGATAATCATGTAGCCAGGCATGTGTATAGATTTGTACATATTCTATATTACTTCGGAATTAAGTCAGTTTTTGAGCGTGGTCCTTGATGATGTTTGACTACTTGTTGCATCAAGAGTACATCTGAAATTTTGGCGAGGCAGTACACGCGAGCGTGTACTGTAGCCACACATTTTAAATGTGGTGAGGCCGTACACGTTAGTGTGTACTGCAGCCACTCAGTATTAATTTTAATTGATATTTCTTTCGTTTTGATTCATTGATTCGTTTCATATTTCGGATGTTGTATTGGCGAGGCCGTACACATTAGCGTGTACGGCAGCCAATCAAAATTGATGTTTTAAATTGATGTTTTCTATTTCTAAAAGTGTTTTATGTTGCCAATTCAATATATTTTGATTCATATTTTGATTTGGATTGATTTGATGATTTTTTGTTGTTAATCGCCGTTTCGGCAATTCTGTTCTTTTCAAAATCATCTTCATTTTAAAGATCATTTTTATTTATCTCTGCTGATATTTAAATCTGCTGAATTGTTGTTTAACACTATTAAGTGTTATATTTACCGTTAGCCGATTCCTTTGTTAAAAGGATTGGATAGACGGGAATTATTGTTGACTGTCGTCTATTTGATTATTATTGCCTCTATGCACTAATAACTGAGTTTGAATTAGACTGACCTGTGTATTATTTTCTTTTGAATGTAATACTCGGGTCAGACCGAGTATTTTTACAGCTTGAAGATTTTCGGGCAGCGAAGTTAGAGAGAGAGAGGGTAAAAGAATCATTTTAGTTCGGGAAAATTTTGTATTTTAAAGATATTCCGCTGTATCAATTTAATACATTGTATAAACTCTGATGTATATAAAAGAAATTCATAGTAATGAAATATTATTATTTTGTGGTTCCGTGGCTGATTCTGTTTAAATTACATAAACTAAATAATAATCCGTCATTTTGAACGTTTCAAGTTGGTTTAATTACCAACTAGGGGCGGTCAAAAGGGCGGGATGTTACAATAATGCTATGAGGATGTTTTAAATATATCTTATATTTTTACTAAGTGAATGAGGTTAAATGTTTTAATTGAATTTTTAGATATATTGAAATATTTCTTTTCTCTTCAAGGGAGAATACCAAAAACTTAAATTTTTATTCAATAACCGAATTAAGTTATAAACTTAAGTAAGGCATTAGAAGCTTAAGTAATATTTTTTGAAATGATTCATTTATGACTTAAATCTTTAATGGAAACCAAATTATGTAAGTGATTGATCTTTATATAAATAAATGAATGAAAGTTAAATGATGAAAAAAACTAATCGAATAAACTTAAATAAATTTAAAATTCTTGTTGTTTGGCTGATGGGAAGTTTGGGAAAGAATACTTCTAGTTGTTGAGGTTGTATGGCTAATCTATTAAGTAATTATCTAAGGCTGTTGAGCATAGGGTACACTTGATAGTTTATTTATCACCTTGCATGATTAAAAGTTTCTGAACTAAACAAACCATTGGTTTTGGTTGCTAAGGATGTATGATGGATTATTTGGTTGCACAAATGGTTGTATTGTTTGTTTGATTATGTTTTATATTGATTTGCTTTTGTTTCAAATTGAAACAACTTAAATATCTCTCTAATACATAATTCTCACTATTTTGGATTATATAAGTGAAATATAGGTTTATGGAAGCAATAGTTACTACTTTTGGTTTCATAAATAAAGTTGTTTTCTCAACAAATAGGTAATTTTTCGAATTACGTTTTTATAGCGATATTTTATTGTTATCCCATGGTTTGGGATATTTATTTTTGAGATGTGATATATATACGTTTTGTGACACCCCACCTCTATATTCACACTAGCCAAGAACACTACTGGGTAATGCCGTCAACTAGCACAAAGAATAAGGCTGTTGAGGAGCGACCATCTGTGTAATTGCTTTGTGCGAGTACCGATATGTCAGATAATATGACTTGCATTTCATTTCAAGAGGAACCTTGACATATCAAATACAAACTCATAGCTACTACACAGTGGCTATGTGGGCTTCAAAAACAAATATAGAAATAAGCATAATACAAATCAGTCACAGATATTCATATCACAAAGGCAGAAACAAATATGAATATAACACGTAAAAGTGTACATCAAAATAGTGGTCATATAAGATCCACTACATCACAAAAGAATAGGTACTAGTGCTAAGCAAAAGAATATGTATACATCAAGGAGTCTCTATCTCAAATGTATAAAATCAAAAACTGCTAAGCTAAAGTAGTTAGCCAAAAGTCAGAAGCTAGCCCCTGCTAAGAAGTCAAGTGGAAGCACCTGGAACACCTCGGTCTGACCCGAGTACTATTTAAGAAGAAAAAATATACGTATCAGTCTAGCTATAAATATCACATAAATGAGATAGGACAAGAGATATAACAGAAATGTATGGTAACAATAAGGTTATACTATGACAAGTATATATTTGAGAACAACGAAAATCATACAATATCTCAAATCTACTAAAGCACCCAAAAATAATGTCATATTCTTTAACCTATTCACCAAACCCCAAATATTGACAAAACATATCAATGCTAATCGCAAAAATTGGTGAAACACAAATTCTAGAAATCATCAATCAGAAATCCAGAAAAGAAAACACAAAGGGGGAGGCCTATCACAAACGGGAGCATGAAAACTCACCAACACGTGTATCACAAACGGAACGCTATTTCATGGTCGCTAACCATCAAGTTTGAGCCGAGGCTCCACAAACGGCCTGAAGGCCATGGGTCACTACCCCACCAATTTGAGCTGGAGCTCCACAAACAATCAAAAGACCATGGGTCGTTAGCCCATAAAAATGTGATGAAGCTCCATAAAACGAGTTACAGTCCCCCACATGGACAAAGAGACATCTCATATCACTAGTCTAAACCATAAAATGATCACCATTGGTTAATAAAAAGTGTTGATTATACTAAGCTAGTAAATAAATGAGTTTAGCTTCATGTCCCATAACCACTAGCTTAACTTAAATACTTACGAACAAATTGTAGATTTCCACTTGAAAATTGTCACAAGATTTCAATCGAACAAGTCTAAGAATTAATCGATGAAGTAAACGCAAGCGTTTCATACCACTTGTTTTGCTAAGTCGTTTAATTGGATTTCTCGTACGAATGAGGTAAAGGTTTGTATATACTAATAGATTTGGAAAACGTTTTAAAAACGAGCTTTGTATTTAGAAGTAGTGTTGAGATCGTTTTTGTGAAAGAGTTTCAGTATTTACTACTAGTATAGAAACCTTTGTATTTTAAAGTGACAAATCACAGAAATGATTATAGAAACAATCAATCACCAAAAATTCACATTCGACGACGTGAATCAAAACCATATAAATCGATATCAATTCCATCAAATGGATATTCCCAATAATCCAGAAAAAGAAGTCATCAAAGTTGATAATAAGTGATAACAACTAATCGGATCAACCAAAAATAGATTAAAACGGAAATCCACTCAAAATAGGAAATTTGGTTGAAATAAGCAGCTCCAGACGTCTAGTAGACTTCCCAAACGTCTGAGCTGAAAGACTGGAAATTTTATTCTAGATTTCCCAGACGTCTGGGAAGTAAGCTCAGATGTCTGAGCTGAAAGACTGGAATTTTATTCCTGTAGCATCAGACGTCTGAGCTTATTACCAGACGTCTTAGCTGAAGCTCAAGGCAATTTTTTCCAAGGCCATTGATGGCCAAATCAAATTCGAAACAAACGAATGAGCGACGATGGCTAGGGATCGATGTCAAGCGACAAGCCAACCCTATAAACACATCATTACACTCCAAATAACATGTCCAAACATCCATATAAGCGTTTTCATTGATTTTGACTTCAAAATACCAAAAATTAGGAAATTCATCAAACCAATTCAATTCAAAAGCAAATGGAGATGAATTAGATGTTAGGAATTCATACCTAATAACTATTAAAGGTATAGACATAGATGTGAGTTCAAGAACTCACCTTTAAACCCAAATGAGAAGCTCTAAAACAAAGCAAGACCAATTCCTCTTCAATTTCGACTCAAGAAGCTCCTATCTAAGCTCATAAGCAAATATTTCCTAAGTTAGGGTTTAGGAATTTCTGAAAATTGAAGAGAGATTGAGATGGAGAAGATGAAGAGGATGCTTACCTAAGCTTCTCTTTGATTTCTAGAGCTTGAATTTGAATTTCCTAGTAAACTAGGGCTTAGGAATTTTGATTTCTTTTCACTTCCCCCATTTTCCTTTTATCTTTAGAGTGTTAGGAAATGAAAATGAATGAAGAGGAGTTGGAGGTGGAGTTAGGGTATTATGTTGGGTTAGTGGACTAAAACCCAAACCCAAAGCTCAAAATAGAAAATAGCAAAATTCTACTCAACTCCAAACATATCGATGTTTATACTCGAAAAGGTCGCAAATGCCATTTTGGACTCAATGGAAGGGGTCTTGAGTCCTAATTCGACCGTTTACAAAAAGTCACATTTTGGACTTTTAAATTCAACTAACGATGCTATATTCAAATAAATCACTTAAATATATTATCATAAAAATATGCGGGTTGTTACACGTTTATTATTGATATTATTATTTTTCCGGACCTAACCAAGCAAGGGAGATGCTGCCGAAATTTTTCGTGGAAGTTGAGTTATTTTCAAATTTATATTAAACTTAAATATGTAAGTTAAATTGTTTATAAATTGATTATTTTGAATAAAATATTTCAAATTCCTTGATTCCTTCTTGTTCCTTTTCGAGGATAAAAAGTTTTGAGTAGGGGAGACTATAACAACCCGTATTTTTGATAATTAAAATTATTAAATTTAATAAGGTTTTGGACTTTAATATTGTCAGAAATTAAAATTTATGATTTGTTAAATTGAATCTTATTAGATTAGAAATTTTGACCCTAAGATAAATCTTAAAACAACTAATTTTAATGAGATAAAAGATGGTAACACATATTAACATATAATTTTCTAATATTGATTGAATGTAATTGACTACTATAATATGTTAGCGTAATTTCAATCAATTTAAATAATAAAGGTTAATAAGGAATAGAATAAATAATGTATAAATTGATGTAATCATATGTTATTAATTGCAATTGGTTTTAATATGGAGTATGAAATCAATTATTTTGTATGTAAATTTATTAACATTTGTTTGTAAACAATAAGTTAATAGATATGGATTATTAATGTATAACCATTATTTTATTTACTATCTTATTATATATTTGTTAGAAATTTATTTGGTAATTAATGGAGAATTAATGTAATTGAAATATTATAATTGATATAAGAAGAAACATTAACTATTGAGAGATGAGTGTAATAAAATGAAAACTTATGTTAATCAATTTCATAAGGAAATAGTTGATTTTATAATAAGAACGTAAATCAAAATAAAAGGATTTTTTGGAATTTAAATATATAATGAAAGTGTTTTATTATAGTTGTAATTAAATGTTGGAATTAATTTAGTACATAGATATTGGGTTTAACATGGAAAATTGGATTTCAAACGAAAACAGTTAGATTAATTATCTTTCCTGTATTAGGGTATGTTTTGAAATTTAATTATTGTAATTAATAGTAATTATATCTTGCCATTAATAAGAAATAGAAGTAAATGGTAATTAATTAATGATATGTGCAACTTACCTTTTGTGTTAAAAATATAATGAGAATTTCAATGAGAAATATTACGTTCAAATTGTAAGTACTTAAATTTGTTACAAATATAATGATAATAGGAAATCAATTGATAAAGAAACGACGTGGTTGTATGAAGTATTATTTCTGCGAGTCTTTAATGGGATAGTCTTTAAATATAAGTTTGTTTTAAAGGGGGAGGTGTTAATTGTAAATTAATGTGTAATAAAAAGAAATATTTTTCAATAAAAATAGAAGAAAAGGATTGGTTTCTTGAAAAGAATATTTTTATCAAATAAAGTGAATATTTCATTTGTGAATGTAAATTTAATTTCATTAAAACAAAGAATTGAATTTTGTTGTATGTTTCTAGTTGGAATATTTCATTTATTTAAATATTCAAACTTGATTTGAATTTAATTTATAAAAAAATAACAATAATAAAATGGTAAGAAAACAACTTGAAGGTTTGGTTAAATTTTTGATTTGGAATAGTTAGCATATTTACATAAGAAATTTATTCCATTTCAAATTTGACTTTAGAGTCTCAGCTCATCTTTTAATGTGTGGGGTGGCGGTCCTCACTATGTTAATTGCAGTGTTTAATTTTATTTAGTGTGTACTAAATAAAAATACATATATGTGTGTAAATTTGAGCGTATTAGGGTTAATAAAATATGTTAAAATGAACTGTTTTTTTAGTATATTAGATTTGTGATTTCTATGTACAGTCTACGTTATCAAATTTAAATCGTCGCTTTCATTTATTTTATTTTATTATTACTTTCTTCTATTAAATACATGCCTCTTTTGGTTTTCCAGTAAGTTTTATTTATTTACACGCGAGCCTTGCCTTGAAATGTTTCATGTGTGTTGATGAAATTAATTGAGGTAGCACATGTTTTGAAATTTTATACCAAAAGATTTGCTTGCCATGTAAACATGTCTTATCAAATTCCAACGTGTGTCTTTCATCTTTTGTTAATTACCTGCATGTTATGCTCTTTTTATTTTGCAAATTTACATCTTCTTGTATCCTTCCCTTTCATATTCCAATTTCCAAACGTGCTTTACCCTTATTCGTTTCCTATTTCATAAATCTCTTCCTCTAACTTTCCATTTCCAAAACGTGCTTCCATTGTTTCTTTTGCCTAAATTTTTCTTTCTCTTTTAAAAAAAGAAAAAAAACAAACAAATGTGAGCAACTTATTTTCATGAAGCCAATCTTTTCTATTTGTTTACAAATCCATTTCCTAAAGCTTCCTTCCTCCATGTGTGAGCCATCGTGACGCAGCGGATTAAACAAAACAATCTTCGATCGGTGAAAGTAGTAATCGGTGGATTGGAAGATACTGAAATGCCCGAATTCGTTGATCCGAAGATACCGAACTCTAGCTATCCCGAACTCGTTGATCGCGCACGATACCGGGTTCAAAGATCTACAATTCTTCGAGCGTTGATCTAGCGCACTAGATTCCGCGAATCGGCTTCTACAATCGTTGAATCGAGCGCACTCGATTATCCGAAAGAGGAGATAGGAGATTACACTCAACTACCAATTTAGATGAAAGCACACAGCAATCAAAAGAGAATTTTATTCAAAAATCAACAACCACTTACAAATGACTCACACGGCCTATTTATAGGCGTTACAAGTTTACAACAGAAATTACATTAACTCCTAAGTCGGAACCGACTTATCACGTACGACTTAAGAAATACAGACGACCTACGACTTAAAAATTACAACACAATACAAGCCTTGCCGAATTACGACTCAAAAGAATACAGACAATCATAAGACTTACACATAGACGACATATGAAAACAGACGATATACGACTTATAAAAGAAGACGACCTACGATTTAACAATCTGGAGAATACAACAGAACATTATTCACCTAAGTCGTTGCCGACTTAACATCTTCTCACGACTCATCAATAGCAGTGTTTTAAGAATCAACGGTCCAGATTAACTCGGCATAAGATTCAACAGCATCCAGCTTTGGCGACTTAAAGACAACCAGCTTTATTCGACTTAAGAATCAACGGCTTAGATTAACTCGGCGTAATGATCAACAGTCTTCAGGCTTTGGTGACATAAGATGGTACGACTTAACTGAGTCGTAACTCGGTGCCGACTTATCATCTGTTTTAAGTCGTATCTGACTTATCACTTGTGCATTCTTCACTTGAGCTGCTCCTCCTGTATCCTTCTTGTTGAGTCGTTGAAGACTTATCTCCTCGCCTTCGTTAAGTCGTAGACGACTCATGTCTGTTTCCTTAAGTCGGTCACGACTCATGCCTGTTTCTATAAGTCGGTTACGACTTATATTTCCCTCGTTATCTTTAGCTCGTGGACGACTTACGACATTTCCCTTAAGTCGTAGACGTCTTAAACCTTCAACACTCACAGCTATTTTATTATCTCGTGCCTCTTCTATAAGTCGTGGATGACTTATATCTGATTCCTTAAGTCGTGTACGACTTATGCCTTTGAAGGTTGTAGGTTGCGCTGCATCATCCTCCCCAGGTTGAAAGAAATTCGTCCTCGAATTTGCACATTCCTCCTCTGCAATATGCTTATCCTCGTGATAAGGTACGAGATGCTTAACGTTGAATACGTCTGACGTGTACACATCATCTGGCAGCTTCAATTTATAAGCATTTTCATTGATTCGTTTCACGACTTCTACAGGACCAATTTTTCTAGCTTTTAACTTGTTATAAGCGCCCACTGGAAAACGATCCTTTGTTAACACTGCATAAACCAAGTCTCCTTCATGAAATTTAACATTCCTTCGTTTCAAGTCTGCAGATCGTTTATATTTCTCATTTGCTTTCTCCAATCGTTCCTGAACGACTTTATGACATTCCGTCAACCCTTCAACAAAATCAGCAGCTTTCTTAACTGTCTTCTTTGATTGTGGCACTACCGTTAAATCCAACGGTCCCTTAGTTAAGCTTGAATATACTATCTGAAATGGACTGAACCCAGTACTTCGATTCACAGCATGATTATGAGCAAACTCTGCCTGGCATAACTTCACATCCCAACTCTTCAGATTATCTTGTACAAGACACCTCAGCAAGTTTCCCAATGATCTGTTTACCACCTCAGTCTGTCCATCTGTCTGCGGATGATAAGCGCTGCTAAAGTTCAACTTCGTTCCCACCATCTTTCACAAACTTAACGAAAAGTGACTCAAAAATCGAGTATCTCTATCCGACACAATAGATTCTGGCAATCCATGAAGTCGATAGATTTCCTTGAAAAACAACTGTGCAACATGAACAGCATCCGCCGTCTTCTTACAAGCAATAAAATGTGCCATTTTCGAAAATCTGTCAACCACCACATAAATGGAATCATTACCACGCTGCGTTCTCGGCAACCCCAACACAAAGTCCATACTGATATCCACCCATGGTTTTACAGGCACGGGTAACGGCATATATAAACCCGCATTAGTCGCAGTTCCTTTTGAAACCTGACAAATATGACAACGCTCCACAAACCTCTTTACTTCTTTCCTCAATGATGGCCAAAAGTAGGACTGTGAAATCAACTGTAAGGTACGGTCTCTCCCAACATGTCCCTCGTCGTGTAACTCTTTGATAATCTTCATTCTCAGACTACCCTCCGGTATGCACAATCGATTTCCTTTAAAAAGAAAACCATCTACCATCACGAACTCATCCGTCTCTCCCTCCTTGACTTTATCAACAAACTTTGCAAAGTAAGGATCATCGGTAAATGATTCTGGCAATATTTCAAACCCCGTCACTTCAACCTTCAATGTAGTTAACAAGTGATTTCTTCTACTCAACGCATCCGCAACACGATTCGTCACTCCCGACTTGTGTTTCACAACAAATGTAAATTGTTGCAGATATGCAATCCACGATGCATGTCCCGCTGAAATCTTGTCTTGCCCTTGCAAATGCTTCAATGCTTCATGATCAGTATACAGAACAAACTCCTTCTGAAATAGATAGTGTCTCCAGTGTTTAATAGATTGTACAACAGCATAGAATTCCACATCATATGTACTGTACCTCATCTTCGCTCCTGACAACTTCTCACTGAAATATGCAATTGGACGTCCCTTCTGACTCAACACTCCTCCGATTCCAACCTTGGATGCATCAGTATGTAATTCAAACACTAACTGAAAATCTGGTAATATTAGAATTGGTGCAGACGTCAAAAGTTCTTTGATTCGCTCAAAAGCAACCCCGGCTTCCTCCGTCCATGCAAACTGTTTACCTTTCATACAATCCGTAACAGGTGCCATCACACTACTAAAGTGTGGAATAAATCTTCGATAAAATGAAGCCAACCCGTGAAAACTACGAACTTCCGTTATCGTCTTGGGCTGCGGCCAATCTCTGATCGCCTCAACTTTACTTTGGTCCACCTGTATACCTTCCTTTGAGACAACATACCCCAGAAATAAAACACTATGCGTCATGAACACGCATTTCTTTGTTGCTGCATAGAATTGTTCTTGTCGCAATACCATCAGGACTTCCCTCAGATGATTCAAATGTTCCTCTGGACTCCCACTGTAAATCAGAATATCATCAAAATACACTACCACAAATTTCCCAATGAACGGTCGAAAAATATGATTCATCACCCTCATAAAAGCACTCGGTGCATTGGATAAACCAAATGGCATGACCAACCATTCGTATAGACCCTCCCTGGTTTTAAAAGCAGTTTTCCACTCATCGCGTGGTCTGATACGAATTTGATGATATCCGCTCTTCAAATCAATCTTCGAAAAGATAGTAGCTCCGCTTATTTGATCTAGCAAGTCATCCAACCTAGGCATTGGAAATCTATATCTCACAGTAATCTTATTCAATGCTCGACTGTCAGTGCACATCCTCCACGTTCCATCCTTTTTGGGTACCAATAAAGCTGGTACAGCACAAGGACTTAAACTCTCCTGCACACGCCCCTGTTCAAGCAATTCCTCTACCTGCCTCCGCAACTCTTCATGTTCTTTCGGACTCATTCGATAATGTGGTCTGTGTGGCAACACAGCACCTGGAACAAGATCTATCTGATGTTGTATATCCCTCAACGGTGGCAATTCCGTTGGTAACTCCTCTGGAAATACATCGTCAAATTCTTTCAAAACTGGTTCTACTTCTTCTGGTATTTCAACCTCTTCACTGTTTTCTCGCCCAATCAACAAAAACACTTCAGGCTCCTCCTCGACTTCTTTAACAAACTCCTTTAAAGTCAATAAAGTTTTCAGCTCTTCAATCTCTTCTGACTTACTTTCTCCCGGTTGTCTTTTCTTTGGAACTAAGACAATCTTCGTGCCTTCAAACATAAAACTGTAACTGTTGGTACGCCCATCATTTTGTACCGCCCTATCATACTGCCACAGTCTTCCCAACAACAAATGACAGACATCCATATCTACCACATCGCACCAGATTTCATCTTTGTATTTTTTTCCAATTGAAAAATTCACACGAGCCCTTCGTCCAACCTTCACCTCCCCGCCTTTCCTCAACCAAGCCAACTTGTACGGTTTCGGATGTTTCTCAGTCTTTAATGCCAACTTCCTCACATCCTCTGAAGAAATTATATTATCACAGCTTCCAGCATCAATAACAAATTTGCAAACTTTCCCCAGAATAGTACATGTTGACTGAAAAATATTGCTCCTCAACCAACTACAATCCTCCTCTTGCTTTGGTGTTAAACAGGACCTCTTTATCATGAGATTATAACCTTCGTCTCCCGACACTTCTTCCTCCTCCTCATCAGGTGGTGAATTGGAACATTCAGCTTCGTCATCCTCATCCTCAACCTCTGCTATCATAGCTCTCTTCTTCGGTTTTGGACATTCGCTACTTTTGTGACCAAATTCCTGACAATTGTAACATTTGAACCCGTTGTTAACCTTTGTCTTCTCAACCTCCTTCACTACTGGTCTACTGATAGGTTTAGAAACATTAGGACTTCCACCAACACCCTTCACTTGATTGTAAGAATTAGTAAACACACCACTTCCTCGTCGTCCCTGTTTCTCCCAAGCCAACGCTTTCTGATGTGCTTCCGCTACAGATCTGGGATCAAACATGTTAACCATATCCTGAATCTGCATTCGCAATCCCCCAATGAATCGAGATGTCAGCTGCTCTTTAGTTTCCATAATATCATTCCTTGCAATAAGTTGATAGAATTCATCAGCATAGTCGTTAATAGACTTCGTTCCTTGTCTCAAGTTTTGCAAACGTTGATACATCAAAGATTGATAATTGTAAGGTAAGAACGTTGCTTTCATCAATTTCTTCATCTTCTCCCAAGATTCAAATTTTGACTTTCCCATCCGTTCACGTGTAAGTTTGGTTTGCTGCCACCACGCCAAAGCTCTACCCCTCAACCTTGTAGCAACCAACTTCACTCTACGATGTTCTGGAACTTCTTTGAAGTCAAAAATCTCTTCAACATTAGCTACCCAATCTAGAAACTCCTCTGCTTGCATAACACCTTTGAATTCAGGAATTTCAGTCTTCATTCCCGACTCCCACTTGTGATCATACTCAGAGTGATTTTTTCCTTGTCCTCGAACACTACCACCATCATATTCCTCTTCAAAATCAGATGTATATCGTTGCCTATCTCGTCCACCCACATCTCTTGTAACGACCCGCTATTTTGGACCATTCAAATCGACAATAATCCACACATGTCTGACTTGAATAATTCAAAATATCAGATTGTAAATTTAAATTTGGCAAAACTCAGCATATACAGTAAATAAATCAATCACAGAATCACAGACACAGAGTAATACAATAATACGCAGCGGAATAGATAAAATAGTAGTTCATGAAGCTACTATATAAACATCAGTGTTAGAAATAAAATACAACAGAATATCTCAAATGTAGTGAAGTCTCCAGTACAACAGATGACTTCTCTGGACAAATCAACTAGAAGAGCTGAAAGCTGAGGCGATAGTTGGATCTCCAAAGGAAGCTCCAAACTCCAAGGATGAGTCTCAAATGCTGTATCACTCGGTCTGACCCGAGCGTAAAGCAAAACACAAAACACTCGAGTCAGGATTAACATTCTTATATCAATAAATCCAACTCAAGTGAAATATCAACTGAAATACAATTAACTTAAAGGATGTTTGGGATAACCATCCTCTAAGGATCTGTAGAACTATCTACAAGGTAGAAATATACTCTATAACACCGTGGTCATTCCAAATTAATTTATACTTCAAACCCAAAGTATCATTTCATTTCAAATATATCTATTTTCCAAAATAGTATATATATATATAGGTTAAATAATTTATAAAGTAGTATTTATAATTTCCTCAAGTCTCACAAATCGATTCAAATTAACTCAAATTCCAAATTCAAATTTATTCAAAGCTCAATTCATCAATTCAATTCAGTTCTAAATATACCATTTAATTTTTCAATATATTTTAAGGCTTTAAAATTCAACATTTTCAAAGTTAAATTTAACAGTTTCACATGACTCTTGATTTAACTTCATTATTATCTAATCAGGGAATATTCACTTAATAAATTCAATATCATTTAACTAGCCTTTAATTACATTCTACTAAATATTTCCTTAAATTTATTTAAATAAGAAATATTCATTAAATTATTTAAATTAAACCCAAGTTATAAATCATATTTTAAATCTCAATTTCAAATAGTTTTAAATCGGTTTAATTAAATAAAATTCTTTACTAAATTCAAATTACCTTCCCAACCTTAACTTATTCAAATTATTACCAAAATCTATTTTGAAATATATTTAAATACTCAACATAGTATAGGTATTTAAATCAATCATTCCCATTTATATATCATAATTTAAGGCTAAACATTTATTAAAACCATATATTTCTTTCCAAACCATAGAATTCAATTTCAAAATATTTATATATATATGGACCAACGGTGTTTGTATATATATTTATCATATGGTTAAGTGATACGGATATTTATCATTTCAATCCGAAATTTAAATATATACGGGTAGATATCATTTCGACCCGTAATCCCAATCTCAATTCAAATGAAACTCGCTTGGGTTTATCAGTTCAACCCATAATGATTTTCTCCTATTCTAAAGTCCGTTCGGGTATGTATCATTTCAACCCATAGTGAATTCTATATTAACAGGGAACTTGCAGAGTGATAACAGATAATATAAAATATAACAACAGACATATATCATCAATATAAATAACAGATACTGGTGTCAGATGTCATAGGTGAACATATACAGATAATAGTAATACATGCATATAAATACTAGGTACTGGTGTCAGATGTCACAGGTGAACATATACAGATAATCTCATATATAACAATTTAAATAACTACATCATCATATTTCAATTGTCGTTTCAATTGAAATCAAATTTAATAAATAAAAGAACGTTAATCGTGAGTGATTGCTCACCTTTCGAGGCTAGATAGAATAGACAATGAGATTGAGTTACGAAATACAAGCACGACTTTAAAATCAAAGCTAGAGGGGTACGATTTAACGAACAAATCTGATAGTTTGAATAGAGGAAAATCAAATCAAACCGGGTTGATGAAGATAATTGGTAAAGTGAATTTATATATAGCTATCTATAAATAAAATTCATATTCTAAACCCCACACACATAAAAAAAATACGTGTATTTCAAAATTGCTATTTCAAAATAAAATATATATTTGCTGGAACATATTATATATGCATTAAACTAACATAAATAATATAATGTACATACATCATATATGAATATTAGTATGTACAGAGCTTCTGACACAACTAGTATAACTTAGTTATAAATAGACTTATATGAATTTATATAACATACTGACCTAGGTGAAATAATGCTTTAAACAAAGCAAATATAATATATATATACTATTGAAAAGAACGAAATATGTATACCCATCCTCTGTTCCATTCGAAATATAATGCAAACCACAATATAAAGTTTAAACTGTTGCACAAACACAATATATAACAGTAAAACATATTTTATACCTTTCCATAATATAATATATACTATAACATTATATATATAATACGACTATTGCTTTATAACAATTAGTTCAACAATACACAATGCGAAAACCCAAACCATATAAATCAATAGAAGGCAGATGTAAGATAGAATATATAATTAACATATTATCAAAACTGTAACCACTAATATACTCGCATACTAAAATATACGTATATATATATTTCATAATATACGAATAAAGAAACAAAACTTATCATATACAAACCTGCCTAATTAAAATTTACGTAGACAATACAAATAAACACCAATTTCTTTATATATAAACTATATAACAAAACGTATATATATACGTATACACGACTAGAACAACCTAAGTCTATACAAACTTTTATAAACAGCCCCATATAAACACCCAACAGACTTAAACAAAGAATAGAACTAGGTGTACCTCAGCAAACTATGCAAAGCTAGACGAAGATGGTGGAGAGAAGAGGAGGTTTCGAAGGCAGCTGGAGTTGCTCGGCCAGGTGGCAGTCTCGGTGCTAGAGGGGTGGAGCAGTGGGGTTTGTAGAGTGGAGGAAGGCGGGCTGGAAGGTGGTGGGGAGGTGCTGTTCTCGGGTTTGGGAAGGAGGATAAAAGAAAGGGGAGGAGCTGGTGCCAGGCTGGGCAGTGCACGCGTGATGCTGGTAGACGAGGCGCAAGGCCAAGGGGAGGGCGGATCTGGAGGGGAGAGCGAGAGGGAAGGAGAATACGTACGTGGAGATGGCCTTTGGTATGCGTGCTACTGCGAGGTGATGGGTCGGCAGTTGTTGAGTGGGAGGCGTTGGTGGGTGAAGATGGTGACGAGGTGGTTGGAGGGAAAGGCGTTACGCGGAAGGCGTGGAGGAAGAAAGCAGAGGGTTTGGGATGGTGGGCACGGCAAGGAGAAAGGAAAAGAAAGGAAGAGTCACGAAATAGATCTGAGGAAAGGAGAAGGGAAGGGCAATCCAGAGGAACAGAAATGAACTTGTAATTATATATTCTTTGCCGAGATATTTGCAAGTGAACCGAAAAACGTGGGGAGGAAATAAAATAACGTGTGATCAAATCAAATGTCAGAGAGTTTTGAGCGAACTAAAATGAATGAAATATTAACGGTCACCCTATGATATAGCTGGAATCCAAAGCAATTAATTGTGATGTTTGCACAGCACGTCATCAGATTGAAAAGGCAAGGATACAAAAAAGTCACAAATTTTGGTACCGGTACGACATACAGTTTTATTGTTTCCGTCGTGTACCGGTATTCAAAATACAGAATTGAATATACCACAGAGATCAGCATGACGAGACGATCAAAACGGTATACAGATATTAGAGGCAGGATCATCCGATCAAAAAGTCGATACGGACCCTGATATACGTTGCTATTTCGTACAGAAAATCCAAACGGAGCTAGAAACGTCCGAATTTCGCGAAACGAATTTCGCAGACAGATTCAGAGTGTTCTAAATAATTTTTTTCATGTTGACAAATTTAGGTCTCGGAAAACTTTTAAATGCACTGTTATTAACCGGTTTGATTTGAAATGAAATTTCACAGGAAAATAAACTTCAATATTATCAAATGAAAATCTACCAGTTGCTATATTAAAATAGACGTATTCCAAATAGTAAATTTTTTATTTTCAAATTTTATTGTTTAAAATTTCACAAAATTTCAATTAATTACGTCATAAAAATTATTAAAATTTATGGGTCGTTACATCTCTACTACCATTACGTCTTCCACCATCATCCCTTCTATCTACATTCCTCCGTTCTCGATCATTCACGTTCCTCCCACGCCCTTGATCATTTTCAACACTTCTGTCTCGATTGGAATGTGGCGAGACTCTACTACCCCCATGGTTAGATTCAGGTGAAACCCTTCTCCGATTTTGATTCATCTCCGTCATAAGCTTCTCTAACCGGCCAATTCCTTCGTTAAGCTTTTCACTAAAGTTCTCATTGATTCTTTGCTCCATCTCATTAGCTTCTTCTCTTCGATACAAAGCTTCTACGTTTTGGTGACGATTAGCTCTCCTTGGCGGCATACTTGAAATCTTCACAAACTCTTCAACACTTCAAAATTCAAACACCTTTCGGACTTTGATCCAAAATGAAACGGATCGAAAACTTCCACTTTGTAGCAAATCGCGATGAACACGATGGACAAAGTTTCGGCCTCCAATTCAAATCCGATCAAACAACTTCGAACAATGATGAACACTTCTTCCTCTCGGCCACGGCTCAAACTTCATACTTCTCGGCCAAACAACTTCAACTTCAAAATGATTAGGCTCCAAGTCTCGATCTAACTATGATTGGTTAGAACAAGCTCTGATACCAAAACTGACGCAGCGGATTAAACAAAACAATCTTCGATCGGTGAAAGTAGTAATCGGTGGATTGGAAGATACTGAAATGCCCGAATTCGTTGATCCGAAGATACCGAACACTAGCTATCCCGAACTCGTTGATCACGCACGATACCGGGTTCAAAGATCTTCAATTCTTCGAGCGTTGATCTAGCGCACTAGATTCCGCGAATCGGCTTCTACAATCGTTGAATCGAGCGCACTCGATTATCCGAAAGAGGAGATAGGAGATTACACTCAACTACCAATTTAGATGAAAGCACACAGCAATCAAAAGAGAATTTTATTCAAAAATCAACAACCACTTACAAATGACTCACATGGCCTATTTATAGGCGTTACAAGTTTACAACAGAAATTACATTAACTCCTAAGTCGGAACCGACTTATCACGTACGACTTAAGAAATACAGACGACCTACGACCTAAAAATTACAACACAATACAAGCCTTGCCGACTTACGACTCAAAAGAATACAGACAATCATAAGACTTACACACAGACGACATATGAAAACAGACGACATACGACTTATAAAAGAAGACGACCTACGATTTAACAATCTGGAGAATACAACAGAACATTATTCACTTAAGTCGTTGCCGACTTAACATCTTCTCACGACTCATCAATAGCAGTGTTTTAAGAATCAACGGTCCAGATTAACTCGGCATAAGATTCAACAGCATCCAGCTTTCGCGACTTAAAGACAACCAGCTTTATTCGACTTAAGAATCAACGGCTTAGATTAACTCGGCGTAATGATCAACAGTCTTCAGGCTTTGGTGACATAAGATGGTACGACTTAACTGAGTCGTAACTCGGTGCCGACTTATCATCTGTTTTAAGTCGTATCTGACTTATCACTTGTGCATTCTTCACTTGAGCTGCTCCTCTTGTATCCTTCTTGTTGAATCGTTGAAGACTTATCTCCTCGCCTTCGTTAAGTCGTAGACGACTCATGCCACTCATGTCTGTTTCCTTAAGTCGGTCACGACTCATGCCTGTTTCTATAAGTCGGTTACGACTTATATTTCCCTCGTTATCTTTAGCTCGTGGACGACTTACGACATTGCCCTTAAGTCGTAGACGTCTTAAACCTTCAACACTCACAGCTATTTTATTATCTCGTGCCTCTTCTATAAGTCGTGGACGACTTATATCTGATTCCTTAAGTCGTGTACGACTTATGCCTTTGAAGGTTGTAGGTTGCGCTGCATCACATCGTGTCATTTTTTTTCATTGATTCTCCAGAATTTAGAAACATGAGCAGGCTTCAAAATTCTTAATGTGAGTAACTAACTTGTTTTATTTTATTATTAAAATGTGTGTACATGGTTTTCTACTTCATTTCCATAATATTCTTATAACTTGGATATCTTCCGCATATGAACTCTTATTAATGCACGGTTTCTTCCTTTGGAATCGTATCAAAATTCCGAACAACATGAAACTAGTTTGGTTGAATTTGGAGACCGTTGAAATTTTGGGCTTTTATTGGACTTTCAGTTGGCTATAAATCAAAGGTGAGTGATTAAACCCACTCACACAATACTAAAAATTCTATTACAAGTTAAATAAAATATATGATGTGATATATAATTTTTTTTGTTGTTTATTGATTTCAGTTGACATTTGAATTGATATTGAATCTGAATTGACATATAATTTTGTATTGGAATTTAATTGGTAGTTAAACCCCGATATTAATAACTATTATATGTTGAAATATATTGGTTGATTTGGATGTTGTTTGAAATGGATGCTTATTGATTGATGTGTTGGATGTATGGTTGTTTATTTATTTTAATATGTCCTAGTTATTGTAACAACCCTGTATTTTGTAATTATTTTAAATTGAATTTCCTGATTTAAAAACTTTATTTATTTATTAAAATGGATAAATTTTGTTATTTTAAATATAAATTTTGATTTTTATGTGAATTATAATTCCAAACATGAATAAATAGAGTATTTTCCTGAAATGTGAATTTTTGTCAATGTGGTCAAACTTTGACTTTTAATTTAAAATTTTAAAAGTTTGAAATTTTGATTTTTTTTTCTTTTATTATGAAAGTAAATAAAATTTTAAGAATACTGCTTTTCGTTTCGTTGAAATCTGATTTATATTGTGAAAGTTATGCCTTTTACACTATTGGATGTAATTTGTTGTATTTAACTAAATTGCTATTTTAATTTTATATAAATAATATTTTGTTTGTTATGTCATGTTGTAATGTATGTTTACAAGTTTAATATGATGTTATGTATCTATTTTAGTTTTAAAACATTTTTATAGTGTAATTGAAATTTTCTAATGTAAGTTGTCTTTTGTTTACAATTTTTAATTTCTAGTTTCAATTAGTTAAAGTAATTCTTTATTTATCTTTTTATTTTCTTAAGAATTTATTTTATTTTCATTTACACTTTATTTTGTCTAGCATTTATTTTATTTTACTTGAATTTTTATTGGATAAGAAGTAAAGTTATAATTTTCCAAAGTTAATTGCATTTTTGTTTGAAATTTAAGTCTAGTTTCAATGTATATATACGTTTTTGATTTTAAAGGCATATCTTTAAAAGGTATTTATTTAACGTTATTGTATTTATTAGTTTGTGAAAGCTTCTTGTATACACCTTTCATAAATATATAGGTAACACATCAATTAGGATACGGTATCTATTTTTAAGTGGAGGCATACGTTACGTTTTGATTTATTACCTCTTTAGCTTTCCATCCATTGATTTTATACCATAACTCCTCAATATTTTGGCCGTTCATTCCTTAACTTTAGCCGTGAGTTTTTATTCTTTTTTTTCACGTTAAAACACTTTCTCATTCACAAATTTGCAGCCATCATTTCAGATCTGAAAATAGGTAATGGCTTCCTCTTCCTTTTCTACCTTTTCTTCTTCCTTTTTGCATGTTTTGGCCATGATTTCTTCATATATTTGCATGCTCTCCACTCTAGTTGCCTCGGTCATAGCCTCCACCACCTCCTCCTCTTCACCATCCACCGCCTACCACCTCCACTTCCTCTGACCAGATCTGGCCATACCTTTCCCATGACCAAAAACTCCACAAAAATGTTGCAAACTCCTTAAAACATGCCTAACCGAGCCTAGTCTTCATCACCATCACCTTAGATTTCCTTGGCCACCTCCCCATGCTCCACCACCACCATGATATGACCATTTACTCTCAGCCTTACCTCTGTCCAAATCTGTAGCATGAATGGCCGAGCCCATAGACCCATGTAGCCGAGCCAAAGTGATGAACCAAAACCTTCCTCTTATGCTTGCCCCTTTGTATTCATGTTATGTAACCTCTACCACTTCCTATTCCTTGTAGCCATGCCTTTTTAGGTCCAAACCTAAACCTAAACCATGTTGTGGCTGAACCTATAAAGCCTTATGGTCGAGCAAAGTTGAGTGGAGATCGAGAAAAAATGGTTTAAAAGCTTTGTGTAGTCAATTGTCTATTTCTATTCCAATTTGTTTCCATATATTCTTTTGTATTGTATTCATGTTTATATCTTGCTTTGTTTAATTTGTGAATACAATATTTATATCTTGGCTCTCTCTCCATCCAAATCTAGTCGTGCTTTCGTGCTTTCCGGATTTTTGTTTGAGTGTTTGTTTTGCAAACTTCAGCGTAAAAAGGTGAGTAATCACACCTGACATTCATACTTATATTATTGTGAATTGATAGCAAGTGAAAGTGTAGAAATTATTATATCATGTTATACCTGCATGTGATGTAAATTATATGATATTAAACCCTGTTATTAACTTGTCACATCATCTGTTATATTATTTTATTTTACTGTTTATTTATATTCTGTTCTCACACTGCAAGTTCCCTGTAGAATAGAATCACTATGGGTTGAAATGATACATACCCGAACGGACTTTAGAATAGGGAAAGATCGTTATGGGCTGAAATGATAAGCCTGCGCGATTTTTATTTATTTTAATAACTTGGGATTGCGAGTTTGAAATGATAGAACCCGGATTTTTCTTTGTAAATTTCGGATTGAAATTATATATTATCCGTATCACTTGACCTAGGTTAGAAAATATTATACAGACCCGTGGTTATTTCATATATTTTTTTGGAAGTTTTAAGTATTTTTCAAAAATGTAAATTTTGATATTTTGATTTAAATTTGGTTTTTAAAATGATTTAATAAAGTGAAAATGATTTTTCTATGGGTTAAATATGATAAATAAATGAATGGAAAAACTGTGGTTTTCAACATAACTTAATTTGGAAATTTGTGATTTGGTTTAAATAAAATGTATATTAAAAATGAACATTTGACATGTCATTTTAATTAATGTGATATTGATTAAGACAATAAATGCTATTTATTGTGAAAATAAAATGTAAGTTAAAAATGAACATTTGACATGTAATTTTAATTAATGGGATATTGATCAAGACAATAAATGCTCTTTATTGTGAAAATAAAACTGTATGTTAAAAATGAACATTTGACATGTAATTTTAATTAATGTGATATTGATTAAGACAAAAAATTCTATTTATTGTGAAAAAAAATGTAAGTTAAAAATGAACATTTGACATGTAATTTTAATTAATGGGATATTGATCAAGACAATAAATGCTCTTTATTGTGAAAATAAAAATGTATGTTAAAAATGAACATTTGACATGTAATTTTAATTAATGTGATATTGATTAAGACAATAAATGCTTTTTATTGTGAAAATAAAAAGTATGTTAAAAATGAACATTTGACATGTAATTTTAATTAATGTGATATTGATTAAGACAATAAATGCTCTTTATTGTGAAAATAAAATGTAAGTTAAAAATGTCCATTTGATATGTAATTTTAATTAATGGGAGATTGAATAAGACAATAAATGCTCTTTATTGTGAAAATAAAATGTATGTTAAAAATGAACATTTGACATGTAATTTTAATTAATGTGATATTGATTAAGACAATAAATGCTCTTTATTGTGAAAATAAAATGTATGTTAAAAATGAATATTTGACATGAAATTTTAATTAATGTGATATTGATTAAGACAATAAATGCTCTTTATTGTGAAAATAAAATGTATGTTAAAAATGAACATTTGACATGTAATTTTAATTAATGGGATATTGATTAAGATGATAAATGCTCTTTATTGTGAAAATAAAATGTAAGTTAAAAATGAACATTTGACATGTAATTTCAGTTAATGTAATATTGATTAAAATAATAAATGTTCCTTACTGTAATAATGAAATGCAAGTAAATAATATACTATAACTTAACATAAGGAATTTCAACTTTAAATGGGAAATTATAGTAATTAAAGTTATTTAACTTAAAAGCATGGTTTATTTAATATCCAAATTGTTTGCACAAAAAATGGACAAACACCTCAAAGTTGTATGATTTAGTAGATCTTATGTTGTTCTTAGTGATTTGGGTGATTTATGCAAATATATGAAAAGCAGGGGCTAAACTGTAAAAAGACACGCAGATTTATAGTGGTTCAGCCAGAATGTGCCTACGTCCACTTTATATGTTATTTCTCTTCTCTTGTTTTGATTACAAGTACAAAGCTTTGATACAAGTAAAAGAAAGTTGTTTGAAAGTTCTCTCCGTGCTTGAGCTCTCAAACTTGTCCCCCATTGTCGTACCCCTGCCCCTCTATTTATAGAGTGAGGGTGGGAGCAGGGGTCTTGGATGTATATAGCTGCTGGTGGGCCTGGGCTGATGTGATCTGGCCTGGCACGTCTTGGTCCAGCAGCGTTTGGTCCGGTGGTAGGAGGTGAGTTGGTTCGGCGAAGCATGGGAGGTGAGTTGGTTCGGCGAAGCATGGGGATGAGTTGGTTCGGCGAAGCATGGGAGGTGAGTTGGTTCGGCGAAGCATGGGGATGAGTTGGTTCGGCGAAGCATGGGAGGTGAGCTGGTTCGGCGAAGCATGGGAGGTGAGCTGGTTCGGCGAAGCATGGGAGGTGAGCTGGTTCGGCGAAGCATGGGAGGTGAGCTGGTTCGGCGAAGTATGGGAGGTGAGCTGGTTCGGCGAAGCATGGGAGGTGAGCTGGTTCGGCGAAGCATGAGAGGTGAGCTGGTTCGGCGAAGCATGGGAGGTGAGCTGGTTCGGCAGAGCATGGGAGGTGAGATGGTTCGGCAGAAGCATGGGGATGAGTTGGTTCGGCGAAGCACGGGAGGTGAGTTGGTTCGGCGAAGCATGGGGATGAGTTGGTTCGGCGAAGCATGGGAGGTGAGTTGGTTCGGCAGGGTCGTTGCATGCGAAGCAGGTTGGATCGGCGAAGCTTTGGACCGGTGGTGAGAATCTACCCAACATTTGCCCCCCCAAAGTGGGGTATATGCTGGCGTATGGCCTACTTTGTTTCCTCTTATTCGGTCGTTGAGCGCCGATCCAACTGGTCCGGCATCCTATATTTGCCTATAAGTAGGGGCTGTATACTCTCGTTATTCCCTTCCAATTCAAGATAGCCGAACCAAACGTTTCTGCCGAATCAAGTTCTCTGACGAATTGCTTCAGAATACCGAATCAAGTACTGCCGAACGAATTTACGTACTTTAAGTGCCGAATGATCATTTACTCTGGGTGTCGAATGAACTTTACCCTGGGTGCCGAATGAACATTCACTCTGGATGCCGAATGAACTTGATTCTAGGTGCCGAATGAACGTTCACTCTGGGTGCCGAATGAACTTGATAAACTTGATTTTTTCACTTGAAATTTCAGACTGCAGACACTTGCTCCTTTACTTCCTCTATTCTAATGACGTTCTTCTTTGTGTTTGCAGATAATGTCTCGTAAAGCGGAAACTCGATCAGACAAAAAGAAATCCGGGGGCGAAGGAGGTTCCTCCGCCGTGCCCCCAGCTCAGCCGAATCCAGAACGTCACGGACCTGCCCCGAGATCACTAGTGGATGGGTACGGCCCTCAGGAACTTCTGAACTCCCCGCCCGATTGCTTTCCTAGCTCCCTCAAGGAGGAGCAGCTTGATGTTATTTCCCGATCTTTTGGAATTGATAGGGCGCACTTGCTGTTGCCAGGGAGAGAAGTTATGCCGTACGAACCTCCTGAAGGGTACCTTGCCTACAGCAGATACCACTGCATGTGTGGTGCCATTCCTCCTCTTAACGCTTGGGTAGCCAGCTTCCTCACATATCTAAAGGTGGCCCCATTCCAGCTTCAACCCAACTCCTATGCTATACTAGTGAGCCTCTTCGTTATTTTTCAGAGGAAGTGTGGTCGTGCTCCTTCCAACCGGGAGATCCGGTACTTATATAATCTGAGGGGCTATAAGAAGGGGTCCCCATACATCAGCTTGGAGTCGGCTGTAACCTTCAAGCCGGTCTTGGACCTGTATTCCAAATTCAGCATGTTCAAGAAGGAGTGGTTCTTTGACAGGGACGGCTCAGTTTCTTTTAGGCGCTTCACCTTTGGATGTAAGTCTACACTTTATTTATTTCCATTCTGGTTTGCGAGGCTTCTTCTCATACGTCTTCATTTTTGCTAGCGACAGGTGGCTTTGCGGTGGTGGAGACCGATCGCCTGGTTCAAACGGCGGCTGAGATAGAAGCTATCCCCGGGAGGGATAGATCAGCTGCCTTCCTGATCAGAAACGCGACCCTTCTGGACTATAACTTGATCCTTCCACACCAGTCAGTAGTCAAGCTGAGGGAAACGGCGGAGGAGAGGGCGGTTGCTCAGGCTAAGGGAGGCGTCGCGGCAGAGAGTGGAAAGAGAAAACCTTTCACAAAACCTCCAGCCGTCGGAGGTAAGAAACTTAAGAGATCGGACGGTCCTTCTCCCAGCAACTGTCCACTTACTCAGGGGGAGGAAGACGTGGAGGAGGAAAGAGGTGAGGGTGGAGATGGCATCGGGGCCTTGCTTCCTGGGCAAGCGGGCGAGATTCAGGAGTGGACGGATGATGCGTTCCACCAAGGTTTCGAGGGGCTGGACGAAGATCCGGCTTTGGTAGAGAAGACCGGGAAAGCGGACAAGGTCGGGACCGGTGCAAGCGAGTCTTCTCAGACCATTCCAGCCAAGGTGGCTCCGACGACTCAAGGTGAACTCTTGACTCCTGCATGCTTCATTAATGATAGGGACTTAGGAATATTTTATGATCCGCTCCCGTCCTGGAATGAAATCCAGGACTCATTGCAGTATCCTACTTCTCCCCAGGGTTTGTATAACAGACGTGCTTTCTTTCTTCTTTTAACTTGTAATTTACCGCGCTTCTCGAATTATATAGTGATGTAAGCTTGTGACACTTGTTCTTTATATCAGGAGCAGGTAAGACATCCAAGGCCCCAGATCTTCGGCACGGGCTTGAGCAATACAAGCTTTCCAAAACTTCCGCCAAGCCGAAGCCTTCGACCCACCACTCCGGGGATGTAGTCGGCTACCGTCCTCTTCTCGGGGTTATTGATGAGGGTATTCAGCAGAGAAAGAGGAGTCATCCTTTATTCGAACCTTCACCTGGTCCTCAGCTCCCGGCTCAGCCTCTTCATGATATCACGGAGGAGGATAGCGAGTTTGCACTCTCTCCGCACCCGTCCGGAAACCCTTCCGTTACTCATATCGACCGTCCTGACTTGGCTCGTAATCCATTTGCGGGTCATCCTGATCTGGATCCAAGTTCCCACGATATTACCTTTGACGAGGTTACTGGTGAGCACCTTCTTCCCCGCAATCCCATGGTACGGGTGCTTGATGAGGCTAAGTCCTTAGATCTTGATCTACTTACTACTCGGATAGTTACCATGGGAGACGAGGCCAAGGCTAATATTGATCGGGTGGCGGAGGAGACTAGGAAGCTGATGGAGCATCATGCCCGGCTGGTTAAGGCTGGAGAGGAGATTGGGAGTGCCAACATCCGACTTCGATTGGTGGTTTCAGATCAGGCCAAACAGCTTGCTGATCAGGCCATTCAGATTTCTCAACATGAGGCTGCTTCTGGACGACTAAAGAAAACCATGGAAGATGCCAACCGGGCTGAACTGCGGAAAATGGAAGCTACCTGCAGGGAACGGATCGACATGGCTATTGCCACGGTGGACGAGGTTCAGAAAGCGGATCTTGAGCAGATAGGGGAGCTATCCGGGAAACTTGAGACTTCAGAGCTTGCTCAAGCCAAGTTGAGGGAGGAGATGGAGGCAATGCGGAAATCCCTTCTGGTAGACTGCTCGAGATACCGATCGGAGAGAGATGCCACCGTTGAAAGGTTGTCGGCTTCCGAGGCCCGGATGAGGGAGTTTGAGGAAAATGAGGAGATGATGGACGAAATGCTTCAGGACATGTACTTCCGTACCTGGAAGCAGGGCAACCTATCCTGGATGGATGATTATCCCAGGGTCATGGCTAAGATCTATCTTCGGGCTTTGGAGGAGGCTAAGGCCGATGCGGATAAAGATGGTGGCGTGGTCTTCAGCATGGATGCGGTCACGGCTCAATTTGCCAAGGAGGAGAAGGTGGCGGTGAAGGAAGGTATGCGGTTGCTTGCTGCTGAGGAGGTAGGCGTGCAAGTAGAGGACGACGATCAGGATAGCCAAGAAGCAGGTGCTGGTAAGTCTTCCTTTTTAGTCTCTCCATTAACTTGGTTGCTTATTGCTAATGAATCCTTTCTTTGACTGGACAGGTGGTCAACAGGACAAGGATAAAACTCCAATGCAACCGGCCCCTTGATTATACCTGGAAAGACTCTTTTTGTGGATTTGACAGGGTTGTATATGTTAGTTTTAAAACAGTGAAGTAGCCTTTAGGTTGTAATAATTTGCCACTTGTAATAAATAGTCTTATTTTTGACGTGTAATTCTTTAACTTAAGCTGATTTTGTCGTCTTCTGAACGTTTGTTGTTATTTTGACATGTCGTATGAGAAATATAGCTATGTATATTCTTGTAATTAAATTGTGTTTGATGTCGGGTTCTGGTTTAAAACATAATTTCATGACTTGCAATGTTAGCGTGTGGTGCGAACAAATTAGTCATGTATTTGTACACAAAAGAAGAAAATACCGCCTTTCATGCTCTAATTGTAGATGGCAGTTTTGAGTATCTTGTATGACCGAGCATGGAAAGCAGTTGAATGCCCTGCCATCCGATTGTGAGTCCCTGCACCCATTGGCGAGTATCTCCTACTCTGTATCCTGTACTTTAGGGGTTGTTATAAAGCTTTTTAAGTAAAATTGAAATAGGTGAAATAGTAAAACTTCCAATCACGGAAGGCCTTCGATGTGCTTAAGTTCGTGGCAAACGGGTTTTGTAGTCACTTTCCCTAGCAGTGGGTCTTGGAGACATTTGTCACCCATCTTACGCCTCCGCGGGGAGTTAATTCTTTTTTACCACAGCCGCACTTAAGACACATCGGAGCCGAGATCGCGCACAGTAACTACCCGGGCCATTATGGCCCGTAATCGTGGGTATTATTCGATTTACTGTGGCCGGCTAGCGTGGGTGCCGATCGTCAACTGTGAACTGCCCCTGGCTAGCCACACCTTATGTTGGGGCTTATAGTCGGTTCACAGTTGCCGGCGAGCCTAACGCCGTAATGAGCTGCCTCGGCTATAGTCGGCCTTCTCGGTGGCTTATAATCGGCTCATTACAGTTGGCTTTAAGGGCCGTCGCGAGCAATGAGTTAACCCGCAGCAGAGGGATGCCGGAGCGAAAGTGTCTCATTGGCGAGGGCATAGATTCGCATAGTACCTGTTAGGTTTTGTCCAGGAGAGGTTGCGCTGCGGAGCGCCTTGAATGAAAATGCTATTTGCACAGGATTTTGTTCAACAGAAAAGGATACAGTTAACAAGCAGCCAAGATATGAAGGAACAAGTTAAAAAGAGACAAGTTTTTTAAAGTGGTTCGACACGGAAATGCCTACGTCCATTGATTCTCTTTGTTAATTCACTTCATATGGGCAGTATGAGTTAAGAAAAGTATCGACGAAGGTGTTGGATGTTCCAGGCCCTCTGGAACACCTCCCCGTCCACTGTTGACAAAATATAAGCTCCATTGCGAAGATCTTTATGAATTACATATGGTCCGTCCCAGATTGGATCTAGCGCTCCAGGGCGCGGGAAGATTCGCTTGAGGATAAGATCTCCTTTCTGTAAGCTACGATGCTTGACTTTGGAGTTGTATTGCGTTGCCACTTTTTGCTTGTGAGCTGCTGCCCTGGGGGGCTGCATCATTTCTTCTTTCCTCAATTAGATCCAGAGACATGAGGAGGAACTCTTCGTTCTCTTCTGGGTTGTAGTGGATCCTACGATGGGAAGGCACTATAGTTTCAATTGGGAGCATAGCCTCCGATCCGTATGCCAAAGAGAAAAGGAGTATGCCCCGTTGATGTTCTGAAAGACGTGCGATTGGCCCATAGTGCCGTAGGAGGTTCATCCACCCAAGCGCCCCTTGACTTTTCGAGTTTCTTTTTTATTAGAGTTTTGAGAATTTTGTTGACGGCTTCGACTTTTCCGTTTGCCTGGGAATAAGCTACGGATGAGAAGCTTTTGTGAATTCCATGCTCTTGGCACCAGTTGGCGAACTCCTCGCTGTCAAACTGAAGTCCATTGTCCGATATGATTTTGAATGGAACTCCATACCTGCATAGAACATTTTTTGATCAAGAAGTTAATAACTTTTGCTAAAAATACTTTATTTAGGGGTTCTGCTTCCTGAGGGATGTGTTTGATTAAATAGTGATCCCATCGATTGAGAAGCAACTTGGTCTTCTTTAAATATGCTATGAGTCATTCTTCTCGAGCCTGGAATCCTACTAGTATTTGATTTACAATAAGTTGAGAATCGCTATGAAGACACAAAGAATTGGCTCCGATTTCTAAGGCAAGTTCTAATCCAGCTATCACTGCTTCATACTCTGCATCGTTGTTGGTGGCAGTGAATCCTGACCTTATAGCATAGTGTAGTTCATTTCCCTTGGGAGTGATTATTACGACACCTGCCCCCGAGCCTTGTTCCTTGATGGCGGTGCGAGGATGGTAGGTGATATCATATTGACTTAGTTGAATGCACCATTTAAGTAGTCGCCCGGAAGCGTCGAGACGATGGAGTACCTGCCTTAGTGGTTGATCGGTCAGAACTCTGATGGAATAAGATCGGAAATAGTGACGCAGTTTCCGTGATGTGATTAGTAGGCAATAGGCTAGCTTCTCAAGTTTAGGATATCTGGTTTCTTCTTGTGCGGGGGGCGTTTGTATCTAACTTCGTCTTGAGTGTCCCGGGAGATGTTTTCGATCATTTCATTTAAAGGAGTATAAGCGTCAAATCTCGGTCCTGGCCGATACAAGCACTTTTCTCCCTTCTTGCCCCCAGCATTGTCTCTAGAAGCATCCCTTCGAACGTCCTTTGCTACAGCGGACGTGCTGCCGTAAGCTGCCTTATTTTGTCGCCCCGACTGCCCTTTAGTGGCAGCGTCTTCAAGCCTCATATATTTCCCGGCCACATAGAAAAAATCGGGTAAAGTAGCTGGTTTTTCTTTTGTCAATCTTCTAGCAAATTTAGTATCCAGATGCACACCACTACAGAGGGCCATTAAGATAAGCTTCTCGTCGGCATCTTGGACTGTGGCCGTTGCGGCATTGAATCGGGTTAGGTATTGCTGCAGCTTCTCTCCAGGTTTCTGCTTGATACTGGATAGGGAATAAGCATCCTTAGGTTGTTCCACATGAATGAGGAACTGGCTGATGAACTTTTCTTTCAACATTTCCCATGAGCTGATGGATCCCTGAGGTAGATGACAGAACCAGGAGGTAGCGAGATCTGCTAAGAAGAGTGGAAAGCATTTGCACAGTACTCCCTCTGTCGCTCCACTCATGAGCATATGTTGTGTGTATCTCTGCAAGTGTACAACGGGGTCGGAGGTTCCTTTGTAAGGTTCCATTGTTGGCATCTTCCATTCTCGGGGGGTGATAGCAATTTCAATGTTGCGGGCGAAAGGGCTGGTCACCCTAGCGCCTATCCCTCGATCTCTTTGCTCCCGTTGGATGCACTCTCTGAATAAGCGCGCCATCCTTTCATCAGAATTTGGAGCAGATAGAAACGAGTTTGGTTCTGTTCTGTGGGATTGATTCCGTCCAGATGACCTGTAGGGATGGTATCGTCTATCATTCCTCATATTTTCCAGTGGCTGCCTTTGGTCTGCTGGGAGCATGCTCGGGTCAGCTACAGTTGGCCCTTGCCTTGATCTCCCCCTGCTGGGTTCTGATCTAAGCACTTCCTCGGGTCCAACTTCGGGCTGGACTCTAGATCGACCCCGTTCACTGGCGTTTCTGTGGTTAGGCAGCATGACAGGCTCAGCTACAGTTGACCTTCGTCCGGTACCTCCCCCGTTGGGTTCGGTACCAAACGTTTCCTCAGGCCTAACTTCGGGCTGTGCTCGGTCTCGGCTCCTACCATGGCTACTTCTGCCGTTAGCCCCTTCGAAGAAGGAAGATCTTTGTTGTCTCTGAGATCCTCCAGACTGGGACTCGCCCCATGATTCAGTGATGCGGTTGGATTCTTCAGCGTCCCTTAAGCGTGACATGAGATGGTCCACCAAGGCTTCCTGCTGGGACGTGAAGCGGTTAGTTACTTCAACCACAACTCTGTCCAGAGCTGCTCTAGTAATTGCTGTAGGCTGTTCTATGGCAGGAGTGGTTGGGTTAGCCTGTTCTTCATTTGTTACTGTTGCTGGAGGAGGACGATTTACTTGATTCATGACAGCTGGATCTGGAAGACTGCTGGATGCGATGTTTTTTCCTTTGTTAACATCTTTTCTCTGTTTGGGAGGCATGTTTTCCAAGTGGCGGACGATGCTGTTAGGAAAACTTGTTAAGCGGATGAAGCTGAAGCTTCGAGCTTCTATTTCTCAGTGAAAGCACCAAAAATGTTTGCACAAAAAATGGACAAACACCTCAAAGTTGTATGATTTAGTAGATCTTATGTTGTTCTTAGTGATTTGGGTGATTTATGCAAATATATGAAAAGCAGGGGCTAAACTGTAAAAAGACACGCGGATTTATAGTGGTTCAGCCAGAATGTGCCTACGTCCACTTTATATGTTATTTCTCTTCTCTTGTTTTGATTACAAGTACAAAGCTTTGATACAAGTAAAAGAAAGTTGTTTGAAAGTTCTCTCCGTGCTTGAGCTCTCAAACTTGTCCCCCATTGTCGTACCCCTGCCCCTCTATTTATAGAGTGAGGGTGGGAGCAGGGGTCTTGGATGTATATAGCTGCTGGTGGGCCTGGGCTGATGTGATCTGGCCTGGCACGTCTTGGTCCAGCAGCGTTTGGTCCGGTGGTAGGAGGTGAGTTGGTTCGGCGAAGCATGGGGATGAGTTGGTTCGGCGAAGCATGGGAGGTGAGTTGGTTCGGCGAAGCATGGGGATGAGTTGGTTCGGCGAAGCATGGGAGGTGAGCTGGTTCGGCGAAGCATGGGAGGTGAGCTGGTTCGGCGAAGCATGGGAGGTGAGCTGGTTCGGCGAAGCATGGGAGGTGAGCTGGTTCGGCGAAGCATGGGAGGTGAGCTGGTTCGGCAGAGCATGGGAGGTGAGATGGTTCGGCAGAAGCATGGGGATGAGTTGGTTCGGCGAAGCATGGGAGGTGAGTTGGTTCGGCGAAGCGTGGGGATGAGTTGGTTCGGTGAAGCATGGGAGGTGAGTTGGTTCGGCAGGGTCGTTGCATGCGAAGCAGGTTGGATCGGCGAAGCTTTGGACCGGTGGTGAGAATCTACCCAACACAAATGAATTAATTAGTGTAATAAAATAGAAGTGATAAAATAACTATGGTAAAAATTGTAAGTATATAAACATTTGGATTATATAAAAGGGTAAAGTGGAAAGTATTACATTCTAGAATGCTATGATTTCTTAAATATTACATTTAAAAAAAACGCTATGATCCCTTAAGGTTACATTTCCAACTTGCTATGATTTCGTAAGTATCGCTTTTCCAAAATGCTATGATGACCTAAGGTTATGTTTTCGTAATGTCATTATTTCTAAAATGTAATGTTTCAAATTGCTATGGTTATAAAAGTTACATTTTAGAGTGATATGGGTTTTCAATTATTATGGTTTCACAGTGTTATAATTAAATGTTTAATTTTGGAAGTGGATATGATAATTTGGTTTTAAAAGTTTATATTATTTTAAAATAAATGATATGGTTTGAAATAGATATGATATTTTGGTTTTGAAAGTATATACTGTTTTGGAAATAAATATCCATGGGTTATAATAACGATTGGTTGTTAAAGAGACCGGGATCGGATATGGACATACTCTCTGTCGATACCCAAAACCACTTTAACAACTGTGTATGCGGTGAAGTTTCCAGAATGGAGTAGGATGGTGGCGACGATCCTAAGGTATATGCATGGACCCAACTCCCACGAGTTGGCATAAGGTGGCTAAAACAGGAGCGATCTCGGGCCAATGAGGTAGCACCTCTTATCAGACACACTTCTTCGATACCATTCTATTACTTTGTGATTTATTGGGTGCACCCCTTGATTTGGGAGTGTTGTTCGAGGTGTAGCGGTAGTGGCTGCTATGCGTTTCCATCTGCCCGTGTGCGTAATTGGTATATCTACCCTGGCATTGGCTTGTGTGCCGTGTCACCTACCATATTGAGCTTTACTACGAGTTGTGATTTCTCCCGTAGCCTGCGGAGTATCGAGGGTAGCCCCCATTTCAGGAGTATGCTAATACTGGATAGACTACTGAGACTATTACTTGTTAAGGGCTATGGGTAACCCCTTGACGCTATTAAAAAGTATGTTTATTTTATATTAGACATTATTATAATAGCAAATATTACTACATAGTAGATAGTTTAACGGATCCTTAGAGAATGGGCGATCCCAAGCATTCTTTAAGTTACATTCTACCTTTATTACAGTTCACTTGAGTTGGTTTACATTGTATAAGTATGTATGTCCTGATTCGAGTGTTTTGTGTTTTGCTTTACGCTCGGGTAAGACTGAGTGATACAACATTAGAGACTTACCTTTGGAGCTGGTGTTTTCTTTGAAGATCCTGATATCTATTCCTCTAGTTGGTTCCAGTTGTATTCTGAGTTGTTCCTAATTATCATACTATTTCTCCTGTTGTATTTTGGTATTCCTATTGTATCTTACTTAACTCTGATGTATTTATATAGTAGCTTCATGAACTACTATTTCTTTTTTTTCTGCTGCATTATTATATTACTCTATGTCTGTGATCTATGATTATTTATATTTACTGTATATTCTGAGTTTTGCCAAATATAAATTAACAATTCGGTATTTTGAATTATTCAAGTCTGACATGTGTGGTTTTATTGTCGATTTGAATGGTGCAAAATAGCGGGTCGTTACAGTTGGTATCAGAGCTCTGGTTTTAGGCAAACTCAGCATATAGAGTAAGTTTAATTACAGAATCACTTTCGTTCGAACTTGAATTCCTTCTTTTTCGATTCGGTTTCCTTTGAATTTTGGAGTTCCCTTCAGTTCCAAGTCCATTCTCGTCCTCCCCTATTCGTGCCTTCTTGATTCTGGAGTGTCCCATAACTCCACTCCGAATAATCTTTCTAATGAATTGGTGGTCCCGCCAATATTCTAATGACTTGTAAAAGGGTGAAACTCCTTTACAAAAAGCATTGATTCACCGAAGATTTCTATATCCTCGGTTTAGATGCTAGTATCTCTTATTATTCTGAATTATATCTCTTGAGATCGAATATAGATTTACCCTAGAAAATCCACAACGATCTTTTCGTTAAGTCACGGTTGTCCTGGTTAGGGTTACCAGCAATTTATATAGGCTTATCCATACTCCCTATTCTGTTGTTTAATCATCTTATCTTTTGTCTCCAACTTATATTCAAATCAGAGTTCTCTTTGATTTGAGTCCATCAAATCTGAATCCCTATCCTTATTTTGAAAAGTTATCTTGTATTTGAAAATTTTATATATTTTATATATTGTGTTGTTTGAGTTGTTGATGTTGATTTGGGTTTCCGATCGGTTCGTCTGATCAACGCTATCGATAGGATCTCCGAAACACTTGAACAGAGCAAACTGACACAATATGGTTTTCAAATTTAGTAGATAGATAAATTTTGTATAAGGATAATTTTCTGAATTTTGATAATTAATGGAATTAGATGTTAAGGAATAATATTTAACTTTGTATGTATTTTATAATCATTGGCTTTAGTTTCATATCTAAATAATTAAACATTGTTATAAATTAATTTGGAAATTTAAATGGATTTAAAACAAGAATGTGAGAATTTATTTTCCGATGATTTCGAACTTTGTTTTGAAAGTTTTAAAAGGATATATTATTTAAAAGTATTTCTAGTAGAAAATGTTTCAAAGGATTTTTAATTTATAAATCAGTGCTCTTTTCTTTGTCGCTGGAAAATAATTTCGGTGATGACTTCTGCATCATCGACATTCATTTTCGAGTTTCGAAGTGAAGAGACCATTCTGTAGCTTTGCTACAGTTTTTCTTTGGAAAATTAAATTGATTTGAATTTCTAAATATGACTTGATTTATAATACATGTGATTTAAGAGTTGATTTGATATATATTGTGTATATTTAATTATCTCAAAAAAAGTTTGAAGTTAATCGGAAATCTAATTCTTAAATTTTATCTTAAAGGATAATTTCAATTATAAAAGGAAATCAAATTTTGAATAAATATGTAAACTTGAATAATTGAAATTGGAGAATTTATTTGTATAATATTCTATTACATTCCAATATAACTTACCTAAATTATTAAAAGTTAAATATGTAATTGGAGAACATTCAATATAAAGGGGATTTTATAAATAAAATTTGAGTGGTTATAATAAATGTTATACACTTGAATTTTATTTATAAAGGATCAATAGAGGTAAATAGAGAAAAAGGGTAATTGAATAATTTACAATATAATGATATTTAAAAGAAATTATAAATAAATTGAAATAGTTATAATAAGTGAAATAAACTTAATATATATAGGATTTGATATATTAAGTGGAATAAATTTAAGAATAAATTGGAATAAAGAAGAATGAAATTTAATGAATAAAAATGAATATAATAAAGGATTGTTCAAATTTATGACTTTATAAATTGTTGAGTTGATGATGAGATAATGAGATTTAAAAATAATTAAGATTTATTTAACTTAAGTGAAATCAAATGGATAAATTAATTATTAATGGAAGTTGAACTTTTCATGGTTTTAAATTTATTATCTTATTCTGTTTTCCAATCTATTTTCCTTCTGGTTGTTTCCATTCCCCTACTTGCTAAGTAGGAAATCAAATTCGAATTGGTTAGCCTTGGAGCTACTGTTTCTCTCAACTTAATCTTGCCTCTGATTTTCACCAACTCAGTGTTGCTGAGGAAAGTATTCCCAAGACTACTTTCCGTACCGAGAATGGTTTTCTATGAATAGTTAGTCATGCCTTTTTGTTTGACTAATGCTCCTGCTCTCTTTGTTGATTGGATGAATCGTGTTTTTCATATTGTGCTTAATAAGTTTGTTCTAGTCTTCCTTTCTTTCTCTTTTCCCTTTATCAGTTAAATTTTCTATCTCTTCTGTGATTCTTACTCCTCCCTATTCTGAATCTAAGCACTGCTTACCATCCACAGACCGACGGTCAAACAGAAAGGGTGAATCAGATTCTCGATGATTTTTTTTTCGTGCTTGGGTTCTTGGTTCTGGAGGATCTTGGGAAGATCATCTCCACCTTGTTAAACTTACCTATAACAACAGTTATCAAGTATAATTGCAATCTCCTTGTCATCTTGTCTTAATCCTATTTCACTCTATCTTTTTCTGGTTTTCCCTGTACCTCATTCCTTTTCGGGGACGAAAAGTTTTGAGTGGGGGAGAGTGTAGCAACCCTGTATTTTGTAATTATTTTAAATTGAATTTCCTGATTTAAAAACTTTATTTATTTATTAAAATGGATAAATTTTGTTATTTTAAATATAAATTTTAATTTTTATGTGAATTATAATTCCAAACATTAATAAATAGAGTATTTTCCTGAAATGTTAATTTTTGTCAATGTGGTCAAACTTTGACTTTTAATTTAAAAATTTAAAAGTTTGAAATTTTTATTTTTTCTTTTATTATGAAAGTAAATAAAATTTTAAGAATACTGCTTTTCGTTTCGTTGAAATCTGATTTATATTGTGAAAGTTATGCCTTTTACACTATTGGATGTAATTTGTTGTATTTAACAAAATTGTTATTTTAATTTTATATAAATAATATTTTGTTTGTTATGTCATGTTCTAATGTATGTTTACAAGTGTAATATGATGTTATGTATCTATTTTAGTTTTAAAACATTTTTATAGTGTAATTGAAATTTTCTAATGTCAGTTGTCTTTTGTTTACAATTTTTAATTTCTAGTTTCAATTAGTTAAAGTAATAATTTATTTATCTTTTTATTTTCTTAAGAATTTATTTTATTTTCATTTACACTTTATTTTGTCCAGCATTTATTTTATTTTACTTGACTTTTTATTGGATTAGAAGAAAAGTTATAATTTTCCAAAGTTAATTGCATTTTTGTTTGAAATTTAAGTCTAGTTTCAATGTATATATACGTTTTTTGATTTTAAAGGCATATCTTTTAAAGGTATTTATTTAACGTTATTGTATTTATTAGTTTGAAAAAGCTTCTTGTATACACCTTTCTTAAATATATAGGTAACACATCAATTAGGATACGTTATCTATTTTTAAGTGGAGGCATACGTTACGTTTTGATTTATTACCTCTTTAGCTTTCCATCCATTGATTTCATACCATAACTCCTCAATATTTTGGCCGTTCATTCCTTAACTTTAGCCGTGAGTTTTTATTCTTTTTTTTTCATGTGAAAACACTTTCTCATTTACAAATTTGCAGCCATCATTTCAGATCTGAAAATAGGTAATGGCTTCCTCTTCCTTTTCTACCTTTTCTTCTATCCTTTTTGCATGTTTTGGCCATGATTTCTTCATATATTTGCATGCTCTCCACTCTAGTTTCCTCGGCCATAGCCTCCACCACCTCCTCCTCTTCCTCTAACCAGATCTGGCCATACCTTTCCCATGACCAAAAACTCCACAAAAATGTTGCAAACTCCTTAAAACATGCTTAACTGAGCCTAGTCTTCATCACCATCACCTTAGATTGCCTTGGCCACCTCCCCATGCTCCACCACCACCATGATATGACCATTTACTCTCAGCCTTACCTCTGTCCAGATCTGTAGAATGAACGGCCGAGCCCATAGACCCATGTAGCCGAGCCAAAGTGATGAACCAAAACCTTCCTCTTATGCTTGCCCCTTTGTATTCATGTTATGTAACCTCTACCACTTCCTATTCCTTGTAGCCATGACTTTTTAGGTCCAAACCTGAACCTAAAACATGTTGTGGCTGAACCTATAAAGCCTTATGGTCGAGCAAAGTTTAGTGGAGATCAAGAAAAAATGGTTTAAAAGCTTTGTGTAGTCAATTGTCTATTTCTATTTCAATTTGTTTCCATATATTCTTTTGTATTGTATTCATGTTTATACCTTGCTTTGTTTATTTTGTGAATACAATATTTACATCTTGGCTCTCTCTCCATCCAAATCTAGTTGTGCTTTCGTGCTTTCCAGATTTTTGTTTGTGTGTTTGTTTTGCAAACTTCAGCGTAAAAAGGTGAGTAATCACACCTGACATTCATACTTATATTATTGTGAATTGATAGCAAGTGAAAGTGTAGAAATTATTATATCATGTTATACCTGCATGTGATGTAAATTATATGATGTTAAACCCTATTATTAACTTGTCACATCATCTGTTTTATTTTATTTTACTATTTATTTATATTCTGTTCTCACACTACAAGTTCCCTGTAGAATAGAATCACTATGGGCTGAAATGATAAGCCTGAGCGATTTTTATTTATTTTAATAACTTGGGATTGCGGGTTTGAAATGCTAGAACCCGGATTTTTCTTTGTAAATTTCGGATTGAAATGATATATTATCCGTATCACTTGACCTTGGTTAGAAAATATTATACAGACCCATGGTTATTTCATATATTTTTCTAGAAGTTTTAAGTATTTTAAAAAAATGTAAATTTTGATATTTTGATTTAAATTTGGTTTTTAAAATGATATAATAAAGTGAAAATGATTTTTCTATGGGTTAAATATGTTAAATAAATGAATGGAAAAACTGTGATTTTCAACATAACTTAATTTGGAAATTTGTGATTTATTTTAAATAAAATGTATGTTAAAAATGAACATTTGACATGTAATTTTAATTAATGTGATATTGATTAAGACAATAAATGCTATTTATTGTGAAAATAAAATGTAAGTTAAAAATGAACATTTGACATGTAATTTTAATTAATGGGATATTGATCAAGACAATAAATGCTCTTTATTGTGAAAATAAAAATGTATGTTAAAAATGAACATTTGACATGTAATTTTAATTAATGTGATATTGATTAAGACAATAAATGCTATTTATTGTGAAAAAAAAATGTAAGTTAGAAATGAACATTTGACATGTAATTTTAATTAATGGGATACTGATCAAGACAATAAATGCTCTTTATTGTGAAAATAAAAATGTATGTTAAAAATGAACATTTGACATGTAATTTTAGTTAATGTGATATTGATTAAGACAATAAATGCTTTTTATTTTGAAAATAAAATGTATGTTAAAAATGAACATTTGACATGTAATTTTAATTAATGTGATATTGATTAAGACAATAAATGCTCTTTATTGTGAAAATAAAATGTAAGTTAAAAATGTCCATTTGATATGTACTTTTAATTAATGGGAGATTGAATAAGACAATAAATGCTCTTTATTGTGAAAATAAAATGTATGTTAAAAATGAACATTTGACATTTAATTTTAATTAATGTGATATTGATTAAGACAATAAATGCTCTTTATTGTGAAAATAAAATGTATGTTAAAAATTAAAATTTGACATGTAATTTTAATTAATGTGATATTGATTAAGATAATAAATGCTCTTTATTGTGAAAATAAAATGTATGTTAAAAATGAAAATTTGACATGTAATTTTAATTAATGGGATATTGATTAAGACGATAAATGCTCTTTATTGTGAAAATAAAATGTGAGTTAAAAATGAACATTTGACATGTAATTTCAGTTAATGTAATATTGATTAAACAATTAATGTTCCTTACTGTAATAATGAAATGCAAGTTAATAATATACTTTAACTTAACATAAGGAATTTCAACTTTAAGTGGGAAATTACAGTAATTAAGTTTATTTAACTTAAAAGCATGGTTTTTTTAATATCCAAATGAATTAATTAGTGTAATAAAATAGAAGTGATAAAATAACTATGGTAAAAATTGTAAGTATATAAACATTTGGATTATATAAAAGGGTAAAGTGGAAAGTATTACATTTCAGAATGCTATGATTTCTTAAATATTACATTTAAAAAAAACGCTACGATCCCTTAAGGTTACATTTCCAACTTGCTATGATTTCTTAAGTATCGCTTTTCCAAAATGCTATGATGACCTAAGGTTATGTTTTCGTAATGTCATTATTTCTAAAATGTAATGTTTCAAATTGCTATGGTTATAAAAGTTACATTTTAGAGTGCTATGGGTTTTCAATTATTATGGTTTCACAGTGTTATAATTAAATGTTTAATTTTGGAAGTGGATATGATAATTTGGTTTTGAAAGTATATACTATTTTAAAATAAATGATATGGTTTGAAATAGTTATGATATTTTGGTTTTGAAAGTATATACTGTTTTGAAAATAAATATCCATGGGTTATAATAACCATTGGTTGTTAAAGAGACCGGGATCGGATATGGACTTACTCTCTGTCGATACCGAAAACCACTTTAACAACTGTGTATGCGGTGGAGTTTCCAGAATGAAATAGGATGGTGGCGACGATCCTAAGGTATATGCGTGGACCCAACTCCCGTGAGTTGGCATAAGGTGGCTAAAACAGGAGCGATCTCGGGCCAATGAGGTTGCACCTCTAATCGGACACACTTCCTCGATACCATTCTATTACTTTGTGATTGATTGGGTGCACCCCTTGATTTGGGAGTGTTGTTCGAGGTGGAGCGGTAGTGGCTGCTATGCGTTTACATCAACCCGTGTGCGTAATTGGTAGTCTACCCTGGCATTGCCTTGTATGTCGTGTCACCTACCATATCGAGCTTTACTACGAGTTGTGATTTCTCCCGTAGCCTATGGAGTTTCGAGGGTAGCCCCCATTTTGGGAGTATGCTAATACTGGACAGACTACTGGGACTATTACGTGTTATGGGCTATATGGGTAACCCCTTGACGCTATTAAAAAGTATGTTTATTTTATATTAGACATTATTATAATAGCGAATATTACTATATAATAGATAGTTTGACGGATCCTTAGAGAATGGGCGATCCCAAGCATTCTTTAAGTTACTTGTACCTTTATTACAGTTCACTTGAGTTGGTTTACATTGTATAAGTATGTATGTCCTGACTCGAGTGTTTTGTGTTTTGCTTTACGCTCGGGTCAGACTAAGTGATACAGCATTAGAGACTCACCTTTGGAGCTGGAGTTGGCTTTGAAGATCCTGATATCTATTCCTCTAGTTGGTTCCAGTTGTATTCTGAGTTGTTCCTGATTATCATACTGTTTCTCCTGTTGTATCTTGGTATTCCTATTGTATCTTACTTAACTCTGATGTATTTATATAGTAGCTTCTGATGCATTATTATATTACTTTGTGTCTGTGATCTGTGATTATTTAAATTTACTGTATATTCTGAGTTTTGCCAAATATAAATTAACAATTCAGTATTTTGAATTATTCAAGTCTGACATGTGTGGTTTTATTGTCGATTTGAATGGTCCAAAATAGCGGGTTGTTACAGTTATCACCTTATATATTATTCACATCATTTAAATGGCCCTCTGAATCATTAGAATTGGATAATTAAGACACTTAAATTATGGGTTTAAATGATATACCCATACAATTTCTTGAATTTGGATTATTTATTAAAACTAAATTATTTAAAAAGTTTAAGTTTTTAATTTAAACTTCGGGTTTATTTTAAATAAAGTGGTTAAAATTGGTATTTCGAATTATTTGAAATCTCGTGAGTTATTGCACTCACGTTGTACACTTGATAGGAGATGAAAAATCCCATAACATCTCCGAAGCCATTGCACTCATATTTTTATTTGAGATTGATTTGACTTACATAGGAATTTTTTTAGTTCTGACTCGAGTGTATTGTTTTTCATTATGCTCGGGTCAACCTGAGTTTTTTAGTGTTGAAGACTATTTTCTAGTGGACGAAGATGAAGATTCAGTATATTATTGCTATTTATTATTCCATTACATTCTGTGTTCCGCTGCATTATTTGTTTATTTATGATGTATGTATAACTCTGATTTGAATTTGTAAAAGTGTAATAAAATGTTATTTGTAAAACAGCTTCATGAACTGTTTATTTGATTATTATATTTTGTCGTTCCACTATGAGATTTTGTGTTTTGTTTTTTCTTTCCCTTTTTCTTTTTTTCTTATTTACTCCATTAACAATCGGTGCTAATAATTTGCATAAAAAATCGGTGCTAATAATTTAAAAGATTTTAGACCAATTTCTCTAATTAATTATTTTGTTAAAATTATCTCAAAAGTCTTAGCTAATAGACTTAGCACAAGAATGAATGATCTAATTGATTGTTCACAAACTGTTTTCATCAAGGGTAGAAATATCAAAGATGGAGTAGCTGCTGTTCAAGAATACATTAATCATTGTTGTAAAAATAACATTACATGTGCTCTTCTAAAACTGGACTTTGCGAAAGCTTTTGACTCGGTTGATTGGGATTATCTAATTGATATATTACTGGCTAAAGGTTTCAGTCGTAAATGGATTGGTTGGATTATGACTTTGCTTAAAACTGGTAATTCTTGTATAATGGTTAACGGTATTTTAGGGAATAAAATTCAACCTAAACGAGGCTTAAGAGTAATGCCCTAGAAATTCATGGAATCTTATTTTAGTTGAATTTTGAAAATATATGAATTTATTTGTATAGGAATATATGGAATTAATTGTGTACAAGTGTGTGTGCATGTGTGCACGTGCACACTGATATGGCACAAGGAAGAACTCCAAATCTCCTGAAATCAAAACAAGAATTAAAAAGCATTACAAACATGATTTTGTGATATGGATATTTGATTTCTGGAATTATACGAATCATCCCAGAAAATAAGAAAAGTAAGTTTTGTTTTGAATCAGTAAACAGATTTTATTTAAAACCTAGAAAAAAAAATATATGTTACAAGGATTTGAAAAACCTGTATGCACATATAGGTGCATATCTTTCTGAAATTAAGGAGGAGTTAAATAAGCCTAGATAGGATATGTATGCAAATGTACATTTCTGTAAGTACTGAAAATATTAAAAAGAAATAAGCAAGTGAAATTGTAACACTAAAATAGCAAAAGACAAATTGCAAGCAAAATAATTGCTTTAGGCAGAAAATAGAAAGGAGGATTTTTAGAAAATAAACAAGTGACAATGTCACACAATTATCATGACTTGGTAAGAATATGATATATTTTGGAAAAGTAAAAGGGGAGGTAAGCATCACATATGGCCGGGGTATTAAGGGTGAAAAATAGGCAAATCTGAAATGCAGAATGCATGAGTCTTGGCCAGGGTAGGAATGGGATTTTACAATGATAAAACCCTAGAAAAACCTCTCTTATAAATCCAAGTATAAACCAGAAAAAAATTATTTGCTACCCAAGACATTTAAGAAAACAAAGAAGAAAATATTTGCAAGCAGAAAATCAAGTTTTGAAAGGTTTCTTTTTTGGATTAGGCAAGAGAAGCATTTTTCTGTGAGTAATCTCACTAAACCCATGGCATTAAGTCCTGTTATGAGGCAGCCAAGCTTATGTTATTTTTCTACATATTTTTGTTTTTATTACTATGGTTTTAATGGATGCTTTAATGGGTGTTTCTGAATGTTTTTGATTGTTTTGATAGTTGAGTATTTTGCTATGTTTGGTTATACCCAGAAATGTTAAAGTATGAAATTATGAAAGTAAATAGAGAATACTTATAACTGGTTCAGATATGGCATGAAAAATATAGAAATCAAAACGTATATGAGTTGCATTACACTTGTGTAAGTGCTGAGGCTCAAATGAAAGACTCAAGGTTGCAATGGAAATATCCAAAAGTGCTGAACCCTTGATCAAATAGAAACCCATGAGCCAGAAACCTTGTTTAAGCTAGATCTTGAATTTAGTTCAAACATGGTTGCTTATGAAACAATAATAACCCACATGCCTAATCTTCAATTCCAGTTGTAAATATTCTTGTATTTTCTTTGAGCTAGAATATTTGAAAATATGATTTCCCTGGACATGAATGTTAGCTTGTTCTTGAATTATGCTTGTAAGCTCTATGTAATGTTTCATGTATACTGGGATTTAGTCACCTAGCTATCTCATGATAGGATCAAACATGAACACTTAGTAAATAAACTAAGGATTGTGAGCCAAGAGGACTGCTGGAATGCTTGTTGTATTTAAAGTATGCAAGTTGGCACATGGTTTGTTTAAGCCCTGAGATCTTTGTGCAATATTGTGAATTATTTTATTGCAATGTGTCCCCGTGATTCCTTATGGCAGATGAGGCTAGGAAGAAATTTGGTAAATGCAACCTCAAATTGATAAAGTAGGAACTTGTGTTATTCCTATGTTGGTTGGACTGGAGCTAAGTTAGTTCCTAAGTATTTCTATTTGAAATATATGTTTGCATAGTTGAATGTGTGTACATAATTAGTCTTAAATACTGGTCATATATGCACAATATATCATAAACAAGTCAGGCAAATTGATCAAAGAAGCTATGCCAACTTATACAAAATGTTTATGTCTCACTTATTTACTTAATATCATGGAATTTTTTATATTGCTCATACCAGATCTTGTATCTGACCCTTGTTTGCTTATGGCATCTGGGGTGTCTCATTTAAAATGGGGCAGCCTCTAATTCTCTTTCAAGGAATGCTGGTTCTAAATAGGAAGCTGCTATGGCTAATGAGAATGATTGGATAAGCATGCTAAATTAGAATTAAATAAGAACTTAGAATGAATTATTTGCATGTAATGTGGGAAGTTTTTATGGTTCTGCTTTGGTTGTTATGTAATGATCTTGAAAGTTTGGATTTATTTAGTTGTTTTAAATGAATCTAGCAATGTATTAAGTTTGGGATTAACCAGAGACTTAGTTGAATCCATGCAAGAAAATATATAAATTTGAGTATTATGGTGGAAATCTGTAAATGATATATGCCTGTATTTGAGAAATGGATATGTATATACATATACTGTATTAGTTAATTTCAAGTTACTTAAAACTTTAAGTTTGAAGGTTAAAATCTGAATTTTTAGCTAGAAGTAATATTTCAAGAATTTAGTAATAATATGTAGAAGTGTTTTGATAAAAGAAGAAAATATATATATTTGTGCATTTTATAAAGGGGTATACATGTTCTAAGAGATTTTCCAAGTGTCTTAAATATGGATTTACATTGCAATAGCCAGGCACTAATGTTTTGATGATCTAGTCATGAGGTTAACCCGCTTCAAAAATAGTGAGGTCTGGGTTGATCAAGATGACCAGAGTTTTTGGGTGTAAAAGAAGAAAATGCATTTGTAAAAATCTGAAGCTTTCTTTCCAAATGCAAGTACAAAGACATTTTCAAACACTTGAGCAATTATCTTTTATTTTTGGGAAGCTTTCTTAGTCCAGAGAGCACAACACAGCTGATATGCACACTGATGCAGCGCAACCCACAACTTTCAAAGGTATAAGTCGTACACGACTTAAGGAAGTAGACATAAGTCGTGCACGACCTAAGGAAGCGCCACGAGATAACCAAATACCAGCGCGAGTTGAAGGCTTAAGTCGGCTACGACTTAAGGGGAAGGTTTTGAGTCGTCCACGACTTAATTGGAAACCAGAGGGAGAGATTACGTTGAGTTCACGACCTAACAAAGCGGCCATAAGTCGGAAATGACTTAACGAAGATGAGGTACTAAGTTGTCTACGATTTATCGAAGCAGATGGCATAAGTCGTCCACGACTTAACCAAAGCAAAGACATGAGTCGCCCACGAGTTATCGAAGTGGAAAGCTTAAATCGTTCACGATTTATTGAAACGGCAGGCACGAGTCGTCCACGACTCAAGGAAGAGGCTGACATAAGTCGTCCACGATTTAAGGATAGAGCTATAAGTCGTCCACGACTTAAGAGAAGGGATGAGTCACTGCCGAGTTACGACTTAAGATGAGTTGCCTGAACTGGGATAAGTCGTTTGTTGTTTGAGTCGTAACTCGTGTACCAGATAAGTCGGCATATATGCTAAGTCGGAGGATATCTTAAGTCGGAGCCGAGTTAAGGGTTGTGTGTTGTAACGTGTTGTAGTGTTTCTTTGTACATATTGTTAAGTCGTGTCGTTTATAAGTCGTAAGTCGGTTGTGTTGTATAAATATGTTGAGTCGTGAGTCGGAGAATGGGATGAGTCGTGAGTCGGAGAAGTGCTAAGTCGCCACCGACTTATGAGTTGTGTAAATTGTGTTGTATTGAACTGGGCACCTATAAATAGGCCGAGTACCACATTTGTAATAGTTTAATTGATTTGAAAAAAAATTCTCTTTGTTAGCTTTGTGCTCTCAATTTAAATTGGTAGTTAAGTGTAATCTCCTATCTCCTCTTTCGGTTAATCGAGTGCGCTCGATTCAACGATTGCAGAAGCCGATTCGCGGAATCAAGTGCGCTTGATCAACGCTCGAAGAATTGAAGATCTCTTCTCATGGTATCGTGCGCGATCAACGTGTCAGGGATAGCTAGAATTCGGTATCTTCGGATCAACGAATTTGGGCATTTCAGTATACATCAACTCATCGATTGTTACTTTCATCGATCTACATTGTTTTGATTAATCCGCTGCGTCAGTTTTTGGTATCGGAGCCTGTTCTAGCCAATCATAGCTAGATCGAGACTTGGAGCCTAATCATTATGGAGTTTTGAAGAAATCAAGTTGAACCGAGCATCTCCAATCAAGTCGGCCGAGTTAGTAGAGCTTGACGAAGTTGTTTCGATCGAATTTGTGTTGGAGGCCGAGAATTTTGTTTATCGTGTTCATCGCGATTTGCAACAAAAGTGGAAGTTTCGATCCATTTCATTTTGGATCAAAGTTCGAATTGTGTTTGAATTGAAGAGTTTTGTGAAGTTTTCAAGTATGCCACCAAGGAGAGCTAATCGACATCAAAACGTAGAAGCTTTGTATCGAAGAGAAGAAGCTGATGAGATGGAGCAAAGAATCAATGAAAACTTTAGTGAAAGCTTAACGAAGGAATTGGTCGGTTAGAGAAGATGATGTTAGAAATGAATCAAAATCGGAGAAGGGTTTCACCTGAATCTAACCATGGGGGAAGTAGAGTCTCACCACAATCCAATCGAGAAAGAAGTGTTGACAATGATCGAGAACGGAGGAATGTAGATAGAAGGGATGAAGGTGGAAGACGTGATGGTAGTAGAGATGTGGGTGGACGAGATAGACAACGATATACATCTGATTTTGAAGAGGAGTATGATGGTGGTAGTGTTCGAGGACAAGGACGAGGACAAGGAAGAAATCACTCTGAGTATGATCACAAGTGGGAGTCGGGGATGAAGACTGAAATTCCTGAATTCAAAGGTGGTATGCAAGCAGAGGAGTTTTTAGATTGGGTGGCTAATGTTGAAGAGATTTTTGATTTCAAAGAAGTTCCAGAACATCGTAGAGTGAAGTTGGTTGCTACGAGGTTGAGGGGTAGAGCTTTGGCATGGTGGCAGCAAACCAAACTTACACGTGAATGGATGGGGAAGTCAAAAGTTGAATCTTGGGAGAAGATGAAGAAATTGATGAAAGCAACGTTCTTACCTTACAATTATCAATCTTGATGTATCAACGTTTGCAGAATTTGAGGCAGGACACAAAGACTGTTAATGATTATGCAGATGAATTTTATCAGCTTATTGCGAGGAATGATATTATGGAAATGGAAGAGCAGCTGACATCTAGATTCATTGGGGGATTGCGAATGCAGATTCAGGATATGGTTAACATGTTTGATCCCAGATCTGTAGCGTAAGCACATCAGAAAGCGTTGGCTTGGGAGAAACAGGGACGACGAGGAGGTGGTGTGTTTACAAATTCCAATAATCAAGTGAAGGGTGTTAGTGGAAGTTCTAATGTTTCAAAAGTCGTTGCAAAACCAGTTGTGAATGAGGTTGGGAAGGCGAAAGTCAATAATGGTTTCAAATGTTATAATTGCCAAGAAATGGGCCACAAAAGTAGCGAATGTCCAAAGCCGAAGAAGAGAGCTATGATAGCGGAAGTTGAGGATGAGGATGAAGAAGCTGAATGTTCCAATTCACCACCTGATGAGGAGGAAGAAGAAGTGTGTAACAACCCTGTATTTTTCAAATATTTTTAAATTGATTTTTCCAGATTCAAAAGCTTTATTTATGAAAAAGAATAAATTTTGTTATTTTAAGTATAAACTTTGATTTTGATGTGGATTAGAATTCCAAATATGACTAAATTTAATATTTCCAGAAAATGTGAATTTTGGTCAAATAGTCAAACTTTGACCTTTAAATTTAAATTTTAAATATTTGAAATTATAAATTTTATCTTTTAGTATGACAATAGATTTAATAACTTGAATACTGCTTTTCGTTTCGTTGGAAACGAAGTTAAAATGTAAAAGTTATGTACATTTCAATTTTTAGTATAATTTGTTTTATTGTGCAATTTTGCCTATTTTAAATTTTATAAATCATATTTTTTCTTTCTTATATTTTATTTAATATGTGTCAATATGTTAATTTATGTATATTTTCATCTCTAAATATTTTTAAATTGATAATAGAATTTTTCCAATGTTTACTGTGTTGATTTCCTATTTTTTTAAAGGCTGTTTTCTTATTTTCTGCTATTTTCTTCATCAAAATTATATTTAAATTAAATTTTATATATTTATTTTGTGAATGTATTTTTATTTTATGTTATTATTTATGTTTAAAAATATATTACACGTTCATATGAATTTTCTAAAGTTTATACCATTTATTTTCAATTTTTCTAGCCTAGTTAACAATTTTTGCCATTTTCTTGATTTAATTATTTATAATTAATATTTTTTTTTTTTATTTGTTACATTTTCGAATTTTAACTGAAATTATATGTATTTCCAGATATTTAAACTTATTAAAAAGAAATAGAGGAAATTTGAAAAGTTTTAAACTCTTGAAACTCCTAAGGCTTTCCATCTCCCGACCTTTCATTTTCCCAACTCTTCTCTTAATTGTTTTGGGCGTGTAATCTAATCATTTCAGCTGCATTTTTTTTTCACTTTCACGAAATTCATTTCTCCTCCTCTCACAAAAAAATCACGGCTATTCTCCTTGTGAAGCTTAGGTAAAAAAATTCTATCTTCTTCTTGTCTTTTTATGATTTTCTACTTGAATTTGCACATGCTCTCCACCTTCATAGTTGTATTCCCCTTCCTCCAAGCTGTGGCTGACCACCACCACCACTTTTCTCTGACCATCACACAGCCTAACACCTCTCCTCCTCATGCCAAGCCAAGCCATGATGAAGATCATCACAAAAATCCATCTAAAACTAGCACTAGCCATCACCTATGAACTCAAGCTGACCTAGTTTTGGTACCATCACCTTCCACCACCCATGGCCGCCACCAACACCACCTCCAGCACCACTTGGACCCTCTGCCACATCATCACCTTGGACCCCACTCCTCTGGCCATGCCCCACGAGCCTTGGCCGAGCTTGAATTGCCTTGAATCCATGTTAAAGTGACATTGTTTTGCCTTGTTGTGTTGTTTCATGCATACTCACCTTTTGCTATCCTCTAAACATGTTTGGCCGACCCTTAGGCAACCAAAACCTGATCCAAATATTGCCTTAGACCTGTAGTACACCATATGGCTGAACCTGAAGGTTGTTGGAAGCAAGTGCAAAGCAATTCTACTTTGATTCATGCAGTTGATTCTATATTATTCTATCGTATTGTGCATTTGAAAACTTATATTGTTTGTATTGTTTTGTCTTATGTATTCGAGGAAGTTAACCTTGTCTCTCCCACACTCATCATCATCATGGCTGAGAAAATGAACTCCTTATTCGAGCTTTTGAATGGTTAAAGCACATCAAGTAATCTATTCCGTTGTTGCTTCTTATCTTCATTGTTTCAACATTGTTTGCGTTGAATATTTATGTGTATATTGTCTTGTTTGGTTATTGTTTACAAGATAAATATCAAGGCTCTCCATTCATTCAAATCAAAAGTCATGCTATATCGTGCTTGTTGTGTTTTCTGGAATCTATTCTGTGTGTTTTGATCGCTAATCTTCAGCTTTAACAGGTGAGTTATTCTCACCAGACAATATGTATCTATATAACTAGTAAATTGACACCCTGTGAATCTGTAGAAATATATTATCATGATATACTTGACTATGTTATGATCATATGATGTTTATACACCTGTTATATCATCCGTTACTGTTATATAATGTATTCCGTTCATTTATATCTGTTTATCACACTGCAAGTTCCCTGTAGACTAGAATCACTATGGGTTGAAATGATACATACCCGAACGGACTTTAGAATAGGAAAAAAATCATTATGGGCTGAAATGATAGGCCTGAATGGTTTTTATTTAACTTATTTTAACTTGGGATTGCGGGTTTGAAATGATAGAACCCGGTTTTTCTTTGTAAATTGCGGATTGAAATGATATATATCTGTATCACTTGACCTAGGTTAGAAAACTATATACATGCCCGTGGTTATTTTATAAAGTGTTTTTGGATATTTTTAAGTATTTTAAAAATATAAATTTATGAAATTTGATTTAAATAGATTTTGAAATGTTTTAGAATAAAGAAATTATGTTTTTTCTATGAGTTAAAATGTAATTAATGAATGGTTAAATTGGATTATTGAAATATAACTTAAGTTTGGAATTTGGAATTTTGGTTAAAAATGATATTTAAGTTATATGAATAAAATGGAAATTTAATTATATTTGGAAAATGGTAAAATATGATAATTTGATTAAATTTGAATTTAAGTGATTTATTAAAGTATTATTGATTTTTCTATGAATTTAAGTGGTTAAATAAATGAATGTTTAAAAGTGATCTTTTAAAATATAACTTGACTTGGAAATGTGAAATTTTGTTTTAATTAAAGGTTTAAGTTAATTAAATAAAATTGGAAATTTAGTTAAATTTGTGAAATGGTAATTTAAATTTGAAGTGTTAAGTTTATTTGTTGAAATGTGAAGAATTGGAAACTTTTACACTTAAATTTATTAAGTAAATTGTTGAAAATTGGATTTAATTATAAGAAATTTATTGTGAAAAAGATATATGTTAAATGATATGTAAATGAATATTTTAAATGTTAAAATATGATTTTAAAATGTTTATGTGTTTTAAATTGAAGTTATTTAATTGCTGGAAATACACTAACACCTGAAATCTACTTTTAATAGCATTCAGAAATGCTATAGATTCTGTTTTGAACTAAAATTGTGTAAAAAGAGCTATTACAGCATTTCTGAAATGCTGTAGTTGCTGTAATTGAACTTATAGGCTAATATTGAACTCAGGCCTATTATAGCATTCTCTGGAAATGCTATAATGGTCTGCAGTCTTTGCTGAAACCAAAATTTAACCCTTGTTTTGAAATCTGAACTACCGCAGCACTTCTGAAATGTTGTCTTTTCTGTTTTTGAACTATAATTCAACTAAAACTGAGTTTTAATAGCAGTTTTAAATGCTGTCTTTGCTGAATTAAAAATGTTTTCAAATATAACTTATAGCAGTTTTTAAATGCTGTGAAATGCTGGAATTTTAATAATTAGGGTTTTTGACTTAGTAAACGAACTCAGAATGGTTTGAAACTTTGGAAACTGAATACTTGATTTGAAAGTATAATAATTACACTTTTAAAAGGGTTAAATGAATAATTTTGATTGAAATATAAACTATTTAAAGGTGATTTAAAATGATAGTGAATGAATGATATCTTTGAATATAAAAGGTATCTAAAAGTTGAATATTTGGATTTGAACTGATATGATATTTTATTATATTAAAATGGTTTGAAATGAAGTTGGAAAGATATGATATTTTGATATATTGAAATGATTTGAAATGAATTTTGTAAATGATATGATATTTTAAATATATTGAAATGGTTTGGAATTGATTTAATCTTTATTTTGATAAAGATTTGGATTTGAAATGATATTCTATTTTGAAGTATAAACTGTTTTAAATTATAACCACGGGTTATAATAACGATTGGTTGTTAAAGAGACCGGGATCGGATATGGACATACTCTCTGTCGATACCGAAAACCACTTTAACAACTGTGTACGCGGTGGAGTTCCAGAATGAAGTAGGATGGTGACGACGATCCTAAGGTATATACGTAGACCCAACTCCCGTGAGTTGGCATAAGGTGGCTAAAACAGGAGCGATTGACGGACCAATGAGGTAGCACCTCTGATCGGACACACTTCTTCGATACCATTCTATTACTTGTGATTGATTTGGTGGCCACCCTTGATTTGGGAGTGTTGTTCGAGGTGGGCGGTAGTGGCTGCTATGCGTCACCACTAGTCCGGATGCATAATTGGTATATCTACCCTGGCATTGCCTAGTTGTGTCGTGTCACCTACCATACCGAGCTTTACTACGATTATGATTTAAAGATCCGACCACGTTAAGGTTCTCCATCCCCTTAACGCTATTTTCTATTGATTATACTTTACTGATTAGACACTACTGTATATAGCGTATATTACTACATAGTAAATAGTTTAACGGATCCTTAAAGAATGGGCGATCCTAAGCATTGTTTAAGTTACTTGTACCTTATTACAGTTCACTTGAGTTGGTTTACATTATATAAGTATATATTGTCCTGACTCGAGTGTTTGTATTTTTATTTACGCTCGGGTCAGCCTAAGTATTCATAGATTTGGATTCCACTTTTTGAAGATTGGAATCGCTGGAGATTATCTGCTTATCTAGTTTTATCTATCTCAGTTCTGTTGTTCTATTCAGCTTGTACTTGGTTATCATATTGAGACTTCTGTTGTACTTTATTTCTTCTGTTTTATCTTATTTAACTCTGATATATTTACATAGTAGCTTCATGAACTACTATTTCTTTTACTTCCGCTGCATTATTTTACTCTGTGTGTGTGATCAGTGATTATATTTATTTACTGTATATTCTGAGATTTGCCAAATTTTATTTACAACGCGGTATTTTGAGCAATTCAATTCCGGCATGACTGTCTACCTATACACTTATAATGGATAAGAATGGTTGAAAATACCGGGTCGTTACAAAGTGTCGGGAGACGAAGGTTATAATCTAATGATGAAGAGGTCTTGTTTAACACCAAAGCAAGAGGAGGATTGTAGTTGGTTAAGGAGCAATATTTTTCAGTCAACATGTACCATTCTGGGGAAGGTTTGCAAATTTGTTATTGATGCTGGAAGCTGTGATAATATAATTTCTTCAGAAGCTGTGAGGAAGTTGGCGTTGAAGACTGAGAAACATCCGAAACCGTACAAGCTAGCTTGGTTGAGGAAAGGCGGGGAGGTGAAGGTTAGACGAAGGGCTAGTGTGAATTTTTCAATTGGAAAGAAATACAAGGATGAAATCTGGTGCGATGTGGTAGATATGGATGTCTGTCATTTGTTGCTGGGTAGACCGTGGCAGTATGATAGGGTGGTGAAACATGATGGGCGTACCAACAGTTACAGTTTCATGTTTGAAGGCACAAAGATTACTCTAGTTCCAAAGAAGCGACAGCAGGAGGAAAACAAGTTGGAGGAGATTGAAGAGCTTAAAACTTTGTTATCTTTGAAGGAGTTTGTGAAGGAAGTAGAGGAGGAGCTTGAAGTATTTTTGTTGATTGGGCGAGAGAGCAGTGAAGAGGTTGAAATTCCAGAAGAAGTGAAACCAGTTTTGAAAGAATTTGACGATGTATTTCCAGAGGATTTACCAACGGAGTTGCCACCGTTGAGGGATATACAACATCAGATGGATCTTGTTCCAGGAGCTGTGTTGCCACACAGACCACATTATCGAATGAGTCCAAAGGAAAATGAAGAGCTGAGGAGGCAAGTGGAAGAATTGCTTGAACAGGGGCATGTGCAGGAGAGTTTAAGTCCTTGTGCTGTACCAGCTCTATTGGTACCCAAAAAGGATGGAACGTGGAGGATGTGCACAGACAGTTGAGCATTGAATAAGATCACAATCAGATACAGATTTCCGATGCCGAGGCTTGATGATCTATTGGATCAAATTAGTGGGTCTATAATCTTTTCTAAGATTGACTTGAAGAGCGGTTATCATCAGATTTGCATTAGACCAGGGGACGAATGGAAGACAGCATTCAAGACGAGGGAAGGATTGTATGAATGGCTGGTAATGCCGTTTGGTCTATCAAATGCACCAAGTACATTCATGAGGGTGATGAATCAGATTTTTAGACCATTCATTGGGAAGTTTGTGGTGGTGTATTTTGATGATATTTTGATATACAGTGGAAGCGCAGAGGAACACTTGCAACATCTGAGAGAAGTATTGTTTGTATTGCGACAAGAACAATTTTATGCTGCAACGAAGAAATGCGTGTTCATGACGCATAGTGTTTTATTTCTGGGATATGTTGTGTCAAGAGAAGGTATCCAGGTGGACCAGAATAAAGTTGAAGCAGTCACAAATTGGCCACAGCCGAAGACAATAACCGAAGTGAGAAGTTTTCATGGGCTAGCATCATTCTACCGAAGATTCATTCCACACTTCAGTAGCGTGATGGCACCGGTTACTGATTGTATGAAGGGGAAGCAGTTTTCTTTGTCGGAGGAAGCCGGGGTTGCTTTTGAGCGAATCAAAGGACTCTTGACGTCTGCACCAATTCTAGTATTACCAGATTTTCAGCTAGTGTTTGAACTACATACTGATGCATCCAAGGTTGGGATTGGAGGAGTGTTGAGTCAGAGGGGACGTCCTATTGCATATTTTAGTGAGAAATTATCAGGGGCGAAGATGAGATACATTACATATGATGTGGAGTTTTATGCTGTGGTGCAAGCTATTAAACACTGGAGACATTATCTATTTCAGAAAGAGTTTGTTCTTTACACTGATCATGAGGCATTAAAGCATTTACAAGGGCAAGACAAGATTTCAACGAGACATGCATCGTGGATTGCATATCTGCAACAGTTTACTTTTGTTGTTAAACACAAGTCAGGGGTGAGGAATCGAGTGGCTGATGCTTTGAGTAGGAGGAGCCATTTGTTGACTACACTGAAAGTTGAGGTGACAGGGTTTGATGTGTTGCCAGAATTATTTGTCGATGATCCTTACTTTGCGAAGTGTATTGATAAAGTCAAGGAGGGAAAGACGGATGAGTTTATGATGGTAGACGGTTTTCTATTCAAAGGAAATCGATTGTGCATACCTGATTGTAGTTTGAGAATGAAGATTGTAAAAGAACTACATGAAGAAGGACATGTTGGGAGAGACCGTACATTACAGTTGATTTCACAGTCTTACTTTTGGCCATCGATGAGGAAAGAGGTGGAGAGGTTTGTGGAGCGATGTCATATCTGTTAGGTTTCGAAAGGAACTGCAACTAATGCTGGATTATATATGCCGTTACCTGTACCAACTAAACCATGGGTTGATGTGAGTATGGACTTTGTGTTGGGGTTGCCAAGAACACAGCGTGGAAACGATTCCATTTATGTGGTGGTTGACCGATTTTCGAAAATGGCACATTTTATTTCTTGTAAGAAGACGGCGGATGCTGTTCATGTTGCTCAATTGTTTTTCAAAGAGATATATCGACTTCATGGATTGCCAGAATCTATTGTGTCGGATAGGGATACTCGTTTTCTGAGTCATTTTTGGCTAAGTTTGTGGAAGATGGTGGGAACGAAGTTGAACTTTAGCAGCGCTTATCATCCGCAAACGGATGGACAGACCGAGGTTGTGAACAGATCATTGGGAAATTTGTTGCGATGTTGGTGAAAGATAACCTGAAAAGTTGGGACATGAAGTTATGTCAGACAGAATTTGCTCATAATCATGCAGTGAATCGCAGCACGGGTTTCAGTCCATTTCAGATAGTATACTCAAGCTTACTGAGGGGACCGTTGGATTTGACGGTAATACCACACTAAAAGGGGACATTTAAGAAAGCTGCTGATTTTGTTGAAGGGTTGACGGGATGTCATAAAGTCGTTCAGGAACGATTGGAGAAAATAAATGAAAAGTATAAATGATCGGCAGATCTAAAGCGAAGAAATGTTGAATTTAATGAAGGTGATTGGGTTTATGTAGTGTTAACAAAGGATCGTTTTCCAATGGGCTCTTATAACAAGTTAAAAGCCAGAAAAATTGGTCCTGTAGAAGTCGTGAAACAGATTAATGAAAATGCTTATAAGTTGAAGCTGCCGGAAGATGTGTACACTTCTGACGTATTCAATGTCAAACATCTCGTACCATATTATGGGAATGAACAATCGGATGTGGAAGAATTTACAAATTCGAGGACGAATTTCTCTCAACCTGGGGAGGATGATGCAGCGCAACCCACAACTTTCAAAGGTATAAGTCGTACACGACTTAAGGAAGTAGACATAAGTCGTGCACGACCTAAGGAAGCGCCACGAGATAACCAAATACCAGCGCGAGTTGAAGGCTTAAGTCGGCTGCGACTTAAGGGGAAGGTTTTGAGTCGTCCACGACTTAACTGGAAACCAGAGGGAGAGATTACGTTGAGTTCACGACCTAACAAAGCGGCCATAAGTCGGAAATGACTTAAAGAAGATGAGGTACTAAGTTGTCTACGATTTATCGAAGCAGATGGCATAAGTCGTCCACGACTTAACCAAAGCAAAGACATGAGTCGCCCACGAGTTATCGAAGCGGAAAGCTTAAATCGTTCACGATTTATTGAAACGGCGGGCACGAGTCGTCCACGACTCAAGGAAGAGGCTGACATAAGTCGTCCACGATTTAAGGACAGAGCTATAAGTCGTCCATGACTTAAGAGAAGGGATGAGTCACTACCGAGTTACGACTTAAGATGAGTCACCTGAACTGGGATAAGTCGTTTGTTGTTTGAGTCGTAACTCATGTACCAGATAAGTCGGCATATATGCTAAGTCGGAGGATATCTTAAGTCGGAGCCGAGTTAAGGGTTGTGTGTTGTAGTGTTTCTTTGTACATATTGTTAAGTCGTGTCGTTTATAAGTCGTAAGTCGGTTGTGTTGTATAAATATGTTGAGTCGTGAGTCGGAGAATGGGATGATTCGTGAGTCGGAGAAGTGATAAGTCGCCACCGACTTATGAGTTGTGTAAATTGTGTTGTATTGAACTGGACGCATATAAATAGGCCAAGTACCACATTTATAATAGTTTAGTTGATTTGAAATAAAATTCTCTTTGTTAGCTTTGTGCTCTCAATTTAAATTGGTAGTTGAGTGTAATCTCCTATCTCCTCTTTTGGTTAATCGAGTGCGCTCGATTCAACGATTGTAGAAGCCGATTCGTGGAATCAAGTGCGCTTGATCAACGCTCGAAGAATTGAAGATCTCTTCTCACGGTATCGTGCACGATCAACGTGTCAGGGATAGCTAGAATTCGGTATCTTCGGATCAACGAATTTGGGCATTTCAGTATACATCAACTCATCGATTGTTACTTTCATCGATCTACATTGTTTTGATTAATCCGTTGCGTCACACACATATTACTTAATTACTACTTTTGTTAAGTGACCATAAAATCTGGATTCTCTAAATCCAGTAAAGCAACTTGTAAATTAGATGCAAGCTGAGGTAACTCAGGGATTAGGGAATAAATTTGGTTCAGAAAAATACAACTATATAGATTATGAAAGAATTACTCAACTGACTTGGTTATAAGTAAAGAAATTAGTGATAAAATCACTTGTGTTGAAAATGATAAATGAGTATATCATTTTCCTTTCTGGCCTTGATCAAATACCAAATAATTAAACTAAAATTATGTTGGCTTGCCATATAATCTGAGATCACTTTGCTATCTCAAACTAACAGACAAGCACTATAGGAATGGTCAAAAAAAATTACTAAGTATAGATTGCATATGATTATGGGATTCATTACCTTGACTCAAATATCAAAAGGCATGGAAAATGGGCTTGTACTGGTTGATTAGAAATTCAAATTCAATCAGGATGCACTCTTGCTAAACAACACTCTGATCCAAGCAAGTGGGTCACATACATCTTCATATGTATGTGAATATATTTATTGATGAACTGATATTAATATATTAGTAGAAAAATTAGGATCCTGGATAATTTAGTAGAAAGGCTAAATGACTCTAGGAGATTTATTGATGTAAAAAAAAATAAAAAATCCTAGTAAAAATTAGGTGAAATAACTAGGGTCATTTCATTTGGTATCAGAGCTATGTTAAAATTATACATAACTAAGAATGATTATATTGATTGATTGAAGTACTATAACCAAGTGTATGTACTGATTGTTTGTTTGAGTAAAATAATAATTCAGATAGAAACACTACGCCATAAATGGCCTACTGCAACACAAAAAAAATGTTGGCTTAGGCCCGAAAAATGTTGCCATAGGTCTATGGCAACACTTTTAGGGTGATGCAATTTTTGCCGTTGCCTTAGACCTCAAAGGCAACATTTTGACTATCTAAGGCAACATAAGTAATATTGTTGCAATAGAACCCTATTTGGGTCTATGGCAACACCCATAGGTATCTGTAGCAACATTCCAAAATGTTGCTATAGATATTAACTTTCTGAATTTGTGGGGCCCACAATGTAGAGCATATTTGATTTTTTAATAAAAATAAATTTTTATTTAATAAAATGCTATTGCATAGAATTTGATATTTAAACAGTAATTTATTTAAATAAATATTTTTTTTCAACATTTGAAATAGTACAAATTCCTGACTCCACTATTTTACAATTCAATGATATATAACACTGATATTCACATATACAGATATTCCTCACTACATCACTCAGTTCACTCATTACATATGCAGTTTCAATTTATACAGACACCGACACTAAGAAATATATGCCGAGCCGAAGGCGAGCCGAGTGCCGAGCCAAAGGCGAGCCGAGAAGCGGGTCCAGTCGCAGCGCCGGCGGGGGTCCGGGGCACCGCCCGATTCATCCGATTTCGGAAGATCGAGCCTTCTTTGAAACGACGTAAAATGATGCACCACACATACTTCTAAACCACCAGCCTCCATCCTCTAATTGCCTCACCAACAAACTATTTCAGTTGCCAAATCGCCTAATCACCTAATCACAATCGCTGATTACCCATTCCGACAACCCAAACATTATCAAACTTTCACACTGCAAATTCGCAACAAAACCAAGCACCACCCTTGGCTGATAGCAAACAACATTGGTTCTCACATTGCTTCTAGGTCAGTTCATACATGTACATTAGTTCAAAGCACCAAGCTATATATCTTTAGATTTGGACCATCATTAGCCTACAAAAGAAAAACCAAACTCGTTTACTCAATGTGAAAGAACAAAATGTAGTGAAAAATTTGAAGTATATCAATGTGAAACTATAGGAAACCGGACATTTTGATAACAATACCATTCACACAAAGTATCGAACAATTTTAGTGCATTACAAAATAGCTCTTCCAGTCAGGAGGCACAAACCGGAAATGCATAAAATCCACAGTATCAAATATCACAAAATGAAAAAAAAGGTCAAAACAAACCGGAAATTAGACAGCCTTCTCTTCATTGGACTGCAGTGGTATCTCAAGCAACTCAGGAGGCACAGTCTCGACGCTCTTAGGTGTGTTCCTGGCAGCAACAGGAACAGCAAGAATCGTGTGCCCTAATTTTCACATAGAGAGGAACGAGAAAGAAGAGCTGATGGCGACGACAGCGGTGGCAAAAGGGGTTTGAACGGAAAACTTTGTTTGGCTTCGGGTTTTGGTGTCGTGACGGGGCTCTGGTTGGAGCTAGATGGTGGTGATGGGTCAGGGGGTAGTTGGGGGCGATGGGTTAGGGGGTAGCTGGGGGCGATGGGTCAGGATTTGGTGGCGATGTGTCAGGGGGTAGCTGGGGGCGATGGGTCAGGGGGTAGTTGGGGGTGAGGAACGAAAATATGATTTGGAAAATAGGGATTTGGAAATTGGGGGTGAGAACGAAAATGATATGAAAATTAAAGCGGGAAAACGAAAATTTGCAGCAAATTGTAGTGGTGATCCAGTTTAACAATCAGATTAAATGTAGACCGTTGGATCGTATTCACGCAGATTGCTAATTTTATTAATTTTTTAATCTGAATACATCTATAGCAACACTATATAAAAATGTTGCATCGTGTTACACTTTTTTAGCTAGAGCAACACATTTTTATGGCTAAGGTAACACCATAAATACAACGTTGCAGTAGGACCAAAATTTTATATCTATCGCAACATTTTAGCTGGCAACACCTTGCAAAAATGTTGCAGAAGGTCATTTATGGCGTAGTGAAATTTATAGTAAAAGAAAATACTCATGATAAACTAACCCTATCTACCCATACTCTAGTTATCCAATCATGGTAGGAAGAGGATCTCATCACAATGCAGGATCAAGTACACAACAAATACTTGATATGCAAGACTTTATGAGGGCTTCAAGGGATGGAGTAGGGCAGTGACTTGAGAACCCACATGAGGAACTTTCAAAACTATTAAAGACTTATACCAATCTGGGAGGCAAGAGCTTTGAAGGGACTGCAAATGTGATGGAATATCAAGCATGGTTGAGAACACTGGAGAGAATTTTCAATGACATGCAACTGGATGATCAAAGGAAGAGGCAAGTGGCCTCAAGACAACTGAAAGGTGTGGCTTTAAGCTGGTGGGAGGTAGTCATAGCTGGGAGGATTGAGAATGAAATCACTTGGAATCAATTCAAGGAGATGTTGGAAGCTAGATTTGTTCCAGCATCAGCCAAAACACTATTGCTTGAAGAATTCATCAGGCTTAGGCAGGGAACTTTTAATGTGACTGAATATACTCATAGGTTTGGGGGACTATCTAAGTATGGAGCTATGCTTGTGGCTGATGAGGGATCAAAGAATGATAGGTATATTAAGGGTTTAAACCCAGGACTTAGTAGGGCTATGTTGCCATATGCAGATAAAACTTTTGATCAAGTTATTGATCTGGCCTTAAAATTTGAGCAACATGACAAGGAAAGGGAGAAGTATAGGAGTTTTAAGAATAACAACAATAAGAAAAATAAGGGAAGATATCACCCCTATGACAAAAAGAAGGAGGAGACAGAAAGCAAGAAAACCAATGACACTAAGACCACAGATACAAAGAGAAAAATAACATGTCATCATTGTGGAAAGGAAGGACATATCAAACCAAGGTGCCCAGAATTGAAGGGAGGAGCTTTCAAGTGCTACCTATGTGGTAAGGAGGGACATATCAAGAGAAATTGCCCTGAGTATAAACAACAAGGGAAGCTAGCAAGTTTGGAGAGCAAAAGCAAATCCACAGTAGAAGCTATTGCAGAAAACCATGGTCAAGTGGAAGGTACCTTATTTATTTGTACCCTACCTATATCAGTAGTGTATGACACAGGGGCAACACATTCTCTGATTTCCCATGAATTAGTTGCATTGCTTAAATTAAATTGCATACTGGTTGAAACCCCTTTGTTAGTGCAAAGCCCATTGGGAAGTTCTAGTGTTTTAAACATGATTTGTGTGGATGTGGAATTAAACATCGAAGGAAATGTTTTTATTTCCAATTTATGCGTTTTAAATTACCCAAATATAGGTGTTATATTGGGTGTAGACTGGTTAAGGCAATACAAAGCCATAATTAATTTAGACTCATCCACCATATCATTACAAAATTCTAGAGACCAAAGAATCACAATTTTGTGTGAAGTAGCAAAAGAAAGGAAATTATATCATTTGATTGACTTAAAGAAGGATCCCAATGAGCCTTCTATTGAAGAAATCCCCATAATTAACAAATACTTGGATGTGTGTGGAGAAGTTAAGGGTGTTCCACAACACAGACCCGTGGAATTTCAGATTAGTTTCATACCAGGAGCAAGTCCAATTATTAAGAAACCCACTAGGATGGGGCCAAGTGAGCTGAAGAAATTGAAGAAACAGTTAGAAGAGTTGGAAAACAAAGGATTTATAAGACCAAGTAATTCATGCTGGGGTGCTCCAGTAGTGTTTGTAAGGAAACATGATGGTACTTTAAGGATGTGTATAGATTACAGGGAGCTAAACAAAGTCACTATCAAGAACAAGTACCCCTTACCTAGAATTGATGATCTTTTTGATCAACTTAGTGGAGCAAAAATATTTTCTAGGTTAGATCTGGCATCTGGATTCCATCATATGAAGGTTAAGGACTCAAGTGTTAAGTATACAGCCTTTAATACTAGGTATGGTTTATATGAGTTTCTTGTCATGCCATTTGGGTTGACAAATGCCCCATCATACTTTGTAGACTTGATGAATAGGATATTCATGGATTATTTAGACAAGTTTGTATTGATTTTTATTGATGATATTTTGATTTATTCTAAAACAGTAGAGGAACATGAAAATCACTTACACCTTGTTTTGTCAAGATTAAGAGAAAAAGATTTAAAAGCAAAATTTTCTAAGTGTGCATTTTGGAAAGAAGAAGTGCATTTCCTTGGGCATGTTATATCTGCCAAAGGCATTTCAGTGAACCCCAATAAAATTGTGGCTATCCAAGCATGGAAAAGGCCAAGCACAGTAGGAGAGGTTAGGTCATTTATGGGGATGGCAGGGTATTATAGAAGATTTATAAAAGATTTTTCTAAGATGTCATCACCTCTTACTAACCTAACTATAAAGTACCAACCCTTTATATGGACTGAGAAATGTGAACAAGTCTTTGATAGAATCAAGAAGGCCTTAGTCAATGCACCAGTGTTGAAGGTACCAGAAGGAAATGAGGATTTGATTGTTTATACTGATGCAAGTGGTTCTGGGCTAGGAGCTGTATTGATGCAGCAATATCAAGTTATAGCCTATGCATCAAGACAATTGAAGCCACATGAATCAAAGTAAGCAACCCATGATCTTGAGTTGGCAGCAGTCGTGTATGCATTAAAGCTCTGGAGACATTATCTCCTAGGTGCTAAGTTTATTTTATACACTGACCATAAGGCATTGAAATATCTCTTTTCACAAATAGATTTGAATATGAGGCAACATAGATGGGTTGAGTTTCTAGCAGCATATGATTTAGACATACTTTATACTCCAGGAAAAGCTAATAAGGTTGCAGATGCTTTGAGCAGGCAGCATGCAAAAGTAGCCATGTTAATGATAGAAGAGTTTAGAAATTTATCTCTACTTACTGATTTGGAAATTGAGGAAAACAGTGAGGTAAACATGGAGATGATTGAAGAAGGGAGTAGAGGAAAATTAAGTTTGATAACTTTGCAATCAGATTTAATTTTGAAAGTGGGAAAAATGCAAGGGGAAGATCCAGATTTATTAGAAAAGAAAACTCTAATAGAAAAAGGAGAAGAAGTAGCAAACTACCACATTGATAAGAATGGTTACTTAAGGAATAAAGGTAGGATATGTGTTCCAAAGGATATGGGTTTGAAGGAAGAGATACTTAATGAATATCATAGAAGCAAATATTCTATACATCCAGGCAGCACCAAGATGTACCAAAACTTAAAGAGGGATTATTGGTGGAGAGGGATGAAAACTGATGTGGCCAAACATGTTGCAAAGTTTATGACTTGCCAACAAGTCAAAGCAGAAACCCAAAGACCCTCAGGCCTATTACAACCACTAAGTATACCGAAGTGGAAATGGGAAGATATATCTATGGATTTCATAGATGGTCTTCCTAGATCAAAGAGAGGAAATACAAGCATTTGGGTAGTAGTTGATAGATTGACTAAAGTGGCACACTTTATACCAGTGAAGGCAGAAAGAAATGCACCTAAACTAGCTCAAATATTCATGAGAGAAGTAGTAAGGTTGCATGGAATCCCTAAAACTATAGTGAGTGATAGGGACACAATCTTTACCTCCAAATTTTGGAAGAGCTTTCAAGAAGCCATGGGGAGTGAATTATGCTTGAGTACTGCATACCACCCCCAATCAGATGGTCAAACTGAAGTAATAAATAAAGTTTTGGAGGATTTGTTCAGGGCATGTGCATTGGACTTTGGAGGTAATTGGGAAGATCACCTCCATTTGGCTGAATTTACATATAACAATAGTTATCAAAGCACCATAGGCATGGCACCATTTGAAGCCTTGTATGGCAAACCATGTTTGTCACCAATATGTTGGGTTGAAGAAGGAGAAAAGGCTATCTTAGGGACTGAGTATGTTAAAGAGACTACAGAGAAAATTGAACTGGTGAGGAGAAGAATGGCAGCAGCTCAAGATAGGCAAAAGAAGTTTGCAGATGTAAGGGGGAAGCAGGTAGAATATGAAGTTGGTGATTATGTTTTCATCAAAGTTTCAACTATGAAGAAGGTGTTGAGGTTTGGCAAGCAGGGAAAACTTACCCCAAGGTATGTTGGACCTTACAAGATTTTGGAAAGAATAGGTTCATTAGCATATAAGTTGGAGCTACCAGAAGAGATGAGTGCAATGCACAATGTATTTCATGTGTCACAACTTAGGAGATAGGTACATGATAAAGAGGAAATTCTAGAGAAACCAACTCAAGTTCAAATAAATCCTAATTTGGTCTATGAGAAATAACCAGTGGGGATTTTAACTAAAGAGGAAAAGAAGTTAAGAAGCAAAACTCTGAAATTGGTAAAGGTTCAATGGAGCCTAGACCCTAATGATTGTACATGGGAGTTAGAGGATAAGATAAAAATGGATTACCCTAAGCTTTTTGCAGTGGAAGGTAAATTCTAAATTCCTAAGTAGCTTAATATGTATGGTTGTTTTGACTGAATTGATTGCTTGTGCAATGTTTGATAGATTTTATAAAAATCTGGAAATATTTAAAGTAAAAATGAGAAAATTGTGAGGACACAATTCCTAAAAAGGTGGGGTGATTGTAATGCCCCAAAAAATCATGGAATCTTATTTTAGTTGAATTTTGAAAATATATGAATTTATTTGTATAGGAATATATGGAATTAATTGTGTACAAGTGTGTGTGCATGTGTGCACGTGCACACTGATATAGCACAAGGAAGAACTCCAAATCTCCTGAAATCAAAACAAGAATTAAAAAGCATTACAAACATGATTTTGTGATATGGATATTTGATTTCTGGAATTATACGAATCATCCCAGAAAATAAGAAAAGTAAGTTTTGTTTTGAATCAGTAAACAGATTTTATTTAAAACCCAGAAAAAAAAATATATGTTACAAGGATTTGAAAAACCTGTATGCACATATAGGTGCATATCTTTCTGAAATTAAGGAGGAGTTAAATAAGCCTAGATAGGATATGTATGCAAATGTACATTTCTGTAAGTACTGAAAATATTAAAAAGAAATAAGCAAGTGAAATTGTAACACTAAAATAGCAAAAGACAAATTGCAAGCAAAATAATTGCTTTAGGCAGAAAATAGAAAGGAGGATTTTTAGAAAATAAACAAGTGACAGTGTCACACAATTATCATGACTTGGTAAGAATATGATATATTTTGGAAAAGTAGAAAGGGAGGTAAGCATCACATATGGCAGGGGTATTAAGGGTGAAAAATAGGCAAATCTGAAATGCAGAATGCATGAGTCTTGGCCAGGGTAGGAATGGGATTTTACAATGATAAAACCCTAGAAAAACCTCTCTTATAAATCCAAGTATAAACCAGAAAAAAATCATTTGCTACCCAAGACATTTAAGAAAACAAAGAAGAAAATATTTGCGAGCAGAAAATCAAGTTTTGAAAGGTTTCTTTTCTGGATTAGGCAAGAGAAGCATTTTTCTGTGAGTAATCTCACTAAACCCATGGCATTAAGTCCTGTTATGAGGCAGCCAAGCTTATGTTATTTTTCTACATATTTTTGATTTTATTACTATGGTTTTAATGGATGCTTTAATGGGTGTTTATGAATGTTTATGATTGTTTTGATAGTTGAGTATTTTGCTCTGTTTGGTTATACCCAGAAATGTTAAAGTATGAAATTATGAAAGTAAATAGAGAATACTTATAACTGGTTCAGATATGGCATGAAAAATATAGAAATCAAAACGTATATGAGTTGCATTACACTTGTGTAAGTGCTGAGGCTCAAATGAAAGACTCAAGGATGCAATGGAAATATCCAAAAGTGCTGAACCCTTGATCAAATAGAAACCCATGAGCCAAAAACCTTGTTTAAGCTAGATCTTGAATTTAGTTCAAACATGGTTGCTTATGAAACAATAATAACCCACATGCCTAGTCTTCAATTCCAGTTGTAAATATTCTTGTATTTTCTTTGAGCTAGAATATTTGAAAATATGATTTCCCTGGACATGAATGTTAGCTTGTTCTTAAATTATGCTTGTAAGCTCTATGTAATGTTTCATGTATACTGGGATTTAGTCACCTAGCTATCTCATGATAGGATCAAACATGAACACTTAGTAAATAAACTAAGGATTGTGAGCCAAGAGGACTGCTGGAATGCTTGTTGTATTTAAAGTATGCAATTGGCACATGGTTTGTTTAAGCCCTGAGATCTTTGTGCAATATTGTGAATTATTTTATTGCAATGTGTCCCCGTGATTCCTTATGGCAGATGAGGCTAGGAAGAAATTTGGTAAATGCAACCTCAAATTGATAAAGTAGGAACTTGTGTTATTCCTAGGTTGGTTGGACTGGAGCTAAGTTAGTTCCTAAGTATTTCTATTTGAAATATATATTTGCATAGTTGAATGTGTGTACATAATTAGTCTTAAATACTGATCATATATGCACAATATATCATAAACAAGTCAGGCAAATTGATCAAAGAAGCTATGCCAACTTATACAAAATGTTTATGTCTCACTTATTTACTTAATATCATGGAATTTTTTATATTGCTCATACCAGGTCTTGTATCTGACCCTTGTTTGCTTATGGCATCTGGGGTGTCTCATTTAAAATGGGGCAGCCTCTAATGCTCTTTCAGGGAATGCTGGTTCTAAATAGGAAGTTGTTATGGCTAATGAGAATGATTGGATAAGCATGCTAAATTAGAATTAAATAAGAACTTAGAATGAATTATTTGCATGTAATCTGGGAAGTTTTTATGGTTCTGCTTTGGTTGTTATGTAATGATCTTGAAAGTTTGGATTTATTTAGTTGTTTTAAATGAATCTAGCAATGTATTAAGTTTGGGATTAACCAGAGACTTAGTTGAATCCATGTAAGAAAATATATAAATTTGAGTATTATGGTGGAAATCTGTAAATGATATATGCCTGTATTTGAGAAATGGATATGTATATACATATACTGTATTAGTTAATTCAAGTTACTTAAAACTTTTAGTTTGAAGGTTAAAATCTGAATTTTTAGCTAGAAGTAATATTTCAAGAATTTAGTAATAATATTCAGAAGTGTTTTGATAAAAGAAGAAAATATATATATTTGTGCATTTTATAAAGGGGTATACATGTTCTAAGAGATTTTCCAAGTGTCTTAAATCTGGATTTACATTGCAATAGCCAGGCACTAATGTTTTGATGATCTACTCATGAGGTTAACCCGCTTCAAAAATAGTGAGGTCTGGGTTGATCAAGATGACCAGAGTTTTTGGGTGTAAAAGAAGAAAATGCATTTGTAAAAATCTGAAGCTTTCTTTGCAAATGCAAGTACAAAGACATTTTCAAACACTTGAGCAATTCTCTTTTATTTTTGGTAAGCTTTCTTAGTCAAGAGAGCACAACACACCTGATATGCACACATATTACTTAATTACTACTTTTGTTAAGTGACCATAAAATCTGGATTCTCTAAATCCAGTAAAGCAACTTGTAAATTAGATGCAAGCTGAGGTAACTCAGGGATTAGGGAATAAATTTGGTTCAGAAAAATACAACTATATAGATTATGAAAGAATTACTCAACTGACTTGGTTATAAGTAAAGAAATTAGTGATAAAATCACTTGTGTTGAAAATGATAAATGAGTATATCATTTTCCTTTCTGGCCTTGATCAAATACCAAATAATTAAACTAAAATTATGGTGGCTTGCCATATAATCTGAGATCACTTTGCTATCTCAAACTAACAGACAAGCACTATAGGAATGGTCAAAAAAAATTACTAAGTATAGATTGCATATGATTATGGGATTCATTACCCTGACTCGAATATCAAAAGGCATGGAAAATGAGCTATGTACTGGTTGATTATAAATTCAAATTCAATCAGGATGCACTCTTGCTAAAAAACACTCTGATCCAAGCAAGAGGGTCACATACATCTTCATATGTATGTGAATATATTTATTGATGAACTGATATAAATATATTAGTAGAAAAATTAGGATCCTGGATAATTTAGTAGAAAGGCTAAATGACTCTAGGAGATTTATTGATGTAAAAATAAATAAAAAATCCTAGTAAAAATTAGGTGAAATAACTAGGGTCATTTCATTTGGTATCAGAGCTATGTTAAAATTATACTTAGCTAAGAATAATTATATTGATTGATTGAAGTACTATAACCAAGTGTATGTACTGATTGTTTGTTTGAGTAAAATAATAATTCAGATAGAAAGTTATAGTAAAAGAAAATACTCATGATAAACTAACCCTATCTACCCATACTCTAGTTATCCAATCATGGTAGGAAGAGGATCTCATCACAATGCAGGATCAAGTACACAACAAATGCTTGATATGCAAGACTTTATGAGGGCTTTAAGGGATGGAGTAGGGCAGAGACTTGAGAACCCACATGAGGAACTTTCAAAACTGTTAAAGACTTATACCAATCTGGGAGGCAAGAGCTTTGAAGGGACTGCAAATGTGATGGAATATCAAGCATGGTTGAGAACACTGGATAGAATTTTCAATGACATGCAACTGGATGATCAAAGGAAGAGGCAAGTGGCCTCAAGACAACTGAAAGGTGTGGCTTTAAGCTGGTGGGAGGTAGTCATAGCTGGGAGGATTGAGAATGAAATCACTTGGAATCAATTCAAGGAGATGTTGGAAGCTAGATTTGTTCCAGCATCAGCCAAAACACTATTGCTTGAAGAATTCATCAGGCTTAGGCAGGGAACTTTTAATGTGACTGAATATACTCATAGGTTTGGGGGACTGTCTAAGTATGGAGCTATGCTTGTGGCTGATGAGGCATCAAAGAATGATAGGTATATTAAGGGTTTAAACCCAGGACTTAGTAGGGCTATGTTGCCATATGCAGATAAAACTTTTGATCAAGTTATTGATCTGGCCTTAAAATTTGAGCAACATGACAAGGAAAGGGAGAAGTATAGGAGTTTTAAGAATAACAACAATAAGAAAAATAAGGGAAGATATCACCCCTATGACAAAAAGAAGGAGGAGACAGAAAGCAAGAAAACCAATGACACTAAGACCACAGATACAAAGAGAAAAATAACATGTCATCATTGTGGAAAGGAAGGACATATCAAACCAAGGTGCCCAGAATTGAAGGGAGGAGCTTTCAAGTGCTACCTATGTGGTAAGGAGGGACATATCAAGAGAAATTGCCCTGAGTATAAACAACAAGGGAAGCTAGCAAGTTTGGAGAGCAAAAGCAAATCCACAGTAGAAGCTATTGCAGAAAACCAAGGTCAAGTGGAAGGTACCTTATTTATTTGTACCCTACCTATACCAGTAGTGTATGACACAGGGGCAACACATTCTCTGATTTCCCATGAATTAGTTGCATTGCTTAAATTAAATTGCATACTGGTTGAAACCCCTTTGTTAGTGCAAAGCCCATTGGGAAGTTCTAGTGTTTTAAACATGATTTGTGTGGATGTGGAATTAAACATAGGAGGAAATGTTTTTATTTCCAATTTATATGTTTTAAATTACCCAAATATAGGTGTTATATTGGGTGTAGACTGGTTAAGGCAATACAAAGCCATAATTAATTTAGACTCATCCACCATATCATTACAAAATTCTAGAGACCAAAGAATCACAATTTTGTGTGAAGTAGCAAAAGAAAGGAAATTATATCATTTGATTGACTTAAAGAAGGATCCCAGTGAGCCTTCTATTGAAGAAATCCCCATAATTAAGAAATACTTGGATGTGTGTGGAGAAGTTAAGGGTGTTCCACACCATAGACCAGTGGAATTTCAGATTAGTCTCATACCAGGAGCAAGTCCAATTATTAAGAAACCCACTAGGATGGGGCCAAGTGAGCTGAAGGAATTGAAGAAATAGTTAGAAGATTTGGAAAGCAAAGGATTTATAAGACCAAGTAATTCATGCTGGGGTGCTCCAGTAGTGTTTGTAAGGAAACATGATGGTACTTTAAGGATGTGTATAGATTACAAGGAGCTAAACAAAGTCACTATTAAGAACAAGTACCCCTTACCTAGAATTGATGATCTTTTTGATCAACTTAGTGGAGAAAAAATATTTTCTAGGTTAGACCTGGCATCTGGATTCCATCAGATGAAGGTTGAGGACTCAAGTGTTAAGTATACAGCCTTTAATACTAGGTATGGTTTATATGAGTTTCTTGTCATGCCATTTGGTTTGACAAATGCCCCATCATACTTTGTAGACTTGATGAATAGGATATTCAGAGATTATTTAGACAAGTTTGTATTGATTTTTATTGATGATATTTTGATTTATTCTAAAATAGTTGAGGAACATGAAAATCACTTACACCTTGTTTTGTCAAGATTAAGAGAAAAAGATTTAAAAGCAAAATTTTCTAAGTGTGCATTTTGGAAAGAAGAAGTGCATTTCCTTGGGCATGTTATATCTGCCAAAGGCATTCAGTGAACCCCAATAAAATTGTGGCTATCCAAGCATGGAAAAGGCCAAGCACAGTAGGGAGGTTAGGTCATTTATGGGAATGACAGAGTATTATAGAAGATTTATAAAAGATTTTTCTAAGATGTCATCACCTCTTACTAACCTAACTAGAAAGAACCAACCCTTTATATGGACTGAGAAATGTGAACAAGCCTTTAATAGAATCAAGAAGGCCTTAGTCAATGCACCAGTGTTGAAGGTACCAGAAGGAAATGATGATTTGATTGTTTATACTGATGCAAGTGGTTCTGGGCTAGGAGCTGTATTGATGCAGCAAGATCAAGTTATAGCCTATGCATCAAGACAATTGAAGCCACATGAATCAAAGTATGCAACCCATGATCTTGAGTTGGCAGCAGTAGTATATGCATTAAAGCTCTGGAGACATTATCTCCTAGGTGCTAAGTTTATTTTATACACTGACCATAAGGCATTGAAATATCTCTTTTCACAAAAAGATTTGAATATGAGGCAACATAGATGGGTTGAGTTTCTAGCAGCATATGATTTAGACATACTTTATACTCCAGGAAAAGCTAATAAGGTTGCAGATGCTTTGAGCAGGCAGCATGCAAAAGTAGCCATGTAAATGATAGAAGAGTTTAGAAATTTATCTCTACTTACTGATTTGGAAATTGAGGAAAACAGTGAGGTAAACATGGAGATGATTGAAGAAGGGAGTAAAGGAAAATTAAGTTTGATAACTTTGCAATCAGATTTAATTTTGAAAGTGGGAAAAATGCAAGGGGAAGATCCAGATTTATTAGAAAAGAAAACTCTAATAGAAAAAGGAGAAGAAGTAGCAAACTACCACATTGATAAGAATGGTTACTTAAGGAATAAAGGAAGGATATGTGTTCCAAAGGATATGGGATTGAAGGAAGAGATACTTAATGAATATAATAGGAGCAAATATTCTATACATCCATGCAGCACCAAGATGTACCAAAACTTAAAGAGGGATTATTGGTGGAGAGGGATGAAAACTGATGTGGCCAAACATGTTGCAAAGTGTATGACTTGCCAACAAGTCAAAGCAGAAACCCAAAGACCCTCAGGCCTATTACAACCTCTAAGTATACCGCAGTGGAAATAGGAAGATATATCTATGGTTTTCATAGATGGTCTGCCTAGATCAAAGAGAGGAAATACAAGCATTTGGGTAGTAGTTGATAGATTGACTAAAGTGGCACACTTTATACCAGTGAAGGCAGAAAGAAATGCACCTAAACTAGCTCAAATATTCATGAGAGAAGTAGCAAGGTTGCATGGAATCCCTAAAACTATAGTGAGTGATAGGGACACAATCTTTACCTCCGGATTTTGGAAGAGCTTTCAAGAAGCCATGGGGAGTGAATTATGCTTGAGTACTGCATACCACCCCCAATCAGATGGTCAAACTGAAGTAATAAATAAAGTTTTGGAGGATTTGTTGAGGGCATGTGCATTGGACTTTGGAGGTAATTGGGAAGATCACCTCCATTTGGCTGAATTTACATATAACAATAGTTATCAAAGCACCATAGGCATGGCACCATTTGAAGCCTTGTATGGCAAACCATGTTTGTCACCAATATGTTGGGTTGAAGCAGGAGAAAAGGCTATCTTAGGGACTGAGTATGTTAAAGAGACTACAGAGAAAATTGAACTGGTGAGGAGAAGAATGGCAGCAGCTCAAGATAGGCAAAAGAAGTTTGCAGATGTAAGGAGGAAGCAGGTAGAATATGAAGTTAGTGATTATGTTTTCATCAAAGTTTCACCTATGAAGAAGGTGTTGAGGTTTGGCAAGCATGGAAAACTTACCCCAAGGTATGTTGGACCTTACAAGATTTTGGAAAGAATAGGTTTATTAGCATATAAGTTGGAGCTACCAGAAGAGATGAGTGCAATGCACAATGTATTTCATGTGTCACAACTTAGGAGATTGGTACATGATAAAGAGGAAATTCTAGAGAAACCAACTCAAGTTCAAATAAATCCTAATTTGGTCTATGAGAAAGAACCAGTGGGGATTTTAGCTAAAGAGGAAAAGAAGTTAAGAAGCAAAACTCTGAAATTGGTAAAGGTTCAATGGAGCCTAGACCCTAATGATTGTACATGGGAGTTAGAGGATAAGATAAAGATGGATTACCCTAAGCTTTTTGCAGTGGAAGGTAAATTCTAAATTCCTAAGTAGCTTAATATGTATGGTTGTTTTGACTGAATTGATTGCTTGTGCAATGTTTGATAGATTTTATAAAAATCTGGAAATATTTAAAGTAAAAATGAGAAAATTGTGAGGACACAATTCCTAAAAAGGTGGGGTGATTGTAATGCCCCAAAAATTCATGGAATCTTATTTTAGTTGAATTTTGAAAATATATGAATTTATTTATATAGGAATATATGGAATTAATTGTGTACAAGTGTGTGTGCATGTATGCACGTGCACACTGATATGGCACAAGGGAGAACTCCAAATCTCCTGAAATCAAAACAAGAATTAAAAAGCATTACAAACATGATTTTTTGATATGGATATTTGATTTCTGGAATTATACGAATCATCCCAGAAAATAAGAAAAGTAAGTTTTGTTTTGAATCTGTAAACAGATTTTATTTAAAACCCAGAAAAAAAAAATATATGTTACAAGGATTTGAAAAACCTGTATGCACATATAGGTGCATATCTTTCTGAAATTAAGGAGGAGTTAAATAAGCCTAGATAGGATATGTATGCAAATGTACATTTAAGTAAGTACTGAAAATATTAAAAAGAAATAAGCAAGTGAAATTGTAACACTAAAATAGCAAAAGACAAATTGCAAGCAAAATAATTGCTTTAGGCAGAAAATAGAAAGGAGGATTTTTAGAAAATAAACAAGTGACAATGTCACACAATTATCATGACTTGGTAAGAATATGATATATTTTGGAAAAGTAAAAGGGGAGGTAAGCATCACATATGGCCGCGGTATTAAGGGTGAAAAATAGGCAAATTTGAAATGCAGAATGCATGAGTCTTGGCCAGGGTAGGAATGGGATTTTACAATGATAAAACCCTAGAAAAACCTCTCTTATAAATCCAAGTATAAACTAGAAAAAAATTATTTGCTACCCAAGACATTTAAGAAAACAAAGAAGAAATATTTGCAAGCAGAAAATCAAGTTTTGAAAGGTTTCTTTTCTGGATTAGGCAAGAGAAGCATTTTTATGTGAGTAATCTCACTAAACCCATGGCATTAAGTCCTGTTATGAGGCAGCCATTTCTCAGGCTCCCTCTCCGGAATCGAACCCTAATTCTCCGTCACCCGTCATTACCATGGTAGGCCTCTATCCTACCATCGAAAGTTGATAGGGCAGAAATTTGAATGATGCGTCGCTGGCACAAAGGCCATGCGATCGGTCAAGTTATAATGAAATCATCAAAGCATTGGACAAAGCCCGTGTCAACCTTTTATCTAATAAATGCATCCCTTCCAAAAGTCGGGTTTTGTTGCACGTATTAGCTCTAGAATTACTACGGTTATCCGAGTAGCACGTACCATCAAACAAACTATAACTGATTTAATGAGCCATTCGCAGTTTCACAGTCTGAATTTGTTAATACTTACACATGCATGGCTTAATCTTTGAGACAAGCATATGACTACTGGTAGGATCAACCAGGTAGCACGTCCTTAAAGGCACCGCCAATATGACGCACACATCTTAACTAAAAGAGATGACGACACAATCTTGCGATGTCTTTTCATAAAGTTGGGACAAACCGAGATACAATTTGGATTCAAACAGCGGACCCACCCTTGAAATCTTAACCAATACGCCATATCCATAAAACTTTGGAACCACTCAACGACCAACTTCACCAACGACAAATAACATCGTCGATCAACGCTAAAGAAGATACAACCATTGGTCATCCCCCGCATCTCCACAAGGTACAGTGAGGGACAACGAAACAGGTAAGAAACGACCAATTCCCTTTTAGTATCATTAGAAGGCAACAACGCACATATCGAATCTCAAGCTCCAAGTACGAAAATGGTGGTTTATCATTGGTTGGCTGCAACAAAACAGGGAGCCCAACAATAATATGTTATTTTTCTACATTTTGATTTTATTACTATGGTTTTAATGGATGCTTTAATGGGTGTTTCTGAATGTTTTTGATTGTTTTGATAGTTGAGTATTTTTCTCTGTTTGGTTATACCCAGAAATGTTAAAGTATGAAATTATGAAAGTAAATAGAGAATACTTATAACTGGTTCAGATATGGCATGAAAAATATAGAAATCAAAACGTATATGAGTTGCATTACACTTGTGTCAGTGCTGAGGCTCAAATGAAAGACTCAAGGTTGCAATGGAAATATCCAAAAGTGCTGAACCCTTGATCAAATAGAAACCCATGAGCCAGAAACCTTGTTTAAGCTAGATCTTGAATTTAGTTCAAACATGGTTGCTTATGAAACAATAATAACCCACATGCCTAGTCTTCAATTCCATTTGTAAATATTCTTGTATTTTCTTTGAGCTAGAATATTTGAAAATATGATATCCCTGGACATGAATGTTAGCTTGTTCTTGAATTATGCTTGTAAGCTCTATGTAATGTTTCTTGTATACTGGGATTTAGTCACCTAGCTATCTCATGATAGGATCAAACATGAACACTTAGTAAATAAAGTAAGGATTGTGAGCCAAGAGGACTGCTGGAATGCTTGTTGTATTTAAAGTATGCAAGTTGGCACATGGTTTGTTTAAGCCCTGAGATCTTTGTGCAATATTGTGAATTATTTTATTGCAATGTGTCCCCGTGATTCCTTATGGCAGATGAGGCTAGGAAGAAATTTGGTAAATGCAACCTCAAATTGATAAAGTAGGAACTTGTGTTATTCCTAGGTTGGTTGGACTGGAGCTAAGTTAGTTCCTAAGTATTTCTATTTGAAATATATGTTTGCATAGTTGAATGTGTGTACATAATTAGTCTTAAATACTGGTCATGAACAAGTCAGGCAAATTGATCAAAGAAGCTATGCCAACTTATACAAAATGTTTATGTCTCACTTATTTACTTAATATCATGGAATTTTTTATATTGCTCATACCAGATCTTGTATCTGACCCTTGTTTGCTTATGGCATCTGGGGTGTCTCATTTAAAATGGGGCAGCCTCTAATTCTCTTTCAAGGAATGCTGGTTCTAAATAGGAAGCTGCTATGGCTTATGAGAATGATTGGATAAGCATGCTAAATTAGAATTAAATAAGAACTTAGAATGAATTATTTGCATGTAATCTGGGAAGTTTTTATGGTTCTGCTTTGGTTGTTATGTAATGATCTTGAAAGTTTGGATTTATTTAGTTGTTTTAAATGAATCTAGCAATGTATTAAGTTTGGGATTAACCAGAGACTTAGTTGAATCCATGCAAGAAAATATATAAATTTGAGTATTATGGTGGAAATCTGTAAATGATATATGCCTGTATTTGAGAAATGGATATGTATATACATATACTGTATTAGTTAATTTCAAGTTACTTAAAACTTTAAGTTTGAAGGTTAAAATCTGAATTTTTAGCTAGAAGTAATATTTCAAGAATTTAGTAATAATATGCTAAAGTGTTTTGATAAAAGAAGAAAATATATATATTTGTGCATTTTATAAAGGGGTATACATGTTCTAAGAGATTTTCCAAGTGTCTTAAATCTGGATTTACATTGCAATAGCCAGGCACTAATGTTTTAATGATCTAGTCATGAGGTTAACCCGCTTCAAAAATAGTGAGGTCTGGGTTGATCAAGATGACCAGAGTTTTTGGGTGTAAAAGAAGAAAATGCATTTGTAAAAATCTGAAGCTTTCTTTGCAAATGCAAGTACAAAGACATTTTCAAACACTTGAGCAATTCTCTTTTATTTTTGGGAAGCTTTCTTAGTCCAGAGAGCACAACACAGCTGATATGCACACATATTACTTAATTACTACTTTTGTTAAGTGACCATAAAATCTGGATTCTCTAAATCCAGTAAAGCAACTTGTAAATTAGATGCAAGCTGAGGTAACTCAGGGATTAGGGAATAAATTTGGTTCAGAAAAATACAACTATATAGATTATGAAAGAATTACTCAACTGACTTGGTTATAAGTAAAGAAATTAGTGATAAAATCACTTGTGTTGAAAATGATAAATGAGTATATCATTTTCCTTTCTGGCCTTGATCAAATACCAAATAATTAAACTAAAATTATGGTGGCTTGCCATATAATCTGAGATCACTTTGCTATCTCAAACTAACAGACAAGCACTATAGGAATGGTCAAAATTTTTTTTACTAAGTATAGATTGCATATGATTATGGGATTCATTACCCTGACTCAAATATCAAAAGGCATGGAAAATGAGCTATGTACTGGTTGATTAGAAATTCAAATTCAATCAGGATGCACTCTTGTTAAACAACACTCTGATCCAAGCAAGAGGGTCACATACATCTTCATATGTATGTGAATATATTTATTGATGAACTGATATAAATATATTAGTAGAAAAATTAGGATCCTGGATAATTTAGTAGAAATGCTAAATGACTCTAGGAGATTTATTGATGTAAAAAAAAATCCTAGTAAAAATTAGGTGAAATAACTAGGGTCATTTCATTAAGGTAGGGTGATCCTTTATCGCCTCTTTTGTTTAACTTAGCTATAGTTGTTTTCGCTATGATTATTAAAAAGCGGTTGGTAATAGTTCTTTAAGGTTCGTTGGTAGTGAAATCTCACGCAATGGTCTCTCCGTTCTTCAATTTGCAGATGATACCTTATTATTTACCTCTCACTTGCCTAATCATGTCATTACCCTTAAATTTATTTTATACAGCTTTGAACATCTTTCAGGGCTAAAAATTAATTTCAATAAAAGTTCGGTTTTAGTATTACATGATGTCGATAAGGTTGAATGTTTATTTGCTAATATGCTTGATTGTTAAACTATGAATTTCCCGTTTAATTATCTTGGTTTCTTGATTATGCTAACTAAACTTAAGCATGGTTAATTATTATAGATAAAATTAATAATAGAATTTCTAATTGGAATGGGAGGCTTTTATCTAGAGTTGGTAGATTAGTTCTCATCAATTCTGTTATATCTACTCTTCCAATCTATTGGATGTCTATGCATCTTTTGCCAGAATGGGTGATTAATAAAATTTATAAAATAAGAAGGGATTTCTTATAAAGTGGCGGTAATTCTAAAAGTAGTCTTAAATGTTTAAATAATTTTGTAAATCGAAAAAGGAAGGTGGTTTAGGAGTCATTAATTTACATAACATGAATTTGTCTTTATTAGGGAAGTGGTTGTGGAAATTAAAGGATATTAATGATAATTCCACGTTGGAAGAAATTATTTCTAAACATTATTATAATGGTAGTAATAATTTATACCAAATTTCACCTTTTGTTACCAATAAATTATCTAATTTTTGGAAATCTATTTTAAAATGTCATGAGATTTTTAACCTTGGTACTAATACGATTGTTCATTCAGGAAATAATACTTCTTTTTGGCATGATCAATGGATACCTGTCATTCCTATTAGGGTAGAATTTAAAGAGCTTTATGAGATTTGTAACTTTAAGAATGCTTTAATTTTAAATGTTTTTTCTCCGGATATTGATCCCCCTTGGAACTTCAGTTTTAATAGAATCTTAGAAGGTACAACTCTTAGACAATTTTCTTTATTATGTGCTAGATTGAATTTATATAATATTGATAACGAAAATGATATTATTAACTGGGAATGGGATAAAAGTAAGAAATTCACTTCAAATTCTTTTTATAAATTTCTTAATTTCTCAGGCATAACTGATAACTCTTTTAAACTTATTTAGAAAGCAAACGCTCCTTCTAAAGCTAAGATTCATATGTGGTTAATCATGCATGGGAAACTAAATACTATTGAATTTTTAAAAAGAAAGAATATGCAAATTGATAATAAATGTACTTTTTGTAAATTGTATTTTGAAGATATTAATCATGTGTATTATGATTCTGTGGATACTTGCTGCATTCTTAATAATACTCTCAAAATCTTTAATTTTATTCTTACAACTAAAATTACCGATTGTGATTATTTCTGGAATAATTTAAGATTTAATTTTAAAAAGGAAAATAGAATTTTACTAGATACTTTATTCACTATAATATGCTGGTATATTTGGTTTGTGTAACGACCCGCTATTTTGGACCATTCGCATCCACACATGTTGGACTTGAATTGTTCAAAATATCAGATTGTTAATTTAAATTTGGCAAAACTCAGCATATACAGTAAATAGATCAACCACAGAATCACAGACACAGAGTAATACAATAATACGCAACGGATTAAATAAATAGTAGTTCATGAAGCTACTATATAAACATCAGAGTTAGAAATAAAATACAACAGAATATCTCAAATGGAGTGAAGTCTTCAGTACAACAAATGACCTCTCTGAACGAATCAACTTGAAAAGCTGAGAGCTGAGTTGATAGTTGGATCTCCAAATGAAGCTCCAAACTCCAAAGGTGAGTCTCAAATGCTGTATCACTCGGTCTGACCCGAGCGTAAAGCAAAACACAAAACACTCGAGTCAGGATTAACATTCTTATATTAATAGATCCAACTCAAGTGAAATATCAACTGAAATACAAGTAACTTAAAGGATGTTTGGGATAACCATCCTCTAAGGATCCATGTAACTATCTACAATGTAGAAATATACACTATAACCCCGTGGTCGTTTCAATTGAATTTATACTTCAAAACCCAAATATCATTTCATTTCAAATATATCTATTTTCCAAAATAGTATATATATATATATTAAATAATTTATAAAGTGAAGTGTTTAATTTTTCCTCAAGCCTTACAAACCGATTCAAATCAACTCAAGTTCCAAATTCAAAATTTTTTCAAAGCTCAATTCATCAATTCAATTCAGTTCTCAATAGACCATTTAAAAATTTTCAATATATTTCAAAATTTTAATATTCAACAATTTCAAAGTTAAATTTAACAGTTACATATAGCTCTTGATTTAACTTCATTTATTATTTAATCAGGGAATATTCACTTAATAAATTCAATATCATTTAACTAGCCTTGAATTTCATTTTTACTAAATATTTCCCTAAATTTATTTAAACAAGAAATATTTATTAAATTACTTAAATCAAACCTAAGTTATAAATCATATCTTAAATCTCAATTTCAATAAGTTTCAAATCGGTTTAATAAAAAAAAAGTTCTTTATCAACTACAATTTCAACTAAATTCAAATTATCTTCCTAACCTTAACTTATTCAAATTATTACCAAAATCTATTTTGAAATATAAATCTAATACTTAAACATATTAGATGTATTAAATCCATCTTAATTAAATTAAATATCATTATTAAATCTATATATATCATTTCCATTTATATAATAATTTTAGAATCAACATTTATTAAAACCATATATTTCTTCCCAAATCCATAGAATTTATTTTCAAAATATTTATATATATGGACCAACGGTGTCTGTATATATATCTATCATATGTTTAAGTGATACAGATATTTATCATTTCAATCCGTAATTTAAATATATACGGGTAGATATCATTTTAACCCGTAATCCCAATTTCAATTCAAATGAAATTCGCTTGGGTTTATCATTTCAACCCATAACGATTTTCTTCTATTTTAAAGTCCGTTCGGGTATGTATCATTTCAACCCATAGTTGAATTCTATACTAACAGGGAACTTGCAGAGTGATAACAGATAATATAATACAACAACAGGCATATATCATCAATAACAATAGAATATAAACAACAGGATATGGTGTCATATCCCACAGGTGAACAGTTACAGATAATAGCATATATAACAATTTAAATAACTACAGCAGCATATTTCAATTGTCGTTTCAATTGAAATCAAATTTAATAAATAAAAGAACGATAATCGTGATTGATTACTCACCTTCCGAGGCATAGAGATGATAAATATTGAAATTGAGTTACATATCCGAACACGAATTCCAAAGCAAAGTTAGATTGGCATGAAATTGGACGGACAAAGCTGATAAATAGAATCGATGGGGATAAGTTGAGTTAGCTTAGTATAAACTGACTGAACTATACACATTACATATTACTCAAAATCAATATAAAGTTTGAAACACATATTTCATATAAATCTATATATATTTGAACCCAACAAATAACATTTAACAATATATACGTATATAAATCTACACTATACATAATAAGTACTGTAACAACCGTATAAATATAAAATACATATACTGTATAACTTTTTATAATTTATCAACTTTATAAACAAAATCTTATATATCTAAACATTATGCGAGCTATTTATCTATGCAAACAACCACATGTGCATGATATCCAAAAATGTATGCAGATGCAATATATGATATATATGCAAACCATATATATGAACAAAGGCCTACCTGCTTCCTTAAGTAAAATATACCGAGACATGTATCTATATAATGAAATTTGATAAAGTAAATATCAGATTGTTTAAACAACCTATACTATATATATAAAATATTTTTTTCACGTACATATATAAACTTTAAAAATGTATACAGTACTATATTCCAGCAACCCCATACTGTTATACAGTTTGATAGCAGGTAATAGACTAAACTGACAAAGCTTTTGTACTATATAAATATATACATAACAAACAATCTTTCCATAAAAATATAATATTATAAAATATATTTACAACGAATTGTGTATAAGCTAATATAAACAAATATACACCATTATCTATGCTGTGACATCTATACTAATATATATAGACATATATATATATATTCAAACTTATATAATCAAAACAAATATATACACTATAGCTAACAATCCTTATGTATACCAATATATATAACTGCAACAACTTTATACTTTTTAAAACTGACCCATATACTCGACAGTTTATATTAATAGCTTATAAACAAGCAAACTGACATACACAAGTTTATATATATACCATGAACAAAAATCTTATATAAACCACATATATATACACTCCTTAAAAACCCATTCTTTAATAAACTTGTAAAATTAGCTTTAATATGAACATAGAGAACAACTTACTAAATACTACATATAGCAATATATAAGCTACATATTAAACCTGTAACTATATATAAAATTTATAAACTAATATATATATTCTCCCAGATCAAAATAAAACATCATTTCACAAAGCAAATATACAAGAAGTATACTATATATATAATAATATAGCACACGCATACATCTATCTATATTACTATATCTAGTAAACAAAATAATTTAGCAAACCAATATACTACCCAAACCTGCAAAGAGGGAAGAGCAGAGGAGGCTTCGGTCGATGGGTGCCTGGAACTCGGCTAGCAGTGCGGAGGAGATGGTTTTGCGAGTTGATGGAGATGGTCGCTGCGAGAGGGAGGGAGGAGAAGAGAGTGGGAAGCTCGACGAGAGGCGGAGCTCGGCTGGCCGAGGTGGCTTCAGCCTGTTGATGGAGGGTTGGCATCAGGTCAGGTGGCGGAGAGAGAGGGTGTAGAGGAGATGCGACTCGGTGACGTTGGTGGTTGGCTGTTGCCATGAGCGGAGCATATGTCATGAGGGAGGAGGGATGGAAGGCGGAAGTTAGGGATGAGGCTATAGGAGAGAAGAAAAGAAAAAAATGTGAAGAGCTTGAAAAAAATAAAAAAAAAGGGGAAAGGAGAACCTGTTTTAAATATATGTGAATAACATACATTTTTGAAAAAAAAATAATGGTGTGAACACAAGGAAGAGAGAGAGAGAGAGGGAAATGAAACGTGCCACAGTAAATAGAAAGAAATTGGAATGATAACGTAAAGCACGAGAATTCAGGAAATCAATTAAAGTAATGGGATAGGTATAAAGGCAAGAGGAATAGTTCAAAAATATAGTAAGTAATAAAAGTAATAAAGGTAGATGACCGTTTGATTTTTTTCTTTTACTGTTGGCAAAAAAAAATGAAAAATAACAGAAGGATACTTGATTGACGTAGATAATTAAAGCAATTGATGGTTGCTTGGATTCCACGGTTGGAGTTTGAAAGAGTAAAGAAATAAATTCACAAATTTGGTATCGTTATAACGAACAGTTTATAGTTTTCGGTCTGTACCGGACCTCAAAATACAAAAATAAATATACCGCTGAGATCAGTACGATGATACGATCAAAACGGTATACATATTTTAGTGGTTCGATTGAATTATAAAAATTCGAATTTCTGCTAGCGGAAAAATGCAACAAAACGCAAAAAATAAGATCGACGAAGCTAAAGAAGTCCAAATTTTATGAAAGGAAATTTGACGTCTTACTCAGAAGATGATTTAGAATTTTTCTGTAGAAAAATATTTTGAGTTTGGAAATTAATTTATTATCATTAATTATTAACTGATTTAAATTGAAATAAAATTACACAATAAAATTTACTTGCATATTTTCTGATGAAAATTTACCATTTGCCACATTAAAATAGACGTATTCCAAATAATAAATTTTTATTTTCAAATTTTATTGTTTAAAATTTCACAAAATTTCAATTAATTTAATAAATAAAATCACTAAAATTTATGGGTCGTTACACTCTCCCCCACTCAAAACTTTTCGTCCCCGAAAAGGATGGAGGTAGGAGAATAGAACAACTATAAATAGAAGTAGATTGAAAGTCAAGATTAAACAATTAATTTGAGACTATATAAAATTTTACTTGAAATATTCATTTGAAAACTTCATTTGCCAATCAATTATTTTTAATACTTTAATACTTTTCAAAACCCATTAGTAAAATTTCTTACTTCCTTTATAAATATCATTTATATGTTTAAATAACACCTTTATAAATATATGAAAAAATATTTGAAAACAATTATTTACATCATTACTTATATTTACAAAGAAGCTATTTGAAAACATTAAATCCATAATTCATAAAAAAAAATTCAAGATACTTTTCAAATATTATTAATAGGTCAATAATCATTTACTTTAAATATGTTTTATTTAATTAATAACTTCTAAAATATTCATACACTAAAATTTTCTATTAAATCACGTAGTATATAAATAAACAATATTTAAAAAGGATATAGTCAACAAGGAAAAGAAGGAGGATTTAGAAAAACAAAATATAGGTGAATAAATAAAGCCGAGCAGATAAGGTAGATTCAAAAGAATAGTATCGGGCATGAATAATTAATTTAGAACCATAAGAGTTTTAATTTCAAATATTAATACGGAATTTCTTTGTTGAAAAATACCTTTGTAATAAATTATCTTTATAACGAAACAAATTTCCTTTCGAAAATACTTTTATAACTCGATGTCTCAACAAGTTTATCCTCGTTCCTGCAGACTCTGGCAGTGCGTTGATCAGGCACAAAGCTAGACTTCTCCAGGTACTTAGTAGACTTGTTTCAACACCCAGTGAAAATACTGGAAAAACTAAAAAAAAACAGATATGGAAAGAACAATTCAAACAAAAAAATAAACAAAACCTTTGTCTAACCATGGATCGCAGATACACAAAGGTTACGCCAGGATCCCCCAGGAAACATCCGTATCCGTAAGCTTTCTCAGCTCTGTGAATTACGCCATGATGACTAGTAGACCGCAGATACACAATGGTTACGCCTGAATCCCCCAAGAAACATCCGTATCCGTAAGCTTTCTCAGCCCTGCGGATTTTGCTACTAATACGACCTACATAGATCATAGGATACACAATGGTTACGCCTGAATCCCCCAGGAAACATCCGTACCCTTGGGACATCTAGCCAGGTGAATTACGCTATGAAGTCACGCTCGTAAGACCATGGGTAACGCCATGGAATTCGATAGACACTCGAGTTTCATATCCGGAAAACCAAAAATCAGAGAAATATCGATAGAATGAATCCACAATGTGGCCTCAAAGCAGATATCAAGCAGAAAGCAATTTCCATATCTTTACTTAGAAAATATGTATCATATAGTACCTTTTCAAATCACTTTCAAATATCATACTTATATAAAGTCCATTATATATAAGATTTCATTTTCACATCAAATACTTTCCAAAATTAATAGTATATCAAATCACACTTATATAGACTTCAATTATATAAGATTTCACTTTTCAAATTGAGTACCTTTTCAAATCCATAGTTTTCGAATCAACATCATACTTATACAAATCAATTTAATATAAGTTCGATAACTCCCAAATCAAGTATTTAGTAAAATAAGGTTCTCAATTCAATTCGTTTCAATATCAGTTCAGTTTCAAAATCATATACAATTCCACCAAATTATTTCTTCTTAATTTAAATATCTTCAGTTTCAAAGTTTCTAAAATAATAGGTTTGGAGAATAATCCAAGTTCCTAAATCAATATAATTTAATTCAAACAATTCATTTCCAACATCAAATGTTTTCAAAATCATCTTATATTTGCATAAAGTCTATCTTATATAAGGATCAATTTTTTTTCAAAAAATCAATTTCGCTGCATGAAGAGTCATATGGGATTGAACATCTTTGCTTTATAAAAGATTTTTAAATTTAGAATAGACTTGTATATAAAATAGTTTGTATGTAAAATAGAATAAAACGGCTTATTTAAGAAGAATAAAAGAAAAATAGTTTTGAAAAATGGTTTTAAATTGATAGTAGTTTTAATAAAAGAAAAAATTCCAATTAATTTACAAAGATATCCAACCCAACAACTTTCAATTTCAACGTCAAAGTATATCAATGATATTAGAACAAAAGATGTACATACGTCATCATTTCGCAAAAATCACATTCGATCTCTGGCTCGATCACACAAGTTCGCTTTCGAACTAGTATTGTCCATTCGACTTCCCTAATGCGGATTTCGATATGGTTTCTCGACTAGAAACCATCAGTCTCCTTGCATAGCCATATACTATGATAGAAAATTCTAGAATCAAGCCCAAAATCCATATCAAATATTCGCCATCAAGAATCGAATGAAAAATCCTAACACGAAATGGTGTAGTTCACCTCGAACTTATGTACTCAAACTTGGATCAATTTAATTATGCGAATAAAACAGCATACGTACAACTTATGTATCTATTCCAACTTTTTAAATATATAGTTTTATAAAGATGTTACCCAGTTAAAACTTTTAACCTAAATTTTATTCAAAATATTTTGAAGACCAAATTCTTTTCAAAACATTTCAAATCTAAATTTCATATTAGAAAAATTCAAAATAGCGTTATTCATTTTCCTAACAAAACAGTTTCAACTTATTTAAATCATTACTACATACTTTAATCATACATACCAAACTTATATACTTTATACTTTTCAAAATTTCTTAGCTTTGAAAAGTTAACCTTGATCTGGAAGTGCTCGAACCTTCAAAATAGTCGAAGAAATCATATTTCAATCCAAGAGTTGGAAATCACCAACAAATCAGTAAATCAATTCCAAAAGATAGGGTTATATCAAATCAAATCCAAAACTCGAGGACTGAACACCGACTTACTTCAAATCATTTCAAATATATATACATATATCTTTCGAATATCAAATCTTACTTCGGAATTTGAAATCAAAATGGTTTCACAAAATCACTCGCATAGCAAAGCTACTGAAGTGGCCTATCCCCACTCTGAAACTCAAAAATCAATGTCGATGATGCGTGCACTCATCACCGAAATTATTTTCCAGTGACATAAGTGAGTTCTGGACTTCTATTTTCTCAAACTTCTTTTGAAATTTCTTCGAAATCATTGGAACTCATTTGAAGTCATTTGAAACGTTTCTTATTCGGAAAATACTTTCAAATCGTATTATCATATATTTTCAAAATCGTAAAACTAATTTTCAAAATTACCGGAGTTTAATTCCTCAAATTTCCAATTTGAAACCCTTCAGTCACAAATCATTTTTATATAAATCAATTTCTTATATAACTTTCAAAATTTCAAATCCTTTCAAAACTTCAAATTCTCATTTTTAAAAGGTATATATAATCCTTATCGAAAACATTTCACTTTTATATATAGAATATAATCATACTTATCAAAGTAATAATTTTGATATATAAAACAATTTCTAAAATACTAACAAGCCCGATTTTTCAAAGGATGGTTCAAGAATGGATTTCAAAACAAAGATAGAAATTCAAATTAGAGGGACTCTAATCAAATAGGATTCTGATTCGAAGATAAGTTCGAACGAAAATGAGATAATTAATTACAAAACAGTAGATGGATACACTTATATAAATCACGGGCGACCTTAACCGGGTCAACCGTGACTTCAAGAATATAATCGATGTGGAAATCTAAGGCAAATCGACATTCGATCGCCAGAGATAGAATTCGGCATATCAAGAAATAACAGCATCTAAGCCGAGTGATATATAAATCTTCGGTGAATCAATGCCAATTGTGAAGGAGTTTCACCCCTTTACAAAACATTCAAAGATCGGCGGGATCGCCTATTCTTATAGAGATCATTCGAAGTGGAGTTATGGAATACTCCAGAATCAAAAGAATACCAATAGAGAGAGACAAGAATGAATTTTGGAATCGTAAGGAACGTTCCACAGTTCAAAGGAAATCGATTCAAAAGAAAGAGATTAAACTCGAACGAAAGTGATTCTGTAAATAAATTTACAATATATGCTAAGTTTCGCCTAAAACCTAGCTCTGATACCAACTGTAACGACCCGCTATTTTGGACCATTCGCATCCACACATGTTAGACTTGAATTGTTCAAAATATCAGATTGTTAATTTAAATTTGGAAAAACTCAGCATATACATTAAATAGATCAACCACAGAATCACAGACACAGAGTAATACAATAATACGCATCGGATTAAATAAATAGTAGTTCATGAAGCTACTATATAAACATCAGAGTTAGAAATTGAATACAACAGAATATCTCAAATGCAGTGAAGTCTTCAGTACAACAGATGACCTCTCTGAACGAATCAACTAGAAAAGCTGAAAGCTAAGTTGATAGTTGGATCTCCAAATGAAGCTCCAAACTCCAAAGGTGAGTCTCAAATGCTGTATCACTCGGTCTGACCCGAGCGTAAAGCAAAACACAAAACACTCAAGTCAGGATTAACATTCTTATATTAATAAATCTAACTCAAGTGAAATATCAACTGAAATACAAGTAACTTAAAGGATGTTTGAGATAACCATCCTCTAAGGATCCATGTAACTATCTACAATGTAGAAATATACACTATAACACCGTGGTCATTTCAATTTAATTTATACTTCAAAACCCAAATATCATTTCATTTCAAATATATCTATTTTCCAAAATAGTATATATTTATTAAATAATTTATAAAGTGAAGTATTTAATTTTTCCTCAAGCCTCACAAATCGAATCAAATCAACTCAAGTTCCAAATTCAAAATTTTTTCAAAGCTCAATTCATCAATTCAATTCAGTTCTCAATAGACCATTTAAAAATTTTCAATATATTTCAAAATTTTAATATTCAACAATTTCAAAGTTAAATTTAACAGTTTCATATAGCTCTTGATTTAACTTCATTTATTATTTAATCAGGGAATATTCACTTAATAAATTCAATATCATTTAAATTTAATCAGGGAATATTCACTTAATAAATTCAATATCATTTAACTAGCCTTGAATTTCATTTTTACTAAATATTTCCCTAAATTTATTTAAACAAGAAATATTTATTAAATTACTTTAATCAAACCCAAGTTATAAATCATATCTTAAATCTCAATTTCAATAAGTTTCAAATCGATTTAATCAAAAAAAAATTCTTTATCAACTACAATTTCAACTAAATTCAAATTATCTTCCTAACCTTAACTTATTCAAATTATTACCAAAATCTATTTTGAAATATAAACCTAATACTTAAACATATTACATGTATTAAATCCATCTTAATTAAATTAAATATCATTATTAAATCTATATATATCATTTCCATTTTATAATAATTTAAGAATCAACATTTATTAAAACCATATATTTCTTCCCAAATCCATAGAATTTATTTTCAAAATATATATATATATATATATATGGACCAACGGTGTCTGTATATATATCTATCATATGGTTAAGTGATACAGATATTTATTATTTCAATCCGTAATTTAAATATATACGGGTAGATATCATTTCAACCCGTAATCCCAATTTCAATTCAAATGAAATTCGCTTGGGTTTATCATTTCAACCCATAACGATTTTCTCCTATTCTAAATTCTGTTCGGGTATGTATCATTTCAACCCATAGTGAATTCTATACTAACAGGGAACTTGCAGAGTGATAACAGATAATATAAAATACAACAACATGCATATATCATCAATAACAATAGAATATAAACAACAGGATATGGTGTCATATCCCACAGGTGAACAGTTACAGATAATAGCATATATAACAATTTAAATAACTACAGAAGCATATTTCAATTGTCGTTTCAATTGAAATCAAATTTAATAAATAATAGAACGTTAATCGTGAGTGATTACTCACCTTCCGAGGCTTAGAGATGATAAATACTGAAATTGAGTTACACATCCGAACATGAATTCCAAAGAAAAGTTAGATTGGCACGAAATTGGACGGACAAAGCTGATAAATAGAATTGATGGGGATAAGTTGAGTTCGTTTGGTGTAAACTGACCGAACTATACACATTACATATTACTCAAAATCAATATAAAGTATGAAACACATATTTCATATAAATCTGTATATATATTTGAACCCAATAAATAACCTTTAACAATATATACATATATAAATCTACACTATATATAATAAGTACTGTAACAACCGTATAAATATAAAATACATATACTGTATAACTTTTTATAATTTATCAACTTTATAAACAAAATCTTATATATCTAAACATTATGCGAGCTATTTATCTATGCAAACAACCACCTGTGCATGATATCCAAAAATGTATGCAGACGCAATATATGATATATATGCAGACCATATCTATGAATAAAGGCCTACCTGCTTCCTTAAATAAAATATACCCAGACATGTATCTACATAATGAAATTTGATAAAGTAAATATCAGATTGTTTAAACAACCTATACTATATATATAAAATATTTTTTTCACGCACATATATAAACTTTAAAAATGTATACAGTACTATATTCGAGCAACCCCATAATGTTATATAGTTTGATAGCAGGTAATAGACTAAACTGACAAAGCTTTTGTACTATATAAATATATACATAACAAGCAATCTTTCCATAAAAATATAATATTATAAAATATATTTACAACGAATTGTGTATAAGCTAATATAAACACATATACACCATTATTTATGCTGTGACATCTATACTAATATATATAGACATATATATATATATTCAAACTTATATAATCAAAACAAATATATACACTATATATAGCTAACAATCCTTATGTATACCAATATATATAACTGCAACAACTTTATACTTTTTAAAACCGACCCATATACTCGACAGTTTATATTAATAGCTTATAAACAAGCAAACTGACATACACAAGTTTATATATATACCATGAACAAAAATCTTATATAAACCACATATATACACTCCTTAAAAACCCATTCTTTAATAAACTTGTAAAATTAGCTTTAATATAAACATAGAGAACAACTTACTAAATACTACATATAGCAATATATAAGCTACATATTAAACCTGTAACTATATATAAAATTTATAAACTAATATATATATTCTCCCAGATCAAAATAAAACATCATTTCACAAAGCAAATATACAAGAAGTATACTATATATATATAATAATATAACACATCTATCTATATTACTATATCTAGTAAACAAAATAATTTAGCAAACCAATATACTACCCAAACCTGCAAAGAGGGAAGAGCAGAGGAAGCTTCGGTCGATGGGTGCCTGGACCTCGGCTAGCAGTGTGGAGGAGATGGGTTTGCGAGTTGATGGAGATGGTCGCTGCGAGAGGGAGGGAGGAGAAGAGAGTGGGAAGCTCGGCGAGAGCGGGAGCTCGGCTGGCCGAGGTGGCTTCAGCCTGTTGATGGAGGGTTGGCATCAGGTCAGGTGGCAGAGAGAGAGGGTGTAGAGAAGATGCGACTCGGGGACGTGGGTGGTTGGCTGTGGCCATGGGTGGATCATATGGTCACGAGGGAGGAGGGATGGAAGGCGGAAGTTAGGGACGAGGCTATAGGAGAGAAGAAAAGGAAAAAATGTGAAGAGCTTGACAAAAATAAAAAAAAAGGGAAAAGGAGAACATGTTTTAAATATATGTGAATAACATACGTTTCTGAATAAAAAGAAAGGTGTGAACACAAGGAAGAGGGAGAGAGGGAAATGAAACGTGCCACAGTAAATAGAAAGAAATTGGAATGATAACATAAAGCACGAGAATTCAGGAAATCGATTAAAGTAATGGGAAAGGTATAAAGGCAAAAGGAACAGTTCAAAAATACAGTAAGTAATAAAGGTAGATGACCGTTTGATTTTTTTTCTTTTACTGTTGGCAAAAAAATAAATAAATGAAAAATAACAGAAGGATACTTGATTGACGTAGATAATTAAAGCAATTGATGGTTGCTTGGATTCCACGGCTAGAGTTTGAAAGAGTAAAGAAATAAATTCACAAATTTGGTACCGTTACAACGGACAGTTTATAGTTTTCGGTACGTACCGGACCTCAAAATACAAAAATAAATATACCGCTGAGATCAGTACGATGAGACGATCAAAACGGTATACAGATATTAGTGGTTCGATTGAATTATAAAAATTCGAATTTCTGCTAGCGGAAAAATGCAGCAAAACACAGAAAAATAAGATCGATGAAGCTAAAGAAGTTCGAATTTTATGAAACGAAATTTGACGTCTCACTCAGAAGATGATTTAGAATTTTTCTGTAGAAAAATATTTCGGGTTTGGAAATTAATTTATTATCATCAATTATTAACTGATTTAAATTGAAATAAAATTACACAATAAAATTTACTTGCATATTTTCTAATGAAAATTTACCATTTTCCACATTAAAATAGACGTATTCCAAATAATAAATTTTTATTTTCAAATTTTATTGTTTAAAATTTCACAAAATTTCAATTAATTTAATAAATAAAATCACTAAAATTTATGGGTCGTTACAGTTTGAGAGAAACCAAAGACTTTTTAATACTAATAATAATAGCCATATTAATATATTTATATTTATAATATCATCATTTTGTTTCAATTGGACCTCAAATCCTAGATATAGATTAGCTAAAAATATTCATTTCAAAGAATATCTTAATAAGGTTAGAAGTAGCATTAAGCAATTTAAAAAAAATTAACATTAATAATTATAGCATTAACATTTTCTCAAATTTGAATGATGATTTTAGTAAATATCATTATGTGTTTTGATTAAAGGAACATAAGGATTATTTTTTAGATTTTATAGTTTATAAGTTTTTAACTTCATATTTTAGCTTGGATTCTTTTTTTGTCTGCCTCTTATTTTAGTTTCTTTTCTGTCTTATAATTTTAGCTTTAGTTTTTTTAATACATATATATATTTGTATGTATATAAATTTCATTCATGTACATATATGTGTATTATTCTTATAATTTTGTTTAGTCCCATCTTCAGATACAGGTTTAGGCCAGATATGGTGCTAGATTGCTATTTGCAGGTTTTCAGGGTTGCTGTCGTCAGGATTGCAGTGAGGCGTTCATTCTGGATCTTCTGCGTTGGCAGCGAGGCATTCTTTCTGGATCATCCGCGTTTGCAGTGAGGCGTTCTTCCTCTGGTTGAGCTGCTTGTAGATCTTATTTATGCACTTGGTCACACCGTGGAACATTCGAGTTTGTAGAGAGACGTTCATTCTGGATCATCCACATATGCAGTATGGCCTTCTTTCCGATTCATCTGCGTTTGTAGTGAGGGTCCTTTCTGTGGTGGAGCTGTTTGTAGATCTCTTTTGTTGATCTCGTTTGGGTTCTTCTAACACCTCATTATCGGGTGGTGGCCTTTCCGGAGTCCGATATTGAGGTGTAATGGGCGGTGGCCTTGCCAGAGCTTATTTTATTCCCTGAGTTTGTTTTTCTTTGTTTTTTTGTATTACGATTTGTCACCTACTAGGCATGTTGGCAGCTCCTTTGTTATTGGTGTTATATATATATATATATATATGTGTGTGTACATGTGTGCTCTCCTCTACTTTAGAGGATCACACATTTCTCTAAAAAAAAGAGTTAACTAAGCTAATATAAGGTTTAATTATGATTTATTAAGGTTTAACTAAGTTTTTAACTTGTGATTTAATTGAGGTTTATTCATTTTAGAAGTTTGTTAAAAATCTATCAGATATTTATTTAAACTCGTTCTTATCTAGGTGAACTGTTTTCAAACCGAAGGATCTCTTGTCTAAGCATTAAGTAACCCTTATGACTAGGAAACTAAATGACATCTATTAGCAGAACAAAACACCATTCTGATGTTGTAATAACCTGGACATTCACGAATTTTGATTGATTGTTATGTGTTGACTTCTTATATACCAGTTGTTGTGTGATGAAATGTAACAACTCGCATATCTATCGATTTTATATTTAAATATTTTATCCTTAATCGGATGTTAGTCCGAAAAGCTACTTTTTGCATACGGTCAAATTAGGACTCGAGACCACTTCCATTGAGTTCAAAATGATGTTTGCGATCTTTTTGAGTGTAAACTTCGATACGTTTGGAGATAGTGAAATTTTCGACACTTTTTCCCGCCTTTGACTTTGGTTTGGACTGCACCCCTTTAGTTCAGCCCAACCCTCTTTCTCATTTGTTAAAAACACTTCAAGCTTTGTCAAAAATGGTGGTGGGAAAGAGAAATTAAAACTCCCAACTCAAATTCTATTGCAAATCCGAGATTCAACATCAAATTCAAGTAGAAGATTGTGGATTCAAGCTTTGGATTGCTTCTCCTTGCTTTCAATCTCCATCTTCATCAAATTCCATGAAAAGGTGAGATTTTTGATCTCACATCTTGCCTATAATTGTCATTTGACTGTTGGGGATGATCCCTCATCACTTTAGCACGTTTGTTTGCATTTGGTTTGGATTGGATTGGCGAAAAACTACAAATTTTGGCGTTTTGGTGAGTTTCTGGCCTTAAGTCGTTTCTGGCCATCGCTAAGTCGTCCACGAGTTAAGCCTAAGTCGTAAGTCGTTCGCATTGAAAAGTCACATGGAGCATAAGTCGTTCCAGGTCTTAAGTCGTTCTGGGTGTGCTAAGTCGTTCGCGAGTTAAGGGCTTAAGTCGCGCGCGTTGAAAAGTCACCGCCTTTGTATTTCTGTTCGCCTGTGCTAAGTCGTTCACGAGTTAAGCCATAAGTCGTCCACGAGTTAACCCCTTAAGTCGTCCACGAGTTAACATCTTAGGTCGTCCCCGAGTTAAGAGTTAAGTCGTTGCCTTCTGCTATCTCATCCTGGCTTAGGTCGTACTGAGATAAGTCGTTAGGTCGTATAGACCTTAGCTCGTAGCTCGTATTTGAGATTAAGTCATTAAGTCGTATCGACTTTAAGTCGTTGGGTCGTACACCCTCTTAAGTCGTAAGTCGTTCGCGAGATAAGCAAGTACTAAGTCGTTCGCGAGTTAAAACCTTAAGTCGTAGGTCGCCTCCGACCTAATATTTCCCCTGCTATTTCACTAGGTCGCTTGACCTTAAGTCGTAGGTCGTCTCCGACCTATGCCCCACTAAGTCGCATCCCACTTAGGTCGCAGGACTTTGTTAAGTCGTAGGTCGTCTCCGACCTTATCCTTAGTCTTGTTAGGTCGCGTGAACTCTTAGGTTGTATGACCTACTTTTCCTTAGGTCGAACCCCGTATTACTCTGCGTAGGCAATCTTATCTGAAAAGCATTCATCAGAACTTCCACTTTGATGCATTTTGAGCTGATTCCCTTGGATTTTATTCACGTCTTCGAATGTGAATTTTTGTGATAGATTGTTCCAACAATCGTTTTATGACTTGTCACTTTAAAGATATGAAGGTTTTAATACTAGTAGTAAATATCAAAACTCTTTCATCAAATTGATTTCAACACTATTTTTTTATATCAAAAGTTCGTTTTTCTCAAACCGATTTCCAGTCTACTAATATATATAAGCCTTTACTTCACTCGAATGAGAAATCGGCTTAAACGACTTAGTAAAACGAGTGGTATGAAATGCTTGCGTTCACTTCGTCGGTTAGCTCTTGGACTTGTTCGATTGAACCCTTTTGTGACAATTTCCTAGTGAAGATTTACAGTTTGTTCGTAAATATTTAAGTTAAGCAAGTGGTTATGGGACATGAAGCTAAACTCATATATTTACTAGCTTAGTGTGATTGACACTTCTTTATGATCGATGATGATAATTTTATGGTTTAGATTAGCAATGTGCGATGTCTCTTCATCCGTGTGTTCGGACTTGCCTTCGGGCCATCCGTGTGTTCGGAAAATTTAAATGGATAGCTTCCATGAGATAGCTTCTCGTCCGTGTGCTCGGACTTCCCCCTTTTAGTGATTTCTGGATTTCGTGTGTTGATTTCTGGGATTTGTTCTGGATTTCGTGTGTTGATTTCTGGATTTAGTGCTTCACCAACTTTTGTGGTTTTCACTGATATGATATCAGTATTTGTGTATTGGTGAATTTGTGTGTCATTACCTTTTTATGTGTTCGGATCTTTGAGAAGATTCTTGTGATATTGATTAATCCCTTGTTGATTATCATTTACATACTTATAGTAGTATGCCATCATGGTTAGTATATGTTTATGCCATACCCCTTTTCCTAAATCATGTCATCTGATATTTATAGTTAGACTGATCCGTTTATTATTTTCTTATAAATAATACTCGGGTCAGACCGAGATGTTACAGGTGCTTCTGCTTGACTTCTCTTCTGGATTATTCTGACTTTTGGCTAACTACTTAGATTAGTAGTTTTTGGTTGTACACATTTGAGATATAGACTCTATGTTGTGTATCTATTCTTTTGTATAGCACGTGATGCTATTCTTTTGTATTATAGTGGATCTTTCCGACCACTACTCTGATGTACACTTTCATGTGTTATATGTTTATTCATATCTTCTTCCGCCTTTGTGATATGGATGTCTGTGATTGATTTATCTTATGATCATTTCTATGTTTGTTTCCGAAGATTATATATAGCCACCGTGTGATAGCTTTGTGTTTGTATCGGTAAGTCGGATTTCCTCCTTAAAGGATATCCATTCTACTCTATCTGACGAATCGGTGCTCGCACAAAGAAGTTACATGGATGGTCGCTCCTCCACAGCCTTATTCTCCGTGCTAATTGACAGCACTACATCGTAGTGTTCTTGGTTAGCGCGGGTATAGAGGTGGGGCGTCACATGAAATGTTAATTGGATAAGTAAAACTAAATTAAAAGCACCATTGTGGTCATTAAGCCTCCATTGATTTTGTAAGGATAAATATTTCATTTTATTTTTGGAAATGGGTTCAAAGTTATTACATTTGGACAAGATATTTAAAGAATGACCTGACAAATGGTTTTACTAAAAATGTTTTTAACTAATACGAATGGTTTCCCATGTTATAAAAAGAAGTTTTTATAAAGAGTTTTATAAAATAATTTGGAAATTTATAAGGTGCTAGGGTAAGTGGGTTTAAGTTTTTAAGCAAAAAGATTTCATAAATAAGGGAGATTTATAAAATGGATTGCTTATTAAGGAAGCTAATTTGATTAAGGTTATTTAAGAAGTTATTTTAAAAAGGAAAGGTTTATAAAGAGATTTATAAATGATTTTGGGTTACCTATAAAAGAAGTTTCAAAAAATGATTTGGATATCTATAAAAGAAGTTTATAAAAGATTTGGATATTTATAAGAAATTTATACAAAAGTTTGGATATCTATAAAAGGAATTTATATAAATGGTTTTGAAAATTTATAAACAGGTTTTATAAATGGATTTCGAAGTTCAGAAAGTATTTTGAAATGGTTTTGGTTTCAAAATAAAAGGAGGTTTCATGAATGAAATAGATTTGTTTAAAAAGGATTTACCAAAAAAATATAAAAAGAACTTGAGATTTGGGTTTCTGTAAGCTGACCCTTTTAAAATGGTGGTATGGAACTTCCATTCCACATTTAACACTTAAGGAATAATGTTTAGATTGTCCTCACCTCCAATTTTAACAACATTTGTTTAATCTTTTTAACAAGATTAGGAAGTAAGAAGTTATTCACAAATGTTTTACGAATATATTATGTCAGAAAGATAGGTATATGAATGTTTTAGACAAACGATTTTGAAAGGGGTTCATTAAATAAAGATGTATTTTGAGGCTTAATGGTTGCTATTGATAAATAAATCTATAATGGAATTGCTTGTTGTCTGTTTATTTGAAGTTAAATAACCGACTGTCAAATCTGGACCTGTTTTGACTCGGGAGGTATATCGGGTATATTCGAGTTTCCCAATGAGGATTCGATTGCTTAGTGCATACTTCCAAAAGAATCAAAATTGAGTTAGCCAAAAATTATTGCTTGGTTTTGGAGACACCGGTTCTGGATTTATCTGAACCACTTCAAACTAATAATGAACGATGTTAAATCATTTTGAAGTATGCTGTGGATTTATACTATTCCTCCTAAATGTGATTACAAAATGGAAGATAGTAACGTGGAATGTTTGTTCAATCTCGGAACAACTCGCATGGATGAATGATGACATTTCATCTTTGCCTGTAGGGAAGGGTTATCATTCCAATATAGTCTACTAAGAGGAAGAAGGTATAGACGTGACCTCACGAGCCTCACAAACTAGGAAATGGCAAAAACAGGGTATGCAGTAGTGCTATGTGGTCAGCTACCATTTGGATCCACCATCCCATTCTAGATTGTCCGTATTCAAATTGTATTACGCGCAAACAACATGGTAGTATAAGGCCTCGGTGTCAAAACGGGGTGAGGTAATCCGGTTTGATATATTAAAGGAGCAGCCGGCTCTGTGTAGTAGAGTCACAAGACGTTCTTGTCAAACTCCGGTGCATTTTTTAGGGGTGTACCATCGGAAGGTAGTCCCTTACCTTGCCATAGTATGGAATCCATCTCCAATACGTGCCTTTACAGTTTTGATTTTAGAGCTTAGTACGCTGGAATTTAATATGGTAATAATTTCAGCTATTTTGGGTATGTATTTGTATTCTTGACATTATTATAATATCACTGGATTTTGTAAACAAATATTTTGGTTATCGTAAGGTAAAAACCCATCCGTGTTTACGTGCGGGGTGGTCTTACGAGATACCTTTGATTCCAAAAGAGTTTAAAATAATAATTAAGTTGCTTAAGTTTACTCACACCAGACCTATGTCTGACCCAGAGTTTATTTTCTTTTCCTAAACTCTTAGGTGCCCAAATTTGAATGGGCATCCAAGTAGTTTGGGTTTCTATGTATATTTACTAGAAGGAGTTGGAACAGGTGGCTTCATCGATAGCTGCTTATTTTTCTTGTTTTCTGCTATATTATATGTATATTGTATTTAGTTAGGTAGGGACAGACTATTGTAACTGTCGTAGGGTACAATTTGTATTAGTATGACTCTGATGTAACATTTTTTAAATGACTTTTAATACATTATGTTGAGTTATATATATTGTTCCGTTGCGTTGTGAGATTCTATGTTATTTAGTTTCTTCTCTTCTATCTTTTCTTTGTTTCAACCCTAACGACCAGTTTTTCGACACTTGAATACTCAGCACGAAATACAGTGGGCATACTACTGTCGATTTTCGAGGATTGAAAATCCAGTTGTTACATCGGGTCAGACCGAGTATATTTATAGATTTAGCTTTGGATGCATTGGAGCTTGGGAGACGAGCTGGAGGCCTAAGATGTATCTACGTATTTCTTTGTTTTCCGCCGCATGGTTTTGTAGTATTTATCAGAAATTATAAGGATTGGGTTGTTATAACTGTTCATATAGATGATAGGCTACTACTTCGATGGATGTATGTATATGAAAGTTTTCATTTATAAAGATAATTGTTATTATAGATTATCCTCTACGTTGCGAGATTCTGTGTTGTTTAGTTTCTTCTTATCTTCTTTTTCTTTCTTTCCCCTAACAATCGGTCTTTCCGGCACTTGGTTGTTCAGCATGTGAATACCGGAAATGTATTATTGTCGACTTTTGAGGATCGAAAAGGCAGGTCATTACAATTGGCATTAGAGCTTAGGTTGAGAGAACACCTAGGCTTTTGTGGGGATTAACTCATTTGAGATCAGGTAAGCGAGAACCTAGGATGAGTTTGAGTTTGTGTGTCTATATATATATATGAGCGGTATTTATTAGTGATATAAAAATGTTTTATATTGTGTTGATTTATCGGTTGAGTGGTTATGAATTCTGGTCGGTACAGAAGGAAAAACTGTATCGATAGGGCTTTCTAAACCCTTGAACAAGGCAAATTGATACAATATTGTTTTAAAAATTAGTTAAATGAAATAATTTTACCTAAATTATATTTTACATATAAAAGAGTAATTTTCATAAATTATTAAAGTTATATAGGGTGTGTTTGGTTATTAGAATGATAACGTTCAATTATTATCATTTATTGATTGATTAGTGAGCTTAGATAGTATATGAGCATTTATTGCTTGGCTGAATACAATATGAACACTTTTTGAATTCAGTTTCATGATTTTACAACAAGACATTCGGTGATAAGATTGGATTAAAATTTAATTCTAATAAAGTTGTTTATTGAAATTTGAACAGGGATAGAAATTTGTGAAATGAGTCATATAAGATAGTGGATTTATAAAATGTGAATTATAAAGTATTATTTATAATTAAATGGATTTAAACTGAGTTAAATAACAGTGATTTCGGAAATTGTTTTTCAAAGCTTTTGGAAATAATTAATAATATTATTTTGAAAGGATTTTTGACTAGAAATATTTGAAAAAGAATTTTAAATAAGATAAAAAGCACTAAACTCACTTTAGTCACTGGAAAATAATATCGGTGATGGCTTTAGCATCTTTGGTATTTATTTTTGAGTTTCTAAGTGACGGATTGCTACCAGGAATGTTTTGTTTGGTAAAACAAACCTTGTTTAAAATTTCTAAAAGGTATGATATGATATATAAAGGATATACATAACATATTATTTCAAAATGATTTGAAATAAAACCGGGTGTTTAATTCTTAAATTTGCAGGTTACTAATATTATAGACTTATGTATTCTATCCATTAGGATAATTTGGTTTATGCTTCTCATTTTGAGTTGTTTGGTAATTTTCATTTATACAAATAAAATGGTATTTCTGACGATTTTGGACAATCGGGACTTACGAGTGGATTTAGAAATTGAAGCTAAATAACTTGTGAAATAAAAGAAGACAAGTTTTGGTAACTTATTAAATTTGAGAAATTGTAAATTAAAAACAAAATTTAATTGTTGAACATTTGGGTAAGTAAAACAAATCTTAGTTTGTATATATACTCTTAGGGTGTAAAAGAGTATTGTATGTATCTAAACTTGAGTTATGAAAGGAAATTTAACTTAAGTAAAGTTAAATAAAAATGATTCTAGGAAATGGTTAGTAAGAAATTTTAGTATTACATTAAATACTATGGGTGAAATAAATTGTGTTTTAAAATGAATGCAAATATAAAAAATCAGTATAGTTAAGAAAACCAATTTGAATAAGTAAGTTGTACGTAGATTATTTTATTCGTGTAACCGATTTTGATCTAGATTCGAGTGCGTGATTTCCCGGTAACTTACACTGGTTCGAGTTAGGATTTTTCACTTGATTCTTGACGATAAACAATTGATGCGGGTTTTGGTTTTGGTTCCGAAGTTGTCTATCACAGATGACGACGATACAAGGAGAACAGAGGTTTCTAGTCAAGGAACCCGGATTGGAGTCCAACTAGAGTGGTTATAATGACCCATCTTTTTGGACAGTTGAAATTGACAATAAACCACACATGTCAACTCAAACCATTCAAAAGGGAGGATTGTTAATGGGGTAAATAAGAAAATAAGAGGAAAAGAAGAAGAACAAACACATAATCTCGCAGCGGAATAATAAAATATAATAATCAAATAAACAGTTCATGAAGCTTTTTCTATTATACAATACAACATTTATCAGAGTTATTTCTATACAACGGAACAAAATAAAATGAAGCAGACAACATGATGCAGGGCTACTAATAGTAATAATATACCAAATCTTCGTCTTCGTCCTACAAAGTAAGTCTTCAATAAGCTGAAAAAAACTCAGGGCTGACCCGAGCATAATGAAAAGAACAAAACACTCGAGTCAGAACTAAGATATCCTTATTTAAGTCAAATCGATATTGCATATAAAATATGAGTGTCACAGCGTCAGAGATGCTTATGGATTTTTCACATCTCCTATCCAGTGTATAATGCGCATGCGATAACTCAAGAGATGTTACGGGATTTTCCATTTCTTAAGGATCCATCAAAATATTTATATGGATTAGAATACGCTACATATATAATGTCTAGTGAGTAAAATAAATATTTTTCTTAGCGTTAAGGCTTTACATTGATCCCTCTTAACGCGTTTTTAAGCATTGTCGTACACTTTGTGTAACGATTGCGGATTTTTCGCGCTTGAAAATCGACATCCATACTTTACATCGTACTCGAATGTCATAGATTCGACCGTTCAAATCCGAGTCGCCGGAGCTTATAACACAGTTAAGTAAATAACACAGCGGAAGAAAAAGAATATACATTGATATACAATATCTGATACAATATTTGGTACAACAGAGTGATACAATGAATATCAATATACATCAGAGATATGATACAACAAATAGTAGCGGAAAAGAAAACGATATCATAAGCAGCGGATAATCTCCATCTTCAAAGTACCAATCCAGAAATAGCTTGAACTCTCAATAACGATGCACAAGATAAGCAAGTGCAGTCCATATCCAAAGACTGAACTAGCTCCAGATAATCTACTCAACCTGAATATCTAAAAAACCCAACTCTAGACTGCCCACATGGAAAATAGTGGGCACACAGAGTTTAGGAAGGGAACAATAAACTCCGGATCAGTCATGGGACTTGTGTGAGCAACAAAAAAAGTTTATCTTTAAAACAAATACCAGAGAATTTTAAAGTCAATTCGCAATGCTTTTGGAAAATGAAACTACTATAAGGCCTCCCGCCACACACATAATGCAAGCGCAAACTTGGAGGAGATTTCTCCTTATGATAGTCAAAGATGCTTACTACGCAAAACCAAATCATTTTTGATATTATTATTAGTGCATAGTGAGGAAAAACATTTCGAAAGTATAATATTAATCTTAGCCAACATACGACCAGTATCGTATGCCTACTATAACTACCATCTAAACAGTGGTGACCACCGTACGTAAATGGCAGGTGTTAACCCTTAATTGTATACGACTCAAGAAGTATACGACTCAAGGAGTATACGACTCAAGAAGTGTACGACCTAACAACTCGGGATACTGTACGACCTACGACTCATGGTCCAGACGACTTAACGAGTTAACATGTGAACGAGTTAACGGGTTAGGGTATCAACGACTCAAGTATTGCACGACTTAAGTGGATAATACGAATCAACGACTTAAGGCCTGGACGACTCAGCGAGTTAAGGATTGTGTGAGCTAACAACTCAGAATACTTTACGACTTAACAACTTAAGGACCAAGCGACTCAAGGGAAGTTCCGACCTAAGGTGTTAAGAAGGTCCACGACTTAATGAAATTACCGACCCATGGGAGTTGACGACTCAAAGGACTTACGACTTAAGAAAATCACGACTTAGCTTAAGTCGTCCACGACCTAAAAGCTATCGGGTTAAAACCCAATGCCTGCACCAGTGCTACTTTCATCTGATAAGTCAGCCACGACTTATGATTCATTATAAGTCGATCACGACCTAAGACTTGACTTCGGCCAAGCCACAAACTGAACTCGGTAAGTCGCCCACAAGTTGCTTTAAGTCAACCACAAGCCACGACACATCCTAAGTCGGCCACGACCCATCTTGAGGCGGCCACGACTCATGACTTGGCAGAAACCACTATTCTGAATTTGACTCCTATAAATAGACCACCACTTCCAACATGAAAAGGACTTTTGGCCATTCATTTCTTCAAGCGTCGTTACTCTATCGAGCTCTCAACTCCTTCCACAATTGAAGATCTCCAGACTTTCGAGACACTACAACAAGCTTCGAGAGGAATTTCCTACATCCAACACGGATTCATCAAGTTTCATCATCGAAGTTTGAGCTAGTAGTCGAGATTGTCTTTGTGATCGAATTGTATTGTTTTGATAAGTGCATTGTATCGTCTTGTAATCAGATTCAGTAATAAAGAGATTCAAAGTGGACGTAGGCTCGATCTCAAGCCGAACCACTATAAACTGCTATCGTTTACTGCTTTTTCACTATTTTTCTGCTTAAATTCTGTTCCCGTCACACGGGTGGTGCTTTCACAACTCTACCACACACACCGGGTGTTAGCGTTCACTTTTTAGCGTTAACATTTTGGTGCTTTCACTGAGAACCCAACTCAGGCTACCACTCACCATTGCTTCACGGAAGTTTGTTGAAAGAATTTCCTACAAAACCAGAAGTCTATCAGACATAATGGCTCTTGGAAGGAAACGAAAGTCTGTCAGAATTGATGATGACCGTGATAATACTGCCACTTCTCTTTCTCCAAATCAGGCAGCTCCAAGCGTCGGTGTGACCCGACAAGAGTTAGATGCTGCTGTATCTGGACTGTACCAGCAGATTGAAACTCAGAATAATCTGATGATGGAAAAGCTGAATGCTTTGCTTGGGGCTAATCAAAGACCAGTAAGTAATGAAGAAAACTTTGCTAATGCTGCTCCCAATTCCGAAGGGAGAAATATTCCTCAAGGGGGATCAGGTGCTGCTGAAGGGGCACCCCTCCAGGCTGAAGGATCCAGGCCGTCACCGGTTCTCCGTGAGCATTTACCTGGGCAAACCTCCGAAAAGATGGCCGAAGTCTATTCCGCGAAATCTCTAAACAATGAGGAATATCTCTCTAGCATGGTTCGGCAAATAATGAAGGAAAGCATGCAAAGAAACGAAGATGAGAACGATTGGGGATTCGCTCCGAGTAAAACTCCATTCACTGAAAGGATCTTAAAAGCTGAGTTTCCGAGAAAATTCGTTCCTCCCACCATTCCTTCTTATCGAGGAACTAGTGATCCAAATCAATTCCTATACAAATATGATTGGCACATGACTGGTGCCAGAGCAACTGACGAGATTAAATGCCGGTATTTCCCGGTATACTTAGAAGGAGTGGCGTTACTTTGGTTCACCAAGCTTCCTGTGCGATCTGTCGACCAATTTTCCGATCTGACCTGAAAATTCAAGGAACAATTCAGATTGTAACTTTCAAGAGCAAAGGATATAATGTCTCTCTCAAGCCTTGAACAGAATCCTGGAGAGCCCATTAAATCCTTCTTGAATCGCTTTAATTTAGCCCTAGCAGAAGTTGATAACGAGGAACCGCGAATGATCTTAACCTACTTAATGCGGGCTATTGACAAGTCTAGCGAGTTTGGAAAATGGTTAAAAATGAAAGAACCAAACTCGCTCGAAAAATTCTATAAAAAGGCTGATGAGTTCATGCGCTTAGAGAATCTCTCCACGTCAGCTAAAGTTGTGACAACAGTGGTAGAAAATAATGCTACAGTTCAGAACAAGAAAGAATCTACAAATCAAAAGAGGGAAAGTAATGGTGGAAAGAAGCAGAAAGATCTCAAAAAGCCCCGCTTCCTCAAACCTTCGGACTTTACTCCTCTGACTGATACCCCGGAGAATATTTTCATCGCCACTAAGGATGCTGTTGATTTTACAAAACCATCGGCAGTAAAAGTTGGGAAAAATGCTGTTCAAAGCGGAAGATTTTACAAATTTCATAATCAACCAGGCCATGATACCAACGAATGCCGCCACTTGGAAAGCCTAATTGAAGAATTGTTGAGAGAGAATAAGTTGCAGCAGTATGTGAAAAGAAATAGAAAAGACCCGTCTTCATCTAACCAGGGGCAACTACCCCCAGCTCATTCATCTGGTTCAGGAGAGAGGCCTGCTGAAAAAGAAAGACCTGTTATCAATGTGATCACAGGAGGACCTCATCCAGCTGGCAGGAGTTGGGGTGAGATGGAAAGGTATGCTAGAGCTTTGAAGTATGCTCCAACTGAAGAAAGTGTCTTGATCTTGGAAGATGTTGCACCTCTAAAGCAGCAGAAGACTTTTCATGATGATATTATGTTCAGAACCAGGGATTCTATTGATGTGGAAGCTCCTACTGAGGACCCTTTGGTTGTCTCTGTCGGTATTGGGCCGGCTATTGTCAGAAGAGTTCTGGTTGATAGTGGTGCTTCATGCAACATACTCTTTAAAAAGACATTTGACCAAATGAAAATTCCAATGACAGATGTACAAGCCTCTTCACACAAAATTGCCGGATTTACAGGAGAGCTGAAACAGCCAATTGGAACTGTGGACTTGTTCGTTGAAATGGGCGAAGGACATAGGAAGTTAGTTCGGAAACAAACTTTCGTAATTGTCGATGGATTCTCCGCCTATAATGCTTTCTTGGGCCGGCCTACTCTTGCTTCTTTCAGGGCCGTCCTCGCTCTGTGGTGCTTAACAATGAAATTTCCCACTGATAATGGGGTGGCTGTCATTAAGGGAGATCAAAATGCGGGGCGAGAATGTTATCTTGTAGAGCTCCGAGAGGCCAGGAAAAGAGAAATGGGGAAAGATGTGGCAGCTCCGCTCCGCATCAAGGAACCGACCCTGTAGCAACTACGGAGTGGCCCCTGTACTGGCGAACACAGCAATGCAAGGAAAGAAATGGATCCCAGGAAAGCCAGTGCAGGGGAAAATAGAGTGGTACCCGTGGAAGTAACGGTACCAATATCTGTTGATTCGAAAGACCCGAACAAAGTACTCAATGTGGGTTCACAGCTGAGCATAGCAGTTCAAAACACACTGATATCATTCTTAAAAGCCAATCTGGATGTGTTCGCCTGGTGTCATGCTGATATGTGTGGGATCTCCCCGGAAATTGCTGTACATACTCTGAACATTGATCCAAAATTCACACCAGTGAAACAGAAAAGAAGAACTCAAGGCCCAGAAAGGTCGACAACACTAAAGGAAGAAGTCGATCGACTCATGGAAAACGGCTTCATCAGAAACTCCACTTATCCAAATTGGGTTTCAAATCCGGTACTGGTTAAGAAGGCAAATGGAAAGTGGAGGGTATGCATCGATTTTTCGGATCTAAACAAAGCTTGCCCCAAAGATTGCTTCCCACTGCCCAGAATCGATCAATTGGTGGATGGAACGGTTGGGCATGAGTTGTTATCATTTATGGATGCTTACCCCGGATACAATCAGATTATGATGCATGAGCCGGATCAGGAAGATACAAGCTTTATCACAGATGTGGGTCTCTACTGCTACAAAGTTATGCCTTTCGGATTGAAGAATGCTGGGGCAACCTACCAAAGGCTCGTCAATGCAATGTTCAAGCCTCAGATTGGTAGAACCATGGAAGTTTATGTCGACGATATGTTGGTAAAGTCAAAGAAAGCTGTAGATCACATGGGTCACTTGGAGGAAATGTTTGCAATTCTTCGAAAGTACGGAATGAAGCTCAATCCATTGAAATGTTCGTTTGGAGTAGAGTTCGGGAAATTCTTGGGTTTCATCGTGAGCGCTAGGGGCATTGAAGCCAATCCTACTCAAATCACAGCTCTAAGGGAGGTCAAAGCCCCTAAAACAACGAAAGAAATGCAAAGTCTCAATGGAAAAGTCGCTGCTCTGAGTCGTTTCATTTCCAAGGCCACAGACAAATGCATTCCCTTCTTTGACGCTCTAAAGAAAGGAAAGAAAATTTTTGAATGGACTCCCGAATGCCAGAATGCTTTCGATGAACTAATTCGTCATATGGAAACACCTCCGGTTCTTTCCAAGCCTGCTGACGGTGAAGACCTTTTCATCTATTTAGCAATTTCATCTCACGCCCTCAGTGCAGCACTTGTACGGGAAGATATAAAAGTACAGCGTCCAGTCTATTACATCAGTAAACGGTTCACTGGGGCAGAGATGAATTATTCGAAGATAGAAAAGCTCGCCTATTGCTTGCTAATTGCTTCCAGGAAATTGAGACCATACTTTCAAGCTCATCCTATCAAGGTTCTTACTGATCAACCTCTAAAGCAAGTCTTGTTTCGTCCTGAAACTTCGGGCCGTCTTTTGAAATGGAACATTGAACTTAGCCAGTATGATATCACTTACCATCCCCGGAGAGCAATCAACGGACAAGCTTTAGCAGATTTCATCGCAGAATCTACTGACAAAGGTGATAGTGAGAATGAAACAACTGATGGCATTCCAATCTAGTGGAAGTTGTATGTTGACGGATCGAGAAATGATTACTGTTCTGGGGTAGGGGTTGTGCTCGAAACCCCTGAAGGACGATCGTTGTGTTATGCATTGAGACTGGAATTTCCTTCAACGAACAATGAAGCAGAGTATGAGGCTCTTATTGCTGGTTTGAAAATTGCCAAGGAGCTAAACATCAAAGTGTTACAAATCTTCAGCGATTCTCAACTTATTGTTTGCCAGGTAAAGAAAGAGTTTCAGGCTAAAGGTGGAAATCTACCCGCATACTTATCAAAGGCATGTGAACTTCTCGAAGATTTCGATCATTATACGATAAGTCATATTCCTCGGGTAGAAAACATGAAAGCGGATTCTCTTGCGAAGTACTCAAGTTCTGGAGAAGCTCAATTACTGGGATTAGTTCCTGTAGAAGTTCTGTCAGCTCCAAGCATTGATGAAATGGATGTTGATTGGATTATGGCTACGTCTCAAGAGCATGAATCATGGATGACTCCAATCAAAGAATACCTACTCAATGGTTCCCTGCCAGAAAGTTCTAAGGAACGTCGAAAACTATTGAGGAAAGCGTCAAGATATATAATTCAAGATGGCCGATTATACAGATGGGGATTTTCAATGCCACTGCTCCGATGTGTAACTAAGGAAGAAGCCAAGACAATTCTAGCCGAGATACATGGAGGAGAATTTGGAGATCATTCAACCGGTCAAACTCTAGCCAAGAAAGTCCTCCGATATGGGTATTTCTGGCCGGATATTAATCGGGACGCTGCTATTTACTCCAGAAAGTGCGACAAATGTCAAAGATTTGCAAAAATCCCAAAAGCACCTTCCACCGAACTCACACAAATGGTCAGCCCATGGCCGTTCGCCATTTGGGGGATAGACTTGATTGGACCTTTACCGATCGCTAAATCCAGAATCAAATATGCTATTGTTGCTGTTGATTATTTCACCAAATGGGCTGAAGCCGAACCTTTGGCCACCATTACTTCTAAAAAGATGATAAATTTTGTAACGAAAAATATCATTTGCAAATATGGTGTGCCACAGAAGATAATCACAAACAACGGTACTCAATTTGAAAGTGAAGAATTCCAGGATTTTTGCAAACGATTCAGAATTCGGAAAAGCTTCTAAGCAGTGGCTCATCCGCAGGCAAACGGGCAAGTGGAAGCAGTGAACAAAATTATCAAGTCAACCGTCAAAAAGCAACTCGAAAAAGCAAAAAGTGGTTGGGTCGATAAGCTTCCATTAGCACTATGGGCATACAGAACCACTCACAAAACTACGACTGGGCACACTCCATTTTCACTAGCATACGGGTCAGAAGCGATGATACCGGTGGAAATAGAAGTTCCTTCACACAGAAGAATTCACTTCAATGAAGCTGAAAATGAAAAGCTGCAACTTGAAGCACTTGATTTTCTTGATGAAAAAAGAGAAGAAGCTAGGCTCAGAGTTTCAGCTTATCAGCAAAGGATAGCCAGGCACTTCAACTCCAAAGTTCGCCAACGCAGCTTTGAGGTCGGAGACTTAGTTTTGAAAAGGATCATGACAGCAACGGTGTGTTTGGGCCAAACTGGGAGGGACCATATGCCATTGGCAGTAAACTTCTTGATGGCACTTTCAAACTCATAACTGTTGAAGGAGATCCAATTCCAAGAGCCTGGAACAGCAACCACTTACGTCCTTATTTTACTTGAAAAAAGCTTTGCTCAAAGTTGTAAAATAGTGATGAATGTATCAGTTGTATTGTAAAACATTGTAAATCAGTGTAAATGAATGAAAGCTATAAAGTGGATGTAGGCCCGATTCTTGGCCGAACCACTATAAATCTTGTGTTCTTTACTATTTCATAATGCCTGTTTCATTTCAATAAGTAAATACTTTAAATGTATTGCTAAAACGTCGATTCAAAATTGCAGGACATTAAAACAAGGCTCGTTCATTACAAAGCCAAGCGACCTCTATAAATCACCTATTACGCAAATACCAAGCGACAAAAAATTCCAAATTCAAATCCTATACAAGAAGAACTTCACATAAAAAGTTGGCGACTCCACTGTGGCAAACCTTTGTTAACTGGTTGAGACTGTCGATATGAACAGACATCCAACTAAGATAACTCGCATTTGTCCCGTGAAGTCATTCAACAGTGAAGTCCACTTCTTCAGATGAGGCAATTTACTTGAAAAAGGAAAGAAGATGCGCATGGAAACGATAATAAAAGATCGCTAATGAGCAGATGATGAGAGAACATTTCCAAGCAAACAAAGAAGAAGCCAAAAGGAGGTATGCCTCTCAATAAAAGGGCCGGTAAGAACCACCGAAGGGACACCTTCCCAAGCAGAAGGAACAGGGCCCTTGCTAACTGATTGTGATGCATCCGATCAGGCAGCTTCTGTCCGTCCCGTGGATCTACTCGCCCCTGAGACGCAACCTTCCTGGCACACCAAACGACCAACGCTCCTTCCCAAAGGTCAACAAAGCCCTCTAACGAGGCACGCCAAAAAATGAAAGTACTTCTCTCAATCAAAAAAGATTGGTGGAACCACTGGAGGGGCACCTTCCCAAGCTGAAGGAACAGGGCCCTTGATAATTGATTGTGATCGTTTGTGCAAACGAACATCCAATCAAGCAACTTGCGTCCGCCCCGTGGATCCATTCAACCATGAGAAAGTAACTTCCAGGCAATCAAAAAGCCCTCTTCGGAGGCACAAGCCCTCTTCGGAGGCACAAGCCCTCTTCGGAGGCACATGACCTCTTCGGAGGCAAAAGCCCTTTTCCAAGGCACCACAAGCCCTCTTCGGAGGCACATGACCTCTTCGGAGGCAAAAGCCCTCTCCCGAGGCACCACAAGCCCTCTTCGGAGGCACAAGCCCTCTTCGGAGGCACAAGCCCTCTTCGGAGGCACAACTCTTTAAGAGGAGCCCTCTCCGGAGGCATGTCCCAAAATAGAATACTCAAATAAAAAGCCTTCTCCGGAAGCACAGTTCAACTCTCAAAGGAAGGATAACTTGTTCATCTCAAAACGTTCCTCCTAAAAAAGTTAAAATGCTACAAATTTTTTTCAGAAAAGTTCATTTCACTACATAGGGAAATCTACTTTCTTTTTTGACAAATGAAAGTGATCATCCCCGAAAATTGAACTGTTCTTCAGAAAGAAAGAGAAAATAAAAATTTCTCCAAAAAAAAAACGAGATATAATCTATTAAAAGCGGAATAATTCTTCCCTTAAAAGCGGAATAGTTATTCTCTGAAATAAGATTATCAGTCTTGTGAAAGTTAGAAATGTTGCAATACACTTGTGGTATGGGGGCAACACTATACAATTCAATTACATTAATAAAAGGAATATGCAAGAAACATACCGCAAGTTCAATGCAATATCATGAAAAATAGATGTGGAATAAATGCATTCTCAAACACAGACCAGAAAGTTTGTACAAGTAAGAAGAATTGTTTATTCTACACTAAAATGAGAAACAAATGCATTCTCACATACGCAAGAATTTGTACAAGTAAAATAGCTATTTTATTCAATACTATGAAAACCTTTTACATTGTACAGATCTCAAAAAAGAAGCGGGAACCGGTACCCGCACAATCTCCGGTCGATACATGCAAAAAGCAAAAATAAGAAGTAGAAGATCCAGCTTGCTATTCCTTCTTCCCACCACCTTTGGAGCCTTTACTCGGCCTAATGATTAGTTTCTGAAGCCGTTGTGAACGGGTCGGGGCAGAAGGAGAAAGAGGCACGGCTGGATCAACTTCTGCTTCCTCTCCAGTGGAAATATTCTTCTTCTTCCTTATGGCACGCTTCCCCTTCCTCTTCGAAGAAGATTCACTCCCCGGAGTAGCAAGCAATGTCGAAAGCTTCGTGTCATCATCTAGAGACCGCTCCGGGGTCTTCTCGATGTCATCAAGATCCTCCGCCTTCTGCTCCTGCGAAGCGGTCGGATCATCCAGGTCTTGAAGAGCTTCAATTTTCTCTGCATGTGATCCCGGTTGGGAAGCAGAAGGAGGAGTAATTTGCGAAGATGGAGGAACGGCAATTAAAGCAGTGGAAGTTTGTGCAGTATTCGGTACCTCCGCTGTAGAAGAAAAGAAGTGAAAATCGGTATCCTTTGAGAAAAGAGAAGGTATCGGTTCACCAAAGTTTAAGTAACAAGTAAGAAGGTCATCAAACTCGTTTAAATCAAATAAATGATTCACTGAACTCGGATCGATGCCAAAATTACCTGGAGAAGTCGGTTTTGATAAGACAATTTCAAATTTATCAGCCTCAGTGTCTTCTTGGCTCTGCTCTTCGATATGAGTAAGGGGAGATTCGGTTGTGACGGGCTTGGCCTCGACAATTTTTGCAGGAGAAGAAAAGTGAGAGCTGGAACCAACGATATCGACGTCAGTTGAATTCGAAGTGTGGACAGGGGCAGTTAAAGATATTTTCTTCTCTAGATGTTCTTCTGCCACTATTCCAGCTCTGGCTTCAGCAAGTTGCTCTTTTCCCTTGGCAAGAGCAGCACGAGCTTCTTCGTCAAGGTAGCGTGCCTCGAGTTCCGCCTCATCATAGCCGGCCCAGCCAAGCATGTCAACTGCTGCTTCCCATACTTCGGCCAGGGTAACCTCATAGTCAGGACCCAGAAAAGAAGAGGCTCCCATGACCCAGAACGCTGTGCAGATAAAAGTCAAATAAGGTGGAGCTGATGCTAGCTTTTGTTGTCTCATGCGATTGCTCGGCTGCCTCTTTTTCGGCGACAACCGCAGCTCGACCAGCAACAGCCTCATCACGCTCTTTCTCAGCGTTAGCAAGTTGGGCCTTTAGCAATTCAATCTCCACGTTCTGGGAGCTAACTATTTCCCGCAACTGAGCATTATTTTTGCGGTACTCTTCAACCACAAACTGCTCAGCCGCAAATTTCATCTCAGCATCCCTCTGAGCAGCGTGCGCATCCCGCACTTGTTTTTGAAATACTTCTTCTTTTTGAGATTGTGAAGCAGAAGAAGCGGCGAGATCTTCCTTGAGTTTTTTAACCTCAGACTCAAGTCTCGCATTATCATCAGCAATGCCTGTCATTTCGGCATCATGCTGTTTGCAAATTTTTGCCCACTCAGTCTTGTTATTTTCCATGGTCAGCAAGGCCTCAAGGTTCGCATGATTGACTCTTTGGAGTTCATCGACGAGTTTCTGCCACTGCGACATCCTCTCGATGTTAAGCCTAACTGCGTCAAGACTTTTCAGCATGTCTTGCTTATCGATTGGGACCAAGTCCAGGTCAAAACGCACTCCTTCTAAGCACCAGTTCGGAAACCGGCTTTGAAGCGTTGGAGGGCCATCTTTAACCTGATATTGGGGCCTGCTGATGATCGCTTGGATGTCAGATTTCTTTAAAGGAGGAGAGCCGGCCGGAATATTAGGAGAGATGGGAGCATCAGTCTTCTCAGAAATTGCAGTCGCATCACTTGGCTTGGATCGCTTGCTTGATTCGTCAGCGATATGAGTCTTCCCCTTGTCATCATAAGACTTTCGCTTATGGGAATCGTCACTTCTGTGAGATGAATCATATCGCACATCGTCTTTTCTTCTCTGCCACTACTCGTAATCCCGCCTTTCCTGAGCCTTCCTTCGAGCCCTCTCCTCATCTGTCTCTCTCTGGTCACCAAGGTATTTCCTAAAGTCATAAGATCCACGGCCTCCATGGCGCTGAAATGAGTCATAGTACGAGCCAGATCGCCCCATTGTAGAATCTGAAAACGGAAAAGAAGTAAAGTTTAGAAATTTCCAGAAAAAAAGGATAAGTGCTTATAAGTGCAGAAAAATCCTAAGTGTGTGCGACGTGCAAGCTACGTGCGTCAAACTACAGACCACGCTTTAACGTGGGAACGGAGACGACAAGTGTAGAAGGTGTCGAAGCTTGTTTAAAGGCAGAAGTCGCTTCAACGACAGGAGAGGTCACTGTTGAAGTATTATCCTTGAAGAGCTCTCGAGAAGTTATCATTATATCACTTAAGCCATCGAAGGTGTCATCACCATGGTACCCAGCAGAGCTTTCCTTTTCAGCCTCCACATCGGCTAACTTTTCAGAGGTTCGAGGATTTTCTTCCTCTTCGATAATTGGGGCAAGTGCCAGTTTGCTGGACGGGCCCGCAACATCGGTAAGTGTGGGACATTTTACCAATGAAGTTTCAGTGGCAGTTTCCTTCGGTGTGGGGTCTTCAACAGAAAGTGGGGCATTTACTGCTTTCGAAGGAGAGTTGGGAACTTCGTGAGGCTGAGTAGAGCTGGAAGAATGAAGAAGTCCGAACTGATGAAGAAATTCGTCTTTTAACAAAAATTTCGCGTCCCGCTCTTCAATCAGTACAGGCATAAGCCTCTCCAGAGTTTGCTTGTTGCTGAGATTCCTAGAAGGAAGGGGAAGCGCTGAAATGAGAAAGCAAAGTTAACACTTGATGATTCATACTTCACAAAAACTCAAAAAATAGAAGAAGTAAAGATAGATAATCTTACTTCCTTCCCTCCACACAGCGTAGAATCCCGTGGGACAACGAACATAAAAGAATTGAGTCAAGAACCCGTGAGCACTATTGGGAAGGCCAACAATCAATTTACGGTTTCTGGCACTTCTCACGACAGTAATAGAAGGATGATCTTTGGTTTTGGTGAAAGAGCACAAGTAGCATATCTCGTCGAAATTTGGAAGTCGCTCGAGAGTTCTCCCAAATAGCACACATAGCCCCATTAAAATGGCGTAGCCATTGGGATGTAGCTGAAATGGGGAAATGGCCAGTTGTCGGAGAAGATGCTGGAGAAAGTTATTGAAAGGTGGAACGGCTCCACTAAGGCACATCTGTCGATTCACTGCTACAAAGCCAGGAGGCGCTACATCAGCAGTGCTATTCTTCTCAGGGAGGATGGCATCAGCTTCAGCAATGCCAAACTGAGTGCACAATTGCCGAAAAACCCTGTACGATAGAGTGGTAGAAGCTCTTTCTGGGGGATTGACTAAAGGAGCTGGAATAGGAGTGGACTCTCCGGTCTGGACTGTTACATCTCCTTGTTGAGAAGTCATTCTACACAAGCAACTGGATATTCAAATATGAAGGTGCACGTTTCCTAAATAGTGTGAAGTGTTGTGTAAAACTAGTAAAGATAACAAGTAAATACAACTGGACTTAAGATAGTCGGTAATTGATCGATTATCGAATTTCAGGGCTTGTTAATTCAAAGTTCAGGTACAATATTAAGTGTAAACCGGTCATTTTCAGTTGACTGTTTTAATGTTGCTTTAATACTTTGCTTGAATCTGTTGATTTAGAGCACTTCGTTCACACAATCTATTTATGTCAATTATCTGTTATTAGCTAATCTGTCATTTGATGTGGGTAGTCAGTGACAGTATATTCGTCCCAATTTTCTGTAAATGTGGTATTAAACAGGTTGATTAATTTGCAAGATTAGAATGATCTATGAAAAGTGCAGCAATTCAAAGTTCAGCAGTTCAAAGTTCATGCAAAAACACAAGTCTTGAGTCGACAACGACTTATATGTTAACTCGTCCACGGCTTAAGGACTTTAAGGCAAGACAGGACAGGTCATTTCGATTTTAGGTCGTTGATGCCTTGAGTCGGCAGTACTTCAAGTCGTTAAGTCGTGTAAAAGAAGAAAGAGACCTCAGGTTAAAGCGAGGAAATTTCCCTAAGTCCTAAGTCGTCCACGACTCAAGGCTTATGTCGTGACAGGCTTAAGTCGTACAAGGCTTATGTCGTGACAGGCTTAAGTCGTACAAGGCTTATGTCGTGATAGGCTTAAGTCGTACAAGGTTTATATCGAATGAGGCTTATGTCGTAGGTCGCAAGAAGCTACTAAACCATGACCATGCTAACATCTCACTCCATTGGACCCATTGACTTTTCTCCTAACCTGTTATCCTCCAAACCCAATAACCTCTCAATCAACTATGATTCTTATCCTCATTCCACCACACCATTGAATCACCTAAAAGCCAATTTCAGATCGCCAAAGCCTCGTCAACCTAATCAATTATTAAACCTGAAATACAGTGATCCCTCATCTCCATCGCCCCATTCATCTAAAGCTAAACTCGAGCAGAATCAGGTTCACGAACTGACAAAGCGGTGGGATTCGCAACAAAAACATTGCACGAGAGGATGGATTATATACAAGGAGGGGAATTCGCGAATTAATGATGATTAAGGATCAAGAAGGAAGCAAGAGCACTTACGCAGTAAAGGATCAAGGATCGGTGATCAACTGATTGTTGAAAAAAGGGAAAAAATTGCCTTGAGAAAGCTCGGAGGAATATTAATGGCAGATACGACTTAGGGGATAGATAATGAATAGAAGGAACGACTCAAGCTTTTTATACCTCAGGGCAGTGGAACACGAAAAGGCACGCACGAGTTAAGATAAGTCGAAGTACACGACCTACGACTCAGGCGTGTACTTCGAGGGGCAAATGTTAACCCTTAATTGTATACGACTCAAGAAGCATACGACTCAAGGAGTATACGACTCAAGAAGTGTACGACCTAACAACTCGGGATACTGTACGACCTACGACTCATGGTCCAGACGACTTAACGAGTTAACATGTGAACAAGTTAACGGGTTAGGGTATCAACGACTCAAGTATTGCACGACTTAAGTGGATAATACGAATCAACGACTTAAGGCCTGGACGACTCAGCGAGTAAAGGATTGTGCGAGCTAACAACTCAGAATACTTTATGACTTAACAACTTAAGGACCAAACGACTCAAGGGAAGTTCCGACCTAAGGTGTTAAGAAGGTCCACGACTTAAAGAAATTACCGACCCATGGGAGTTGACGACTCAAAGGACTTACGACTTAAGAAACTCACGACTTAGCTTAAGTCGTCCACGACCTAAAAGCTATCGGGTTAAAACCCAATGCCTGCACCAGTGCTACTTTCATCTGATAAGTCGGCCACGACTTATGATTCATTATAAGTCGATCACGACCTAAGACTTGACTTCGGCCAAGCCACAAACTGAACTCAGTAAGTCGCCCATAAGTTGCTTTAAGTCAACCACAAGCCACGACACATCCTAAGTCGGCCACGACTCATCTTGAGTCGGCCATGACTCATGACTTGGCAGAAACCACTATTCTGAATTTGACTCCTATAAATAGACCACCACTTCCAACATGAAAAGGACTTTTGGCCATTCATTTCTTCAAGCGTCGTTACTCTGCCGAGCTCTCAACTCCTTCCATAATTGAAGATCTCCAGACATTCAAGACACTACAACAAGCTTCGAGAGGAATTTCCTACATCCAACACGGATTCATCAAGTTTCATCATCGAAGTTTGAGCTAGTAGTCGAGATTGTCTTTGTGATCGAATTGTATTGTTTTGATAAGTGCATTGTATCGTCTTGTAATCAGATTCAGTAATAAAGAGATTCAAAGTGGACGTAGGCTCGATCTCAAGCCGAACCACTATAAACTGCTGTCGTTTACTGCTTTTCACTATTTTTCTGCTTAAATTCTGTTCCCGTCACACGGGTGGTGCTTTCACAACTCTACCACACACACCGGGTGTTAGCATTCACTTTTTAGCGTTAACAGCAGGTTCTACAACTAATACCGTACACAGTTCGTATTGGAAGGAGGATTTCCAACAAATGGTCAGGCTAAGGAACTTCCTATGCCATGAAAGAAACGCCTCTGGCGGGACGCTCCGAGAGACAAACTGCTCTCTGCCAAACAAGGCCGGCTACCCCCCTTCCCGGGGAATATACAAAACCTCAGATATGCCACCCCCGGTCCTTTGGGACCTTTAAGCGAGGATCCTCTACACCAACATCACACATAATAAATAAGGTGTGTCCACATGAGTAAGTATCTGGGCTCCATACCATGATACTACCCTTTTTCAGAAGGAATGGTCATACCCTAGGGGAGCTACCCCTGAAACCTTGCCGCACAATTCCTGTTTCGACCATTACCGGGTTGTGAGGCTCGACGAAGTCTCGTCCACAAAGCTATGCTTTGTCACAAAGCCATGTTTTGGGTCAACAGATGATCAAACAATGATCACAAAGATAAATGATCAAACAAATGATCATATCACAAATGATCAAACACTGATCATCACACAGCAACACTCAGCATGTCACATTACCAAATTGGGAATATATCGCTGATACCTTCAACTACATAACCTCTGATCTCGTACGTCTCAGAGAAGGGTGTTAAGCTAAGAGAATAAATTCTCCGCCACCAAACAGAAATGTATTTGAAAGAAATCTGCTTTATATCTCAAAGTGTAATGTCAGACATGTAACCATACAAGTCTGTTCCGGGTTCGAACAGAACCGAAGGCACTTCCAAAGAAGCCCTTACAAATCCGGATAATTTTCTAATCACGTCCGGACTTCCCATCACAAAAAGAGTGATATAAATCTATACCGGAGCAACTCGGTGCAGAGACATTCGACAGGTTGTCCTTTAATTTTCGAAAATATCCGGTCTTCACCACCGGTCTTCAAATGCCATCCATGTACGACGTATCACTATTCGGAATGGGTTATACGACCCAAAGGTCTTTTCCCGGCTAACCCGAATAGTGAGCGCAATATTTAAAAATATATGGATATTGGGATTTCAATTAAGTCACAAATTATTACCCAAACTTTTCTTTCAAATGGTTTAAACAAATTACCATTTTAAATCTTTTAAACAAAAAGATTCATTTTAACAACCTTCAACGGTTTAAACAATTTCCACATTAATCTTTTAAATAAAAGATTTAATTCATAAAGTTCACCTAGTTTCACAAAGATTCATTTACAGATTTTCCAAATCAATTTCCATTTCAATTTGATTAACTCGTTAAATCTTTAAATCAAAGATTTAACTCATAGCTTTCAAAACAATTTCATTTCGAATGTTTTAAACAAATCATCATTTTAAATCTTTTAAAAATAAACAGATTCAATTCATAGCTTTCAAAAAGAATTCATTCATAACTTGGGAAAACCATTTTCAATTCAAACTTGAAATTCCTTTAACTAAATTGGAATTTCATTTATTATCTGAAAGCTTTTATTCTTTTTAAAACAAACAATTTTCATTTCGGAAAATCTGATTCATTTAGACGAATTAAAATCCTTGGCTTAAATTTAAATTCTCGAAACCATGCTTTTAAAATGGTTTAACCCATATATAACTAGTATAACATCTTTAATCCCTAGTTTCAAATCACAGAATTCAATCTCAAATTTTGAATTCAAATTAAAGTCAAATTATTTAAATTTTCAAAACTCGATTAAGTTATTCAAAATAACTTTTATCTTTGAAATTCCATTTCAAAAGCTTTTCACTTTAAACCCAAATTTCCAATTTCAAAATCAATTGAAATTAAAATTTCAGTTTCAAAAATATTAAATTAAAATTATCTGTGACTTAACCGATTTCCACGTGAAATCCATATTTTTGTGTGTAAAAGTGTAGTCCAGGGGTTTCACACACAATAGTGCAACATCATACAATCATCACAGATCAGAATACAGAAATAAAATTTGATAAGTGGTATTAACTATCTCTCTTATCGTTTATTCACAGATCACAGATATATATCACAGATAAGTAAATTACAGATCACAACATAAATTAGGATGTATCATAAAGTATCACAAAGTATCATATATCAGGGATATCAAACAATCAAATCATCCAATAGAATCCAAATATTCATACGTAAGATCACTTAATTATCTGATTTATTCAAATTAGATTAATTTCTTATGAATAATTAATCTTGGTTAATTAACATTAATTAATTACAAACCATTTTGATAAATTATTCTTTAATCATTTATTAATTAACCATAAATAATAAATTTAAAATTAATTAACCCTTTATTTAATTACATTAATTAATTTATCATAAATTATGTCTTAATCACATTAATTTCCACTAGTTACTTTATTAAGTGATTATTCTTAATTATCTTCAATAATATCAAAAACTTCAATTAATCCAAATCATAAATAAATCATCATTAAATTTTTATAAATCAAAACTTAAGTCATTACTATTTATTTAAACTTGGGTTAAAAGGTTTTTCTTTTTCACTCATCATAAATTAATATTGTTTACTTTGCAAATGAAGAAATTGACTTAACAGTGTGATTTAAAATTTTTGACTAGACTTAACCCATTTAAAACACACCCGAGTGAACTCAGGCTTTACTCGAGCCCAACCCGAGGACTTTTCATCGTTTCCCCGAGCCATCTCCTTTCTTCCCCGTGTTCTCTTCTTCCTCCAGTTTCTTTTTTTTCTTTTTGCTAAGTTTAAAACTTGATTACTACAGGGCCAAACCGTTCGAACGCGAGAGGAACCCGAACTAAACCCATTTTTACTCGAACACCCTCTCGAGTTCTTCCCATCCCAGTTTTCTTCTTCTCCCCCTTTTTTTTTGTTTAAAAATGTGCTGACACTCCTCGCGCCACCGTGCACGTGAACGGCGCGCCGCCATCACTCCGGTGACCTTCGACACCCCCCACAAACCCAGAATCGACCCCTAACTCGAAATCGAATCTCAGTGTTTCAATTAACAGTCGAAATCGAAATTTTTGCCTGAAGCTCGAACCAATAATACAAATTGCTCGAACAAACTTCCCTTGACTCACCAACTACGACCACCCGAAGCCACGAAACTCCGGCCATACGTTGACCATACCCTCCTCTATCTTCATCTGGAATCGCGTGATACTCGATCGAGCAACAATGACGCGATCATCCATTTACAAAGCATAGAAAATTTTGAACTTAAACCCTAATTTGCTCTCGAACTCAAAATCCTTACATTCGAAAAATCCTTAAGCATTTTTCTTGGATTCATGGAGGATTAAACTTGCTACACAACAAGTTTCAGCATTTTTAATTGATTCGATCATGAGATATTGATAGGAATGCGAGTTTTGTTCATATACGAACTGCCCTTTTTATATAAATCTAAAAATCTAGATTTTTGTTTTAAAAATAATGGTTTTTAGCATAGATTCAGATTATAATCTCGAATTAATAATTTTCAACAATCAATTTTTCACAAAATTTCACTTTTGATACCTGTAAAACAAAGTTACAGTAAGAATAACTTACTGTATGTTTAAATAACTTTGCAATTTTTGTTTGAGGATTAAAACAACTTGATTATTTGAAGAACCAATGCTTGTCAGAGATTAACAGCAAATGGACTTTAGTTTTGGAAACAAATATAATCCTTGTATAAATGTTTACAGAGAAACACAGAGCATCACTACAATATTATCATACTGAAGCATGAACAAAGGAGTTTATAAATGAAGTTTTAAACCGTTTTAATATAAATTTTAACCTTTTAAAGATAAGTTTACTCACTTATCTAAAGAAGGAGATACCGGGTTAAGTTACTCATAGTACTACCAGGAGAAAGAACAAAGGCTCATGTTTTGAACAGACTATGACATTGCAAGCTAAAGATCTTTTTCTTTGATATATAGCTTGAGTTGATTTGTATTGTTAAAGTTGGATCCTTTTGATTTAGTTTGTAGATGATGCTTACTTCATTCTTCTTTAGCCAAGAATGAACGAATTTAAAATGAGAAGTGGAAGTTTGATATATAAAAAGAAAAATGTACAGGGGATTATTATTGTTTGTTTTATACAATAGGGTATATTATTTTGTACAAAACTAGGCATGGCTGAAGATGATGTTAGGGTGTACTAAAGATATTATATTATGGGCTGAGATGTTGTATGTACTTATATTCCCTTTTGTTTTATGAAACAAGATCTCGGTGGTGGCTGTTATGGTGTGCTAAAGCCAGCATATTAATTACCTTTGTCTTGTTTTATTTCTTGCCTGCATTACTTATATGTACTTAGTTGGCTTTTCCAGGTTGATGCTTCTTTGCTTTGTTTATAGGCTGAGAAGATGTTATGGTGGCTAAAGGTATTGACATTTATTGCTATGGTACAAATACACACTTATCTAATTCGTTTTGTACATTGATACATATGTTTGCTGTTTTCTTTTGCAAATTCAAAGATTCTATACTTTTGTTTAATTATTTTGTTTAGTGGCTAAAGTGATGTTGTCTTCATTTTACTTATATATATTATAAATTCAAATTATTATTAAACCATTTACTTGAGATTTTTAAACTCAAATTCAATATGTTCTTTATAATTTCAAATCTACTCATATAGATACAACTATATAGATTCACACATATATTTACAATTTCTAATTTAAAATGATTTAATATATTTTCTATTTGAATCGGGGAAACTCGCTTCCATTTATAATAAATTTAACAAATTTTTATTCAAAAATTCAATAAATTATTAATTTAAATTAAATAAAAATCTGGGGTCGTTACAAACTTCCCCTCTTAAAAGAATTTCGTCCTCGAAATTCGCAGGCACGAAAACAACACAGAGGTAGGCAGATTCGATCTCCTATAATTCCTCAAACTTACGATATGAATTCCAAACTCAAGTCGGAATATCTCGGAATACATACCAATTTGTCCCTCTTCGGACTTTGGTATTCACAAGAAATTACAATAGAATTTCAAATTTTGGTTTCAAACGATATCGTTTTATCGATACAATTCAAATTTTAGCCCCATATTCTATTAATCAATTTAACTCAATTTAAAATTTCCAATTTCAAATTCATTAAGGTTTAAATCAAAAAGCTGATAAGAAACCGATGAAAATACAAAGTAAGGATTTTCTACAACGATTCGTAGAGCCATCATCACACCGAAACTTCTTCTTGTAGCTGGTACGAAGAAATCAAAAGAATTTGGAAACGAATCAAAGAAGATTGATAGAGAAAAAGATTGTTTCCACTGTCGCAGGGTTATTGACCATTTATAGTCGTATTCCCTTGTCCCCTATCTCGTCCTCTTCTTGTACTCATACTCACTATCAGTGGATAGCAAGAGAATTTACCGAGACATTCAAACGGATATCTTAGAGATATACTCATTCTAGAGTTTACTTCACTCTATCTCTAATGATCTACTTAATGTGTTATACTCCTGAGCTAAAGTTCAACCTTAGCTCTGATACCAAATGTAATGATTGCGGATTTTTCGCGCTCGAAAATCGACATCCATACTTTACATCGTACTCGAATGCCATAGATTCTACCGTTCAAATCCGAGTTGCCGGAGCTTATAACACAGTTAAGTAAATAACACAGCGGAAGAAAAAGAATATACATTAATATACAATATCTGATACAATATCTGGTACAACAGAGTGATACAATGAATATCAATTGTTGGGTGAATTCTTACCCAGAAGACCTCGAGACCCAGAGACGTGATTCATTCGGCAGCTCTCCCTCGAGTCCATTCGGCATGACTCATTCGGCAGCTCTCCCTCGAGTCCATTCGGCATGACTCATTCGGCAACCCTCCCTCGAGTCCATTCGGCAATCCTCCCTCGAGTCCATTCGGTAGACCTCCATCCGGCAACTGCCACCGGTCCAACCTCACCATTCCACACTTCACCGGACGAAGCCCAACCGGACCAACCCCATACTTCACCGAACCAAGAGAATGCCGAACCAGACTGCCAGGCCAGATCACTTCAGCCCAGGCCCACCAGCAGCTGTATACATCCAAGACCCCTGCCCCCAACCTCACTCTATAAATAGAGAGGCAGGGGTACAACAATGGGGGACAAGTTTGAGAGCTCAAGCACGGAAGGAACTTTCAAACAATTTTCTTTTACTGGTGTCAAAGCTTTGTACTTGTAATCACAACAAAAGAAGAGAAATAACATATAAAGTGGACGTAGGCACATTCTGGCTGAACCACTATAAATCTGCGTGTCTTTTAACAATTTAGCCCCTGTTTTTCATATATTTGCATAAACCTCCAAAATCACTAAAAACAACGTAAGATCTACTAAATCATACAACTTTGAGGTGTTTGTCCATTTTTTGTGCAAACATTTTTGGTGCTTTCACTGAGAGCTAGAAGCTCGAAGCTTCAGCTTCATCCGCTTAACAAGTTTTCCTAACAGCATCGTCCGCCGCTTGGAAAACATGCCTCCCAAACAGAGAAAAGATGTTAACAAAGGAAAAAACATCGCATCCAGCAGCCTTCCTGATCCAGCTGCCACGAATCAAGTGAATCGTCCTCCTCCAGCAACGGCAACAAATGAAGGACAGGCTAACCCAGCCACTCCTGCCACAGAACAGCCTGCAGCAATTACTAGGGCAGATTTGGACAGAGTTGTTGTTGAAGTAACTAACCGCTTCACGTCCCAGCAGGAAGCCTTGGTGGACCATCTCATGTCACGCTTGAGGGACGCTGAAGAATCCAACCGCAACACTGAATCATGGGGCGAGTCCCAATCTGGAGGATCTCAGAGACAGCAAAGATCTTCCTTCTTCGAAGGAGCTAACGGCAGGAGTAGCCATGGTAGGAGCCGAGACCGAGCTCAGCCCGAAGCTAGGCCTGAGGAAGCGTTTGGTGCCGAACCCAACGGGGAAGGTACCGGGCGGAGGTCAACTGCAGCTGAGCCGGTCATGCTGCCTAACCACAGGAACACCAATGAACGGGGCCGAGCTAGAGTTCAGCCCGAAGTTGGACCCGAGGAAGTGCTTAGATCAGAACCCAACAGGGGAAGATCAAGGCAAGGGCCAACTGTAGCTGACCCAAGCATGCTCCCAGAAGATCAAAGGCAGCCACTGGAAAATATGAGGAATGATAGACGATACCATCCCTACAGGTTGTCTGGTCGGAGTCAACTCCACAGAACGGAACCAAACTCATTTCTGTCCGCTCCAAATTCTGATGAAAGGATGGCACGCTTATTCAAAGAGTGTGTCCAACGGGAGCAAAGAGATCGAGGGATAGGCGCTAGGGTAACCAGCCCTTTCGCCCGCAATATCGAAATTGCTATCACCCCCCGAGAATGGAAGATGCCAACAATGGAACCCTACAAAGGAACCTCCGATCCCGTTGTACACTTACAGAGGTACACGCAGCATATGCTCATGAGTGGAGCAACAGAGGGAGTGCTGTGCAAATGCTTCCCGCTCTTCTTAGCAGATCTTGCTACCTCCTGGTTCTGTCATCTACCCCAAGGATCCATCAGCTCATGGGAAATGTTGAAAGAAAAATTCATCAGTCAGTTCCGCATTCATGTGGAGCAACCTAAGGACGCTTATTCCTTATCCAGCGTCAAACAGAAACCTGGAGAAAAGCTGCAACAATACCTAACCAGATTCAACGCCGCAGCAGCCGCAGTTCAAGATGCCGATGAGAAGCTTATCATAATGGCCCTCTGCAGTGGGGTGCATCCGGACACTAAATTTGCTAGGAGATTGACAAAAGAAAAACCAGCTACTTTACCCGATTTCTTCCATGAAGCCGGGAAATACATGAGGCTTGAGGATGCTGCCATTGAGGGGCAGTCAGGACAGCAAAGTAAGACGACCCATGGCAATGCCCCTGCTGTGGCAAGGGACGTTCGAAGAAATGATTCCAGAGACAATGCTGGGGGCAAGAAAGTAGAGAAACGCCTATATCGGCCAGGACCAAGATTCGACTCTTACACCCCTTTGAACGAGACCGTCGAAAACATCTTCCTTGCCACCCAAGGCGAAGTTAGATACAAACGCCCACCATACAAGAAGGAATCAGATAGCGCACAGAAATCTGGAAAATTCTGCCGCTTCCACGAATCCCACGGACATGATACCAACGAATGCCATCATCTCCGAGATCTGATTGAGGAACACATCAGAAGAAAGAAACTGGAACGCTATGTAAAAAGTCAAGACAGGACTCCAGCTCCTGCCAATGAAAACCCAAGGCTACCCTCACCAGGGACCGGCAGAGGCGACCGCAACGCTAGCAGCTCTAGTCAAGAGAAGATAGTGGTCCATACCATCTCAGGAGGTCCACACATCGCAGACAGAAGTTGGAAAGAGATGGAAAGATATGGGAAGTCGCTCAGAGACAATAGAGACTGTGTCAATACGGTTATAGAAGAGCGCCACCCAAAGCGGAAAGAAAGTGATGACATCACATTCAGTAAACGCGACCTAGAAGGAAGACAGTACCCTCACATGGATCCCATGGTTATCTCTGCCCGACTCGGTCCCGCCGAAGTTTACCGAATCCTGGTAGACACTGGAAGCTCTGTAAATATCCTGTTCAAACACGCATTCGACAAAATGAGGTTGTCAATGAAGGACGTATCTCCCTGCGATAAACCGCTACACGGTTTCACTAGAGATGCGAAAATGCCCATCGGGCAGCTGGACCTCTTCGTTGAAATCGGAAGCCATCCCCGCTCCGTTGTAAGGAAACAGACGTTTGTGCTGATAGAAAACCATTCGGCCTACAACGCCTTCCTAGGAAGACCAGCCCTATCTGACTTCCAGATTGTCCTAGCCCCGTGGTGCCTAAAAATGAAATTTCCAACAGACAGTGGGGTAGGGGAAGTGGAAGGAGACCAAGATATTGCACGAGACTGCTATGTAACCGAACTTCGCAACAACCACAGGAGAGATAAAGGGAAAGGTGTAGAGATTGCTCTCTGCACAAAAAGCCTTGAAGCATAGCAACTAAAGAAAGCCCCTCCTCTTCGATACACCAGCGACCCTTTCAATGAATTAGACCCTAGGGACAAAGAGGAGGAGGCCACCGCCGAGCCTGCAGAGGCTATGGAGTTTATATCTGTAGACAAGCACGACTCAAGTAGGCTACTGAAAATTGGGTCGCAGCTGAAAACCGAATTGAAGGAACAACTCGTTGATTTTCTCCGCCACAACTTAGATGTATTCGCTTGGTCACATGCTGACATGACCGGAATCTCCCCCAACATAGCGTGCCACGTATTAAAAATTGATCCTACCAAGGCACCCGTAAAACAAAAAAAGAGAAGTATGGGGGCAGAGCGATCAGCAGCCCTCGATGAAGAAGTAAAGAATCTACTCGCCAATGACTTCATACGAGAAGCTATTTACCCAGAATGGATCGCCAACCCGGTACTAGTAAAGAAGGCTAATGGGAAGTGGCGGACCTGCATTGACTTCTCCAACCTAAATGACGCCTGCCCAAAGGATTGCTTCCCGCTTCCCAGAATCGACCAACTTGTAGACAGCACAGCCGGGCACGAACTCCTGTCTTTTATGGATGCATACTCAGGATATAACCAAATTCCTATGCATGCTCTCGACCAAGATCACACTAGTTTCATCACCGACCGGGGTTTGTACTGCTACAAAGTGATGCCCTTCGGACTTAAAAATGCAGGAGCCACCTACCAGCGCCTCGTCAACAAGATGTTCGCAGGGCTAATAGGACAAACAATGGAAGTATATGTAGACGACATGCTGGTAAAATCACGGAAAGCCAAAGATCACGTAAGCCACCTGGGCGAGATGTTCCAGGTACTTCGACAGTATGGAATGAAGTTGAATCCACTAAAGTGCTCCTTCGGAGTGTCATCAGGAAAATTCTTAGGATTCATCGTCCATGCCCGAGGGATAGAAGCAAACCCTGAACAAGTCCGAGCATTAAGAGACATCAAGATACCTTCCACCCGAAAGGAAATGCAAAGCCTAAATGGAAAAGTGGCTGCCCTAAGCCGATTCATCTCCAAAGCAACGGACAAGTGCGTCCCCTTTTTCGAAACTCTAAAGAAAGATAAAGGAAAGTTCGAATGGACGGACGAATGCTTGACCGCTTTCCTTAACCTAATCGAACACCTCCAGAAACCACCAGTACTCTCGACCCCAAGCGAAGGCGAAGAATTATACCTATACCTTGCTGTGTCATCTCACGCTCTAAGCGCTGCCTTGGTAAGAGAAGATAACCGTACGCAACGACCAGTTTACTTCGTCAGTAAAAGGTTTACTGGGGCAGAAGTCAGATATCCTAAGCTTGAAAAGTTAGCATACTGTTTACTAATCACTTCACGAAAGCTACGTCATTACTTCCAATCCCATTCCATCAAGGTTCTAACCGATCAACCACTAAGGCAGGTACTCCATCGTCCCGACACTTCCGGGCGACTACTTAAATGGTGTATTGAGCTGAGTCAATATGATATCACCTATCACCCTCGCACCGCCATCAAGGGACAAGCCATGGCTGATTTCATTGCAGAATTCACTACCAACGAGGATAAGGAGCAACTGGAAATAACAGAAGATATCAAGTGGAATCTCTTTGTGGACGGTGCATCTAACGAACAAGGCTCGGGGGCAGGTGTGGTAATCATCACTCCCAGGGGAAATAAACTGCACTATGCTATAAGGTTGGAGTTCACTGCCACCAACAACGATGCAGAATACGAAGCAGTAATAGCCGGATTAGAAATTGCTATCGAGATCGGAGCCAATTCTTTGTGTCTTCACAGCGATTCTCAGCTTATTGTTAATCAAATACTAGGGGAATTCCAAGCTCGAGAAGAACGACTCATAGCATATCTAAAGAAGACCAAGTTACTTCTCAGCCGATTGGACCACTACTTAGTCAAACACATCCCTCGGGAAGAGAACCAAGAGGCCGACGAATTGGCAAAGCAAGCAAGTATGAGAGACGTCGCCATCTTCGGGGCAGTAACTGTCTCAAAGCAAATGATCCCGAGTTTTGAACAAGTGAATCTGATAGCTGCAACCGAAGAAGCAACTTGGATAACTCCCATCCGAGACTACCTACAAAATGGCACACTACTCGACGGGCGTAACGAAGTCAAGAAAATCTTGAGGAAAGCGTCCCGCTACACAATACAAGGAGACATCCTCTATCGGCGCGGGTTCTCTAACCCATTATTAAGGTGTGTCGCCGGAAGGGAAGCCAAGGAAATCTTATCCAACATTCATCAAGGAAGCTGCGGAGATCACACCGGAGGGCAAACATTAGCAAAAAAGATACTCCGATACGGATATTTCTGGCCCACCTTAAGCAAGGACGCCTTAGATTTCGTCAAGAAGTGTGACAAATGCCAAAAATTTGCTAAGATCCCTCGGCTACCAACAACCGAGATTACTCAGATGACCATCCCTTGGCCCTTTGCAGTATGGGGAATTGACTTAATCGGTGAACTGCCAATGGGTCGAGGCGGCGCCAAATATGCTATAGTAGCAGTCGACTATTTCACCAAATGGGTGGAAGCAGAACCTCTAAATAAAGTATCTTCAGCGAAAGTTATCAACTTCTTAATCAAAAATGTTCTGTGCAGGTACGGAGTCCCACTAAAAATCATATCAGACAATGGACTTCAGTTTGACAGCGAGGAATTCGCCAACTGGTGCCAAGAACATGGAATTCACAAAAGCTTCTCATCCGTAGCATATCCCCAAGCAAACGGACAAGTCGAAGCAGTCAACAAAATTCTGAAAACTCTGATCAAAAAGAAGCTCGAAAAGTCAAAGGGCGCTTGGGTGGATGAACTCCCTACGGCACTATGGGCCTACCGCACATCTTTCAGAACATCAACAGGGCACACTCCTTTCTCTTTGGCATACGGATCGGAGGCTATGCTCCCAGTTGAAACCATTGTGCCTTCCCACCGTAGGATCCACTATAACCCAGAAGAAAACGAAGAACTCCTCAACATGTCTTTGGATCTAGTCGAGGAGAGAAGGAATGATGCAGTCCTAAAAACAGCAGCCCACAAGCAAAGGGTGGCAGCACAATACAACTCCAAAGTCAAGCATCGTACCTTACGAGAAGGGGATCTTGTCCTCAAGCGAATCTTCCCTCGCCCCGGAGCACTAGACCCAATCTGGGATGGACCATATGTAATTCATAAAGATCTCCACAACGGAGCCTATATTTTGTCAACAGTGGACGGAGAGGTGTTCCAGAGGGCATGGAACATCCAACACCTCCGTCGATACTTTTCTTAACTTGTACTGCCCATATGAAGTGAATTAACAAAGAGAATCAGTGGACGTAGGCATTTTTTCGTGCCGAACCACTTTAAAAAAGCCCTGTCTCTTTTTTAACTTGTTCCTTTGTATCTTGGCTGTTTGTTAAACTTTATCCTTTTCTGTTGAACAAAATCCTGAGCATATAGCATTTCTATTCAAAGCACTCCACAATGCAACTTCACGTGGACAAGCCCCAACAGGTACTATGCGAATCTATGCCCTCGCCAATGAGACACTTTTGCTCCAGCATCCCTCTGCTGCGGGTTAACTCATTGCTCGCGACGGCCCTTAAAGCCAACTGTAATGAGCCGATTATAAGCCACCGAGAAGGCCGACTATAGCCGAGGCAGCTCATTACGGCGTTAGGCTCGCCGGCGACTGTGAACCGATTATAAGCCCCAACATAAGGTGTGGCCAGCCAGGGGCAGTTCACAGTTGACGATCGGCACCCACGCTAGCCGGCCACAGTAAGTCGAATAATACCCATGAGTACGGGCCATAATGGCCCGGGTAGTTACTGTGCGCGATCTCGGCTCCGGTGTGTCTTAAGTGCGGCTGTGGTAAAAAAGAATTAACTCCCCGCGGAGGCGTAAGATGGGTGACAAATGTCTCCAAGACCCACAGCTAGGGAAAGTGACTACAAAACCCGTTTGCCACGAACTTAAGCACATCGAAGGCCTTCCGTGACTGGAAGTTTTACTATTTCACATATTTCAATTTTACTTAAAAAACTTTCCTCCTATCCTCTATAACAAACCGTAAAGTACAGGATGCAGGGTAAGAGATACCCACCAATGGATGCAGAGATTCACAATCAGATGGTAGGGCAGTCAACTGCTCTCCATGCTTGGTCATACAAGATATTCGAAACTGCCATTTACAAACAGAACATGAAAGGCGGTATTTTCTTCCTTTATGTACAAATGCATGACTATAATTTGATTTTTTCACACCACACGCTAAAATTGCAAGTCATGAGATTATGATTTAAAACCAGAATCTGACATCCAACACAATTTAATTACAAGAATTATACATAGCTACATTTCTCATACGATATGTCGAAATAGCAACAAATATTCAAGAAATGACAAAATCAACTTGAGCTAAAAAATTACACGTCAAGAATAATGTTATTACAAGTAGCAAGAATTACAACTTAGAAGTTACTCGACTGTCTTAAGACTAACAGATACAACAATGCCAAGCCTACAAAAAGAATTTTTCAGGTTCAGTCATGGAGCTGGTTGCGTCGAAGTCTTGTCCTTGTTCTTTTGCCCGCCTGTCCGGTCATAAAAAGGATTCATTAGTGATGAGTAACCAAGTTAACAGAAAGACTAGAAAGGAAGACTTACCAGTACTAGCTTCTTGACCATCCTGGTCGTCATCTTCTACCTGCACACCCGCCTCTTCAGCAGCAAGCAGCCGCATACCCTCCTTTACCGCCACTTTCTCCTCCTTGGTGAACTGGGCCGTGACCACATCCATACTGAAGACCGTTCCACCCTCTTTATCTGCATCAGCCTTAGCCTCCTCCAAAGCCCGAAGATATGTCTTGGCCATGACTCTGGGATAATCATCCATCCAAGAGAGGTTACCCTGCTTCCAAGTCCGGAAATACATGTCCTGGAGCATGTCATCCATCATTCCTTCGTTCTCCTCAAACTCCCTCATCCGGGCATCGGAGGCCGACAACCTTTCCACGGCAGCATCTCTCTCCAGTCTGTATCTTGAGCAATCAGCTTGAAGGGACCTCCGCATCACCTCCATCTCTTCCCTCAACTTAGCTTGAGCAAGCTCTGCAGCCCCAAGCTTCTCGGACAATTCCTCCACCTGCTCGAGATCCGCTCTCCGAACCTCATCCACCGTGGTAATAGCCATGTCAATCCGCTCTTTGCAAGCAGCTTCCATTTTTCGCAATTCGGCCCGACTGGCCTCTTCCATGGTTCTCCTTAATCGCCCAGTAGCAGCCTCATGCTGAGAAATCTGGATAGCCTGATCCGCAAGCTGCTTGGCCTGATCCGAGACCACCAATCGAAGTCGGATATTGGCGCTCCCTATCTCCTCTCCGGCCTTAACCAGCCGAGCGTGATGCCCCATCAGCTTTTTGGCCTCCTCTGCCACCCGATCAATATTAGCTTTGGCCTCATCTCCCATAGTGACTATACGAGTGGTGAGTAGATCGAGGTCTAAGGACTTGGCTTCGTCAAGTACTCGTACCATGGGGTTACGGGGGAGAAGGTGTTCACCAGTAACTTCGTCAAAAGTAATATCCTGAGAACCTGGATCCAGATCAGGGTGACCCGCGAAGGGATTACGGGCCAAGTCGGGACGGTCGATATGAATAACAGAAGGGTTTCCGGACGGGTGTGGAGAGGGTACAAACTCGCTATCCTCCTCAGTAATGTCATGAATAGGCTGAGCCGGAGGCTTAGGACCGAGCGAAGTTTCGGATAAAAGATGACTCCTCTTCCTCTGCTGAATACCCTCTTCGATGACCCCAAGAAGAGGACGGTACCCGACTACATCTCCGGAGCGTTGGGCTGAGGGCTTCGGCTTAGCAGAAATTTTGGAAAGTTTATATTGCTCGAGCCTGTGTCGAAGGTCTGAAGCTTTGGGCGTCTTGCCTGCTCCTGATATAAAGAACAAGTGTCATAATCTTACATTACTATATGATTCAAGAAACGCGGTAGGTTACAAGTTAGAAAAGGAACAGAAACACAGCTGTGGTTGTACAAACCCTGGGGAGGAGTGGGATACTGCAATAAGTCCCGGATTTCATTCCAGGACGGGAGCGGGTCATAAAATATTCCTAAGTCCCTATCATTAGTGAAGCATGCAGGGGTCAAGAGTTCACCTTGAGTTGTCAGAGCCACCTTGGCCGGAATAGTCGGAGAAGACTCACTTGCACCGGTCCCGGTTTTGTCCGCCTCCCCGGTCTTCTCAACCAAAGCCGGATCATCACCCAACCCCTCAAAAGCTTGATGGAAAGCATCATCCGTCCACTCTTGTATCTCGCCTACTTGCCCAGAAGACAGAGCCCTGGAACCATCACCACCCTGTCCATCGCCACCCTCGTCACCAAGACGCTCAACGTCACTTCCGCCCTCCGCCTCACCTCTTTCCTCCTCCGCGTCTATCTCCCCCTGAGTAAGTGGACAATTGCTGGGAGAAGGACCGTCTGACCTCTTAAGTTTCTTACCTCCAACGGCTGGAGGTTTCGTGAATGGTTTTCTCTTTCCACCCTCTGCCGCAACGCCTCCCTTGGCCTGAGCAGCCGCCCTCTCTTCCGCCGTTTCCCTCAACTTAACTACAGACTGCTGCGGAAGGATCAAGTTGTATTCTAGAAGGATCGCATTTCTAATCAAGTAAGCAGATGATCTGTATTTCCCAAGAATGCCTTCTATCTCCGCCGCCGTCTGAACCAGGCGATCAGTCTCCACAACAGGAAAGCCACCTGTCGCTAGCAAAAATGAGAAAGTATGAGAAGAAGCATCACAATCAGGATAGAAATTATAAGTAAAAGCATCAACTTACATCCAGAGGTAAAGCGCCGGATAGAGACGGAGTCGTCCCTAACAAAGAACCACTTTTTCTTGAACATGCTGAATTTGGAATAAAGGTCCAGGACCGGCTTGAAGGTCACAGCAGATTCCAAGTTAATATATGGGGACCCCTTCTTGTAGCCCCTTAAATTGTACAAGTACCGGATCTCCCGGTTGGAGGGAGCGCGACCATACTTCCTCCGAAAAATAACGAAAAGGCTCACCAGTATGGCGTAAGAGTTGGGCTGAAGCTGAAATGGGGCCACCTTCAGGTACGTGAGGAAGCTGACTATCCAAGCATTGAGAGGCGGGATAGCACCACACATGCAATGGTACCTGCTATAAGCAAAGTATCCTTCGGGAGGACTGTATGGCATGACTCCTGGACCCGGCAGCAGCATGAGGGCTCTATCAATCCCAAAGGAACGAGATATAACAACGAGTTGCTCCTCTTTGAGAAAGCTAGGAAAGCAGTCAGGCGGGGAATCCAGCAACTCCTGGGGACCATATCCATCCACTAATGACCTCGGGGCGGGCCCATGACGCTCCGATCCTGATTGAGCTGGGGGCACAACCGAGGACTCTCCTTCACCCCCGGATCTCCTCTTATCTGATCGAGTTTCAACTTTTCGAGACATTTATCTGCAATCATGGGAAAAGTGTATCGTTAGAATATACAAGCAGCGTAATCTGGAATTTCGCTTAAAAAATTCGAAGTATGAAACACATGTTCACTCGATACAACAGTTCATTCGACAAACAGATGCAGCACTTCAATAATCTCATTCGGCATTAAAACGTTCATGTGTCATTCGGTATCAGAGGGGTACATTCATTCGGCATGCAAGCGTACACACTTATATTCATTCGGCATGCAAAACATACACACGCAAGTTCATTCGGCAAAACTTGGTCCGGCTGAAGATCTCACCTGATTCGGCAAGGCTTGATTCGGCGTAGGTTCTATTCGGCAAAGATAGATTCGGCGTTGGTTCTATTCGGCAAGAGTTGTTCGGTAAGGAAAAGCAAAGCGGGTGTAGCCCCTATATATAACCAAGTGAAAGGCAACCGGACCAACCGGTTCGGCATGTCTCGCCGAATGGACCTATTCCAACTACGGGAAGCGCCCAAGCACGAAACAAAGCGCGACACATGCAAACACGTGCCCCGCTTTGGGGGGCAAATGTTGGGTGAATTCTTACCCAGAAGACCTCGAGACCCAGAGACGTGATTCATTCGGCAGCTCTCCCTCGAGTCCATTCGGCATGACTCATTCGGCAGCTCTCCCTCGAGTCCATTCGGCATGACTCATTCGGCAACCCTCCCTCGAGTCCATTCGGCAATCCTCCCTCGAGTCCATTCGGTAGACCTCCATCCGGCAACTGCCACCGGTCCAACCTCACCATTCCACACTTCACCGGACGAAGCCCAACCGGACCAACCCCATACTTCACCGAACCAAGAGAATGCCGAACCAGACTGCCAGGCCAGATCACTTCAGCCCAGGCCCACCAGCAGCTGTATACATCCAAGACCCCTGCCCCCAACCTCACTCTATAAATAGAGAGGCAGGGGTACAACAATGGGGGACAAGTTTGAGAGCTCAAGCACGGAAGGAACTTTCAAACAATTTTCTTTTACTGGTGTCAAAGCTTTGTACTTGTAATCACAACAAAAGAAGAGAAATAACATATAAAGTGGACGTAGGCACATTCTGGCTGAACCACTATAAATCTGCGTGTCTTTTAACAATTTAGCCCCTGTTTTTCATATATTTGCATAAACCTCCAAAATCACTAAAAACAATGTAAGATCTACTAAATCATACAACTTTGAGGTGTTTGTCCATTTTTTGTGCAAACATCAATATACATCAAAGATATGATACAACAAATAGCAACGGAAAAGAAAACGATATCATCAGCAGCGGATAATCTCCATCTTCAAAGTGCCAATCCAGAAATAGCTTGAACTCTCAATAACGATGCACAAAGATAAGCAAGTGCAGTCCATATCCAAAGACTGAACTAGCTCCAGATAATCTACTCAACCTGAATATCTGAAAAACCCAACTCTAGACTGCCCGTGTGGAAAATAGTGGGCACCCAGAGTTTAGGAAGGGAACAATAAACTCCGGATCAGTCATGGGACTGGTGTGAGCAACAAAAACAGTTTATCTTCAAAACAAATACTAGAGAATTTTAAAGTCAATTCACAATGCTTTTGGAAAATGAAACTACCATAAGGCCTCCCGCCACACACACAATGCAAGCGCAAACTTGGAGGAGATTTCTCCTTATGATAGTCAAAGATGCTTACTATGCAAAACCAAATCATTTTTGATATTATTATTAGTGCATAGTGAGGAAAAACATTTTGAAAGTATAATATTAATCTTAGCCAACATACGACCAGTATCGTATGCCTACTGTAACTACCATTTAAACAGTGGTGACCACCGTACGTAAATGGCAGGTTCTACAACTAATACCGTACACGGTTCGTATTGGAAGGTGGATTTCCAACAAATGGTCAGGCTAAGGAACTTCCTATGCCACGAAAGAAACGCCTCTGGCGGGACGCTCCGAGAGACAAACTGCTCTCTACCAAACAAGGCCGGCTACCCCCCTTCCCGGGGAATATACAAAACCTCAGATATGCCACCCCCGGTCCTTTGGGACCTTTAAGCGAGGATCCTCTACACCAACATCACACATAATAAATAAGGTGTGTCCACATGAGTAAGTATCTGGGCTCCATACCATGATACTACCCTTTTCCAGAAGGAATGGTCATACCCTTGGGGAGCTACCCCTGAAACCTTGCCGCATAATTCCTGTTTCGACCATCACCGGGTTGTGAGGCTCGACGAAGTCTCGTCCACAAAGCTACGCTTTGTCACAAAGCCATGTTTTGGGTCAACAGATGATCAACCAATGATCATAAAGATAAATGATCAAACAAATGATCATATCACAAATGATCAAACACTAATCATCACACAGCAACACTCAGCATGTCACATTACCAAATTGGGAATATATCGCTGATAACCTTCAACTACATAACCTCTGAGCTCGTACGTCTCAGAGAAGGGTGTTAAGCTAAGAGAATAAATTCTCCGCCACCAAACAGAAATGTATTTGAAAGAAATCTTCTCTATAACTCAAAGTGTAATGTCAGACATGTAACCATACAAGTCTGTTCCGGGTTCGAACAGAACCGAAGGCACTTCCAAAGAAGCCCTTGCAAATCCGGAAAATTTTCTAATCACGTCCGGACTTCCCATCACAAAAAGAGTGATATAAATCTCTATACCGGAGCAACTCGGTGCAGAGACATTCGACAGGTTGTCCTTTAATTTTCGAAAATATCCGGTCTTCACCACCGGTCTTCAAATGCCATCCATGTACGACGTATCACTATTCAGAATGGGTTATACGACCCAAAGGTCTTTTCCCGGCTAACCCGAATAGTGAGCGCAATATTTAAAAATATATGGATATTGGGATTTCAATTAAGTCACAACTTATTACCCAAACTTTTCTTTCAAATGGTTTAAACAAATTACCATTTTAAATCTTTTAAACAAAAAGATTCATTTTAACAACCTTCAACGGTTTAAACAATTTCCACATTTTAATCTTTTAAATAAAAGATTTAATTCATAAAGTTCACCCAGTTTCACAAAGATTCATTTACAGATTTTCCAAATCAATTTCCATTTCAATTTGAATAACTCGTTAAATCTTTAAATCAAAGATTTAACTCATAGCTTTCAAAACAATTTCATTTCGAATGGTTTAAACAAATCATCATTTTAAATCTGTTAAAAATAAACAGATTCAATTCATAGCTTTCAAAAAGAATTCATTCATAACTTGGAAAAACCATTTTCAATTCAAACTTAAAATTCCTTTAACTAAATTGGAATTTCATTTATTATCTGAAAGCTTTTATTCTTTTTAAAACAAACAGTTTTCATTTCGGAAAATCTGATTCATTTAGACGAATTAAATTCCTTGGGTTAAATTTAAATTCTCAAAACCATGCTTTTAAAATGGTTTAACCCATATATAACTAGTATAACATCTTTAATCCCTAGTTTCAAATCACAGAATTCAATCTCAAATTTTGAATTCAAATTAAAGTCAAATTATTTAAATTTTCAAAACTCGATTAAGTTATTCAAAATAACTTTTATCTTTGAAATTCCATTTCAAAAGCTTTTCACTTTAAACCCAAATTTCCAATTTCAAAATCAATTGAAATTAAAATTTCAATTTCAAAAATATTAAATTAAAATTATCTGTGACTTAACCGATTTCCACGTGAAATCCATATTTGTGTGTGTAAAAGTGTAGTCCAAGGGTTTCACACACAATAGTGCAACATCATACAATCATCACAGATCATAATACAGAAATATAATTTGATAAGTGGTATTAACTATCCCTCTTATCGTTTATTCACAGATCACAGATATATATCACAGATAAGTAAATTACAGATCACAGCATAAATCAGGATGTATCACAAAGTATCATATATCAGGGATATCAAACAATCAAATCATCCAATAGAATCCAAATATTCATATGTAAGATCAGTTAATTATCTGATTTATTCAAATTAGATTAATTTCTTATGAATAATTAATCTTGGTTAATTAACATTAATTAATTACAAACCATTTTGATAAATTATTCTTTAATCATTTATTAATTAACCATAAATAATAAATTTAAAATTAATTAACCCTTTATTTAATTACATTAATTAATTTATCATAAATTATGTCTTAATCACATTAATTTCCACTAGTTACTTTATTAAGTGATTATTCTTAATTATCTTCATTAATATCAAAAACTTCAATTAATCCAAATCATAAATAAATCATCATTAAATTTTTATAAATCAAAACTTAAGTCATTACTATTTATTTAAACTTGGGTTAAAAGGTTTTTCTTTTTCACTCATCATAAATTAATATTGTTTACTTTGCAAATGAAAAAATTGACTTAACAGTGTGATTTAAAAATTTTGATTGGACTTAACCTATTTAAAACACACCCGAGTGAACTCAAGCTTTACTCGAGCCCAACCCGAGGACTTTTCATCCTTTCCCCGAGCCATCTCCTTTCTTCCCCGTGTTCTCTTCTTCCTCCAGTTTCTTTTTTTTCCTTTTGCTAAGTTTAAAACTTGATTACTATAGGGCCAAACCGTTCGAATGCGAGAGGAACCCGAACTAAACCCATTTTTACTCGAACACCCTCTCGAGTTCTTCCCATCCCAGTTTTCTTCTTCTCCCCCCTTTTTTTGTTTAAAAATGTGCTGACACTCCTCGCGCCACCGTGCACGTGCACAGCGCGCCGCCATCACTCCGGTGACCTTCGACACCTCCCACAAACCCAGATTCGACCCTTAACTTAAAATCGAATCTCAATGTTTCGATTAAAAGTCGAAATCGAAATTTTTGCCTGAAGCTCGAACCAATAATACAAATTGCTCGAACAAACTTCCCTTGACTAACCAACTACGACCACCCGAAGCCACGAAACTCTGGCCATACGTCGACCATACCCCCCTCTATCTTCACCTGGAATCGCGTGATACTCGATCGAGCAACGGCGACGCGATCATCCATTTACAGAGCATAGAAAATTTTGAACTTAAACCCTAATTTGCTCTCGAACTCAAAATCCTTACATTCGAAAAATCCTTAAGCATTTTTCTTGGATTCATGGAGGATTAAACTTGCTACACAACAAGTTTCAGCATTTTTAATTGATTCGATCATTAGATATTGATAGGAATGCGAGTTTTGTTCATATACGAACTGCCCTTTTTATATAAATCTAAAAATCTAGATTTTTGTTTTAAAAATCATGGTTTTTAGCATAGATTCAGATTATAATCTCGAATTAATAATTTTCAACAATCAATTTTTCACAAAATTTCACTTTTGATACCTGTAAAACAAAGTTACAGTAAGAATAACTTACTGTATGTTTAAATAACTTTGCAATTTTTGTTTGAGGATTAAAACAACTTGATTATTTGAAGAACCAAGGCTTGTCAGAGATTAACAGCAAATGGACTTTAGTTTTGGAAACAAATATAATCCTTGTATAAATGTTTACAGAGAAACACATAGCATCACTACAATATTATCATACTGAAGCATGAACAAAGGAGTTTATAAATGAAGTTTTAAACTGTTTTAATATAAATTTTAACCTTTTAAAGATAAGTTTACTCACTGATCTAAAGAAGGAGATACCGGGTTAAGTTACTCACAGTACTACCAGGAGAAAGAACAGAGGCTCATGTTTTGAACAGACTGTGACATTGCAAGCTGAAGATCTTTTTCTTTGATATATAGCTTGAGTTGATTTGTATTGTTAAAGTTGGATCCTTTTTCTTTAGTTTGTAGATGATGCTTACTTCATTCTTCTTTAGCCAAGAATGAACGAATTTAAAATGAGAAGTGGAAGTTTGATATATAAAAAGAAAAATGTACAGGGGATTATTATTGTTTGTTTTATACAATAGGGTATATTATTTTGTACAAAACTAGGCATGGCTGAAGATGATGTTAGGGTGTACTAAAGATATTATATTATGGGCTGAGATGTTGTATGTACTTATATTCCCTTTTGTTTTATGAAACAAGATCTCGGTGGTGGCTGTTATGGTGTGCTAAAGCCAGCATATTAATTACCTTTGTCTTGTTTTACTTCTTGCCTGCATTACTTATATGTACTTAGTTGGCTTTTCCAGGTTGATGCTTCTTAGCTTTGTTTATAGGCTAAGAAGATGCTATGGTGGCTAAAGGTATTGACATTTATTGCTATGGTACAAATACACACTTATCTAATTCGTTTTGTACATTGATACATATATTTGCTGTTTTCTTTTGCAAATTCAAAGATTCTATACTTTTGTTTAATTATTTTGTTTAGTGGCTAAAGTGATGTTGTCTTCATTTTACTTATATATTATAAATTCAAATTATTATTACCATTTACTTGAGATTTTTAAACTCAAATTCAATATATTCTTTATAATTTCAAATCTACTCATATAGACACAACTATATAGATTCACACACATATATATATAATTTCTAATTTAAAATATTTAATATATTTTTTATTTGAATCGGGGAAACTCGCTTCCATTTATAATAAATTTAACAAATTTTTATTCAAAAATTCAATAAATTATTAATTTAAATTAAATAAAAATCTGGGGTCGTTACACTGCATATAAAACACCAGTTAAATGGTCGACGGATAGGGATGCGGCGTGATACGACAACACTAAACCAAAATCATATAGGTCTCGTTTAGGGATAAAAGTATAACAAGGCACGTGATGCAATGTCGAAGGTAGGATACTACCAGTTTATCCTTCCCTGCTGGTGGTAATGCTTCATAGCCATGATCGCCCACCGCGTCCAACACTGCCATAATTCAGAGGGTAAGCACCAATCAATCACAATGTAAATGATGGTAATACAAAGAAGTGCGTCCGCTCGGGGTAGCTAGCCCACTTGGCTGGTATGGCTCCTGTTTTAGTCATTTCAAATTGGCACAAGTGCAGGCTAATCCATCATCGTTCTCTTTCTTCAAATCCAACAAACGATGCCAAATCCAACCACGTTGTTCTGGAGTCTACTTCGCGTACACAGTTGTGAAAGTGGTTCTAGTATCGACAGAGAGTATGCCCACAATCGACCTCGGTCTCTTTAACAACCAAACGTCGTTTTACACATCGGTTGGTTCTTTTACATTTCGAAAATAGTTCAAACTTGATATCAAAATATCATATTCACTTCGAAATATTTCGAAATCATCACATGTTCAGAAATATACCATTTCAATTCAAAATCATGTCCGTCTTAATATTTCGATTTCGCTTCCAAATCGTTTTGAATTTCAATTTAGGTTATAACTTCATTTTAACCCAATTCGTATTTAAATCCATGATTTAAAAAAACATACCACCCTTGACCAGTTTGAATTTTTGAAAAATAGTTTGAATAGTTTTAAGACAGTTTAAATTAAAATAGTTAAAATAATTTAAATGGTTAAAATAGTAAAAAATAATTTAAGTGGTTAAAATAGTTTAGTATAAAATAGCTTAAGTATTAAAATGGTTTATATATCAAAATAATTTGGAAAACTAAAATAATTTGTGTATTTACGAAGATAGCTTTTAAATAGTTTCATATTAAATAATTTATTTGAAAATAGTTTCAAAGTCAAACCGATTCAATTCCAATTTCCCAATTCAATCAATTCCAATTTCCATTCAATCGATTCAATGTCGATTTCAATCAATTCAATTGCACTTTTAAATCCAATTAATTCAATTTATGTGACGACCGCCCATGACCCCTGCACTAAACATAGAGATAGTGCGCTGAAAAGTGTGCCAGGTAGCCATGGACGATCACCAAGGTAAGTTAAAAATAGCAGAATCTATCGTATTACTCACAGCGCATGGATAAAATACAATAGAGAATATATATAGTGAAGCTTCGCAAAATAGAATCTCATCAATTAAGCTTCATAATAGTTGAATACAAACATCTGAATAGTCAATACATCAAGCCTCACTACATATCACTCAGAGAATTATACAAGCAGCGGAACATCCAGTACATATAGTAAGAATATAATATGCAAGCCTCCAGCTCGTCTTCATCTTCAGCATCGTTGGAAACTAAGAACAGCACCTGTCACCTGCTACCTAGTCTGCCCATCCCAAAATGGATGAACAGCCCAAGGTAATAAGAGTTGAACATAAAACCTTGAGTCAGACAACAGCCTTTGTGAGCGGTAAATTAACTAACAACATACCAAAAGAGCATAAAGGTAAAAGGAATAGGAATCCAACCCTCCCACTCCACCTCTTTCTACAGTGATAGCCCCCAGACACACTAAGCAGAAGTAAACATAGTAAAGCACACATTTAAAGTAAAGCAATTATCACTCAAGTCAAGGGCGATGTTTTCCAAGTACAAACCCCTAAGGCCTAAACCAAGATCAGATAAGCACCCAGAGAATATTGCTCTTGAGACCGAATGACGATACAACCAAACATCCATGAATCTGGCTATCACTGTTATCATTGCTTCGATACCACCGTTAATTGAATGACTGACACATTCTTTCAGCCGTCCGTCAAGGGCCAACGGTAACCCCAGTTCTAGACAGAACTCTGCACGTCGTCGCAGCCCGTGCCTAGGACTATCGAATCTGCCCAGAGTACTCGACTACCAACTGTATCCTTTTGGGACTATCGAATCTTCCCAGCGTACTCTTGCTTTGAGTCTGCTAGAACCTTCAACAACGATGAAATCTCAGCCTTCTAGTCATCATCCTCGACGACTATTACCATACTAGCTCAAGCGCCTCTCGAGCCAACCATTATCCTCAAACTCGAACCATTTCACCGAGTCATCAACATGCTTGGAATGATCCCGTCTGGATTAAACTAAGGCTATCTCATATCATTCCTCGCTTCATCTCATCATAGCAAAGCCTCATCTCAACATCATCATCAAATCTATCCATATGAGCTTTATCATCCGCGACATATGCCACGAGCAGCTTTTCTTATTCAAGAGCCTTTCCCTTTAGCTTTTGAATCATCTTCGACCAACTTGTCCAAATCAAATCATCAATCAACTAATTTATAACAGTCAATCAAGTCAATCATTAATCCAAGTAATCAAGCATTCAAACATGATCTAATAAACAATTATAACAATAATGGCAATCTTGTAAATAAAAAGTCCAAATCTAACAAGCATGAATCATGAGCAATATCTCTACAACTTGATGAATCAACTTGCATAGGTTAATGTGTAGTAAAATGGGTGTCAAATCATCATGAACAATAGATCTATACTTAAGTTTAATAAAATGCATGGTAATCACTATTTTAACACAAAATCAAGCCACCAATCCGATATACTCCTTTGGATCCGTGTGAGAGATAACCACCACTCACCGAATCACCTAAACACTTCAAAAGGAACACACTTTTGATTTGGACAACGAAGGATCTAACTCGATTCTCCAAAATTCCGCTTCAAACGATGAAATCTCTCTTCGATGGTTGAAGATCTTCAATCTAAGCTCTTGGATCTTCGATTTGGATGGAAGGAATCACAAGATTAGAGTGGAGAAAAGAAGTGAAGAAGTGCAGCACTCGAGCTCTCAAAATGGCAGGACTTCGTCGCTTCAAAATCCGGATCCCAAAAAGTGAGATAGAACCGTGTATTTATAGGCTGGAAATTCCTTAAGTCGTTCGCCCCTTAAGTCGTCCACGACTTAACGAAACCCCACGACTTACGACTCACGACTCAGCCAATTCTACGACCTAGCATTTGTGCGACTTAACCCATACACGCGACCTAATGACCTATCATAAGTCACGACCTAACTGGACACGGCCTAACGACCTAACACTAAGCCAAGTCCCAACGACTTAACAGAAGTCACGACCTAACACACACGTGACCTAACGACTTAACTGGGATACGACTTAACATCTACGCGACCTAACGACTCACGACTTAACACCTTTATGTCGTCTAACGTCCTAACTATACGCAGCATACTAACATAGGTCATCTACGACCTAACTAACATGGCAGAGCGACTCAACAACTTAACTCTTTACACAGGGTCTCAACGACCTATCCTTAACTCGTCCACGACCTAACTTTCTTAGGTCGTTAACTCGCCCAGTCTCCTAAGTCGCTACTCCTATGCCGCTAACCCTTAAGTCGCTGACTCTCTTAAGTCGCCAACTCCTTAAGTCGCTCGAACGACCTAGCTTCCTTAAGTCGTTAACCCGCCTAACCCCCTAGGTCGTTAACTCCCCTAAGCTGCTATCTTCCATAGGTAGCTCACTAACTTAGGTCGCTGTCTTTCCTTAGGTCGCTCCAATCCTTAAGTCGTTCATCCGACCTAACCTACCCCACGACCTAAGCTACCACATGACCCAACTCCTAGGCGACCTAAGCTACAACACGGCTTAACTTCTAGACGACCTAACTTCTACACGTCTTAAGCTCTAGTCATCACAAACTCTGAATGGTCTAACTTATGGACGATCTAACTCTGAACGAATCAACAACACTAACGTCCTAAAGACAATAGCTTTTACGAATCTTTTGATCCGTAAAAATACGGGTCGTTACATTCTCTCCCCCTTAGGAATTTCTCCCCCAAAATTCCAAACAAACAAGAGCAATCAAAAACTATTCTACATGCCTACCATCCATAGCAATCAACAAACCATGCGTCCAATTCTAGCCTAGCATGCAGAATTCTAAAACTAGAACAAGTTACAATGTCGTGAGATGACACGACACCTTATGGACATACCTTGAAGAGTTCAGGATGAGCTGCCTTCATCCTCTCTTCCACCTCCCATGTACAGTCGTTAACATCATCACTCCATTGTATCTTGAGCAACCTAACTACCTTCCTCCTAAGTTGTTTCGTGTCAGTTTCCACAACACGAAGTGGCTTATGAGGTCTCTCAACAACTGGATCAACCTCAAAATCTTCACAGCTATCTACAGAAACCACAGTATTCGAGTCGTGCACATACTTTCGTAGATACGATACATGAAAAACATTGTGCACACCCGACATCTTTTCTGGTAACTCCAATTTATAGGCGAGCTTTTCAATTCGCTCGATGATCGGGAATGGTCCAACAAATCTCGGAGTCAATTTTCCTTTCTTCCCGAATCGAATAACATTCTTCAATGGAGAAATCTTCACAAAAACCATATCACCTACGTCGAATTCCAAATCCTTACGACGCTTATCGGCGTAACTTTTCTGTCGGTCTTGGGCTGCCTTCATTCGTTGCCGAATGATCTCTATGTAATCCGAAGTCTGTCGAATCATTTCTGGCCCAAGTATCAGCTTTTCTCCTGTTTCTAACCAACATGTCAAAGAGTTACACGGTCTTCCATACAATGCCTCATATGGTGCCATACCAATGCTTGACTGGTAACTGTTATTATACGAAAATTCTACCAAATGAAGGTGATCTTCCCATGATTCTCCGAAATCTAAAACACATGCCCTAAGGAGATCTTCCAAAACTCGGTTGACTCTCTCGGTCTGACCATCCGTTTGGGGGTGATAAGCTACTCAAACACAACTCGGTTCCCAAAACTTCCAGGAAGCTCTTCCAGAACCTACTAGTGAACAATGGGTCTCGATCACTTACTATATTTTTCGGAGTACCATGGAATCGAACTATCCACTTAACATACAGCTCAGCCAACTTTGATGCAGTCCTGGTTGATCGAACAGGAATGAATCTTGCACTCTTAGTCAAACGATCAACGATGACCCAAATCCCTTCATTTCCCGTTCTTGTTCTAGGTAGCCCATCAATAAAATTCATCGATATTTGCTCCCATTTCCATGTAGGAACTTCTAATGGCTGAAGCAATCCACTGGGCTTCTTCTGCTCAGCTTTTACCAACTTGCAGTTCATGCACTTGGAAATAAAATTTCCAACATCCTTCTTCATACCTTCCCACTAATAGGTTCTCTTCATTTCCCGATACATCTTATTTCCACCTGGATGAATTGTCAGCTTCGAGTGATGACTTTCCTTCAGAACTTCATTTCTCAATTCATCTATATCAGGAACAACTAGGCATCCTTGCTTCCGAAGCCTACCCTCTCGATCGACCTCGAATCCTTTATCCTTTTTTGGGTCCAATCCAGATTCCAAATCACGGATAATCTTGACAAGCTTATCATCTCGTTTTTGGCTCTCGCCAATTCTTTCCACAAGAGTCGGTCTTATCGATAAGTTTGCCAACATCTCAGGTTCCAATTCACATCTGGGCCTGAAGTCAAATCCAGCTAAATACTCAAGACTCTTCCATTCTGAAAACATGGCTCCCAATCCTGCATGTCTTCGACTTAACGCATCAGCCACTGCGTTACCCTTTCCCGGAGTATAGGCTATACCAAAATCATATGACGCCAAAAAATCTAGCCATCGTTGCTGCCTAAGATTCAAATCCTTTTGGAAGAAAAGATACTTCAACGACTTATGATCTGTAAACAACTCGAATCGAACTCCCAATAGATAATGTCTCCACATCTTCAGAGCAAATACAATCGCTGCCAACTCCAAATCATGAGTCGGATAATTCCTTTCATGTGGCTTCAGTTGTCGACTGGCATACGCAACAACTTTACCCTTCTGCATCAGCACTGCTCCAAGTCTAGTACCACATGCGACAGTGTAAACCACCATCTCTTCATTTCCACTTGGAATAGTCAAAACAGGAGCACTTGTCAATCGTTCTTTCAGGATTCTGAAAGCTTGCTCACACTTAGCATCCCATCTGAATACTTGATTCTTTTTCGTCAATCCCGTTAATGGTGCAGCTTCCTTGGAAAAGTCTTTGATAAATCGATGATAGTATCCTGCTAATCCAAGAAAACATCTCACATCAGATGCATTCTTAGGTCTACCCCAATCCTGGATTGCTGCTATCTTGGCGGGATCAACCGCTATTCCGCTTCCAGAGATAATATGGCCTAAGAACCTCACTTCATTCTTCCAGAAATGACACTTCGAAAACTTAGCCTTCAGCTGATGTTTCCGTAAGATTTCCAAAACAATACGCAAGTGCGTCTTGTGCTCCTCTTCAGTTCTGGAATAAATCAAAATATCATCAACGAACACTAGTACAAACTTATTCAACTGATCTTGGAACACTCTATTCATAAGATCCACAAAATATGCTGGCGCATTGGTCAATCCAAACGACATTACCAGCCACTCAAAGAAACTGGATGGTGTCCTGAAAGCAGTCTTCGACACACTATCCTTAGCCACTCTTAACTGGTGAAATCCTGTTGCCAAATCCATCTGAGAAAACACCTTAGCTTCGTGAAGCTGATCAAACAAGTCATCTATTCTCGGCAATGTAAACTTGTTCTTCTTAGTCACTTTATTCAGCTCACGATAATCCACACACAACCTCAACGATCCATCCGGTTTGGTTACAAACACAACTGGTGCACCCCATTCGGACACACTACGCCGAATGAATCCCTTCTGTAAAAGATCATCAACTTGTACCCTCAACTCTTGCAGTTCCCTAGGTGCCATCCGCCTAAGAGGCATCACAACAGGTCTGGCTCCTTCAACTAGATCGATACGAAACTCAATCTCTCTATGCGGCGGTAACCCTTTGACCTCATCAAAGACATCCTCAAATCCATTAGCAATTGGCACCGATGACAGTCCATCCCGTGGAACAACCAGCGAATACATGAAGCTCATGAAGACGCCTTCCTCATGCTTACATCGTATCACAACCTTTCGCCCTTCCACAATCTCGATTGTCACCTCCAACCTTTCACAATCAACCTTTGCCGCATACTTCCTAAGCCAGTCCATACCCAAAATAATTCCGAACCCCGCAAAGTTTAGAACAAAACAATCACAAACAAAAGAGCAATCATGACTCGATACAATCAGACCACGGCATAGCATACACAGACAAGACGAACCCCCAACTGGATTAGTCACAACCAATGGCCTATCAACGATATCTGGTTCTAAACCCAACCGGCCTACAAGTTCATTACAAACAAAAAATGCGACGCCCCAGTATCGAATAACACCCTAACTGGGACACCACAAATGGAAAGAGTACCTTGAACCACCACACTCTTTCCTTTTTCTTCAACGGTAGGAGCTTTTGAAGATGATGGAACAACCCCCAAAGCATAAGCTTGCACAATCTACTTGTCCTTCCGCGGTTCTGGACAATTCTTCTTAATATGTCCCGGCTTGCCACAGTTGTGGCACTTCACCGGCACCTTCGGATTCTTGCAATCTCTGGAGAAATGGCCCTTCTGCTGACAATTGTAGCAAGTCACTTCGCCCTTCGGCTTCTTCTGGCCATCCTTACCCTTTTGCCGCTGCTGCTTCCTCTTCTTGTTTCCACCCTGTTGTGGTTTAGACTCTTCCCTGGTTACCGAAACAACAGATCCCTCTTTAGGAAACAGATTCTCGTGCTTGAGAGCTTTCTCCACAAGCTTCTCAAATGGATCGTCCAAGTGATCCACCAACTGCCTCCCAAGATAACTGTCCAAACCTGTCACAAACTTCTCATTCTTCTGGTATGAGGATTCAATATACGATTGGGCATACTTAGACAAGGCTTCAAACTCAGAAACATACTCAAGAACTGGTCTTCCACCTTGCTTGAGCTCCACAAACTTCCTGAACAGAACAGATTTCTGAGCTGTAGAAATGAACTTAGCTTCAAATCTGGCTTGGAATTACACCCAAGTAATTTCTTCCTCCGGAGTATCAATGGTGATAGAGTTCCACCAATCAGAAGCTCTTCCTTGAAGCTATCTTGATGCGAGCTTCCTTTTGGTTGCATCCTCGATTCCCAAGTCACCAAAGATCCTTCTACAAGCATCTATCCATCTCTGGACTTCAATCGTTGACTCTGTTCCCAAGAAAACCTTTCCTCCAAGAGCAGTATAGTCTTTACACAGCTTAGCAAAATCCACCGGTCTTGGAGTTTGAACTTGAACTCCAACATCTACTGATGGCCCCGGAGCTGGCATCCTTCTCATGATCGAAGTCATCATAGCCTCTAACATAGCAACATAATCAGCAACCCCCTCGGTAGCACGACCTTCACTAGCAGCTGGTCTCCCTCTTCGACTCATTCTTAATATCTATAAAAGAAATGATCAGCACACCTTGAGAAACAACTGCATAAAGGACTCAAATCTTTCTAAGCTACTATATTATATATAGTAATCATCCATCAAAATACAATTACGTCTCTCATACGTAGTTACGTCAGCGAGCATTGGGTAAAATCGATTAACCAAGGCTCTGATACCAAATGTGACGACCGCCCATGACCCCTGCACTAAACATAGAGATAATGCGTTGAAAAGTGTGCCAGGCAGCCATGGACGATCAGCAAGGTAAGTTAAAAATAGCAGAATCTATCGTATTACTCACAGCGCATGGATAAAATACAATAGAGAATATATATAGTGAAGCTTCACAAAATAGAATCTCATCAATTAAGCTTCATAATAGTTGAATACAAACATCTGAATAGTCAATACATCAAGCCTCACTACATATCACTCAGAGAATTATACAAGCAGCGGAACATCCAGTACATATAGTAAGAATATAATATGCAAGCCTCCAGCTCGTCTTCGTCTTCACCATCGTTGGAAACTAAGAACAGCACCTATCACTTGCTACCTAGTCTGCCCATCCCAAAATGGATGAACAGCCCAAGGTAATAAGAGTTGAACATAAAACCTTGAGTCAGACAACAGTCTTAGTGAGCGGTAAATTAACTAACAACATACCAAAAGAGCATAAAGGTAAAAGGAATAGGAATCCAACCATCCCACTCCACCTCTTTCTACAGTAATAGCCCCCAGGCACACTAAGCAGAAGTAAACATAGTAAAGCACACATTTAAAGTAAAGCAATTATCACTCGAGTCAAGGGCGATGTTTTCCAAGTACAAACCCCCAAGGCCTAAACCAAGATCAGATAAGCACCCAGAGAATATTGCTCTTGAGACCGAATGACGATACAACCAAACATCCATGACTCTGGCTATCACTGTTATCATTGCTTCGATACCACCGTTAATTGAATGACCGGCACATTCTTTCAGTCGTCCATCAAGGGCCAATGGTAACCCCGGTTCTAGACAGAACTCCTCACGTCGTCGCAGCCCGTGCCTAGGACTATTGAATCTGCCCAGAGTACTCGACTACCAACTGTATCCTTTTGGGACTATCGAATCTGCCCAACGTACTCTTGCTTTGAGGCTGCTAGAACCTTCAACAATGATGAAATCTCAGCCTTCTAGTCATCCTCCTCGACGACTATTCCCATACTAGCTCAAGCGCCTCTCGAGCCAACCATTATCCTCAAACTCGAACCATTTCACCGAGTCATCAACATGCTTGGAATGATCCCATCTGGATTAAACCAAGGCTATCTCATATCATGCCTCGCTTCATCTCATCATAGAAAAGCCTCATCTCAACATCATCATCAAACCTATCCATATGAGCTTTATCATCCACGTCATATGCCACGAACAGCTTTTCTTATTCAAGAGCCTTTCCCTTTAGCTTTTGAATCATCTTCGACCAACTTGTCCAAATCAAATCATCAATCAACTAATTTATAACAATCAATCAAGTCAATCATTAATCCAAGTAATCAAGCATTCAAACATGATCTAATAAACAATTATAACAATAATGGCAATCTTGTAAATAAAAAGTCCAAATCTAACAAGCATGAATCATGAGCAATATCTCTACAACTTGATGAATGAACTTGCATAAGTTACCGTGTAGTAAAATGGGTGTCAAATCATCATGAACAATAGATCTATACTTAATTTTAAGAAAATGCATGGAAATCACTATTTTAACACAAAATCAAGCCACCAATCCGATATACTCCTTTGGATCCGTGTGAGAGATAACAACCACTCACCGAATCACCTAAACACTTCAAAAGCAACACACTTCAGATCTGGACAGCGAAGGATCTAACTCGATTCTCCAAAATTCCGCATCAAACGATGAAATCTCTCTTTGATGGTTGAAGATCTTCAATCTAAGCTCTTGGATCTTCGATTTGGATGGAAGGAATCACAAGATTAGAGTGGAGAAAAGAAGTGAAGAAGTGCAGCACTCGAGCTCTCAAAATGGCAGGACTTCGTCGCTTTAAAATCCGGATCCCAAAAAGTGAGATAGAACCGTGTATTTATAGGCTGGAAATTCCTTAAGTCGTTCGCCCCTTAAGTCGTCCACGACTTAACGAAACCCCATGACTTACGACTCACGACTCAGCCAATTCTACGACCTAGCATTTGCGCGACTTAACCCATACACGCGACCTAACGACCTATCATAAGTCACGACCTAACTGGACACGGCCTAACGACCTAACACTAAGCCAAGTCCTAACGACTTAACAGAAGTCACGACCTAACACACACGCGACCTAACGACTTAACTGGGATACGACTTAACATCCACACGACCTAACGACTCACGACTTAACACCTTTAAGTTGTCTAACGACCTAACTATACGCAGCATACTAACATAGGTCGTCTACGACCTAACTAACATGGCAGAGCGACTCAACAACTTAACTCTTTACACAGGGTCTCAACGACCTATCGTTAACTCGTCCACGACCTAACTTTCTTAGGTCGTTAACTCGCTCAGTCTCCTAAGTCGCTACTCCTATGCTGCTAACCCTTAAGTCGCCGACTCTCTTAAGTCGCCAACTCCTTAAGTCGCTCGAACGACCTAGCTTCCTTAAGTCGTTAACCCTCCTAACCCCCTAGGTCGTTAACTCCCCTAAGCTGCTATCTTCCATAGGTAGCTCACTAACTTAGGTCGCTATCTTTCCTTAGGTCGCTCCAATCCTTAAGTCATTCATCCGACCTAACCTACCCCACGACCTAAGCTACCACACGACCCAACTCCCAAACGACCTAAGCTACAACACGGCTTAACTTCTAGACGACCTAACTTCTACACGTCTTAAGCTCTAGTCATCACAAACTCTGAAACGTCTAACTTATGGATGATCTAACTCTGAACGACTCAACAACACTAACGTCCTAAAGACAACAGCTTTTACGAATCTTTCGATCCGTAAAAATACGGGTCGTTACAATTTATATCGATCTCGAGCTCTATTTTCAAATATCGATTCAAAACATTTAAATCAAATTATCTTCCAATATTCAGTTTAACATCCCAATCTTCAAATATAATTCAATTCCGAGCTCAATTTTGAAATATTGTTTTTATATCACTTTTACTTAGTAATATTCAAAGTTCGAATAAAAGTTCAATCTTTTAAAACAAATTGATTTCCAAATCTTTAAATTATATTTCGATTATAACTTCAAAATCTCAACTTCGATTTATTTAAACAATTTTCATTACCAAATTTAAAGTTGAACATTCCGAGCTCAAGTTCGAAAATAATTTGATTTCTATAAATTTGATTTTTATTTCTTTTAAATCAAAACCATTTAAATAATTTCAAATCAAATATTTTAAAATCATTTAATTTAACCAATCCGATGTCCGTATAAAATTTTCTATCCAATGGACAAGTGATCAACTATTTCAATTTAATTTCAGGGATGGATATATATCATTTCAATCCAAATCACAATGTCATAGGTATATATCATTTCAACCTATTTCTTAATTTATTCAAAATAATTCAATTTATGGTTTATATACTGTAACATCCTGAAATTTTCAACCATTCGCATCCAAACATGTTGGACTTGAATTGCTCAAAATATCAGATTGTTAATTTATATTTGGCAAAACTCAGCATATACAGTAAATAAAATAATCATAGAATCATAGACACAGAGTAATATAACAATAAGCAGCGGAAACAAATGAATAGTAGTTCATGAAGCTACTATATATATTTATATCAGAGTTAAAATAAGATACAACAGAGGTCTCGGATACATAGATGTCTCAATACAATAGTCAAATACAAGGTCAGAATACATCACTAGAATCAACTGAATAACTGCAAGCTGAATAGATATAGCTGGATCTCCAAGCAAAGCTCCAACTCCAAATATGAGTCTCGAACACTGAGCCACTCAGTCTGACCCGAGCATAATGCAAAAACACAAAACACTCGAGTCAGGATTAACATTCTTATATCAATAAATCCAACTCAAGTGAAATATCAACTAAAATACAAGTAACTCAAAGGATGTTTGGGATAACCATCCTCTAAGGATCCGTTAAACTATCTACTATGTAGTACAATATGCTATTATAATATGTCTATAGTAAAGTAAACTATTAAAATAGCGTTAAGGCATTACCCATACCCCCCTTAACACATTTTATAGTGCTAATAGTCTATACAGTACCATAATACCCCGTAAACTGGAGCTACCAGAGGATACTCCATAGGTACGACACAAATCAAACTCGTAGTGGTCTCGACATGGTAGGTGACACGACACAACTAGGCAATGCCATTGTAGATATACCAATTACACTTCCGGGCTGTTGTTAACGCAAAGCCGCAGTAGTCGCCCAACTCGAGCCACACTCCCAAATCAAAGGTGCGCACCAAATCAATCACAAAGTAATAGAATGGCATACGATGGAGTGTGTCCGATAAGAGGAGCTACCTCATTGGCCCGTCGATTGCTCTTGTTTTAACCACCTTATGCCAACTCACGGGAGTTGGGTCCACGTATATACCTCATATAGGATCGTTGCCACCATCCTACTTCATTCTGGAATTTCCACTGCGTACACAATTGTTAAAGTGGTTTTCGGTATCGACAGAGAGTATGCCCATATCTGATCCCGGTCTCTTTAACAACCAACCGTTATTATAACACCGTGGTCATTTCAAAATAGTTTATACTTCAAAACCAAAATGTCATTTCCATTTTAAAACCATATCAAAACGATATCATTTTCACTTCAAATATATCAATTTCCAAAATCATAGTACTTTCAAAGTTATAAGACTTTCGAAACCAAAACACTTGAAATTATAACACTTCCCTTGAAACAGTTTAGATATTAATAATAGTATATAAAATAAAATAGTTTATATAAAATAGTTATAAGTTAAAGTAGTTTATATTAAAATAATTAGTGTATTAAAATAGTTTATATTAAAATAGTTTATATTAAAATGATCTATATTAAAATAGTTTATATAAAATAATTTATAAAGTAATATATAAAATAGTTTTAAATAAATTTTTAAAATACTTTATACAATAAAATAGTTTCCTCAGATTTCACAAATCGATTCAAATCAACTCGAATTCCATAATTCAAATTTAATTCTGTAACGCCCCACCTTTTTGTACGCTTAAGCAAACACACATGCCAACTTAAACCATACATAAGGGCGGATTGTTATGGGGTAAATAAAAAAAAGTGGAGAAATAAAAGAAACAAAATAGAATCTTGTAGCGGAACGATAAAATATAATAATCAAATAACAGTTCATGAAGCTGTTTTACAAAACATTTGATTATACTTATACAACACATATCAGAGTTACACATACCAGAGAATGATAATAAATGCAGCGGAATACAATGGTGTAGTGTAATATAATAGATAGTAGTAATAAAATCTTCGTCTTCGTCGTCCAGAAATATGGCCTTCAAATCCTGAAATGCTCAGGCTGACCCGAGGGAATTGAAAAGACAAAACACTCGAGTCAGAACTAAAAGATCTTATGTAAGCTAAATCAATGAAATAAATATGAGTGTAAATGGCGTCAGAGATGTTTACGGGGTTTGACATCTCCTATCCAGTGTCTAACGTGAGGGCAGTAACTTAAGAAATGTTCGGGATTCACACATCTTAAGGATCCGTTAAACTATCTACTATGTAGTAATATTCACTTTTATAATAATGTCTAATCAGTAAAGTATAATCATATAGAAAATAGCGTTAAGGGGATGGTGAACCTTAACGTGGTCGGATCTTTAAACCAAACTCGTAGTGGGTTCGATATGGTAGGTGACACGGCACACAAGGCAATGCCAGTGTAGATATACCAATTACGCATCCGGACTGGTGGTGACGCATAGCAGCCACTACCACCCACCTCGAACAACACTCCCAAATCAAGGGTGGCCACCAAATCAATCACAAGTAATAGAATGGTATCGAAGAAGTGTGTCCGATCAGAGGTGCTACCTCCTTGGCCCGTCGATCGCTCCTATTTTAGCCACCTTATGCCAACTCATGGGAGTTGGGTCCACGTATATACCTTAGGATCGTCGCCACCATCCTACTTCATTATGGAAACTCCACCGTGTACACAGTTGTCAAAGTGGTTTTCGGTATCGACAAAGAGTATGTCCATATCCGATCCCGGTCTCTTTAACAACCAAACGTTATTATTAGACCATGGTCATTTTAAAAATATATATATACTTTTAAAAACACAATCATTGCCCTTTCAAAACATATTCTTTATTTCAAAATAGTATATACATCAAAAACCAAAATATTATTGCCGTTTCAAACCATATCCTTTACTTCAAAATAGTATATACTTTAAAACCAAAATATTATTGCTATTTCAAAACATATTATTTACTTCAAAATAGTATATACTTTAAAACCAAATTCAATAATATATCATTTAAATAAAATCCAAATTTTCAATCACTATTCTTACTTTTAATTATAAAACTTGAAATATTCTTTAAAACCATCTTAAACCCAAATCACATAATGTAGTCATATTCTTAATCTCAAAATTTCAATCGGTTTCAAATCAATATATTTAAAGATAATTCTTAAATAAATTCTTTTCAAATAAATTCATTTTCAAACCATATTACTTTCAAAGTTATAAAAATTTCGAAAACCAATACTTTGAAAACAATAATACCTTAAATTCAATAAAACATTTCAATTTTGATATATTTCAAGTCTTTAAATATTCCAAAATTCCCAACCAAATATGATAATCTTATATATACCTTAATTCAATTATTATTATTTAGTTTAGAAATATTTATTTAATATATTCAATATCACTTAAATAAAGCTCAAACTTGAAATATTCGTAAATCAAACTTAAAACATCATCAAGTTATACATAGCTTAAATTTTAGAATTTAACCATATATAAAATAATATTTATATAATATCAAAATTTAATATTTATTAAACCGTATATTTTTTTCCAAACCATAGAAAATCCCTTAATATATTTTATATATAGACCACGGTGCATGTATATAATTTTCTATCCTATGGTCAAGTGATACGGATATTTATCATTTCAATCCGTCATTTAAAAATAAAAGTTTACGGTTATATATATCATTTCAAACCGCAATCCCGAAGGAAATGAAAATGCATAATAACTTGCAGTTTATACAATATAAAATATAGCATCCATTCATCCAAATATCAATAAACAACCATTCATTACAATCATCATCCAATTTAAACAAAACATCAATATAAAGCATATAAAATATAACAGGCATCAACAAATAGTTTATATTTAATAAAAATTAATAACTATTCAACTGACAGTTTATATGCAATAATAAATAAATTTAACTGTCAAATTATATGCAAAAATAAAATTACATAACAATTTAATTTAAATAAATGCTATCTAATTGAGATGATGATTAAATATATGCCCAAACAATCATAGATAAATTTTAAATCACATCAAAATTTAATTCAACAAACATAAGAAATCTTAGAAGTTATGAGTGGGTTAAAACACTCAACTTTTGAATTTAAATTGAATTCAAATCCAATTTAAACCCAAAAATTTGACCGTCTCATAATTTGTCCAAACTAGCATCATCAAGTCCGGAATTTTATTACGATCCTAACAAAAAAAACCGCACGTGAAACAGAGTTCGTATGCGAGAGTTATAGCGAAAATTGTGATTGAAACTAAATTTAAATAGAAACAAAAAGAGAACACATTTACCGCCACGTCGCTAGATCACACGTCACTGCCTTCTTCTTTTCATTCTCTACAACAACGCACACAATTATCTCTAAGCAAATTGACGTGCACGAGACAACACCATTGAATTACGCTCGTCGAGAGCTTCAACATATATAATTTTGAGATGTTTTTGAGGACTTTGAATTTTTGACTTTGATTTTGAAATGGATCTGGATCTGAGATTTTTGTCTGCCATTGAGGAGGAGAAGGAGCTGATGAAATTTTACGTGTAGGCAAATGAGAATAGGCGGAGGCTAGGGTTTAGCGGGGTATTTATAGATGAAGTTGGAATAGATAGATGGATCCGAATTTTAATGAATTCACAATTTGTCAATTTAAATTCCAATAATCCATTTATTTGATTTCTAGATCTTATTATGAATAAATGGTCAACCTACCATTTCTATCATTTCTGATTGCAATTAGCTTCAAATTTATTAACCAAACCTCCATATCAAATAAGGATTTATTGCAAAAAAATTAGTGTTTACCTTTAATTAAAGTAAATTCAATAAATTATAAAATCTTATTTCAATGAAATTTTATACCATTCGTATTCAATTCTCTTTATTAAATCAATCATCCTCTTATGTATATATATTTAACATTAGTATATATCCAATTACCCAAATTGATTTACAGCCTAACATAACATTTGAATTTTATTCCCAATTCATAAATTACTACCTTAACTAAAATTTAACGTTTCCCCTTTAATTTACATTTTCACCTTACGTTACTACACTAATTATCCTTAAAGTAACGTTTATTAGTAATAACAATATTATCATTACTTACATTTTAAATGAACTTTATTTACAATAAATTCATTGACCAATTAATTAGGTAATTTATATAGTTGCTATCCTATCCTTAAATTTATTTCGTAAATTAATCCATTTCATCTAAATTCTTATCTATGTAATATTTCAACATTTAGTTTCATCAAATGTAATTTTTTTCCAATACGTTAATAACTTTATTTCCAAGTCTTATATTACAACAAACTATCCAATACGAAAGTCTTAATATTTTTTACAAATAATACTTTAATTAACATTAAGGCAATACTCAATTTAAATTATTGTAACTGATTTCAAAATTGTAAATTAACAAGATACCAAAATAGGCAACATACAATAATCATACTCTAACCTTTAGTCACATTAATACGCTTTTATTTCTCAAAAATAAAAGCTCCCATTTAACTAAATCTCCATAAATGAATTTGACATTTTTTTCAAAAATTACTTTATATTAACATTAACGTAAAAATATATTTATATCTATTGCAATCGATTTACCAGTTATACTTTAATATACTAAAAAAAATGGTTAACCAAAATTTTTTACCATTTAGCATTCACTTCCACTTACAAGCTACTATTAACACAAATGTTGTCATCGACTTAGCTCTAATTAAGTAAATTAGATGAATGGGCAAATTTTAACAATTATCACTAAATGCCAAATTCTACTCACATTCATAATTAAATATCAACTACAATTTATTAAAATTACTTACCTATCCTTATTAAATCAAATTGCAATCTATTTAGTACTATCTTCTCAATTAACATAACATTTAGATGTTAGATTTCATTTAATTCCAATTTATTGACCCACTTAAATTTTATTCTTTTCATTCAATATCAATTGTCCATTCTATAAGTAAAATTAACATTAGATTCATACTCATATAATAGCTTCAAATTCATCTAATAAATATTTACAAAATCTTTAAATACTAAAACCATTTAATTGCATTTAATCCCTTTGATTACAAATTAACTTAACAACCTAATAAAATAAGTAACGTACAATCAATATTGTCATTAACTCCTAATTACACTTTTAGAGGTTCACTATTTACACCCCAATATTGTAATTACTTACATAACACTGGTTTTACTCAATTAACATTTATTACAAACTATTCCAAAATTTATTCAATATTTATTAGTTTTCTTATATTATATTTATAACCAAGTGTAACTTTTAACTTGAATTGGTTGGATTTCCTTTCAAGTTATTAATAATTAACTTATACTAACATATTCCTTAATTTATTCCAATTACCATTACAATGTTTTTTTTTACATAATCAATTAATTACTTTCCTTTCTCGTATTAAATTATACACCTGTATAATCCTTTCCACTATTCATTCATTAGCATTCTATGTAAATTTCAATCTCTTGTAATAACTCATTTATTATACTTTTGCATATCAATAAACAAGGTTTCAAATAAATGGGGTTTATTAAATTCAATCTTTATACTTAAGTCTATTACAACCAATGTAATATTTTCATAGGTTAATTATTAACATTTATTCCGTTACCACATTATAACCATTATATTTCTTTATAATTAAATTCCAAAATCTTATAAATAGGCCAATTTAATTACGAAATTTACGGGTCGTTACAATCTCCCCCACTCAAAACTTTTCGTCCCCGAAAAGGAAAAGAAGGGAAAAGAAGAAATAAGGAAACAATATATCTTTCTTAAATATTAAATTTATAAACAATAAGTTTACAAAAAAATTTAAAATAAGATATACCAATTTATACCCGTTTAAATCCTTTATACATAAATTATTAAGGTTTGTAAAACATTTTCAAATTTTTCTAAGTTCAAAATTTATGGAAAATTTTGGCAGAGTCTCCTTTGTACGGAGAGGCTCGGGAGAAAATATAATATTAAATATAACAAAATATCACATTTAATACTCAAAATACTATATCCCAACAAGGGAAAATTTATAAAATTGCGCTATAAACCGAAATCTGAAAACGTGCCTATTTGTTGGGCAATTTACGCTTATTTTATGGAACCAAAGCACTAGCAATTGCTTCCATAACCTGCATTTCACTTATATAATCCAAAGGGTTAACAATTATATAAGATGAAATATTTAGGTGGTTTCAAACACTAACCACAAATCAATACAACAACCATAAATTTCAACAACAGTACACAACAAATACAAATCAACCATTCAAGCACACAAAACAAATAGTTGTTCGGGTTCAAAACTTTAAATTGTACAGAATGAAAAATAAACTATCAAGTGTATCATTTACTCAACAGTCTTAGATGTAACAAAATAGATAATTTATTCATTCAAACAATTTCAAATTTCCTTACCCAACCAACCATAAACCAAACAATAACAATTCCAACCAACAAATCAAATTAACTTATAAATTTTTTTTTCATACATTTGTTGTTTGATTTCCTTTTTACTTACACAATGATTTATCTTTTAGTTTACATTTATTTCTAACAAACTTTTAATTTCATTTACTCATTAAATGTTTGTTTCATTTATTTTCACCTATTACTTATAATTATTCATTTTCATTAATTCAGGTCATGTAAGTTCTTTTTATTGCATTACATTTATGCACTTTTCAATTTCAATCATTTATTTAATGCTTACATTTCTATTATATTTAATTATAGTAACCCTTTAAATTACACTTAAATTCTTAACCTTATAACATCAATTCTTATAAGTAAAGGATTTCATTAATTCATTTCCTAAGGTTTGCAATCATTTATTTATATTACTTACTTTTCTATTATATTAAACTAGTAGCATTTAAATTATACTTAAGTTTATAACCCTACACATCAATTCTTATTTATTAAAGAATTCCATTAATTATTTTCATTATCTCAAGTTAATTACTTGTATAATATCTATTACATTTTCTTATAACATTTTCAACTTTTATATCATTTGGCAAGTTATATATATGCCTTTAAGAATGTAATTGAAAGTTATATAATTTTTTCTCAATTCTTCTAATTGATTAATGGTTTAATAATTTCATCTATGTTCTATAAGTTACAATTTCAAATTACCTTTAATTTCATTCATTTATTTAATGCTTACCTTCTATTATATTTAATTATAGTAACATTTTAATTACACTTAAATTTATAACTTTATACATCAATTCTTATAAATAAAGAATTTCATTTACAAAGGTTTAAAATCATTTATTTATATTACTTAACTTCCTATTATATTAAATTTTTTTATTAAAGGTTCCAATTATTAATTAGTCATATTCCAATTTACTACACTTAATTGAACTATTAATTAACTGGAACTTAAGAACCAAATACCGGGTTTAATTTTAAATCATGTAAAATAATAGATAGATGTATATAATTAAAATACATATATATCCAATTATAATTAAAACGATAATTTTTTCTCAAACAAATCTGTAGTAAACTACTACAGTGGCCTTCCCACTTTGAAACTCGAAAATGAATGTCGATGATGCGTGCACTCATCACCGAAATTATTTTCCAGCGACAGAGAGGGGAGTATAACTTTATCTTTCCAAATTTTCTTTTAAAAAAAACATTTCTTTCAAATTATATCAAAATGTTCATATCAGAAAATACTTCTAATAATATTATTATTCCAAAATCAATTGAAAGAACTTCCAAAACCCCGGGACTTAAGTTCTATATTTCCAATTTTTATTTATTTATTTTAAATCTTATTTCGACTATTAATTATAAATTTTATTACCTAACAATCAATATAATACAACAAAATATAGATTTTATAAAAAGTTTATTTTATATATATAGAAAATATAATAGGCAAAATTATTTCATTCACCTATATTAAAACAAATATTATGTCGGTCTGTCCTATTAAGTGTTTAGAAATCCCTACTGATGTCACAGCATCCCATGCACCAACCAGAATTTATAAATACAAAACGCAAAAGATTAACGCAATATTAAAACTTTTTTTTATAACACTAACAAATACGCTATCTCATATACATATGCTCAACGACTCCCATAGGGTATTACTACCCTATTAGTAAAGAGTCAAACCCCACAAGGCTAAGGTTTATCACTAAACCAAAGCTCTGATACCAAATGTAACGCCCCACCTTTTTGTATGCTTAAGCAGACACACGTGCCAACTTAAACCATACAGAAGGGCGGATTGTTATGGGGTAAATAAGAAAAAGTGGAGAAATAAAAGAAACAAAATAGAATCTTGCAGCGGAACGATAAAATATAATAATAAAATAACAGTTCATGAAGCTGTTTTACAAAACATTTGATTATACTTATACAATACATATTAGAGTTACACATACCAGAGAATGATAATAAATGCAGCGGAATACAATGGTGTAGTGTAATATAATAAATAGTAGTAACAAAATCTTCATCTTCGTCCTCCAGAAATAGGGCCTTCAAATCCTGAAATGCTCAGGCTGACCCGAGCGAATTGAAAAGACAAAACACTCAAGTCAGAACTAAAAGATCTTATGTAAGCTAAATCAATGAAATAAATATGAGTGTAAACGGCGTCAGAGATGTTTACGGGGTTTGACATCTCCTATCCAGTGTCTAACGTGAGGGCAGTAACTTAAGAAATGTTCAGGATTCACACCTCTTAAGGATCCGTTAAACTATCTACTATGTAGTAATATTCCCTATTATAATAATGTCTAATCAGTAAAGTATAATCATATAGAAAATAGCGTTAAGGGGATGGTGAACCTTAACGCGGTCGGATCTTTAAACCAAACTCGTAGTGGGTTCGATATGGTAGGTGACACGGCACACAAGGCAATGCCAGGGTAGATATACCAATTACGCATCCAGACTGGTGGTGACGCATAACAGCCACTACCGCCCACCTCGAACAACACTCCCAAATCAAGGGTGGCCACCAAATCAATCAGAAGTAATAGAATGGTATCGAAGAAGTGTGTCTGATTAGAGGTGCTACCTCCTTGGCCCATCGATCGCTACTGTTTTAGCCACCTTATGCCAACTCACGGGAGTTGGGTCCACGTATATACCTTAGGATCATCGCCACCATCCTACTTCATTCTTGAAACTCCACCGCGTACACAGTTGTCAAAGTGGTTTTCGGTATCGACAGAGAGTATGTCCATATCCGATCCCGGTCTCTTTAACAACCAAACGTTATTATAACACCATGGTCATTTTAAAAATATATATACTTTTAAAAACACAATCATTGCCCTTTCAAAACATATTCTTTATTTCAAAATAGTATATACATCAAAAACCAAAATATTATTGCCATTTCAAACCATATCCTTTACTTCAAAATATTATATACTTTAAACCAAAATATTATTGCTATTTCAAAACATATCATTTACTTCAAAATAGTATATACTTTAAAACCAAATTCAATAATATATCATTAAATAAAATCGAAATTTTCAATCACTATTCTTACTTTTAATTATAAAACTTGAAATATTCTTTAAAACCATCTTAAACCCAAATCACATAATGTAGTCATATTCTTAATCTCAAAATTTCAATCGGTTTCAAATCAATATATTTAAAGATAATTCTTAAATAAATTCTATTTCAAATAAATTCATTTTCAAACCATATTACTTTCAAAGTTATAACAATTTCGAAAACCAATACTTTGAAAACAATAATACCTTAATTTCAATAAAACATTTCAATTTTGATATATTTCAAGTCCTTAAATATTCCAAAATTCCCAACCAAATATGATAATCTTATATATACCTTAATTCAATTTACTATTACTTAGTTTAGAAATATTTATTTAATAAATTCAATATCACTTAAATAAAGCTCAAACTTGAAATATTCGTAAATCAAACTTAAAACATAATCAAGTTATACATAGCTTAAATTTTAGAATTTAACCATATATAAAATAAAATTTATATAATATCAAAATTTAATATTTATTAAACCGTGTATTTCTTTCCAAACCATAGAAAATCCCTTAAAATATTTTATATATAGACCACGGTGCATGTATATAAATTTCTATCCTATGGTCAAGTGATACGGATATTTATCATTTCAATCCGTAATTTAAAAATAAAAGTTTACGGTTATATATATCATTTCAAACTGCAATCCCGAATGAAATGAAAATGCATAATAACTTGCAGTTTATACAATATAAATATAGCATCCATTCATCCAAATATCAATAAACAACCATTCATTACAATCATCATCCAATTTAAACAAAACATCAATATAAAGCATATAAAATATAACACGCATCAACAAATAGTTTATATTCAATAAAAATTAATAACTATTCAACTGACAGTTTATATGCAATAATAAATAAATTTAACTGTCAAATTATATGAAAAAATAAATTACATAACAATTTAATTTTAATAAATGCTATCTAACTGAGATGATGATTAAATATATGCCCAAACAATCATAGATAAATTTTAAATCACATCAAAATTTAATTCAACAAACATAAGAAATCTTAGAAGTTGTGAGTGTGTTAAAACACTCACCTTTTGAATTTAAATTGAATTCAAATCCAATTTAAACCCAAAAATTTGACCGACTCATAATTTGTCCAAACCAGCATCATCAAGTCCGGAATTTTATTACGATCCTAACAAAAAAACCTACGCGTGAAACGAAGTTCGTATGCGAGAGTTATAGCGAAAATTGTGATTGAAATTAAATTTAAATAGAAACAAAAAGAGAACACATTTACCGCCACGTCGCTAGATCACACGTCACTGCCTTCTTCTTTTCATTCTCTACAACAACGCACGCAATTATCTCTAGGCAAATTGACGCGCACGAGACAACACCATTGAATTACGCTCGTCGAGAGCTTCAACATATATAATTTTGAGATGTTTTTGAGGACTTTGAATTTTTGACTTTGATTTTGAAATGGATTTGGATCTGAGATTTTTGTCTGCCATTGAGGAGGGGAAGGAGATGATGAAATTTTACGCGTAGACAAATGAGAATAGGAGGAGGCTAGGGTTTAGCGGGGTATTTATAGATGAAGTTGGAATAGACAGATGGATCCGAATTTTAATGAATTCACAATTTGTCAATTTAAATTCCAATAATCCATTTATTTGATTTCTAGATCTTATTATGAATAAATGGTCAACTTACCATTTCTATCATTTCTGATTGCAATTAGCTTCAAATTTATTAACCAAACCTCCATATCAAATAAGGATTTATTGCAAAAAAATTTAGTGTTTACCTTTAATTAAAGTAAAATTCAATAAATTATAAAATCTTATTTCAATGAAATTTTATACCATTCGTATTCAATTCTCTTTATTAAATCAATCATCCTCTTATGTATATATATTTAACATTAGTATATATCCAATTACCCAAATTGATTTACAGCCTAACATAACATTTGAATTTTATTCCCAATTCATAAATAACTACCTTAACTAAAATTTAACGTTTCTCCTTTAATTTACATTTTCACCTTACGTTACTACACTAATTATCCTTAAAGTAACGTTTATTATTAATAACAATATTATAATTACTTACATTTTAAATGAACTTTATTTACAATAAATTCATTGACCAATTAATTAGGTAATTGATATAGTTGCTATCCTATCCCTAAATTTATTTCATAAATTAATCCATTTCATCTAAATTCTTATCTATGTAATATTTCAACATTTAGTTTCATTAAATGTAATTGTTTTCCAATACGTTAATAACTTTATTTCCAAGTCTTATATTACAACAAACTATCCAATACGAAAGTCTTAATATTTTTAAAAAATACTACTTTAATTAACATTAACGCAATACTCAATTTAAATTATTGTGACTGATTTCAAAATTGTAAATTAACAAGCTACCAAAATAGGCAACGTACAATAATCGTACTCTAACCTTTAGTCACATTAATATGCTTTTATTTCTCAAAAATCAAAGTTCCCATTTAACTAAATCTCCATAAATGAATTTGACATTATTTTCAAAAATTACTTTATATTAACATTAATGTAAAATTATATTTATATCTATTGCAATCGATTTACCAGTTATACTTTAATATACTAAAAAAATGGTTAACCAAAAATTTTTACCATTTAGCATTCACTTCCACTTACAAGCTATTATTAACACAAATGTTGTCATCGACTTAGCTCTAATTAAGTAAATTAGATGAATGGGCAAATTTTAACAATTATCACTAAATGCCAAATTCTACTCACATTCATAATTAAATATCAACTACAATTTATTAAAATTACTTACCTATCCTTATTAAATCAAATTGCAATCTATTTAGTACTATCTTCTCAATTAACATAACATTTAGATGTTAGATTTCACTTAATTCCAATTTATTGACCCACATAAATTTTATTCTTTTCATTCAATATCAATTCTCCATTCTATAAGTAAAATTAACATTAGATTCATACTCATATAATAGCTTCAAATTCATCTAATAAATATTTACAAAATCTTTAAATACTAAAATCATTTAATTGCAATTAATCCCTTTGATTACAAATTAACTTAACAACCTAATAAAATAAGTAATGTACAATCAATATTGTCATTAACTCCTAATTACACTTTTAGAGGTTCACTATTTACACCCCAATATTGTAATTACTTACATAACACTGGTTTTACTCAATTAACATTTATTACAAACTATTCCAAAATTTATTCAATATTTATTAGTTTTCTTATATTATATTTATAACCAAGTGTAAATTTTAACTTGAATTGGTTGGATTTCCTTTCAAGTTATTAATAATTAACTTATACTAACATATTCCTTAATTTATTCCAATTACCATTACAATGTTTTTTTTACATAATCAATTAATTACTTTCCTTTCTCGTATTAAATTATACACCTTTATAATCCTTTCCACTATTCATTCATTAGCATTCTATGTAAATTTCAATCTCTTGTAATAACTCATTTATTATACTTTTGCATATCAATAAACAAGGTTTCAAATAAATGGGGTTTATTAAATTCAATCTTTATACTTAAGTCTATTACAACCAATGTAATATTTTCATAGGTTAATTATTAACATTTATTCCATTACCACATTATAACCATTATATTTCTTTATAATTAAATTCCAAAATCTTATAAATAGGCCAATTTAATTTATGAAATTTACGGGTCGTTACAAATTCAATCTCAATTCATCAATTTCAACTCAATTCAGTTTCTAAATAAACCATTTCAAATTATCAATTTCAAAAACATATTTGAACCATAAAATAAGCCATTTCAATTTCAATATATTTCAAAGCTTTAAATATTCAACATTTCAAACTAAATTTGATAATTTCATATATATATCAAATTCACTTCACTATTATTTAGTTTTGAAATATTCACTTAATAAATCCAATATCATTTAAAACAAACCCCAAATTACAATAAACTAAATATTTCCTTCAATTTATTTAAACTTGAAATATTCATTTAAATCACTTTAAATCAAGATCAAGTTATAAAACCATATTGATGCAGGCCCGAATGGAGAAGTCCTAGGTCGTGTACGACCTAACATGTGGATAAGTTGAGACCGACCTAGCAAGGAAGCTAACGAGTTAGGATTTGGTGAGAAATGGTGGAAAAACCAAGTTTTAGGTCGCAGCCGACCTAACAAAGCTTTTAAGTCGTCCCAGCGACTTAGTATAACTCGGCAGCGACCTAGTGAACGAGTTAACTCGAGTGCGCGACCTAACAAAGCTTTTAAGTCGTCCCAGCGACTTAGTATAACTCGGCAGCGACCTATTAAAAGCCCACGACTTAACAAAGCTGAAGGTATAAGTCGTCCACGACCTAACAAAAGGCATGAAGAGGAAGCGAGTTACAACCTAGAAGAATTAACTCGTAAGTCGCTGAAGTTTAACTCGTGAAGTTCTTAAGTCGTAAGTCGCGTGAAGATGTTGCCGTTGATTCTTCTACGAGTTAATCTAAACCATTGATTTCCTTAAGTCGTTGATGCCGCCTGTTTGTAAGTCGCTGAAGCCTAATACCGTTGAATCTGCTAACGAGTTAATCTCTGCCATTGAATTCCTTAAGTCGCTGATATGGATGCGCATGTTTCTTAAATCGCAGAAACTTGTAGCCGAAGATCTTGATGCCGCGTCCATCTGAACCGTTGATGTTAAGTCGTAGGTACTCTAAGTCGTGTACGACCTATGTAAGTCGTAATGTGCTGTATATTTTCTTAAGTCATAAGTGGAGGGGTTATAAGTCGGTTGCCGACTTAGGAGTTATGTAAATTTTCTGTTTTCTTTGCGTGAGTTGTAAAACGCCTATAAATAGGCCGTGTGAGTCATTTTTGAAAAGGTTGTTGAATATTGAATAAAATTCTCTTTTGTTAGCTTTGTGCTTTCAATTTCAATTGGTAGTCGAGTGTATCTCCTATCTCCACTTACGTCATTCGAGTGCGCTCGAATCATCGTTTGTTGAAGCCGATTCATGGAATCTTGTGCGCAAGATCAACGTCGAAGAATCGTAGATCTCTTTCCCGGTATCTTCGGATCAACGAGTCAGAGATAGCTAGAATTCGGTATCTTCGGATCAACGAATTTGGTATTTTCAGTATCTTCCAATTCACCGATTACTACTTTCACCGATTGAAGATCGTTTTGATTAATCCGCTGCGTCAGTTTGGTATCGGAGCTTGTTATAGCCAATCATAGCTAGATCGAGACTTGGAGCCTATTCATTTATAAGTTGAAGTGATTTGCCGAGCTTGAAGGGAAGGTTTGAGTTTTTGTTTATCACGGCCGAGAGGAAGAAGTGTTCATCATTGTTCGAAGTTGTTTGATCGGATTTGAATTGGAGGCCGAAACTTTGTCCATCGTGTTCATCGCGATTTGCTACAAAGTGGAAGTTTTCAATCCGTTTCATTTTGGATCAAAGTCCGAATAGTGTTTGAATTTTGAAGTGTTGAAGAATTGGTGAAGTATTCAAGTATGCCGCCAAGAAGAGCTAATCGCCACCAAAACGTAGAAGCTTTGTATCGAAGAGAAGAAGCTGATGAGATGGAGCAAAGAATCAATGAGAACTTTAGTGAAAAGCTTAACGAAGGAATTGGCCGGTTAGAGAAGCTTATGACGGAGATGAATCAAAATCGGAGAAGGGTTTCACCTGAATCTAACCATGGGGGTAGTAGAGTCTCGCCACATTCCAATCGAGACAGAAGTGTTAAAAATAATCAAGGGCGTGGGAGGAACGTGAATGATCATGAACGGAGGAATGTAGATAAAAGGGATGATGGTGGTAGACGTGATGGTAGTAGAGATGTGGGTGGACGAGATAGACAACGATATACATCTGATTTTGAAGAGGAGTATGATGGTGGTAGTGTTCGAGGACAAGGACGAGGACAAGGAAGAAATTACTCTGAGTATGATCACAAGTGGGAGTCGGGGATGAAGACTGAAATTCCTGAATTCAAAGGTGGTATGCAAGCGGAGGAGTTTCTAGATTGGGTGGCTAATGTCGAGGAGATTTTTGACTTCAAAGAAGTTCCAGAACATCGTAGAGTGAAGTTGGTTGCTACAAGGCTGAGGGGTAGAGCTTTGGCGTGGTGGCAGCAGACCAAACTTACACGTGATCGGATGGGAAAGTCAAAAGTTGAATCTTGGGAGAAGATGAAGAAATTGATGAAAGCAACGTTCTTACCATACAATTATCAATATTTGATGTATCAACGTTTGCAGAACTTGAGGCAGGGCCCGAAGACAGTTAACGACTATGCTGATGAATTCTATCAACTTATTGCGAGGAATGATATTATGGAAACGAAAGAGCAGCTGACATCTAGGTTCATTGGGGGATTGAGAATGCAGATTCAGGACATGGTTAACATGTTTGATCCTAGATCTGTAGCGGAAGCACATCAGAAAGCGTTGGCTTGGGAGAAGCAGGGTAGACGAGGAGGTGGTGTGTTTACAAATTCCAACAATCCAGTGAAGGGAGTTAATGGGAGTTCTAATGTTTCAAAAGATGTTGCAAAATCAGTTGTGAATGAGATTGGGAAGGCGAAAATCAATAACAGTTTCAAATGTTATAATTGCCAAGAGTTGGGCCACAAAAGTAATGAATGTCCAAAGCCGAAGAAGAGAGCTATGATAGTTGAGGTTGAGGATGAGGATGAAGAAGCTGAATGCTCTAATTCTTTACCAGTTGAGGAGGAAGACTTACTATCAGGAGATGATGGGTACGCATTGATGATGAGGAGAAGTTGTTTAACACCGAAGCAAGAGGAGGAAAGTAGTTGGTTGAGGAACAATATCTTTCAATCTACATGCACTATTCTGGGAAGAGTTTGTAAATTTGTTATTGATGCTGGGAGTTGTGATAATATTATCTCTACAGAAGCGGTGAAGAAGTTGGAATTGAAAACCGAGAAACATCCTAAACCGTACAAGTTAGCTTGGTTGAGGAAGGGCGGTGAAGTGAAAGTTGGACGTAGAGCTTGTGTGAAGTTTTCAATTGGGAAGAAATACAAAGATGAAATTTGGTGTGATGTCGTAGATATGGACGTTTGTCATTTGTTGTTAGGGAGACCGTGGCAGTATGATCGAGCTGTGCAACATGATGGGCGTACCAACAGTTACAGTTTCATGTTTGAAGGGACGAAGATTACTCTAGTTTCGAAGAAACAACAACAGAAGGAGAGTAAGTCGGAGGAGATTGAAGAGCTTAAAACTTTGTTATCTTTGAAGGAGTTTGTGAAGGAAGTAGAGGAGGAACCTGAAGTGTTTTTGTTAATTGGGCGAGAGAGCAGTGAAGAGGTTGAGATTCCAGAAGAAGTTAAACCAGTTTTAAAAGAATTTGACGATGTATTTCCAGAGGAGTTACCAACGGAGTTTCCACCGTTGAGGGATATACAACATCAGATAGATCTTGTTCCAGGTGCTGTGTTGCCACACAGACCACATTATCGAATGAGTCCGAAGGAACATGAAGAGTTGCGGAGGCAGGTAGAGGAATTGCTTAAGCAGGGGCGTGTGCAGGAGAGTCTGAGTCCTTGTGCTGTACCAGCTTTATTGGTACCGAAGAAGGATGGGACGTGGAGGATGTGCACTAACAGTCGAGCATTGAATAAGATTACTGTGAGATATAGATTTCCAATGCCGAGGTTGGATGACTTGTTAGATCAAATAAGCGGAGCTACTATATTTTCGAAGATTGATCTGAAGAGTGGATATCATCAAATTCGTATCAGACCAGGAGATGAGTGGAAGACTGCTTTTAAAACCACGGAGGGTCTATACGAGTGGTTGGTCATGCCGTTTGGCTTATCAAATGCACCAAGTACTTTCATGAGGGTGATGAATCAGATTTTTAGACCGTTCATTGGGAAGTTTGTGGTGGTGTATTTCGATGATATTCTGATTTACAGTGGAAGTCCAGAAGAACATTTGAATCATCTTAGAGAAGTGCTGATGGTATTGCGACAAGAACAATTTTATGCTGCAACGAAGAAATGCGTGTTCATGATGCATAGCGTTTTATTTCTGGGATATGTTGTGTCGAAACAAGGAATACAGGTTGACCAAAGTAAAGTTGAAGCAATTAGAGACTGGCCGCAGCCCAAGACGATAACGGAAGTTCGTAGTTTTCATGGGTTGGCTTCATTTTATCGAAGATTTATTCCACACTTCAGTAGTGTGATGGCACCTGTTACTGATTGCATGAAGGGTAAACAATTTACATGGACGGCGGAGGCAGGAGTTGCTTTTGAACGAATCAAGGAGTTGCTGACATCTGCACCAATTCTAGTATTACCTGATTTTCAGCTAGTGTTTGAACTACACACTGATGCATCCAAGGTTGGGATTGGAGGAGTGTTGAGTCAGAAGGGACGTCCAATTGCATATTTCAGTGAGAAGTTGTCAGGAGCGAAGATGAGGTACAGTACGTATGATGTGGAATTCTATGCTGTTGTACAATCTATTAAACACTGGAGACACTATCTATTTCAGAACGAGTTTGTTCTGTATACTGATCATGAAGCATTGAAGCATTTGCAAGGGCAAGACAAGATTTCAACGAGACATGCATCGTGGATTGCATATCTACAACAGTTTACTTTCGTTGTTAAACACAAGTCAGGGGTGACGAATCGAGTGGCTGATGCTTTGAGTAGGAGGAGTCATTTGTTGACTATGCTAAAGGTTGAAGTGACGGGGTTTGAAATGTTGCCGGAACTATTTGTCGAAGATCCTTACTTTGCAAAGCTTGTGATAAAGTCAAGGAGCGAAAGACTGATGAGTTTATGATGGTTAATGGCTTTCTTTTCAAAGGAAATCGATTGTGCATACCGGAGGGTAGTCTGAGAATGAAGATTATCAAGGAGTTACACGAAGAGGGACATGTTGGGAGAGACCGTACCTTACAGTTGATTTCACAGTCCTACTTTTGGCCATCGATGAGGAAAGAAGTAGAGAGGTTTGTGGAGCGTTGTCATATTTGTCAGGTTTCGAAAGGAACTGCGACTAATGCTGGTTTATATATGCCGTTACCCGTGCCTGTAAAACCATGGGTGGATATCAGTATGGACTTTGTGTTGGGGTTGCCAAGAACGCAGCGTGGTAATGATTCCATTTATGTGGTGGTTGATAGATTTTCGAAAATGGCACATTTTATTGCTTGTAAGAAGACGGCAGATGCGGTTCATGTTGCTCAGTTGTTTTTCAAGGAGATCTATCGACTACATGGATTGCCAGAATCTATCGTGTCGGATAGAGATACTCGATTTCTGAGTCATTTTTGGTTGAGCTTGTGGAAAATGGTCGGAACGAAGTTGAGGTTTAGTAGTGCCTATCATCCGCAAACTGATGGACAAACAGGGGTGGTTAATAGATCATTGGGAAATTTGTTGAGGTGTCTTGTTCAAGACAATCTGAAGAGTTGGGATGTGAAGTTATGCCTGGCAGAGTTTGCCCATAATCATGCTGTGAATCGAAGTTCTGGGTTCAGTCCATTCCAGATTGTTTATTCGAGCTTACCGAAAGGACCGTTGGATTTAACAGTAGTGCCACAATCAAAGAAGACAGTTAAGAAAGCTGCTGATTTTGTTGAGGGGCTGACGGAATGTCATAAAATCGTTCAAGAACGATTGGAGAAAGCAAATGAGAAGTATAAACAATCTGCAGATTTGAAACGACGAAATGTTGAGTTTAATGAAGGAGATATGGTTTATGCAGTGTTAACAAAAGATCGTTTTCCAGTAGGCGCTTACAATAAATTGAAAGCACGAAAAATTGGTCCGGTAGAAATTTTGAAACGAATCAATGAAAATGCTTATCAATTGAAGTTGCCAGATGATGTGTATACGTCTGACGTATTCAATGTAAAACATCTCGTACCATGTAATGGAGACGAGTTTGTTGTGGATGCAAAAAGTACAAATTCGAGGACTAATTTTTCTCAACCTGGGGAGGATGATGCAGGCCCGAATGGAGAAGTCCTAGGTCATGTACGACCTAACATGTGGATAAGTCGAGACCGACCTAGCAAGGAAGCTAACGAGTTAGGATTTGGTGAGAAATGGTGGAAAAACCAAGTTTTAGGTCGCAGCCGACCTAACAAAGCTTTTAAGTCGTCCCAGCGACTTAGTATAACTCGGCAGCGACCTAGTGAACGAGTTAACTCGAGTGCGCGACCTAACAAAGCTTTTAAGTCGTCCCAGCGACTTAGTATAACTCGGCAGCGACCTAGTAAAAGCCCACGACTTAACAAAGCTGAAGGTATAAGTCGTCCACGACCTAACAAAAGGCATGAAGAGGAAGCGAGTTACGACCTAGAAGAATTAACTCGTAAGTCGCTGAAGTTTAACTCGTGAAGTTCTTAAGTCGTAAGTCGCGTGAAGATGTTGCCGTTGATTCTTCTGCGAGTTAATCTAAACCGTTGATTTCCTTAAGTCGTTGATGCCGCCTGTTTGTAAGTCGCTGAAGCCTGATACCGTTGAATCTGCTAACGAGTTAATCTCTGCCATTGAATTCCTTAAGTCGCTGATATGGATGCGCATGTTTCTTAAATCGCAGAAACTTGTAGCCGAAGATCTTGATGCCGCGTCCATCTGAACCGTTGATGTTAAGTCGTAGGTATTCTAAGTCGTGTACGACCTATGTAAGTCGTAATGTGCTGTATATTTTCTTAAGTCATAAGTCGGAGGGGTTATAAGTCGGTTGCCGACTTAGGAGTTATGTAATTTTTCTGTTTTCTTTGCGTGAGTTGTAAAATGCCTATAAATAGGCCGTGTGAGTCATTTTTGAAAAGGTTGTTGAATATTGAATAAAATTCTCTTTTGTTAGCTTTGTGCTTTCAATTTCAATTGGTAGTCGAGTGTATCTCCTATCTCCACTTACGTCATTCGAGTGCGCTCGAATCATCGTTTGTTGAAGCCGATTCACGGAATCTTGTGCGCAAGATCAACGTCGAAGAATCGTAGATCTCTTTCCCGGTATCTTCGGATCAACGAGTCAGAGATAGCTAGAATTCGGTATCTTCGGATCAACGAATTTGGCATTTTCAGTATCTTCCAATTCACCGATTACTACTTTCACCGATTGAAGATCGTTTTGATTAATCCGATGCGTCACATATCCTTTAAACCTTAAAAATTCAATAAATTTCAAATTGATTAAATTAAATAAATTCTTAATTAAATACCATTTCAAATCAATTTCAAATCTATCGTTCCAAACTTAATTTATTAAAAATTATTATAACTCTCTATTTGAAAATAAAAATTTAAATATGTCATATATAAATTAAATCAAACTTTATTAAACTATATCTTATTATCAAACTTATCTTATAATAAAACTAATTTATACATATTTTCAAATAGTAAAATTATAAGTAAATTCTTAAAATATATAATTCCAAACTAACTTATAATTTTTAAAATTTTAAAAACATAAAATTTTAAAATCAAGAATTTAAACCTTATAACCTACATTTATATATAATATCTTGAAATCAATATTTATTAAACCATTTATTTCTTTTCAAAAACCATAGAAATCATTTTCAAAATATTTATATATAGACCAACGGTGTTTGTATATAATTTTGTATCCTATGGTCAAGTGATACGGATATTTATCATTTCAATCCACAATTTAAAATATATACGGGTATATATCTTTTTAACCCGCAATCCCAAATTCAATTCAAATGAAAATCTCTTGGGTTTATCATTTCAACCCATAACGATTTCCTCATATTCTATAGATCGTTCGGGTATGTATCATTTAAACCCATAGGGAATTCTATACTAACATGGAACTTGTAGAGTGATAACAGATATGATAATAAGATTACATGCATATATCATCAATATAAATAACAGATAATGGTGTCAGATGTCACAGGTTGACATATACAAATAATGGCATATATATAACAATGTAAATAACTATCAGTAGCATATTTCAATTGTCGTTTCAATTGAAACCAAATTTAATAAATATAAGAACTTTAATCGTAAGTGATTGCTCACCTTTCGAGGCTAGAGGATAAACAAAGAAGTGAGCTACGAATTCCAAAGCAACGCTGGATGGACATGATTCGATGAAGAAAACAGGCACGACGGGCAAAGCTGATAATGGGAAAATCGATAAGAGCAAATCCGAATCAGTTTTTATAGAACGACAATATATATATATATATATATATATATATATTATTCTTAAGACCAATATTCAATTTAAATTACATATTTAGAATGACAAATATATATATATATATATATACATATATATATATATCACATGTAAATTTAAGATTTAAAACATATACTCAAAATCTCTATATTAATTAAAAGCTTCAGCAACAATGTATATATACTATCATAACTTTATATATACAATTCAACAGATACTACTATATTAATTCATTTATATAAAACTTACACAACAAAATATGGCTTATATGTATAAATTTAAACAACAACCTATATACTAAACTATTATATAAACTGTAGCTAAAATATAACTTAGAAACCAATATACATATACATACTGTAACAATAAAATTTTTAGCCTATATATTATATCTAGCATACCGTTGTCAATATACAGTAGCATATATGTACCATTCAACTATCAATAGTAAGTAAAATATATGTATAAGATGAAAATTAAAACTTAAATAACAAACCAAATATATATGTATATATGCTTAAAATATCTGTACCTAAACAATAAGTTTATATATACAACTTACATAGAATAACATATAACTAACTCATGTATAACTTATGTATCATACATAACAAAATATGATATACTTACAGATCATATCTAACAGACAACTAAATATAGATAACTTTCTCTAAGCATCAATAACAAATACTAACACATAATATTATATACTATATCATATTATGTAATGCTATTATAACTTTACACAACATATACTAAAATATAAAATAATAATATAACATATATGAATTTTTTTATACGTATAGTGCTAAGAAAACGTATTAAACTATGCTGTAGCCATGTTAAAATATACTTACTTTAAAGCAACCTTTGGTAACATATATATACTAATATATATAATATATATATATAAACGTACAAAACATATAGATGAAAAAATATATATATACAGTATAAATAAAAAAAAGAAGGGAACAAGTACCACATCTCGAAGGAAGGCTCTGCCGTTGTTAAAGCTATGCCAACCGTTAGGAAAATAGGAATGCAAATGTAACAGCCCGATATTTTAAACAAAATTTTTATTAAAAACAAAACATTTCGAAATATTGATTTAAATATAAAGTGTAGTAATTTGTGTGAAACGAAAAATTTAAGCGTTACATTTCGTTACGTATATTTATGTCCGTTCTTAACTTTATATTAGAATCAAATTTTAATTAATGATGATAATAGCTATTTTAAATTTGGTTTAAAATGATACGTTATATTTTTAAGAAACCGTTAACATTTTTAAATTTATTAAATAAAAGAAACAAGTAACGGTTGTACGTTACTTTGGGCGTTACACTTTACGTTCGTTGTTCTTTGTCCATTTGATCTTTTCTTTTGTTAATAGTGCTATTTCAGCTGCATAATTTCAGTTTGAAAATTTCAATTAAATCTTGCATTGAATTGTGCGCGTGAGAGTTATTCCACTTTATCTTCCTTACGTTTCGTTCAAACTGAATAATATTGCCTACCGTTCAACTTTGTTTACTGCCTTAATTGCCTAAAGTTCTAAAACTTTTCGTTGCCTTCTTTCTACAAAAAGCAAAACAGCTGTTCATTTTTGTTTCGTTCAAAATTTTCATTTCTCCAAAAAGCATTCTCTGTAGCTTTTTGTTCAAATCTCGTGAGCAGTGCAAAAAGGTAAGCACTTGCCTTCTCCTTTTATGTTATACTTCTGTTTTCCCTGTTTGCTGTTGGCCAATCCCTTACCTTTCTCTTTTTTTGATTAGTATAAAAAAAAGTTGGTGGCCTTTGATTTGTTTGCTGTCTAGCTTACATTCGTTTTGCTTTTATATTTTTTTTCCAAATCTTGGCTAATCTGAAGCCTACCACCCACCAGGCAAAACCCACTATCCCCACGCCTATTCGCCACCATGCCTCCAACTTCACCATCACGGCAACCCCAGACCCTCACCACACCCACGTCCCAATGACAGCCACGTCTCCACCATACGAGACCCAACCCAGCCGAGCCCCTGCCATTCGCCACTTTCCAGCTCCTCCACCCAGGCCGTGACCTGCCCAACCCCACCGAGAACCCCCTAAACTCCATGCGGGACCACCTATCTCAACCACCACCAGACCGTGCCAGCAACCCTAACCCACATCACCGCATCACCACCTCCGTACCCCAACCACACTCCTACCGAGCCTCCTACCTTTCGACTTGCCACCGCCTGAGAAATCCCACAGCCACCGAACCCACCCAGGCAAAGTCCACCACTCCTCCGAACGAACCTACCCCATACGCCACCACCACGTCACGTCCCCAGGCCTCCATGCCGAGCCACACCATGAGACCAGCCATTCAACCCTTGCTTCGTTTTGTTTTTTGTGTGGTATTGGGTTTAGCCGAGACAAATAATATAGTTTTACTGGCTGGTTTTGAAAAAAAAAAGAATTGAATTGGTTTTTGTCAAATTTTGTTTTTGAATAGCATGATGCGTTGTCACACTCTTGAGGTTTTACTGACAAGTCAGAGCCATGCTATTTGTATTTGAGAAATGAAAAGGAAAATGTTATGTCCTTTTGAATCTTTGGATTTTGGTTATATTTCGACTTGGTCATTTCTGGAAGAAAAAAAATTTTGTTCTGTCACCTTGTACTGTGTAGTAGTTTTTTGAGTTTGTTTAGAAAAAAAAAGAGAAAATGCTTTTGGTTACGGGTAGGTATCTTAGTGTATTTTAGGCTCTGACTTTGTTTTGGAAAAAAAATGTGTGTTTGGTCACTTTGTAATTTAAGTTATAATCCCCATTGTAAAAGTGGTCAGGCTAGTGCTTTCGATTTCAACTTGTTTCTTTTTCGTTTGTTTGCTTATTTAAATTTCGTTATTCGTGAAATCTTAGAGTTGGTTATTTATTGTGCCTTTGGTTTGAATCCAGTCGGCGCATCCGCTAACGATTGATCGTGCTATCCGCGTGCTTTCAACTTACATCGTATTTCTTTTTCCGAATCTCCAGCTTCGTAGAGGTGAGTAAATCTCACACGAATATTCATACTTATATGATTGTGAAACGACCGCAACTGAATGTGTAGAAATAAATAAATAAATAAATGATGTTATAACTACCTGTGATTTATTTATAGTTGATGTTAATTGTTAAAACTGCATATCGTATCATCTGTTATGTTCTGTTCTTATTTTGCTGTTATTCTATTCTGTTAAATCACACTGCAAGTTCCCTGTAGAATAGAATCACTATGGGTTGAAATGATACTGTAACGACCCGATATTTTGGACCATTCGCATCCATTATAAGTGTATAGGTAGACACTCATGCCAGAGTTGAATTGCTCAAAATACCGCGTTGTTAATTATAATTTGGCAAAACTCAGCATATGCAGTAAATAAATCAATCACAGAATCACAGACACAGAGTAATACAATAATACGCAGCGGAATAGATAAAATAGTAGTTCATGAAGCTACTATATAAACAACAGAGTTGAAAATAAAATACAATAGAATATCACGAATACAATGAAGTCTTCAGTACGAATAGATGACTTCTCGGAACAAATCAAGTAGAAGAGTTGAAAGCTGAGGCGATAGTTGGATCTCCAAAAGAAGCTCCAAACTCCAAAGGTGAGTCTCAAATGCTGTATCACTCGGTCTGACCCGAGCGTAAAGCAAAACACAAAACACTCGAGTCAGGATTAACATTCTTATATAAATAAATCCGACTCAAGTGGAATATCAATTGAAATACAAGTAACTTAAAGGATGTTTGGGATAACCATCCTCTAAGGATCTTCAGAACTATCTACAAGGTGTAAATATACATTATAACACCGTGATCATTTAAATTTGATTTTATACTTCAAAACCCAAATATTTTTCATTTCAAATATAACTATTAATTTATTTATAAAGTAAAGCATTTAATTTTCTCAAGTCTCGCAAATCGATTCAAATCAACTTCAAATTCCAGATTCAAATTTTATTCAAAGCTCAATTCATCAATTTAATTCAGTTCTAAATATACCATTTAAATTTTCAATATATATTTCAAAGCTTTAACATTTCAAAGTTAAATTTAACAGTTTCATATAGCACTTGATTTAACTTTATTATTATTTAATCAAGGAATATTCACTTAATAAATTTAATATCATTTAACTAGCCTTAAATTACATTTTTACTAAATATTTCTTTAAACTTTAGTTAAAAAAATTATTCATTAGATTACTTATAAATCAAACTCAAGTTATAAATCATATCTTACATCTCAGTTTCAATAAGTTTCAAATCGGTTTAATTAAATAAAATTCTTTATTGAATACAATTTCAACTAAATTCAAATTATCTTTCTAACCTTAAGTTATTCAAATTATTACCAAAATCTATTTTGAAATATATTTTAAACATTCAACATTTATTAAACCCATATATTTCTTTCCAAAACCATAGAATTCATTTTAAAATATTTATATATATGAACCAACGGTGTCTGTATATATATTTATCATATGGTTAAGTGATACGGATATTTATCATTTCAATCCGAAATTCAAATATATACGGGTAGATATCATTTCGACCCGTAATCCCAATTTCAATTCAAATGAAAATCGCTTGGGTTTATCATTTCAACCCATAACGAAATCCTCCTATTCTAAAGTCCGTTCGGGTATGTATCATTTCAACCCATAGTGAATTCTATACTAACAGGGAACTTGCAGAGTGATAATAGATAATATAAAATATAACAACAGGCATATATCATCAGTATAAATAACAGATACGGGTGTCAGATGTCACAGGTGAACCGATACAAATCATAGTAATAACAGGCATATAATACTAGATACTGGTGTCAGATGTCACAGGTGAACAGTTATAGATAATAGCATATATAACAATGTAAATAACTACAGCAGCATATTTCAATTGCTATTTCAATTGAAATCAAATTTAATAATAAAAGAACGTTAATCGTGAGTGATTGCTCACCTTTCGAGGCTAGAGAGATGAACGGAAATGGAAGTGAATTGTGGATCCAAACACGAATTTCAAAACGGAACCAGATGGGCACGAATTCGGCGATTAAAACGAGGCTGAAATCGATGAGAACAATCAATCAGTTTGATAGGAATAGAACATATATATATACTCTAGTTATTTTATAAAAATCGACATATACATTTACTAAAAAAAAAAATCTATATATAAATATATCTTTTTGGGAACCAACTTCATTAACTTGTATATATGAACTAATATATGAACACATATATATATATATACTATAAACCCATACTTTAAAACAAAATATCTATCCTATATAACTGATAATAGTTTACAACTCAGAACATATATAAACAAATAAATCAAAAAGTATATATTTACAGTATGCATGCGGGCTTATCATCATTTGCGATAAACGCTTATAACACAATCGACATAACATCTCTTATTATAGTACATCACAACTTAACAACCTATATATGCTATATCTCAAAAATCAGGTTTAAAATAAACAAATTTTAAACTTAACTTGTTAATATGCGTCAGATCTCGAAAACAACTCAGGAAATCAAATATACAACTGAGATGAATATATTATATGGTAACCGACTTTATATACTTTAATATATATATAAACTATAAAAGCTTACATATGTTACAGTCTTTTACAACATTGTATATCAACGAACATATATATATATACTAATGCAGTGTAAAACTAATGTATAGACTAGAGCCAGTCCAAAAATATAAACATATATATACTTAACATATCATCCAACTTACATGCAAATACTTCTCGATTGAAAGCAGCCTAAATGTGTATATGCAGCTATATGTAATATTTTTAACAGTGGATGAAGGTTTTAAAAGTATACATATAAATATTTTAAAACGTATAAGCTTCATAGGCATGCGTGTATATCTAACCTATATAATAAACCCTGTAAGTAATATATAAACTGTTATATGCGTACCATACTATTATATATATCAACAACTATAACATATATAATAATGTTGCTTTTCCACAGCAAAACCAAACTACATATATACATAACTACTTACATATAATAAACCAAACAATGTATGAATCATATATGAGCATAACTATACAATATATATATAATAATATATATGCAAACCACTTATATAAGATATATATATTATAACATATATAAAATATCATATTCAGTGACATATAAAACTATACCACTTACAAAATAGCTTCGGTCGGAAGCTATGGAGATGAAGGAAAGTAGTAAGTCGGGAAGGCAGGTGATGCAGCAAATAGGTGGAATGGCCGACAAGGTGAAGTGCTGCTCGGTCGAATGGAGGGTATTTGGGCGGAAGGCAGTCAGATCTGAGGGATGAGAAGGCAATGGTATGGAGTTTGGCAGGTTGGGTGATGGCTCGGTTGTGTGTTGTGCATGTGCGGTGGCGATGAGGCTAGCGTGGTGGGTTTTGTGGTGATGAGAAGGGTCTGGTGATAGGGGTCGCTGATGGTGATCGGCGTGGGTTAGGCGGTGACGTTGGCACGTGGCGGTTGCGAGGAAGGGGAGGTGCGGGTGTTGGAGTTTGCTGCTGCAAAACGAAAAAAAAGAAGAAGGGGCGTGGGGCTTGTGGAAGGGGAAGGGTGGTCGAGCGGTTCGCTGGTGAGAGGAAGTGGTGGCTATCGGCTAAGCAATGGAGCAAAGGGGTGGGTCAAAGCGGTGGCTGCCACCTGCTGTCACTTGGTGGGCCTGGGTTGCCTACGGCGGTGGATGGTTGTGTGCCTTCGGCCTTGGAGATCTGGAGTGGAGGAGGGAAGCTCGGGTGGTAAGGAGATGGTTGGGAAGAGGTCTTTTTTTTTTTTTATAGATCTGGAAGGGTTCGGCTACAGAAGTATAATGGAGGAGAGGAAGATGATAGACGTGAGTAAGGAATGGATGACAGCAAAGCAAATATAAATGAAGAAATGAATAGGCACACAAAAGAACCGTTCAAAATGACTACAACGTATATAAATTGCTACGTTTTGATTTTCAAAATGGTTATGGATGGAAATGGTCACCCTCTAATTCAGCAAATTAATTAAAACAATTTAAAGTAATTTATTTCCGTGGCTACGATTCTAAATTGAAAAGAAAAAAAAAGAAAGGAAGTCAAAAGTCGTGAAATTTGGTAATAGTACGATGCACAGTTTGATTGTTTCCATCGCGTACTGGAGCTCAAAACACACAAATGAATATACTGAGAAGATCAACACGATAAGACGATCAAAACGGTATGCAGATATTGGTGGTACGATCATCGGATCAAAAATCGATAATCGGTACCGAAAATGCTGCTATTACCAGAAATAAGATAAACGGAGCAGTAGAAGTCCAAATTTGGAAAAACGAATTTCGCAGTCTGATTCAGAATGATCTGAATAAATTTTCTCCTGTTGACATATTTTGGTTTTGGAAAACTTATAAATTCACTGTTATTAACCGGTTTGATTTGAAATGAAGTTTCACAGAAAAATAACTTCAATCTTATCAGATGAAAATTTACCAGTTGCTATATTAAAATAGATGTATTCCAAATAATAAATTTTTAATTTCAAATTTTATTGTTTAAAATTTCACAAATTTCCAGTTAAAAATACTTTTAAAACCATTAAATTTTACAGGTCGTTACACTCTCCCCCACTCAAAACTTTTCGTCCTCGAAAAGGAAGAAGGTAGAAGAATAGAAACAACCAGACAGAAAAGATAAATTGAAAGTCAGATTAAACGATTAATTTAAACTATATAAATTTTACTTAAAATTTGAAAACTTCATTTGCAATTCAATTATCTTATGTACTTTAAAACCTTTCAAAAATCCATTTGTAAAATTTCTTGCTTCCTTTATAAATACCATTTGTATGTTTAAATGACACCTTTATAAATGTATGAAAATCATTTGAAAACAATTATTTATTATTACTTATTTTTACAAAGAAGCTAATTGAAAACATTAAATCCAGTTCATAAATTTATTAATTCCATCTAAAATACTTTTCAAATATTATTAATAAGTCAATAATCATTTACTTTAAATATGTTTTATTTAATTTATAACTTCTAAAATATTTATAACACTAAAATTTTCTATTGAATCATGTAGTCTATAACTCGATGTTTCGACAAGTTTATCCTTGTTCCTAAAGACTCTGGTAGTGCGTTGATCAGGCGCAAAACTAGAATTCTCCAGGTACTTAGTAGACCTGTTTCAACACCCAGTGAAAATACTGGAAAAACTTTTAAAAATAGATATGGAAAGTACAATCCAAACAACAAAACGAACAAAACCTTTGTCTAACCATGGTTCGCAGATACACAATGGTTACGCCTGGATCCCCCAGGAAACAATCCATATCCGTAAGCTTTCTCAGCCCTGCGAGTTACGCCATGATGACTAGTAGAATGCAGGATACACAATGGTTACGCCTGGATCCCCCAGGAAACAATCCGTACCCCCAGGCAAGACTCAGCCAAGCATTTGCGCTACTATTCGCGACCTACACAGATTGCAGGATACACAATGGTTACGCCTGGATCCCCCAGGAAACAATCCGTACCCCTAGGCAAGACTCAGCCAGGCAGTTGCGCTATGCAGTCACGAGAGAAACATAAGACCATGGGTAACGCCATGGAATTCGAAGGACACTCGAGTATCATATCCGGAAAACCAAAAATCAGAGAGAATAGTATCGATAGAATGAATCCAAGATGTGGCCACAAATCGGATATCAAGCAGAAGGCACTTTCCATATCTTTACTTCGAAAATATGTATCATATAGTACCCTTTTCAAATCACTTTCAAATATTGTACTTATATAAAATCCATTATATATAAGATTTAATTTTCAAATCCATTACTTTCCAAAATCAATAGTATATCAAATCATACTTATATAGACTTCAATTATATAAGATTTCACTTTCAAATTGAATATCCTTTCAAATCTATAGTTTTCAAATCAATTTCATACTCATACAAGTCAATTTTATATAAGTTCGACAACTCCCAAATCAAGTATTTAGTAATACAAGGTTCTCAAATTTCAATTTGTTTCAATACCAATTCACTTCCAAAATCATATGTTTTCAAAACCATCTTATACTTATGTAAGGTCCATCTTATATAAGGATCAAATTAATTATGCGAATAAAACAGCATACGTACAACTTATATATTTATTCCAACTAGTTAAATATATAGTTTCATAAAGATGTTACTAAATTAAAACATTTAAACTAACTTTTATTCAAAATATTTTGAAGACCAACTTCTTCTCAAGACATTTCAAATCTAAATTTCATATTAGAGAATTTAAAATTTTCTTATTCATTTACTTAACCAAACAGTTTCAACTTATTTAAATCGTATTACTTCATACTTAAACATTCAAAACAAACTTATATACTTTATCAAAATACTTTTCAAAATTTCTTAGCTTTGAAAAGTTAACCTTGATTTGGAAGTGTTCGACCTTCAAAATAGCTGAAGAAATCATTTTAAAATTCAAGAGTTAGAAATCAGCAACAAATCAGTAAATCAATTTTAATAGATAGGGTTATATCAAATCCAAACTCGAGGACTGAACACCGGTTCATTTCAAATCGTTTCAAATATATATATATATATACATATATCTTTCGAATATCAAATCTTACTTCTGAATTTTGAAATCAAAAATTGTTTCGCAAAATCACTCGCGTACCAATGCTACTAAAGTGGCCTTTCCCTCACTCTGAGACTCGAAAATCAATGTCGATGATGCGTGCACTCATCACCGAAATTATTTTCCAGCGACATAAGTGAGTTCTAGACTTTTATTTTCTCAAACTTCTTTGAAATTGTCTTTGAAATCATTCAGAACTTATAAAAATCATTTGAAACATTTCTTATTCAGAAAATATTTTTTTAAATCATATTATTTTCATATATTTTCCAAAATCTTAAAACCAATTTCAAAATAACGGAATTCAATTCTCGAATTTCAAATTTTACCCTTCAGTTATAAATCATTTTTATATAACTCAATTTCTTATATAATTTTTCAAAATTACGAATCCTTTCGAAACCTCAAATTCTTATTTTAAAGGGTTTATAATCTTTATCGGAAACATTTCACTTTTATATAAAGAATATAATTATTTCGATATATAAAACAATTTTTAAAATATAAACAAGCTTGATTTTTCAAAGGATGGTTCAAGAATGGATTTCAAAACAAAGATAGAAATTCAAATTAGAGGGACACTAATCAAATAGGATTCTGATTCGAAAATAAGTTAGAACGAAAATGAGATAATTAATTACAAAACAGTAGATGGATACACTTATATAAATCGCGGGCGACCTTAACCGGGTCAACCGTGACTTCAAGAATATAATCGATGCGGAAATCTAAGGCAATCAACATTCGATCGCAAGAGATAGCGACATCTAAACCAAAAATATAAAAATCTCCGGTGAATCAATGCCAATTATGAAGGAGTTTCACCCCTTCACACTCATTCAAAGATTGGTGGGACCCTATTCTTATAGAGATCATTCGAAGTGGAGTTATGGGATACTCCAGAATCAAAAGAATACAAATAGGGAGAGACAAGAATGAGTTTTGGAACCGTAGGGAACGTTCCAAAGTTCAGAGGAATCCTAATCGAAGCAAATCCCCACCAAGATTAGAGATACATAACCTATATCGATACAAAAGAATTTCCATTCAAAATTTGGAAAGACTCGAATTCATAACATACGAAAACAGAAGCATAAATGTCTCCAGTTTGACAACTTCAGTTAAGCAAAAGATACAATAGAGTTCGCTTAAAGCAACCTAACATACAACAGATAACAAAAGGTCCACAGGTTTACCACTCCTACATAAACAAAGCATCAGTATTAATTCTTCCAGGTGGTACATCAACGGGTCCAGAACACTCCCCCTCAATGTGCCCCCAACATCTGCATTTCTGGCATAGATGCACTACACTCCCATCTTCCTTAATGAACTGCGGGTACGCAACCTTCTTTCCATACTTTCGCACAGAACAATTCCTGGCTATATGCCCAGGCCTCTTACAGTGATAGCAAATGGTTGATAGGTCGACAGATGTAGTGTGTGTAGATTTCACTTTCTTCACCTTCTGGCAGCGACTGGGAAAGTGCCCCTCACTACGGCATCTAAAACAGAAGATCTTGGATCGAAAACGCTTGCCCTCCTTCTTCTTTCCTACATTCCTTTTCCCGCACATGACTGCATAGTGTCCCTTTTCCTGACACCGATAACAAATGACATGGTCATAAGGACCCGGTTCTGCTCTTTCTCTCCACAGCCTCTCTTGTTCCTCGATTGCTTCCTCCCGTTCCTTACGGGCCAGTGCTCTTCGTGCCCGACGGGCTGCTTTCTGCTCTTCTGATTTTGCCATTACAAGATAGTTTCCTATCATTCAAATATTCAATGAGTCAGAAATCAACAAGATAGAAGTTCAAAATTTAAGGGGAAATTAAATCAAAGGGAGTTTCAAAACAAAAGGGAAAGGACTCGAACGAAGATGAGATAATTAAAATTCAAGAAGAGAAGATGGATATACTCAAATAAGAATATAATTAGGGAGAGGCCAGAACGAAAGTGATTCCGCAAATCAGTTTACCATATATGCTATGTTTTGCCTAGAGCCAAAGCTCTGATACCAACTGTAACGACCCGATATTTTGGACCATTCGCATCCATTATAAGTGTATAGGTAGACACTCATGCCAGAGTTGAATTGCTCAAAATACCGCGTTGTTAATTATAATTTGGCAAAACTCAGCATATGCAGTAAATAAATCAATCACAGAATCACAGACACAGAGTAATACAATAATACGCAGCGGAATAGATAAAATAGTAGTTCATGAAGCTACTATATAAACAACAGAGTTGAAAATAAAATACAATAGAATATCACGAATACAATGAAGTCTTCAGTACGAATAGATGACTTCTCGGAACAAATCAAGTAGAAGAGTTGAAAGCTGAGGCGATAGTTGGATCTCCAAAAGAAGCTCCAAACTCCAAAGGTGAGTCTCAAATGCTGTATCACTCGGTCTGACCCGAGCGTAAAGCAAAACACAAAACACTCGAGTCAGGATTAACATTCTTATATAAATAAATCCGACTCAAGTGGAATATCAATTGAAATACAAGTAACTTAAAGGATGTTTGGGATAACCATCCTCTAAGGATCTTCAGAACTATCTACAAGGTGTAAATATACATTATAACACCGTGATCATTTAAATTTGATTTTATACTTCAAAACCCAAATATTTTTCATTTCAAATATAACTATTAATTTATTTATAAAGTAAAGCATTTAATTTTCTCAAGTCTCGCAAATCGATTCAAATCAACTTCAAATTCCAGATTCAAATTTTATTCAAAGCTCAATTCATCAATTTAATTCAGTTCTAAATATACCATTTAAATTTTCAATATATATTTCAAAGCTTTAACATTTCAAAGTTAAATTTAACAGTTTCATATAGCACTTGATTTAACTTTATTATTATTTAATCAAGGAATATTCACTTAATAAATTTAATATCATTTAACTAGCCTTAAATTACATTTTTACTAAATATTTCTTTAAACTTTAGTTAAAAAAATTATTCATTAGATTACTTATAAATCAAACTCAAGTTATAAATCATATCTTACATCTCAGTTTCAATAAGTTTCAAATCGGTTTAATTAAATAAAATTCTTTATTGAATACAATTTCAACTAAATTCAAATTATCTTTCTAACCTTAAGTTATTCAAATTATTACCAAAATCTATTTTGAAATATATTTTAAACATTCAACATTTATTAAACCCATATATTTCTTTCCAAAACCATAGAATTCATTTTAAAATATTTATATATATGAACCAACGGTGTCTGTATATATATTTATCATATGGTTAAGTGATACGGATATTTATCATTTCAATCCGAAATTCAAATATATACGGGTAGATATCATTTCGACCCGTAATCCCAATTTCAATTCAAATGAAAATCGCTTGGGTTTATCATTTCAACCCATAACGAAATCCTCCTATTCTAAAGTCCGTTCGGGTATGTATCATTTCAACCCATAGTGAATTCTATACTAACAGGGAACTTGCAGAGTGATAATAGATAATATAAAATATAACAACAGGCATATATCATCAGTATAAATAACAGATACGGGTGTCAGATGTCACAGGTGAACCGATACAAATCATAGTAATAACAGGCATATAATACTAGATACTGGTGTCAGATGTCACAGGTGAACAGTTATAGATAATAGCATATATAACAATGTAAATAACTACAGCAGCATATTTCAATTGCTATTTCAATTGAAATCAAATTTAATAATAAAAGAACGTTAATCGTGAGTGATTGCTCACCTTTCGAGGCTAGAGAGATGAACGGAAATGGAAGTGAATTGTGGATCCAAACACGAATTTCAAAACGGAACCAGATGGGCACGAATTCGGCGATTAAAACGAGGCTGAAATCGATGAGAACAATCAATCAGTTTGATAGGAATAGAACATATATATATACTCTAGTTATTTTATAAAAATCAACATATACATTTACTAAAAAAAAAATCTATATATAAATATATCTTTTTGGGAACCAACTTCATTAACTTGTATATATGAACTAATATATGAACACATATATATATATACTATAAACCCATACTTTAAAACAAAATATCTATCCTATATAACTGATAATAGTTTACAACTCAGAACATATATAAACAAATAAATCAAAAAGTATATATTTACAGTATGCATGCGGGCTTATCATCATTTGCGATAAACGCTTATAACACAATCGACATAACATCTCTTATTATAGTACATCACAACTTAACAACCTATATATGCTATATCTCAAAAATCAAGTTTAAAATAAACAAATTTTAAACTTAACTTGTTAATATGCGTCAGATCTCGAAAACAACTCAGGAAATCAAATATACAACTGAGATGAATATATTATATGGTAACCGACTTTATATACTTTAATATATATATAAACTATAAAAGCTTACATATGTTACAGTCTTTTACAACATTGTATATCAACGAACATATATATATATACTAATGCAGTGTAAAACTAATGTATAGACTAGAGCCAGTCCAAAAATATAAACATATATATACTTAACATATCATCCAACTTACATGCAAATACTTCTCGATTGAAAGCAGCCTAAATGTGTATATGCAGCTATATGTAATATTTTTAACAGTGGATGAAGGTTTTAAAAGTATACATATAAATATTTTAAAACGTATAAGCTTCATAGGCATGCGTGTATATCTAACCTATATAATAAACCCTGTAAGTAATATATAAACTGTTATATGCGTACCATACTATTATATATATCAACAACTATAACATATATAATAATGTTGCTTTTCCACAGCAAAACCAAACTACATATATACATAACTACTTACATATAATAAACCAAACAATGTATGAATCATATATGAGCATAACTATACAATATATATATAATAATATATATGCAAACCACTTATATAAGATATATATATTATAACATATATAAAATATCATATTCAGTGACATATAAAACTATACCACTTACAAAATAGCTTCGGTCGGAAGCTATGGAGATGAAGGAAAGTAGTAAGTCGGGAAGGCAGGTGATGCAGCAAATAGGTGGAATGGCCGACAAGGTGAAGTGCTGCTCGGTCGAATGGAGGGTATTTGGGCGGAAGGCAGTCAGATCTGAGGGATGAGAAGGCAATGGTATGGAGTTTGGCAGGTTGGGTGATGGCTCGGTTGTGTGTTGTGCATGTGCGGTGGCGATGAGGCTAGCGTGGTGGGTTTTGTGGTGATGAGAAGGGTCTGGTGATAGGGGTCGCTGATGGTGATCGGCGTGGGTTAGGCGGTGACGTTGGCACGTGGCGGTTGCGAGGAAGGGGAGGTGCGGGTGTTGGAGTTTGCTGCTGCAAAACGAAAAAAAAGAAGAAGGGGCGTGGGGCTTGTGGAAGGGGAAGGGTGGTCGAGCGGTTCGCTGGTGAGAGGAAGTGGTGGCTATCGGCTAAGCAATGGAGCAAAGGGGTGGGTCAAAGCGGTGGCTGCCACCTGCTGTCACTTGGTGGGCCTGGGTTGCCTACGGCGGTGGATGGTTGTGTGCCTTCGGCCTTGGAGATCTGGAGTGGAGGAGGGAAGCTCGGGTGGTAAGGAGATGGTTGGGAATAGGTCTTTTTTTTTTTTATAGATCTGGAAGGGTTCGGCTACAGAAGTATAATGGAGGAGAGGAAGATGATAGACGTGAGTAAGGAATGGATGACAGCAAAGCAAATATAAATGAAGAAATGAATAGGCACACAAAAGAACCGTTCAAAATGACTACAACGTATATAAATTGCTACGTTTTGATTTTCAAAATGGTTATGGATGGAAATGGTCACCCTCTAATTCAGCAAATTAATTAAAACAATTTAAAGTAATTTATTTCCGTGGCTACGATTCTAAATTGAAAAGAAAAAAAAAGAAAGGAAGTCAAAAGTCGTGAAATTTGGTAATAGTACGATGCACAGTTTGATTGTTTCCATCGCGTACTGGAGCTCAAAACACACAAATGAATATACTGAGAAGATCAACACGATAAGACGATCAAAACGGTATGCAGATATTGGTGGTACGATCATCGGATCAAAAATCGATAATCGGTACCGAAAATGCTGCTATTACCAGAAATAAGATAAACGGAGCAGTAGAAGTCCAAATTTGGAAAAACGAATTTCGCAGTCTGATTCAGAATGATCTGAATAAATTTTCTCCTGTTGACATATTTTGGTTTTGGAAAACTTATAAATTCACTGTTATTAACCGGTTTGATTTGAAATGAAGTTTCACAGAAAAATAACTTCAATCTTATCAGATGAAAATTTACCAGTTGCTATATTAAAATAGATGTATTCCAAATAATAAATTTTTAATTTCAAATTTTATTGTTTAAAATTTCACAAATTTCCAGTTAAAAATACTTTTAAAACCATTAAATTTTACAGGTCGTTACAGATACATACCCGAATGGACTTTAGAATAAGGGAAGGTCGTTATGGGCTGAAATGATAGGCCTGAGCGATTTTCAATTAAATTTTATTTTACTTGGGATTGCGGGTTTGAAATGATAAAACCCGGATTTTTCTTTATAAATTACGGATTGAAATGATATAGTATCCGTATCACTTGACTTAGGCTAGAAAATATTATACAGACCCGTGGTTATTTTTTTCTGTATTTTCTGGATACTTTTAAATAATTTAAATATTGTAATAATATTAAATTGATTTAAATCGAATTTTTAAGTGATTTATTTAAAAATAGAAATGATTTTTCTATGTGATAAATATAGATAAATGGAGGAATATTGATTTTTAAAACGAAACTTAAATTTGAAATTTTGATAAAAAGAAAGATGGAAACTTAAGTTAATTTAATTGAAATGAGATTTAGTTTTAAATTGGTGGAAAAAAAGGAGTTTAAGTTTAAATGTTGAAAATGAATGTAATAAGCAAATTTGTAAGTTTTGGTTTTACTTGTAAAATTTCTCTTTAAATAAATTAGTTAAAGGATTTAAAATGAACATTTTAATGTATAATTTTTTAAGTTTTAGCTAGGTAGAATCCGTAACACTTGTTAAGTGTTGTGGATTGTATAAATGAACCAAAAGACTAAAATGAACTAAGGCTATGATAGTACTTGGTAAGTGCTGTTGTAGCAGAAACTAAAATTGAACCTGAACTAATAAAGGGCTACTGTAGCACTTGTTAAGGACTGCAGTAGGCTGAAATATGATTTTTGTTTAAACTGAATTGTTATAGCAGTTTATAAATGTTGTTTTGTTGAATAAAATTGTTTTCAAATATAACTTACCGTCGCATTTTTTTTATGCCGTGAAAGCTGAAAATTTTAACGTTATTGTTTTTAAGTGAATAAGTGAACTCCGAAAAGGTTAGATTTTTGAAATTTAATAGTTGATTTTTAAAAGAATAATGTCTTTGTTTTTAAATGATTTAATTCGAAGTATATTTGATAAATTGTTTTAAATCTATAACCACGGGTTATAATAACGATTGGTTGGCAAAGAGACCGGGATCAGATATGGACATACTCTCTGTCGATACCGAAAACCACTTTGACAACCGTGTACGCGGTGGAGATTCTAGAACGAAGTAGGATGGTGGCGACGTCCTTAAGGTATATTACATGGACCCAACTCCCATGAGTTGGCATAAGGTGGCTAAAACAGGAGCGATCTCGGACCAGTGAGGTAGCACCTCTTCTCGGACGTATTTCTTCGATATTATACTCTTACTTGTGATTTGACTAGATGGCCATCCTCCGATTTGGGAATGTTGTTCGAGGTGGAACGGTAGTGGCTGCTATGCGTATCCATCAGTCCGTGTGCGTAATTGGTATATCTACCCTGGCATTGCCTAGTTGTGCCGTGTCACCTACCTTATCGAGCTTTACTACGATTATGATTTTAAGATCCGTCCGCGTTAATGTTCTCCATCCCCTTAACGCTATTTTCCGATATGATTATACTTTACTTATGTAGACACTATTATAATAGCGAATATTACTACATAGTAGATATTTTAACGGATCCTTAGAGGATGGGCGATCCCAAGCATCTTCAAAGTTACTTGTACCTTTACTACAGTTCATTTGAGTTGGTTTACATTGTATAAGTATGTATATCCTGACTCGAGTGTTATGTTTTATTTTACGCTTGGGTCAGCCTGAGTATTCACAGCTTTGGATTCACTTTTCTGGAGCTCGGAATCACTGGAGATTCTGCTTATCTAGTTATCTTCCTATTTCGGTTTCAGTTGTCTTATTTCAGCCTTTGTTTTATAGACTTGTGTATTTGGGATTTCTATTGTACTTGTTTTAGAACTGTATTGGGCTTCAGACTATGTATTTTGTATTTGATTTTAGACTATGTATTTTTAATGGCTTCATGAACCACTATGGTTATTTTTAAATTCCGCTGCGAGTTATTCTGATATTTCTGTGTCTGTGATTCTATGAATGATTTTATTTGCTCCAAATTTTATTACAATCTGTTATTTTGCATTATTCAAGTCTGACATGTGTGGATTATTGTCGATTTGAATGGTCCAATATAGTGGGTCGTTACATTTGGTATCAGAGCCAGGTTTAGGCAAACCTTAGCCTATGGAGCAAAAACTCATTAGAGATAGGGTAGAAATACCCTAGAATGAGTGAAATCAAACTCAGAATCATTTCCTTGTGAGTGAACGTATTTTCAAAGTATAAAATGATTTTAAAATGATTTTTCAAATGATTTTTCAAAGATTATTTTGATATAAAGTTTTCTTGTTTTAAGAAGAAATTTTCTAAACTTCCTTCTTTCTGTATCTACCTTGTTAGGAATTTTGTTATTAGGATATTCACCCAAGTGACCTTATCGTATTTTATCTTAACTTATCTTTGTCTTCTCTGTACCTTGCCCTAAATTTATTCTTGATATTTCCAGGATGAATCGTGGAAATGCTAGAGGTAGGGGTCGTGGTATTGCCCCAGTTCCTCCACCTGTTGCACCCGTTAAGTTTACAGTTCTTTGCAAAGAATTCTCTCAGCTCGGTGGCACTAAGTTCACCGGTTCAGAAAGTATCATCGAAGCCCAGAAATGGCTAAGAAGTTTGGAAAGAATCTTTACTGGTTTAGAGATCACTGATGCCCAGAAGCGTCAGTTAGCAGCATGGCAGCTGCAAGAGTCGGCCCTAGATTGGTGGGAGTCTGTTACGACTCGCACTAACGAAGGTGATCTTTCATGGGAGCAGTTCAGGTATCCTTTGTGTTAACTTGAATTTTTCCCCATTTCCTTTCTTTTCGAATCTATCTTAAGTTCGATTTGTATCTTCTTTCAGGGAGGCTTTTGTGGCAAAATGGATGCCCGAAGCCGGGAAATCTCAGCTTTACCGTGAATTCATGGACCTCAAGCAGGGTACCATGTCTTTTTCAGAGTATGAACGGAAGTTCAATGAACTTTCAAAATTCGGTCCTGGTCTTATCGACACTCAGCTAAAGAAGAACGAGAAGTTCATTTCTGGAGCTCGCCCAGAGTTCTACGATCGCCTTATTTCACATGTTCATGGCACATTTACTGAGCTCATGGATATGGCTATCCGCTATGAGAACCCTACTTCCAAGGGTCCTGTTGCTTGTGGTACTCATGCCTCACAATCTTCCTCTGCAAATTCCAAGAAGAGAAAGCCCAACTTCCACCAGCAGAAGAAAAATTGGATCAAACATGCGGGCTTAGGATCTTCAGCATCTGCTCCTTCTCAGAGACACCCTATTGATCTTTCCTCCATTACTTGCTTCAAATGTGACCAGAAGGGACACTATGCCAATAGTTGCCCTAATCCATCCAGTGCTGCTTTTCCTCCACCCCAGGTTACCAGGAACGATCTTTCTCATGTTTGTCTTCAGCCGGGTCATTTTAGGAAGGACTGTCCTCTATATCAGAAGGGAAAGCCATCTGGCGTATTTGCCGTCACATCTGCTTCATCACCTGCTCCTGCACCTGCTCCTGCTCCTAGCGATGGTCAAGGTACTCTTCAAGGCACCTTTACTTTATTTCATCATCCTGTTCGTGTTTTATTTGATACTGGGGCTTCGCATAGTTTTATTTCTGATGACCTGTGTAATAAGTTTGAACATCTCCTTTCTCCTAAGTATGCTTCTGTTCCTCTATGTGTTTCTAATCCTATTGGTGGTCCCGCAAATCTTAATAAGATTTGTAAACATGTGAAACTCCTCCATTCCGATCAAAGTTTTAGTGGCAATTTCTATATCCTTGGTTTCGATGCTTTTGATTTGTTGCTTGGAAGTGATTGGCTTGATGGACACGATGCCCGTATCTCGTGTAAATCCCGAATTGTTTCTCTTAAGGATGATCGAGGAAATTCTTTGATTATTCAGGGCCGTATGCCTCATGATTATGCTGGTAGCTTTATCTTTTCTCTAGATGCTTCTATTGATGATCTTCAGTCGACCCGTGTAGTCAATCACTACCCGGATGTATTTGGTGAAGTTAATGCTTTAACTCCCAAGCGGGAAATTGATTTCCGCATTGATCTCATTCCTGGAGCTCGACCTATAGTTCTTCCTCCTAGAAGAATGGCACCCCGCGAGAAGGTTGAGTTAAGGAACAAATTGAAGACCTATCTTCCAAGGGTCTGATCAGACCTAGTTTTTCTGAATGGGGAGCTGCGGTGGTTTTCGTCACCAAGTCGATGGTTCTCTTCGAATGTGTGTTGATTATAGGGAGTTGAACAAACTCACTATGAAAAATAGATATCCAATGCCTCGCATCAATGACATGTTTGATCAGCTTTATGGTGCTACTATTTTCTCTCAGCTTGATCTTGCCACAGGTTTTCACCAACTCAGAGTTGCTTGCTGTTGTTTTTGCTTTGAAGCTTTGGAGACATCATCTGCTGGGTACCAAGTTCGAGCTTTTCACAGATCATCAGTCTTTGAGGTATATTTTCTCTCAGAAGGATTTGAATCAGAGACAAGTTAGGTGGTTAGAGTTCCTTGCTTCTTATGACCTCGACATCAACTATACACCGGGAAAAGCTAATGTTGTGGCGGATGCGTTGAGTAGGAAGAAAGCTTTGTTGTGTCAGATTGTTGTTTCTTCACCTCTTGTGGATCGTATTATGGCTAGACAGGATGAGGATCAGATGCTTAGATTGATTAAGGAGAGTGTTCGAAGCAGAGTTGGAGGTAGTAGTCTTGATAGTGATGGAGCTCAGATTGACGATAAGGGTGTATTGAGGATCAATAATAGGATTTGTGTCTCGAATGTTGATGGATTGAGACAAGAGTTACTTCAGGAGAATCATCAGTCCAGACTTTCTATTCATCCAGGCGTGACCAAGATGTATCAGGATATGAAGAAGTTATATTGGTGGAAAGGTATGAAGCGAGATGTTTCCATTTTTGTTAATAGATGTGCGACTTGTCAGCAAGTCAAGGCAAATCATCAAAAGACTCCTGGTTTATTGCAGCCTCTTGAGATTCCCAATTGGAAGTGGGAACAAGTTTCTATGGATTTCATTGATGGTTTACCGAGGACTAGGAAGGGTAACGAGAGTATCTGGGTTATTGTGGATAGATTGACCAAATCAGCTCATTTCATTCCGGTCAAGTCTACCCGTTCAGCTTCTAGTTTATCTGAGATTTACATGAGGGAGGTTGTTCGTCTCCATGGTGTTCCTCTCAGTATTGTTTGTGATCGTGATCCTATCTTTACTAGTAGGTTTTGGAAAGCCTTTCAGGATTCTTTGGGTACTCATCTAAATCTGAGCACTGCTTACCATCCATAGACCGACGGTCAAACGGAAAGGGTGAATCAGATTTTAGAAGATCTTCTTCGTGCTTGTGTGCTTGATTATGGAGGATCTTGGGAAGATCATCTCCATCTCGTCGAATTCACTTATAACAATAGTTATCAGGCCAGTATTGAGACATCTCCGTTTTCTGCTCTTTACGGACGACCTTGTAGATCTCCTTCTTGTTGGATTGAATCCGGAAATCGTTTGGTTCTTGGTCCTGAGTTGGTCTTGGAAGCTTCAGAGAGAGTCGAAGAGATTAAGAGGAAGATGAGGATTGCTCAGGATAGACAGAAGAAGTACGCTGATCGTCGAAGGCGGAGTTTAGAGTTTGCTGTTGGTGATTTGGTTTTCCTTAAGGTCTCTCCCTTAAGGAATGTTATTCGTTTTGGTCGTAGAGGAAAGCTATCTCCTAGATTTGTTGGTCCTTTCCGCATTTTGGAAAGAATTGGCTCTCTTGCTTATCGTTTGGATTTACCCGAGAAATTTTCTGGAATACACAACGTCTTTCATGTATCTCATCTTCATCGCTATCTGCATGATCCATCTCTTATTATTCAGCCTTCTGCTCTTGATAGTTTGGATATTGAGCCAAATCTGACTGTTGAGAGGAAGCCACTTCGTATCGTCGATCGAGGTACGAAGCAGCTAAGAAGAAAATCTGTCAACCTGGTCAAAGTGCAGTGGAGCACTGATGAACGGGATTGCACCTGGGAGACGGAGGAGAGCATTCGTGCTTCGAATCCGGAATTGTTTATTTCAGGTACTTTTGCTATTCCATCTTATCTTTCTTTGTTTTCCTTCTTCGTTCCTTTTCGGGGACGAAAAGCTTTGAGTGGGGGAGAGTGTAACAGCCCGATATTTTAAACGAAATTTTTATTAAAAACAAAACATTTCGAAATATTGATTTAAATATAAAGTGTAGTAATTTGTGTGAAACGAAAAATTTAAGCGTTACATTTCGTTACGTATATTTATGTCCGTTCTTAACTTTATATTAGAATCAAATTTTAATTAATGATGATAATAGCTATTTTAAATTTGGTTTAAAAAGATACGTTATATTTTTAAGAAACCGTTAACATTTTTAAATTTATTAAATAAAAGAAACAAGTAACGGTTGTACGTTACTTTGGGCGTTACACTTTACGTTCGTTGTTCTTTGTCCATTTGATCTTTTCTTGTGTTAATAGTGCTATTTCAGCTGCATAATTTCAGTTTGAAAATTTCAATTAAATCTTGCATTGAATTGTGCGTGTGAGAGTTATTCCACTTTATCTTCCTTACGTTTCGTTCAAACTGAATAATATTGCCTACCGTTCAACTTTATTTACTGCCTTAATTGCCTATAGTTCTAAAACTTTTCATTGCCTTCTTTCTACAAAAAGCAAAACAGCTGTTCATTTTTGTTTCGTTCAAAATTTTCATTTCTCCAAAAAGCATTCTCTGTAGCTTTTTGTTCAAATCTCGTGAGCAGTGCAAAAAGGTAAGCACTTGCCTTCTCCTTTTATGTTATACTTTTGTTTTTCCTGTTTGCTGTTGGCCAATCCCTTACCTTTCTCTTTTTTTGATTAGTATAAAAAAAAGTTGGTGGCCTTTGATTTGTTTGCTGTCTAGCTTACATTCGTTTTGCTTTTATATTTTTTTTTCCAAATCTTGGCTAATTTGAAGCCTACCACCCACCAGGCAAAACCCACTATCCCCACGCCTATTCGCCACCATGCCTCCAACTTCACCATCACGGCAACCCCAGACCCTCACCACACCCACGTCCCAATGACAGCCACGTCTCCACCATACGAGACCCAACCCAGCCGAGCCCCTGCCATTCGCCACTTTCCAGCTCCTCCACCCAGGCCATGACCTGCCCAACCCCACCGAGAACCCCCTAAACTCCATGCGGGACCACCTATCTCAGCCACCACCAGACCGTGCCAGCAACCCTAACCCACGTCACCGCATCACCACCTCCGTACCCCAGCCACACTCCTACCGAGCCTCCTACCTTTCGACTTGCCACCGCCTGAGAAATCCCACAGCCACCGAACCCACCCAGGCAAAGTCCACCACTCCTCCGAACGAACCTACCCCATACGCCACCACCACGTCACGTCCCCAGGCCTCCATGCCGAGCCACACCATGAGACCAGCCATTCAACCCTTGCTTCGTTTTGTTTTTTTGTGTGGTATTGGGTTTAGCCGAGACAAATAATATAGTTTTACTGGCTGGTTTTGAAAAAAAAAAGAATTGAATTGGTTTTTGTCAAATTTTGTTTTTGAATAGCATGATGCGTTGTCACACTCTTGAGGTTTTACTGACAAGTTAGAGCCATGCTATTTGTATTTGAGAAATGAAAAGGAAAATGTTATGTCCTTTTGAATCTTTGGATTTTGGTTATATTTCGACTTGGTCATTTCTGGAAAAAAAAATTTTGTTCTGTCACCTTGTACTGTGTAGTAGTTTTTTGAGTTTGTTTAGAAAAAAAAAGAGAAAATGCTTTTGGTTACGGGTAGGTATCTTAGTGTATTTTAGGCTCTGACTTTGTTTTGGAAAAAAAATGTGTGTTTGGTCACTTTGTATTTTAAGTTATAATCCCCATTGTAAAAGTGGTCAGGCTAGTGCTTTCGATTTCAACTTGTTTCTTTTTCGTTTGTTTGCTTATTTAAATTTCGTTATTCGTGAAATCTTAGAGTTGGTTATTTATTGTGCCTTTGGTTTGAATCCAGTCGGCGCATCCGCTAACGATTGATTGTGCTATCCGCGTGCTTTCAACTTACATCGTATTTCTTTTTCCGAATCTCCAGCTTCGTAGAGGTGAGTAAATCTCACACGAATATTCATACTTATATGATTGTGAAACGACCGCAACTGAATGTGTAGAAATAAATAAATGATGTTATAACTACCTGTGATTTATTTATAGTTGATGTTAATTGTTAAAACTGCATATCGTATCATCTGTTATGTTCTGTTCTTATTTTACTGTTATTCTATTCTGTTAAATCACACTGCAAGTTCCCTGTAGAATAGAATCACTATGGGTTGAAATGATACATACCCGAACGGACTTTAGAATAAGGGAAGGTCGTTATGGGCTGAAATGATAGGCCTGAGCGATTTTCAATTAAATTTTATTTTACTTGGGATTGCGGGTTTGAAATGATAAAACCCGGATTTTTCTTTGTAAATTACGAATTGAAATGATATAGTATCCGTATCACTTGACTTTGGCTAGAAAATATTATACAGACCCGTGGTTATTTTTTTCTGTATTTTCTGGATACTTTTAAATAATTTAATATTGTAATAATATTAAATTGATTTAAATCGAATTTTTAAGTGATTTATTTAAAAATAGAAATGATTTTTCTATGTGATAAATATAAATAAATGGAGGAATATTGATTTTTAAAACGAAACTTAAATTTGAAATTTTGATAAAAAGAAAGATGGAAACTTATGTTAATTTAATTGAAATGAGATTTAGTTTTAAATTGGTGGAAAAAAGCGAGTTTAAGTTTAAATGTTGAAAATGAATGTAATAAGCAAATTTGTAAGTTTTGGTTTTACTTGTAAAATTTCTCTTTAAATAAATTAGTTAAAGGATTTAAAATGAACATTTTAATGTATAATTTTATAAGTTTTAGCTAGGTAGAATCCGTAACACTTGTTAAGTGTTGTGGATTGTATAAATGAACCAAAAGACTAAAATGAACTAAGGCTATGATAGTACTTGGTAAGTGCTGTTGTAGCAGAAACTAAAATTGAACCTGAACTAATAAAGGGCTACTGTAGCACTTGTTAAGGACTGCAGTAGGCTGAAATATGATTTTTGTTTAAACTGAATTGTTATAGCAGTTTATAAATGTTGTTTTGTTGAATAAAATTGTTTTCAAATATAACTTACCGTCGCATTTTTTTTATGCCGTGAAAGCTGAAAATTTTAACGTTATTGTTTTTAAGTGAATAAGTGAACTCCGAAAAGGTTAGATTTTTGAAATTTAATAGTTGATTTTTAAAAGAATAATGTATTTGTTTTTAAATGATTTAATTCGAAGTATATTTGATAAATTGTTTTAAATCTATAACCACGGGTTATAATAATGATTGGTTGGCAAAGAGACCGGGATCGGATATGGACATACTCTATGTCGATACCGAAAACCACTTTGACAACCGTGTACGCGGTGGAGATTCCAGAATGAAGTAGGATGGTGGCGACGTCCTTAAGGTATATTACGCGGACCCAACTCCCGTGAGTTGGCATAAGGTGGCTAAAACAGGAGCGATCTCGGACCAGTGAGGTAGCACCTCTTCTCGGATGCATTTCTTCGATATTATACTCTTACTTGTGATTTGACTAGATGGCCATCCTCCGATTTGGGAATGTTGTTCGAGGTGGAACGGTAGTGGCTGCTATGCGTATCCATCAGTCCGTGTGCGTAATTGGTATATCTACCCTGGCATTGCCTAGTTGTGCCGTGTCACCTACCATATCGAGCTTTACTACGATTATGATTTTAAGACCCGACCCGTTAAGGTTCTCCATCCCCTTAACGCTATTTTCCGATATGATTATACTTTACTTATGTAGACACTATTATAATAGCGAATATTACTACATAGTAGATATTTTAACGGATCCTTAGAGGATGGGCGATCCCAAGCATCTTCTAAGTTACTTGTACCTTTACTACAGTTCATTTGAGTTGGTTTACATTGTATAAGTATGTATATCCTGACTCGAGTGTTATGTTTTATTTTACGCTCGGGTCAGCCTGAGTATTCACAGCTTTCGATTCACTTTTCTGGAGCTCGGAATCACTGGAGATTCTGCTTATCTAGTTATCTTCCTATTTCGGTTTCAGTTGTCTTATTTCAGCCTTTGTTTTAGAGACTTGTGTATTTGGGATTTCTATTGTACTTGTTTCAGAACTGTATTGGGCTTCAGACTATGTATTTTGTATTTGATTTTAGACTATGTATTTTTAGTAGCTTCATGAACCACTATGGTTATTTTTAAATTCCGCTGCGAGTTATTCTGATATTTCTGTGTCTGTGATTCTGTGAATGATTTTATTTGCTCCAAATTTTATTACAATCTGTTATTTTGCATTATTCAAGTCTGACATGTGTGGATTATTGTTGATTTGAATGGTCCAAAATAGTGGGTCGTTACAGCAAACCACATATTTCTTTGTTTTTTTTATAAAAGAACTGCGACTGCTATGTCAATGGGAGAGCCGAGTGGCATGCAAGCTGCTGCTAGATGGGAGGTGAAGGTTGGGTGGATGGAGGCCGATAGAAGGCAGCAGTTTGATAACTTGGTGGATGAAGTGAGGACACGTGGCCAGGTTGAGATGGTGGTGGGTCGTGGGTTTGGTCACGGCGAGGCGAGGCTGCGTGCGTGGGAAGATGACTTGGACGAGCAGTTCACAATGCACATATATGTTTTGATATATATTTTGTATATTTTCTTTTATGTAGAAAGGAAGAACCAAGAAAAGATAAGGGAGGGACTAAAAGAACGAACTAGAATTTACTGACCATTAGGAAAATAAAAGTCAGAAGTTGAATTCAAGGAAAATAATAATGGCAAGAGGCTATTGGTAATATACGATGGATAATGAACGGGCAAAAGAAACCAAAAGTCTTTATAGACGTATTGATACGGTTATCCGTTTCACATATTCCGCTGTGTACCGGACTTCAAAACATAGAATTAAATATACCGTAGAGATCATCACGCCGAGGCGATCAAAACGGTATACAGATATCAGTGGTACGATCATCCGATCGAATGTCGATATCGGTACCGAAATGCTACTAAAATGTCAGAAATAAGATGAACGGAGCAATGGAAGTCTAAATTTGACGAAACGAAATATGACGTCTCATTTAGAAGATAATTTACAAATTTTCTATATAAAAATATTCAGGTTTGGAAAAAAATTATTATCATCAATCTTAACTGACTTAAATTGAAATGGAATTACACAATAAAATAAACTTTCATATTATCATATGAAAATTTACCAGTTGCTATGTTTAAACAGACGTATTCCAAATATCAAATTTTTATTTCAAAATTCAAATATACAAAATTTCAGTTAAATACATAAATAAAATTATTAAAATTTACGGGTCGTTACATATACTGTAAATAATATACAGGGTGATAACAGGATATAAATATAAACAAATAAACATCCAAACATCCAATATCAACCAATTTGCATCCATCATAATCAATCATACAAATAACAGTTTCATAGTTATTAATATTGGGTAATTTACTGGCAATTCAATTTCAAATTTGATTGTCCATTTTAATTTATAATGGTTAATTCAAATGACAATCAAATTTATCAAACAACGAACAATAAATTCATATCACTTCATAAATTCAAATTTAACTAGCATAAAAATATTCCAGTATGTTGCGAGCATTATAAAACACTCATCTTGAGTTTCCGTTCTCGCCGAGACACTCCGGTTTGAAACTAAAACCGAACGACGCCCGATTTTTTCCCAAATTTCGATTGTCTCCAAATCCAACCAAACTAGTTTCATTGCAAATCTCTCATCATCTCGATCGCAATGCAAAAAGTCTCTTCCAAAATGGCATCGTATGAAGGCGATATACATTTTATAAGTTCATCGATAAATTAATTATATCAAATTCTAATTACTAATATAAAAGCCCACCAAAACCAAAGAGGCTGGCCCACCTCACTCATTTCTTCCTCATACTGATGCCTGTGCACGAGAAGCTCCATGGCCGTGCACTCCCTAAGGTAATACAGAGAAATAGTTCACGAAACTCGAAACCGCCTTCGCTGATCGACTTCTCTCCGCGTGCTCGACCCAACCATATCACAAACCTAGAGCTCGGCCTCCCCTACGGTCACGCGACCTACTACCCATCCAAAGACCATATGAAACTGTCGCCACTATCTTCAATCGCACGTCACCAAAGCTCGGCCAAAGTTTCTCTCTGATCTCCAAAACTCAAATACAAACTCCATTTGTCCTAACTCCATCACCATCAGCTAAAAATCCAAGCCCTGGCCCATTTCGACTCATGCCTTATACAGTCTAAATGCCCAACCATCGCCGCACCTATCAATGCTTATACCAGATCGAAGAGGGTGGTGAAATAGGATTTTAGCAAGCGGTTTTGGTATTTTTTATGGTGTAGAATAGGAAAAATAAAATTTTGAAGTTTCATCATTTTTTTCTCTTAGAACTGCTCGGCTGGGATTGAAAAGAGAATGAGGGGAAACGATGGAAGGGAAAGGTCGCATGTATGAAAAGGTAAAGTCAAATCTGGGTTGCAGAAGAAAAGACTAGTTTGACCAATTAATATATTGATTTATTTTCAAAATGTCTCAATTTATGTAACTAAAAATCTCGGACCCCTATCGAGGCGTGCCGCTAGGCATTTATAATGTTATACCTCTATTCTGAATGCATTGGAAAGGGTCCAAGGCCTAATTCGATCGTATGGAGAAGATAACTTTTTGAACCCAATTATTATATTGAATTTTCGATATAAATTTCAACGCGTTTCTATCCCGCACGACCAAACGATAACTCCAAACGCTACGAAATTTGAAATCCGATAATAATACACTATTACGAATCCAATGGAACTAGTTTCATCGAAATCCGAGACTGTGCCCCAGATCGCTATTTTAACGTCTCAATTATAATATAAATTTCCAATTTCTAATTATTCACTTTTAAATCCGATTTTAAATGTCGATAATCTTTGTTGTTGTTTAAATAAAATATACATCAACTTCCGACATCGTTTTCAATCATATTAAATTCAAAAATCAATTATTTAAATAATTTCCAATATTAAATTTAAACGATTTAATTGTTTAATAAATTAATAAATTTCAATATTAGATTTTAAATAAATTTTAGTTATCAATCAATTACTTTATTTCCATCTACTGAATTCAACATTATTATATAATCCAACTATTGATTGTAAACATGTTCAATACATAGCATTATCTTTCAATACTTGTTATTACTAAAATCTTCGAAATTAGTTTATTTTGAAATTTTATTCAAGTTCATATCCAATAACCTACATTCAAGATCATTAAATTTTTATTTTTAACCATTTTTGTTTAATAATTACATTAAATTTAATGATTTAAAATAGCTAAAATACGGGTCGGTATAGTGGTCGAGTGAGTGATACTAGTTTGATAATGAAATCTATGTGATCGAGTAACCAATCAGATTTGATATTACGTATGGAGGGTATATGTACATCATACGGGCTTTAATGAAATTGTGTGTTTTGGATATTAGAAAATGAAAAATTATTTTGCTATAAGTTATTTTGTTGGGTATCATTTGTAAGTAGATGCAGATTCGTGGAAGCAAAGGCTAGTTGATGCTTTTGGTTTAATGAGTAGAGTTATTTGCCGACAAATAGGTACGTGTTTATATATGGTTGTTTGGAATGGATGCTTTTTTGCCCTGATATGGGAGGCCGCTTGACTTTTTCTTTTCTTTTGTTAGTTTAGGCCTATAGTGGCGATTTTTAGTTTTCCAATTGAGTCGTGCAAAGATGAAGCCGTCGGAATTTTTCATGATTTTAAACTCTTAGAAATTTAATAATCATTTTCAACTAATTGATTTTGAAAAGTTTAAGGGTTAGGAGGCATTGTCCTTACCTTGGGAATTTCGGGGACGAAGTTCTTTTAAGAGGGAAAGAATGTAACGATCAGGAATTCTGGTTATTTGATTTTGAATAAATGGTTTTTAATAGTTTTAAACTTGAATTCAAATATAGAGATTATTTAAAATATTTGAATTTGTGAAATTATGCGAATAGTGATTCAAATATTTGTACTTTAAATTGAATATTAATGTAATGGATTAAAAAGCTTTATTTAACTTCTTTTTATTATTAAATAATAATGGTGAATTCAATTTATAAATTTATTTGCAATAATAATAAGTTTGAATAAATAATAAGAAATTTTGTTTTTATTTTACAACTCAATTTCTATTAACATATTATTAATTTATTATATAAGATTTTTCCATAATTTTTTATTTGAAAAATATTATAATTATTCGTTTGAAAATTTATAGGCGAACGACGATATTTTTGTGATTTTACAAAATCAATAAACCAGTTTATATTATTATTGTTTTGGGGTCGTGTCGCTGTTCTAAGCATTATCATATTTTTGTTTTATCGTTCGAGGTTCATACGCGAACAAATTGCTATGCAACAGAAATGCGGAAAAATTGAAATATAATATCTCAACACTTAGCTTAAAAATCACTATCCTCTTTCCAATACGTGTACTATTCCATTCATTTTTCTAAAACAAAGAAACTATTTGTATCCTCTCTGTTAAAATTCAAAAACAAATCATACAAAAATCTAAAAATTTAAAAGATGTGAGCTTTGCAATTTAAATTTGGAGGTCTACATTTGGTATATAAATTAGAGGGTGCGACTTCCATTTGATTTAGATCGATAGTTTTGTGCTTTGCTTAGTAAACTAGGGTTTGGAAATTCTCTAAATCTAGGCAACGGGAAGCTATGCGGTTCGTTGCAAGAAAATACAACTTGTGACAAAGTTTGGTGTTGTGCAGTTCAAGGAGGAGGTCACATCCTCGGCTATTCATTTGAGAAGGACCTTTGACCATGATTTATAGGGAAGGCTTAGGTGCAATGTGGTGGGGTCCGGGGTGAAGCACTTGAGACGTGAATATTGCCGATGGCATCGGTTTGTCGAACGGTGAAGCGATGAGGGAGAGACGTTGGAAAGAAGGTTCGGTCATGGTTGATTTTAGAGCATCAGGTGAGTGGGAGTTTGAGTGGATGAGGAACATGATTTAGTGGGTAATTAACTTTTAAAGTGGTAATCAAGGATTTATTTACCTTATTTAAATTCCAAAACTAATAAAATTAATATCTTGTCCATACGAGGTCCGATCGAGATGAAATTTTTTGTGTTGCGCTCGTAATGATGATAGCTACATGACGGAATTAGTTTGGTTGAATTTGGAGCAATATGAATTGGACTAAAATTAGCCATTGTTTGATTTTAGTTCAAGCCAGCACGTTTTGGCACCAACTGGAAAGTCGATGAATATAACTGATGTAGGACACGTACTAAGTCGTGACCGACTTAAGGAAATTGAAGGTCTAAGTCATGACCAACTTAACCAAGGCAAAGACATAAGTCGTACACGAGATAAGGAGGTAGATTTGATTCGTCCACGACTCAAAGGAGCGCCACGAGATAACAAAGGAAATGCGCGAGTTAATTGAGCGGCATTGAGTCGTCTTCGAGCTAACAGTTCAGATGAAAAGGAGCTACGACTCAACTGGGGAGAAGGCCTAACTCGTAACCGACCTAGTGAAACGATAAGTCGTGACCGACTTAGTATAACTCGGCAACGACTCAGTAGAGATATGCAGGTTATCAAATCTCTTAAGTCACCAGGACGATCTACCGAGTTAATCTGAACCGCTGCTCTTAAGTCGCTACTAAGTTGAGTCGCGTAGAGTTGTTAAGTCGGCAACGACTTAAGTGGTGTTTTCTGTTTGTATTTTTCTGTCTTTAAGTCGTATGTCGCCATGTACTAAGTCGTATATTTCTAATTTGTGTTGTAATTTTTAGGTCGTACCAGGTTAGGTCGGCCATGTTGATAAGTCGCTATCTGTTGTAACTAGGTCGTTGCCGACCTAAGATTGAGTCGTAAGTCATAAGTCGTTGGTCACTGTTGATGAGTCGTTCGTGATAAGTCAGTTCCGACTTAAGAGTTGTATAATTTCTGTTGTAATGTTGAAATGTGCGCCTATAAATAGGTCATGTGAGTCATTTGTAATAGTTTAGTTGATTTGAAATAAAAACTCTTGTTTTGTTAGCTTTGTGCTTTCGCCAAATTGGTAGTCGAGTGTAATCTCCTATCTCCTCTTTCGGTTAATCGAGTGCGCTCGATTCAACGATTGCAGAAGCCGATTCGCGGAATCAAGTGCGCTTGATCAACGCTCGAAGAATTGAAGATCTCTTCTCACGGTATCGTGCACGATCAACGTGTCAGGGATAGCTAGAATTTGGTATCTTCGGATCAACGAATTTGGGCATTTCAGTATACCTCAACTTATTGATTGCTACTTTCATCGATCTACATTGTTTTGATTAATCCGCTGCGTCAGTTTTGGTATCAGAGCTTGTTTAGCCAATCATAGCTAAATCGAGTCTTGGAACCAATCATCTTGAAGAAGTTTGAATCGAAGTGAAGATTTGAGGTTATTGATCATGGCCGAGAGGAAGTTGAAGTTGTTCGACTTTGTATTGAAGTTTAGAGATCGGATCTTATCATTTGGAGAAGTTGTGTTCATCGTGTTCATCGCGATTTGCAACAAGTGTGGAGTTTTCGATCCATTTCATTTTGGATCAAAGTTCGAATTGTGTTTGAATTTGAAGAGTTTGTAAAGTTTCAAGTATGCCGCCAAGGAGAGCTAATCGTCACCAAAACGTTGAAGCTTTGTATCGAAGAGAAGAAGCTGATGAGATGGAGCAAAGAATCAATGAAAATTTTAGTGAAAAGCTTAACGAAGGAATTGGTCGGTTAGAGAAGATGATGTTAGAGATGAATCAAAATCGGAGAAGGGTTTCACCTGAATCTAACCATGGGGGAACTAGAGTCTCACCACAATCCAATCGAGAAAGAAGTATTGACGATGATCAAAGGCGTGGGAGGAACGTGGATGATCGTGAACGGAGGAATGTAGATAGAAGGGGTGAAGGTGGAAGACGTGATGGTAGTAGAGATGTGGGTGGACGAGATAGACAATGATATACATCTGATTTTGAGAAGGAGTATGATGGTGGTAGTGTTCGAGGACAAGGACGAGGACAAGGAAGAAATCACTTTGAGTATGATCATAAGTGGGAGTCGGGGATGAAGACTGAAATTCCTGAATTCAAAGGTGGTATGCAAGCTGAGGAGTTTTTGGATTGGGTGGCTAATGTTAAAGAGATTTTTGATTTCAAAGAAGTTCCAGAACAGCGTAGAGTGAAGTTGGTTGCTACAAGGTTGAGGGGTAGAGCTTTGGCATGGTGGCAGCAAACCAAACTTACACGTAAACGAATGGGAAAGTCAAAAGTTGAATCTTGGGAGAAGATGAAGAAATTAATGAAAGCAACGTTCTTACCTTACAATTATCAATCTTTGATGTATCAACGTTTGCAAAACTTGAGACAAGGGACGAAATCTGTGAATGACTATGCTGACGAATTTTATCAACTTATTGCAAGGAATGATATTACGGAAACGGAAGAGCAACTGACATCTAGATTCATTGGGGGATTGCGAATGCAGATTCAGGATATGGTTAACATGTTTGATCCCAGATCTGTAGCGGAAGCACATCAGAAAGCGTTGGCTTGGGAGAAACAGGGACAGCGAGGAGGTGGTGTGTTTACAAATTCCAATAATCAAGTGAAGGGTGTTAGTGGAAGTTCTGATGTTTCAAAAGTTGTTGCAAAACCAGTTGTGAATGAGGTTGGGAAGGCGAAAGTCAATAATGGTTTCAAGTGTTATAATTGCCAAGAAATGGGCCACAAAAGTAGCGAATGTCCAAAGCCGAAGAAGAGAGCTATGATAGCGGAGGTTGAGGATGAGGAAGACGAAGCTGAATGTTCCAATTCACCACCTGATGAGGGGGAAGAAGAAGTGACGGGAGACGAAGGTTACAATCTAATGATGAAGAGGTCCTGTTTAACACCAAAGCAAGAGGAGGATTGTAGTTGGTTGAGAAGCAATATTTTTCAGTCAACATGTACCATTCTGGGGAAGGTTTGCAAATTTGTTATTGATGCTGGAAGCTGTGATAATATAATTTCTTCAGAAGCTGTGAGGAAGTTGGCATTGAAGACTGAGAAACATCCAAAACCGTACAAGCTAGCTTGGTTGAGGAAAGGCGGGGAGGTGAAGGTTGGACGAAGGGCTTGTGTGAAGTTTTCAATTGGAAAGAAATACAAGGATGAAATCTGGTGCGATGTGGTAGATATGGATGTCTGTCATTTGTTGCTGGGGAGACCGTGGCAGTACGATAGGGCGGTGCAACATGATGGGCGTACCAACAGTTACAGTTTCATGTTTGAAGGCACAAGGATTACTCTAGTTCCAAAGAAGCTACAACAAGAGGAAAACAAGTTGGAGGAGATTGAAGAGCTTAAAACTTTGTTATCTTTGAAGGAGTTTGTGAAGGAGGTAGAGGAGGAACCTGAAGTGTTTTTGTTGATTGGGCGAGAGAGCAGTGAAGAGGTTGAAATTCCAGAAGAAGTGAAACCAGTTTTGAAAGAATTTGACGATGTATTTCCAGAGGAGTTACCAACGGAGTTGCCACCGTTGAGGGATATACAACATCAGATAGATCTTGTTCCAGGAGCTGTGTTGCCACACGGACTACATTATCGAATGAGTCAAAAGGAACATGAAGAGCTGAGGAGGCAAGTGGAAGAATTGCTTGAACAAGGGCATGTGCAGGAGAGTTTAAGTCCTTGTGCTGTACCAGCTTTATTGGTACCCAAAAAGGATGGAACGTGGAGGATGTGCGGATAGTAGAGCATTGAATAAGATCACAGTCAGATACAGATTTCCGATGCCGAGGCTTGATGATTTATTGGATCAAATCAGTGGGTCCGTAATCTTTTCTAAGATTGACTTGAAGAGCGGTTATCATCAGATTCGCATTAGACCAAGGGACGAATGGAAGACAACATTCAAAACGAGGGAAGGATTATATGAATGGCTGGTAATGCCGTTTGGTCTATCGAATGCACCGAGTACATTCATGAGGGTGATGAACCAAATTTTCAGACCATACATTGGAAAATTTGTGGTGGTTTACTTTGATGATATTCTGATCTACAGTGCTAGTAAAGAAGAGCATGTTCAACATTTGAAGAAAGTGTTAATTATTCTTGGAGAAGAATAATTCTATGCTGCAACAAAGAAGTGTGTTTTTATGGCAAAGAGTGTTTTATTTCTGGGGTATGTTGTGTCGGAAGAAGGAATACAGGTTGACCAAAGTAAAGTCGAAGCTATCAGAGATTGGCCGCAACCCAAGACGATAACGGAAGTTCGTAGTTTTCACGGGTTGGCCTCATTTTATCGAAGGTTTATTCCACACTTTAGTAGTGTGATGGCACCTATGACTGATTGTATGAAGGGTAAACAGTTTGCATGGACGGAGGAAGCCGGGGTTGCTTTTGATTGAATCAAAGAACTCTTGACGTCTGCACCAATTCTAATATTACCAGATTTTCAGCTAGTGTTTGAACTACATACTGATGCATCCAAGGTTGGGATTGGAGGAGTGTTGAGTCAGAGGGGACGTCCGATTGCATATTTTAGTGAGAAGTTGTCAGGAGCGAAGATGAGATATAGTACATATGATGTGGAATTCTATGCTGTTGTGCAATCTATTAAACACTGGAGACACTATCTATTTCAGAAGGAGTTTGTTCTTTACACTGATCATGAGGCGTTAAAGCATTTACAAGGGCAAGACAAGATTTCAGCGAGACATGCATCGTGGATTGCATATCTGCAACAGTTTACTTTTGTTGTTAAACACAAGTCAGGGGTGACGAATCGAGTGGCTGATGCTTTGAGTAGGAGGAGTCATTTGTTGACTACACTGAAAGTTGAGGTGACAGGGTTTGATGTGTTGCCAGAATTATTTGTCGATGATCCTTACTTTGTGAAGTGTATTGATAAAGTCAAGGAGGGAAAGACGGATGAGTTTATGATGGTAGATGGTTTTCTATTCAAAGGAAATCGATTGTGCATACCTGATTGTACTTTGAGAATGAAGATTGTAAAAGAGCTACATGAAGAAGGACATGTTGGGAGAGACCGTACATTACAGTTGATTTCGCAATCTTACTTTTGGCCATCGATGAGGAAAGAAGTGGAGAGGTTTGTGGAACGATGTCATATCTGTCAGGTTTCGAAAGGAACTGCGACTAATGCTGGTTTATATATGCCATTACCTATACCAACTAAACCATGGATTGATGTGAGTATGGACTTTGTGTTGGGGTTGCCGAGAACGCAGTGTGGTAATGATTCCATTTATGTGGTAGTGGATCGATTTTCGAAGATGACACATTTTATTGCTTGTAAGAAGACGGCGGATGCTGTTCATGTTGCTCAATTGTTTTTCAAGGAGATCTATCGACTTCATGGATTGCCAGAATCTATTGTGTCGGATAGAGATACTCGATTTCTGAGTCACTTTTGGTTGAGTTTGTGGAAAATGGTGGGAACGAAGCTGAAGTTTAGTAGTGCTTATCATCCGCAAACGGATGGACAGACCGAGGTTGTGAACAGATCATTGGGAAATTTGCTGAGGTGTCTTGTGCAAGATAATCTGAAGAGTTGGGATGTGAAGTTATGCCAGGCAGAGTTTGCCCATAATCATGCTGTAAATCGAAGTACTGGGTTCAGTCCATTCCAGATTGTTTATTCGAGCTTACCAAAGGGGCCGTTGGATTTAACGGTAATACCACACTCGAAGGGGACAATTAAGAAAGCTGCTGATTTTGTTGAGGGGTTGGTGGAATGTCATAAAATCGTTCAGGAACGATTGGAGAAAGCGAATGAGAGATATAAACGTTCTGTAGATCTGAGGCGAAGAAACGTTGAATTTAATGAAGGAGATATGGTATATGCTGTGTTGACAAGAGATCGTTTTCCAATAGGCGCTTATAACAAATTGAAAGCCAGAAAAATTGGGCCTGTAGAAATCGTCAAACGGATTAATGAAAATGCTTATAAATTGAAGCTGCCGGAGGATGTGTACACGTCGGACGTATTCAATGTTAAGCATCTCGTACCTTATCATGGGGATGAGCGTACAACGAAGGAGGAAAGTGCAAATTCGAGGACGAATTTCTCTCAACCAGGGGAGCATGATACAGGACACGTACTAAGTCATGACCGACTTAAGGAAATTGAAGGTCTAAGTCGTGACCGACTTAACCAAGGCAAAGACATAAGTCGTACACGAGATAAGGAGGTAGATTTGATTCGTCCACGACTCAAAGGAGCGCCACGAGATAACAAAGGAAATGCGCGAGTTAATGGAGCGGCATTGAGTCGTCTTCGAGCTAACAGTTAAGATGAAAAGGAGCTACGACTCAACTGGGGAGAAGGCCTAACTCGTAACTGTTAACTCCTCTTTAGCAACGACCTACGAGTTAAGAAATGGATGACTCAGATTGCCGTGATTCAAGAAGCTAACGAGTTAAAAAGCCTACGACCTAAGTGGTCTTGACGACTTACGATTTAATGGCTGAAAGAGGATCTATGGCTCGAACGACTTACGACCTAGCGACTGAAGAGAACTTACGACCTAAAAGCTTCACGAGTTAGCGAACTAGAACCCACAGTTGTTTACGACTTAACAAGTTTACGACTCAGTGGATGTACGACCTAAGAGCTTCACGACTCAACGAGTTAAGCTACCTGCGACTTAAGAAATCAAGAGGTTTCCGACTTAACTACTCAGCGAGTTAAAGTCTATACAACTCAAGGGACCTACGAGTTAGCAGGCCTACGACTTAAGAGCTTCATGACTCAACGAGACAAGCTTCTTACGACTCAAGAGGCCTTACGACTTAAAGGCTCTACGACTCATGAGGTCTTACGACTCATGAGGCCTTACGACTTAAAGGCTCTACGACTCATGAGGTCTTACGACTCATGAGGCCTTACGACTTAAAGGCTCTACGACTCATGAGGTCTTACGACTCAAGAGGCCTTACGACTTAAAGCCCGTGCTTATGCTACCTTTATCTGGTAAGTCGGCTACGAGTTAGCACTTGTCTTCAACCGAGCCACAAGAAGAACCCAGTATGGCGCCCATGAGTTATCTTAAGTCGGCTACGAGTTATTGCTTACCTTAAGTCGGTCACGACTCATGACTTAGCCAATTTTCTGTCCAGAATTCAGAGCTGCTCCTATAAATACCCCATCACTTCCAACATGAAGGGGACTTTTTGGCCATTCATTTCTTCAAGCGCCGTTACGCTGTCGAAGTCTCCCCTCATTCAGCAATCAAAGATCTTCAAGCATTCGAGACACTACAACGAGCTTCGAGAAGAACTCCTTACATCCAACACGGATTCGTCGAGTTTCATCATCAAAGATTGAGCTAGTAGTCAAGAGTGCTTTCATGATCAAGTTGTATTGTATTTTGAAGGATATTGTATCAAATTGTAACCGAATCAGCAATAAAAGACTATAAAGTGGACGTAGGCTCAATTACGGGCCGAACCACTATAAATCTGTTGTTCATTTACTGCTTTTTTGCTATTTTCAGCTTATATTCTGTTCCCGTACCAACGGGTGGTGCTTTCACGATTCTATTACACACACCGGGTGTTAGCGTTTACTTTTTAGCGTGCTTTCATTGAGAATTGAACTCAGGCGATCATCCACCATTGCTTCGCAAAGATTCATAAAAAAGAACCTCTCTTAAAAACCAGATCCGAAATAATGGCTCCTGGAAGTAGAGGTAGACCTATCAGATCCGGAAATGCTCATGAAGGGACTTCCGCCTCCCCAACCGCAGACCAAGCAACTCCTACCTTTGGAGTCACCAGGGCTGAATTGGATGACGCAGTTTCTGGATTATACCAACAAATTGAAACTCAAAACGCTTTGATGATGGATAGGATAACTGCCCTGCTCGGGGCAAATCGTCACCCAGAAAACCATCAAACCACCCTTCCTGAAATGCCACCTTTCCAAGCTGCTGGTTCTATGCCGCAACCAACTCGTCATGAACATATGCCCGGGCAAACTTCCGAGGGAAGAACTGATGCTTGTCCGGAGGTGTCTTTGAACAATAAAGAATACCTGTCTGAAATGGTTGGCCGCATCATGAAAGAGAGCATGCAAAGGGAAGAGGATGAGAACGACTGGGGATTCGCGCCAAGCAGAACTCCGTTTACTGAAAGGATCCTGAGAGCGGAATTTCCAAGGAAATTTGCACCTCCTACTATCCAAGCCTATAGGGGAACCAGTGACCCTAATCATTTCCTATACAAATACGATTGGCATATGACCGGTGCAAGAGCATCAGACGAGATCAAGTGTCGATACTTTCCAGTATACCTGGAAGGTGTGGCTTTACTTTGGTTCACAAAGCTTCTAGTTCGGTCTGTAGATAAGTTCTCCGACTTAACGCAAAAGTTCAAAGAATAGTTCAGATTGTATGCTTCAAAAGCTAAGGATATAATGTCACTGTCTAACCTGGAACAAGCGCCCAGAGAATCAATCAAATCATTCTTGAGCCGTTTCAATATAGCTTTAGCCGAAGTAGAAAATGCGGAACCACGCATGATCCTGACTTATTTGATGCAAGCCATTGATAAATCGAGTAAATTTGGAATATGGCTAAAGATGAAGGAACCGAACTCGCTTGATAAATTTTATAAAAAGGCCGACGAGTTCATTCGCCTTGAAAGCCTTTCTACGACATCGAAAGTGGTTGCTGCCCAAACTAATAATAACAATGTCCCATCTAATAAAAGAGAATCTGAAAGTCAGAAAAGGGAGAATGAAGGAGGAAAAAGCCAGGGAAATGAAAAGAAACCTCGCCGCTTTAATCCTTCGGGTTTTACTCCTTTAACTGATACACCAAGAAATATCTTTTTTGCAACAAAGGACGTTGTCAGGTATCCTAAGCCACCTGAGATGACGAGAGGTGCAAAGCGTAATGGAAAATTCTGCCAATTTCACAATCAACCTGGCCATGACACTGACCAATGTCGCCAGTTAAAGAATGTGATTGAAGAATTGCTGGAGCAGGGTAAACTCCAACAATACGTTAAGAGAAGCGGAGTCACTCCAGCCTCATCCACTCGGGATCAACAACATCCTACCCATCAATCCGATTCTCTCAACAACACTGCAGTGCAGGATACAGAAAAGCTTGTCATTAATGTTGTCACAGGAGGTCCACACCCAGTAGGCAGAAGTTGGGACGACTGCTAATTGTCCACAAAGCTGCAACTAGGGCATCTTTCACTTTCTCTGGCACATAAATCCAAAAGCTATGAATCAAGCACAAATGGAAATCCAGCTTGGAGATTCTGAAACAACAATAACTAGCACCCATCTTTTACTTAGCAGCATTCCTTGAAATTGTAAAAATGATAATGGATGTGTGACTTCTGCATTGTAAACCGCTGAGAAATCAGCGTGACTGAATAATGAAAAACTATGCATTCTGTGTTTTCTATTATAAAATGCCTGTTATATTTCAATGTGTAAATACTCTAAATGTATTTCTAAAATTTCAATCTAATATTGCAGGTCATTAAAGCAAAGCTCACCCATCGCAAAGCTAAGCGAGCCTTACAAATCATTCATTAAAGCAAATACCAAGCAAAAAAAAATTCCATATTCAAATCCTATACAAGAAGAACCTCACATAAAAAGTTGGCAACTTCACTGGGGCAAGCCTTCGTTAACCGGTTATGATTGTCAATATTAACAGACATCCAGCTAGGTAACTCGCGTTTGTCCCATGAAGTTATTCAATAGTGAAGTCCACTTCTTCGGATGAGGCAATTTACTTACAAAAGGAACGAAGACACGCTTGGAAATGATAATAAAAGGTCGCTAATGGGCAGATGATGGGAGAACATGGCCAAGCAAGCACGGAAGCAACCAAAAGGAATATTGCTCCTCAATAAAAGGGCCAGTAGAACCACCAAAGGGCACTTGCTAACTGATCGTGATGCATCCGATCAGGCAGCTTGCGTCCGTCCCATGGATCTACTCGCCCCTGAGAAGCAACCTTCCTGGCACACCAACCAACCGATGCTCCTTCCCAAAGTTCAACAAAGCCCTCTAACGAGGCACGCCAATAAATGGGAGAGCTTTCCTTAATCAAAAAGATCGGTGGGACTACCAAAGGGGCACTTTGTTAGTTAATTGCGATCGTTTGTGCAAACAAACATCCAATCAAGCAACTTGCGTTCGCCCCGTGGACCCCTCCGACCATGAGAAAATAACTTCCAGGCAATCAAAAGCCCTTTTCGGAGGCACAAGCCCTCTTCGGAGGCACAAGCCATCTTCGGAGGCAAAAGCCCTTTTCGGAGGCACAAGCCCTCTTCGGAGGCACAAGCCATCTTCGGAGGCAAAAGCACTTTTCGGAGGCACATTTCACCCGTGTAGAAGTGCAAAATGCTTCTCTTCGGAGACCCACTTCACCAGTGATGAAATGCTAAAAAGCCCTTTTCGGAGGCACATTTCACCCGTGTAAAAGTGCAAAATGCTTCTCCACGGAGACCCACTTCACCAGAGCTGAAATGCCAAAATTGCTTCTCTTCGGAGACCAAAATTGCTTCTCTTCGGAGACCAAAATTGCTTCTCTTCGGAGACCAAAATTGCTTCTCTTCGGAGACCAAAATTGCTTCTCTTCGGAGACCAAAATCGCTTTTCTTCATAGACCAAAAGACCTCTTCAGAGGCGTACTTCACCTTACTTGAAGTACCAAAAATAAACCCTTTACTGGGGCACAAAATCAAAACCTTCCTCAGAAGCTCATTTCACTGTGCAGGAAAATTCACTCTTTAACAAATAAAAGTGATCATCCCCAAAAGTTGAAGTGTTCTTTAGAAGGAAAGAGAAAGTAAAAACTTCTCGGAAGATGAGATATACTTTATTAAAAGCAGAATGATTCTTCCCTTAAAAGTGGAATAGTTATTCTTTGGAATAAGAGTATTAGTCTTGAAAAAGCTAGGAATATTGCAATGCACTTGCGGTATAGGGGCAGTACTATACCATTCAGTTACATGAATAAAGTAATATACAAGCAACATACCGCGAGTTCATCACAATATCATGAAAAATAGATGATGTGGAATAAATGCATTCTCAAACGTAGACAAAAAGTTTGCACAAGTAAAAAGAATCGTTTGTTCTACACTAAAAATAAAAAACAGATGCATTCTCACATACACAAGAGTTTGTACAAGTAAAACAGCTATCTTATTCAATACTATAAGAAATTTTTACATTGTACAGGTTGCAAAAAGAAGCGGAGACCGGTATCTGCAC